>OZ025293.1:365827829-366482829 GCA_964019185.1 Maratus speculifer
TTTACAGTGTACCTACTCAGCTGAAATTTAATTCAAACTAAAACACCCTAAAAACTACTAAAGCCACATATCCAGAAACTATTATCCATAGATAGCACGTATCAACAATTCTTTGCGTGGTCTTGTATATCATTTTATCTTGATTCTACAAATATTATTTTTAGTAAACTAAATGTAGTTCAGCGTAAAAATGCATAACTCGTTTAAAAACCACTTTTGAACAATTTACGATCCTTCTCAGTAATCTCTATGAATTCTTTTGTGTAGCCCACATCAACTGTAGAATTTATACGCACCATATTGCTTGCATAAATATTGCGACACTTAAAAGCATATATCACAATTAAAAATGCATTTCCTGTCCTCATCGCTAATATACAGTACTGCGGATAGAATATATTATCCGAAATATTTTCTGTGTCTCTGTAAATACAACGCACTTCGTATTATACATGAAAAAACTTATAGTAAACATCAACAACGTATATCAGTTTCATTATACATGTAATAGTTTACATCTAACATATATAATAAATATACATGTAACATATTTAAAGTATGCCACAAAAAATTCCCCTCTAAACCATTATGCAAAGGAATTCTTTTGTGAGGCCCTGTAAATGAATAATAACTATTCTTTACAATCCCTTATTTTACAGAACACATATTTTAATTCACTTCGTAAATGCATAACAATTGTATTATGCTTGAAAGTGTGTGACATCTTTTAAATTTCTTTGAAAAACGTTTTTCTCATTGCCCGTATTATAACGGATACGTTTGAATGTCCTTGCAAATAAAATAAAAATTCTACAAATTTCATTTGAAATAGAGTTTGTGCAAGTGTAAAGGACAATAACATTCAAAACTTTTGGGACAATCCAAGTATATTTACGAAAATTTGAGCGTGGACAAACGGAAAGACAAACAAAAATCATAAACCTTTTTCAACTTTCTTGAAAAGTGTAAAAAATGAATATTTTGCCATCATCAATAACATACTGTACTTCGGATAGAATATACTACCTGAAATCTTTCGTATGCTCCTGTAAATGCTTGTGAACCTCGCATCATGCATGAAATAATTAATAGTAAGCCTGGTCGACGTATATCAATTTCATTATGTATGAAATACTTTTCGATAATTAAAATTCGCTGCAAACAATTTCCCCGTATACCATTATGTGATGGAATTATTTTGTGTGGCCCTATAACTAAATGGTAACATTTTTTTTTTTTTTTTTTTTTTTTTGTACCGGATATTCTAGATATTCTAGAGAATGCATGTTTTAGTGTACTTAGTAAATGCATATCAATTTTATGATATTTCAACGACTGTACATCTTTAAAATTCATTTGAAACGATATTTTCGCTTTAGCCATTATGCAACGGAAAAATTTGATTGCTTCTGTAAATAAACTAAACATATTAAAACTTAATTTGAAATAGTTTTCGTTCTAGGGCAAACGTAAATAACATCATAAAATTTCATTGAAATCCGAGTATATTTATCGGAGTTAGGGCTCGGACATACAAACAAACCGATGTCATAAGCATTTTTCAACTTTGTTGGAAAATGTTAAAAAATCGAACATTTCGCAAGATCTTTTTCGAAAATAAAATTTCCAATTTTTATCCTTACTGCATAAGATCAATTGAATGTCAAATATTAACCTTTGTAATACAGAAAGGATGCTTCATTTAATCTTTTTCCGTAAAATGCTGTCGTAATCTATTTTCTACTTTTTATTCAAGTTGAATTTTGCTACATCGAGCTTAACATAGCGATATATTATATTTTTTAAATTGTTAATGTTTTAATTTAATGTGTAATTCTTAATGTTCTATTATTTTCAATTTCTTGAATTCATTATTTAACAAAGCGTAAAATAATTCATTCTTGTTTGTGAAAAGCGTAATATCATGTAACAATAATAAATTTAATTTATTATTAAACTTAAAGAAGAAACGAGACATGGTATCACAAAGAAACTATTATACTTTTAAAGTACTAAAGCAATATTATAAGCATAAAATGTGTATTTAACATATACACTATATGGTAAATTATAAGCTTTTATACTATATGATACTAAATGAAATGGGCTTGGAAATGTGTATACCTAAGGGATATTCCAATAGCATTCTCTGCAAACCCTAAATTCATCTATTTGTTTCTAAAGGACTGTCATATGTGAATTGGTATCTGAAGGATGCATGTACATAGTGATAAAGGGAAACGGTGAAACACAGATGAATTTGTAATGCAGTTTGTATTTATATCTCTAGATGTATGACCGTTCACTGATGCTTTATACTAACATTGTTCACCGACTACATTTGAAGGGTTTGGAAGTTACGAAATATGGTCTTTTTTCAGGTTTGAAAAGATACTTATTTTAAACTGCTACATATCATACATTTTTATTGTATTGATATGTGATATTGTAGTTCGTACACCATTTGCATATGTTTAGCTTTTTCTTCGCCTGACACTAAAGTTTAAAACCTAACAAATTTAGATTAAGAGTTCTGCAAGAATGTTTCACAAGAATTAGGCGTGTTATACAGGGAGATATGAAACTGTGCTGAAGCGATGTCGAACAGCTTTCAATTTAAATTATATTTATTCCATAAAGCGTTATGTGCATTAAAATTTACGTATTCTTTATGCCTTTGAAATAAATACGCTTATAATCCAAAAATAGGGCATAATTTTCAACTTATCACCACATACAAGTCTTAAACTTTGATGTATGTTTTTTACCCTTTAAACTGGTCTACAAAGCCGTTGTTAAAAGGATACTTTTAAATTCATACAAAATCATATAGCAGAAGATACTTAATGGGCTAGTGAAGCATATGTCTTACTCAATACTAACAAGAGGACCACCAAATTTTGTTCTGACACATTTTGATGATTTTAAAAAACATTGTAGGAGTCAAACCATCAAACATTCTGTTGACAGTTTTTTTTAAATGGGCTTTTGTACTTGAGAATTTGGGATTTAAAGTTTATCATACTCTTGACACATCCATTAGTTTGTGATTTTACACGTACTCTTATTAGCACCGAGATAGCGTATGCATTCTCTATAACAGAAGCGTGAGTATGATCCTACCCAGTTCCTTTTCACTTTTTGTTTAATTTAATATTTTTAATGCGTTACAAGTATTATGTAGAATAATGAACCGCTGCAGCTTTGATTTATTTTCATGTTCATTCAGATTGTTTTAAAATTATAAGTTATAATTGTGAAAGCAACTAGAGATTCACTAAATAAGCAGATTTCGTACAGAAATGTGGGTGCAAAAACGCAGCGTTGAGAAGTTAGAGAGCCCTGTTGAGACTGGCGGCTGAAACCTCTTTGCTGACTTGAATCGTCATTCTCGAGCATTTTCGTGCATCGAATTTAGTAACATGGATAGTTACAAGTGCAGAACTTGCCGTCATGCATTTTATGTTTGGGGCTGCGCAAATTAATTGCTCCAACCTAACGCACGTTAAACAGCTCTCGAGCTTTTTGAAGGAATACCCCCTGTTGTTCATAATGCTGTTTCTTTTCTTGCAGGATTTCTGCGATATCTTCCAGTGCCCGTATCATGCCTCGAAGCACAAAATGATACAGTCGCATACAAGAGCCGATAAAGACTCTCGAATGTTCTGGGATCTGACAGATTCCTACTCGGGAATCGTTCCATGTACATTCTTCGAGCGGCTGTTCCTTTTCCAGATGTCTCTCCGTACATGAAATGCTTGTCGGAGTTGCACAATGCTGTAACGAACAAGTTGCTCGAAATCCGTGCAGAAAAGAAGGCCTTCAAACCAGCGAAGTTATTTTATCAACAGTACTCAAAAACGCCATGCATGCTGCAGAATGGAGGTAAGAACGGCTTATAAATTTCAAATCCCTTGTCGACGGATGCGTTGATCAACGCGTACTGACGTCACTCTGACTGCACTGACACCCCTCAAACTTGCAATCCATCCTCATTCCAACCATCTTCGCCACAGGCGATGCACTGTAGACTCGTTCAGACTTGTCTCAACTGTAGTTTGTGGTGTGGACCAATCTGCCCATCTCAGTCGAATGATCATTTCTAACGTAAAGTCGTCTGTCAGCTAGGAAGGCCTCCGTTGACGCTGGCCTGTGATTCTCCGCTACTGCATGCGTCATCTGAGACAAGAACAAAATTTGTATTCACTAGTAATGATTTTTCTAGCAGAAGTAAAAACCCGAATATTGCTTTATCTGCAGGTTCCTTCCCTTGCATCTTATTCAACGTGCAATGAAGAGCTGCGCATTTCACATCGGTTGATTAATCCGGTGACGTGCATCTCCCTTGAAATTTGTATAGATTTCTGACCACTTCTTCTTTGACGTATAAAAACATTTCATATTTATTTACTTAGAACAGGTGTCACAAATAAAAATTAAATTAAAAAGTTGACATGTTTCGGTTCATTCATAAGAACCGTATTCATAACATATAAAATCAGTAGCTACTGATTTTATGTGACACCTGTTCTAAGTAAATAAATATGAAATGTTTTTATACGTGAATGAAAAAGGTGAAGTGATTTTGTTTTAGTTTTGGAAAAAACGAAAGCTAACAACAGTTTTAACACTTCTTCTTTGTGCTTCATTGTTAGTATTACGTCGTGTGTTAAAATTCCATAAAGTAAAAACAGAAAGTAAAAAAAAAATGTTTTGTTTCAAAATTGTGTTTAAAATATAAAAGATAAATTTAAAAAAAAATTTGGATTTTCTTTAATAGAAATATTAATTTAAAAATTGCACAGAAAATAATTTTTCATAAAACTTTATAAAATGCAAATCCAATTTACTAGGAAAATATCAAAACATTCAAAGGTTCAGTATTCATAATTCTACGTAAAACTTGATTCATATCAAAATTATAGAATTAGATTCAAAAAGACAAAATGGTTCAGGATAGTATCGGACCCTTGCCCTCGGGATAGCGAATGCGAACTTTAACTTTGAGAAAAGAAGATTGCTTGCAAAATATTCACCTAATAGGCGTTTGAAACGTATGCTGAGATTTAACCAGTAATTTCTCAAAAACATTTTGCTATAATAATTATTGATAGGATCCTTACAGAATACTTTAAAATCATCAAAATCTGTGTACTCCATTATTTGTGGTCATCTTGCAGGTATGGTATACAGTGAGACTAATACTTATATCATTTTATTTTGAATGTATTACTTAACTGTTTCTATTCAAGTTAATCAATAAATTTCGTATCTTTATTAACCCGGGAGGACGCGCGCAAGGCCTAAAAGACCCGGAGTGCGTATGGTTTTTAAAATTGTAACCACTAATTTTTTTAAAGTAATTTTCAACTAATTTTATCACAAAATTTGGGAGAATTGTCTCCCTCTGAATAAAGCGACTGTTTTAATTTGATTTTATTGGTGACAAAGTTAAAACCATTCATACCCTTGTAAGCGCGCGTTCTCCCGGGTTAAAGATTCTTCCACCGATTATCCTTAGCTCTTAATTTATATTTATACTAGCAGCCTTCACCTAGTACGTTGGTCAATTTCTCTCAAAGAAACTTGAATCAAACGAAATATATCTAATAAAGATGAAATAAATAATCTTAATATCTAATCAAACATCCATATACGTTGTTTTATTCATATAATCTTATATTATCCCGTTCAAAGTCAGTATTCGACTCAAAATAGATCTAAAATAACTGAAATAGCTGTATTTAACTATTTTTAGTAGGTTTGTAGGCTTTTACTCTACATATCATTTTTGTAAAAGTACACTTTTATAGTGAACAAATTTTAAAGCTTTTACTTTTGAAACCTTATAAAAAAAGAATCAAAAGAGAAATTAACTATTATATTTTAAGTACATAAAATCATTCAAATACTCTTTTTTGAATGTAAGAGGTATGGCTATTAGAAAGGTTTTAGGCTGATTTTTATATTGCAATAAATTTATTTATCTATCTATTTAACTGTCGACCTATAAGTATACAACGTCAATCTTGTTGTCATGATAATGTCCAAGAAACTGAACCAATTCAAATTTTTATTTAACAAAGTATTGATCTTGACAGCTCCTTGGATGAGTTCGTCAACAAAGTATGTAGTTTTTAATTTGTTTACATGGACACAGAAAAACAAAAAAAAAATGCAGAATTTGTCATCATGATAAACTCCTACCAAAGATCTACAGATTCTGCACTCAAAACTGGAGACGAGAGGTGCTGGGTTCGAACCCAATCATTTGGAGTTTTTCGTTGTTTTCTTCGAATATTACATTTCGTCGCATAAATATGTGTTATGTTCCCTTAGGAAGATACCCACGGAGGGTACACCCTCCTTTGGGCCTATATCCCTCGTGTAGGTAATCGGCCGTCATAACCAAACTTGTCATCACAATAACGTACGAAACACTGAAGCAATTCGACTTTAGATGGCACAGTGTCTTGGTGGTATGAATTTGTTTTATGAAGAGTAAAGTTCATTTAGTTTATTTCCAGAACATATTCAATTTAAGAAAAAAAGCCGTAGAATTTGTTCATGCGATAAATAAAAAATCTATTCTAAATTAAATGGTACGCAATGCATTGGTTTTCTAAATATCTTAGATGAGTTAGCTAACCATGTATGTAGCTGTCATAGATCATTAACAGGGACACAGAAAATCACAACATACATATATTGACATCGCAATAACGTCCAACATACCGAGCCAGCTCAAACCTTATTTGGATAGTGTATTTATCATAAAAGTATCTTAGATAAATTTATTAATCAAGTATGCTGTTCCTATAGTTTATTTACAGAGACGCACAAACCTTTCCGATGAAACTCATTGAACGATTTTTGTTTTATTGCAATTCATAGGTGATTTATGAATTATGATTTCAGCATTTTTTTAATACATCACAGTAACACATACCCATTTAATTACATTTAGTAAGGCTAATTAAAAATTTATTTTGAAATTATCTTTCTTTACTAAAAAGCAAATTTAAAAGAAGTAGGACCAGTTTGTTTAACTTGTATCAAATCTGATGTATTTAGATTAAAATAAAAAAAGTAAAGTAATCAACTTGTTTGTATTTAAGATTTATTTTTCAGAAAAAAAATTAAGATGCTTTACGTATAACTAGTTTTTCTTCGCAGAGTTTTTTATATATCAGAATAAAAAAGAAAGAAACGTTTAATGTTTACTTTCAAAGAAAAGAATTGGAAGATATTTTACAGATATATTTTAAAAGATTTTTTTAATATATATAAATTGAATTTAGATACGAAACACTCTTAAATGTGAAAGAGAATTAACTTTACGCATAAAATATGTTTATTTAGAATACTTTTGCAAGTTTTGTTTCATCTATCTAAAAGAAAAACACGTTTTCGTGTAGAAAAAGGGGATTATCTTTACTTTTCTATGTGCAGAATGTTATTAACCGACTTCCAACGAAGGAGGTTGTAAAATTTGTTTGTATCTTTTCTTTGTTTCTATGTATTTTCTATATATTATCGTCTAATATCTCTTAAACGGATGGTCCGATTTTCGCTTTTTTTCTGTCTTTACTAGAAGGAAGTGTTGGATTCATGGTGAATTTCTACTTCGTTTTCGATAGATATATATATACGTCTTAGAAACCCCTGAACACGATTTAATAGTTTTTGGAAAATGTCTGTGTGTGAGTCCTTCTGTCAGTCTGTAAGACTGGGTCTGTGAGTCTGCATGTAATAAAAATTTTGTGGGCGTTCTATCTCAAGAAATATTAGACGGATTTCACAAAACTTTCAAATCAGTTAGATCTCGATACAAATTGGTGCTTATTAGTTTTTGTTATATAGTATTTGGTATGTGAAGCTACGCTACCCACTGAAAAAATAAGTTAAATTTACTACAAAATCTTCTGGCAGCAAAGTTGCCAGAATCTTTTGCCGTAAAAATTGCAGTAAAATTAGATGCAATCAAAAATCTAATTTTACTGCAATTTTACGGCAAAAATTGCTGGCCGTCAGTTTTTGCCGTAAATTTAACGGGTTTTTTTACAGTGCATTTTTTATGATTTCCGAAACAGCACTATCTGAAGAAGTAATACACAAATTTTCATCAAACATCTTATTCATGTATAGCTGATAATTTTTGGTTATGATTCTGTTTTGGTGCGAACGCACACTAGGTGCCTCTGCTAAGATGGAATTTTCACAGTTTTATAACAGCTCTATATCAAAAACTAATGTATAGATTTTAATCAAACTTCGGGTTAGACATAAGTTGGCATAAGTTGTTGTTGATTAGGTTTTAGTAAAATCACCCAACTGTTTGTGCTGCTATGCTGCATTTTGCATAATTTGCATGATTTTAGTAATGTCATATTTTAAAAACCAATTCACGGATTTTTATATCTATAAAGTCCTCTTGATGGGATTACTTTGTCATTTAATTTTGGCGATGGGATAGCAAATTTTGAAATTTTAATGCTCGTATATAGTAGTAGAAAATCTGGATTGGAACATCCGACAAGTATCTATTGGAAAGATTTCAGTCTACGTTTCCTTTTTTTACACTATGGGCTTTAACTTTTTCGAAATAATTGAGTATTTAGTTTAATGTTTATCTACAGGGTGTATCTAAACTACTACCCAAAACTTTAAGGGGTGATAGTATATAGCAAGACAAACAATATTAAACAGGAAACCAAGGGTCCCAAGAGTTTTCCAAAGGAGATAGAGACCATTAAATTTTAGGGTCCAAAAATTTCAAATTAACATAAAAGACGGAAAAATTGGTCGATTGATTTGCGGTTTTCACTAAAACTATTCTTTATATTGGTATTTTCTTGAAAATAAATTATAAGGATAAATTTCGCGAAATGTCGATAGAGGGCACTTTAGACTTTGGAGTAACGAACAACTGTTTTTTGCCGTTATTTTTTTGCATCTCATTAAATGGTTTCGCAAGTTTAGGCTTAAACTTAAATTTTGAGCTCAAAATCTGAATAGTTGGGAGTGGTTAAAAAGCACAAACTCAAATGTGTTCAGAGGGTTCAAATTTCAAATGATTATAAAAAACGGAAAAATTGGTCGATTGATATGTGGTTTTCACTAAAACTTTTCGTTATATCGGTATTTTATTGAAAATAATTTATAAAGCTAAATTTCAATAAATGACGATAGAGAGCGTTTTAGACTTTGGAGTAACGAAAAACTATTTTTTACCGTTATTATTTGCATCTCACTAATTTTTTTAAACGCTTAGACATAAATTTAAATTTTGCGCAGAAAATGTGAATCATTGGGTGTGGTTAAGTAGCGCAAGCTGAACTGTGTGCAATGGGGGTTGGGAGGTTTAAATTTCAAATAATTAAAAAAACGGAAAAATTGGTCAATTTGTTTACGGTTTTCGCTAAAAATATTCTTTATGTCAGTATTTCCTTGAAAATAAATTTTAAAGATAAATTTTAAAATTTTCGTTTGAGGGTGCCCTTAACTTTAGAGTAACCAACAACTATTTTTAACCGTTATTTTTTCTATCTAATTAAATGCTTGCTAAAGCTTAGACTTAAATTTTTAGCTCAAATTCTGAAAAGTTGGGAAAGAATAAGAAGCGCAAACTGAACTGTGTTCAAGTTGAAACGTTACTCTCGTTACCCCTAGAACACAGTTTCATTTTGCACTACGAGCTCAAAATTTAACTATAAGCATTTACAAGCATTTATTAGATACAAAAAATACTAGTTAAAAATAGTTGTTGGTTACTCTAAAATTTTAGGCGCCCTCTAACATAATTTTTTGAAATTTATCTTTAAAATTTATCTTCAAGGAAATACTGGCATAAAGAATAGTTTTGGAGAAAACCGTAAACGAACCAACCATTTTTTCCGTTTTTTATGCTAACTTGAAATTTGAACCTCCCCACCCCCATTGAGCACAGTTCAGTTTGCGCTACTTAACCACTTCCAACGATCTAGATTTTCTGCACAAAATTTAAGTTTATGTCTAAGCTTCTAAAAAAATTAACGAGATGCAAATAATAACGGTAAAAAAAATTGTTTTTCGTTTCTCCAAAGTCTAAAGCGCCCTCTGTCGTCATTTTTTTTAATTTAGCTTTATAATTTATTTTCAATAAAATACCGACATAAAGAATAGTTTTAGTGAAAATCGCAAATCAATTGACCATTTTTCCGTTTTTTATAATCATTTGAAATTTGAACCCTCTGAACACACTTCAGTTTGTACTACTTAAGCACCCCCAAATATTCAGATTTTGAGCTCAAAATTTAAGTCTAAGCTTGCGAAACCATTTAATGAGATGCAAAAAATAACGGCAAAAAACAGTTGTTCGTTACTCCAAAATCTAAAGCATCCTCTATCGACATTTTTCGAAATTTATCTTTATAATTTATTTTCAAGAAAATACCAACATAAAAAATAGTTGTAGTGAAAACCGCAAATCACTCGACCAATTTTTCCATTTTTTATGTTTATTTGAAATTTTGGGCCCTAAACTTTAATGGCGGCTATCTCCTTTGGAAAACGCTTGGGACCCTTGGTTTCCTATTCAGTATTGTTTGTCTTGATGTATACTATCACCCCTTAAAGTATGCCCAGTAGTTTAGATACACCCTGTATATTTAAAACCAGTGGTTAAGTGTGATCGCAGATCGCACAGAGGGTTTTGTTTAATATTTTTTTCAAAACAACTTATCCTTAAATCAATAAATCCAAATTATTAATTTATAATTATTAACATCTTACATCGATGGTAGCACCAATAAATTTAATTTATCAGATAATTTTAGAAGGAAACTATTTATTTTAATCAAATTTAAAAAAATAAAATAAAATTATATAAATAAAATCAAATATTCCAAATTTTTGGAAAATTTGTAATTAAAGCAAGTTATCGGAGATGTAAATAAAATTTTACATTTCTAAAAATGAAAAAAGAAGGTTTAAACGAACTTTACAATGCTGAATCATTAATAAATCGCAATACGTTTTTAAAAAAGGAAGAAATTTGACTTAAAGAAATATTATGAATATGAGTGATAAAAATAAAATAAAATAAAGCCTGAAATTCTGAAAAAATACGAAATTTCTTTTAATTAAATCGAACACTGTACAAAAATTTAGCACCTGGGCTCGATTTCAGGACCTTCTGTTTATCAGCGAAACGCGTTGTGTCCAAGCCATGATATCTACCAGAAAGAAATCCGAAATTAAGAGTCTCTTTTACAATTTAAATCGCAAAAACGAACGAATGGCATATATAAAATTGATTAAATTAAATTAATAGACTTTTTCAAAATTTCATGATTTGTTGTGTGACACGGGGAATTTAGCTCTAAGTACATAAAATATGCAGACTCTGGTCTTACACAGTTTTTTTTTACACTCTGTGTGTGACTTTGGGATAGACAGACAGAACAGAGAGACGAATAGGATTTTGTCAGATGAACTAAACTATAAAAAGACGAAAACAGCCATTTTACTGCTTTTTAAATATATCCAAAAATAATACCGGTCAGCTGTTTAATATAAAAGCGCAAAAGAACCTCATATTAAAAACAAATTAGACAATAAATGAGACAAAGTATTGAAGGTTATTAAAAGGCATTGGATTTGTTTTATTAAAAATCCTATTTATTTAATTTTGGATCTCAAAGCAATTTATCCCCATTATAGTATCATAAAATATGATATTGTGTCTGATTTTATTCCTCATATGTTGGTATAAGTGGGCAAATTTATATTAGCGAAAAGTATAGACACTTTACATATTCTTAATAATTGTAATGCCCTTTTTGTCATCAAAATCCCTTGAGAATTTCATAAGATTATATATATATTAACGTATATGGAACACGATGCTCTTTTACATTTTGAAAATATTCGTCTTATTCTGAATACATTTCTACCCGGACACAATAAAAATGTTTATAAATCATCCTCTACTGTACGTCAAAATTACTGATATTAACGAAAATAGCATTTAAAATGAATGCGTATTACAGTCCTGTATCATATCAGAAATTCGGTTTTACTCAAAACTTGGCAATATTCTCTTGCACAAGTTCTATTATAAGAGCAAGACCATAGAATAATTACCAAACAGATACCTAGTTACATGAGTTAGACAAAATGTAGCTTGATAATAATGGCAGGTTGCAGGCTGACCAATAGGTTTGGCAATTCGCTTTTATCCAGAATCAATTTTATATTCCGTATGTCACAAATCTGACATCGAAGCGACCTATATTAAATTGCCCTGAACATTCAGTACGAAAAGAAATGCTGATTCTATCTCATTTCATAATTTTTATCTATTTACGAGTATAGGACGTCATATAAAAGGATAGTCTTACTGACGTCACAATTTGTCTGCTTTTCAATTCATACTTTTCCGGAATCGAACTGCAAGGAGATCGGTCACTATGCATGGTTAGATCCATTGACTGACATAGAGTTTTTTGAATGGAGGATAATTTCTTTACATAAGTATTTTGAAGAAAAATTGTGAAGACGCGTACAAAGGTGGGAAAATATCCAGTAAATAACTCGTTAAACGGAAGATGAGCCACCAGTAGCGTGGGCAGGTGCCTGAGATCAAATCTTCCAGTAAGACACGTGGAACTATTAAGAGAGAGGAATTGACATATTTTTAAAAAAGTTAAGCTTTAACTGTAACCGCTTTTGCGTGTTGTCTACTAATTTAAATGCGTCATTAATAGCAAATACCAATGATAATAATGGCAAAAACTGCTATTTGTAACAAGACAGCCTCCTGTCAATGTCTGTGAAAAGATTATAATACAGGTATTATAATCTTGAGGTTGACCTGTAAGTTAACCTGATACCAGTAAAAATAAATACAAATTTTTAACCATATTTGTGATTGAAATTTCCCGTCGATGATGCGTTAAAACAGACGAAATTTTCTATTTAATTTATCTAGAGGAATTTTTCATGAGCAAGTGTAGATCCGATTTAAAAACATCAGTCGTCATTTTGGGAAAACTTCGTCAGTTACTTCTCTCGTGACCATTAGACAGTACACTATATGTCCCCTCCTCTTTAGTCATAACAATATTGTAAGACATGAATCTAATTGTGATAGTGTCCACTAGGTTGTTTCCGTTAAACATTTCAGAACTCCTAAGAGAGGTAGAGTGCATCTTGACGACTCGAAGTCATATAGCAATGTGGGGTCGAAAATGTTTTCCTGAAGTGGTGATGTACACAGAAGCACCATAAAGAAAAGACACCGTAAGTGAAAAATCGTTTTATTAATACATGTAAAAAAGCAAAAAGGTACATGGGTTAAAGTAAGTGTTCGAAATTTCTGCCACCGACTACAATGCACACCTCACATCTCCGGCGCATGGAAATCCGAACATTCTTGAATACTCCTGGCATATCTAGAATTTCTCCGGCAGCTACTGCGATTCTTGCAACCAGCTCCTCAGCATTGTCAACAAGGGGTGTCATAAACCAGTGTTTTCATATGGCCCCAGAAATAAAAATCAAGACATGATTTGTCGGCTGACCGAGCAGGCCAATACACGGGACCACCACGTCCGATCCACTGTTGACCAAATGTTACATCTAAGTAGTTACGAACATTTCGGCTGAGATGGGCAGGAGCTCCATCGTGTTGGAACCACATTGTCTGTTCCATTTGTCATTTCCCAAAGGTTGCGGAAATACTTGCTGCAGAAAGAGCAAGTAGTTATATCCGGTTAGACGAAGCGGTAACAAGTAAGGTCCAATGAGATGATCTTCTATAACACCAGCCCAAACATTGACGGAAAATCGAGTGTGTGCTGCACGACGTCATATTGCATGCGGGTTCTCCTCCTCCTAGATATGTCCGTTATGCGTGTTGAAAACCCCTTCCCTTCTGAAGGATACCTCATCGGAAAACAACTCTTTAGCACTTGAAAACGGGATCTGTAGCACACTTTCCAAGGTACCACTGTGCGAAAGCAATACGAGGTGCATAATCATCCAGTTGCAGTGCCCGGACACGCTGCACCTGCGAAACGGATGCATGTCGTGTTCTCGGAGAATCCTCCAGACGCTGGAATGGGAATTCCCGATTGCATGCGCTAGACTTCGCGTACTCTTAATTGCAGTCTCTTGCACCTGCTGCAGCACATTTTCTTCGATGGCCGGAGTTCGAGCTATTCTTACTCGGTCCCTGGCAGCTCTTTGAAATGAACCTGTCTCAGCTAACCACTGGTGCAGACTTGCAAAGAAATTATGACTGGGAATACGCCTCGTCGGATATCGTTCAGCGTTCAAGCGCTGTGCGGCTGGCCCACTACAATATGCAGCCCCGTACGCTAAACGCTGCTCTGCAGCTAACTCTGCATTCGTATAATCAGCCATCTTACTAACTTGGCGCCCTTATGTGAAATGACGATTCCCTGCATGAAAGCTCGGAACTTTTGCACAACATCATCTAGCACGTCGGGAAAGCATTTCTGACCCCGCAACGCTGTATGATTTCGAGCCGTCAGGATGCACTCTACCCCTCTTAGGAGTTCTGACACGTTTAACTGAAACACTCTGTATAAATATGTAATGGGAAAAAGAAATATGAATTGTTGCGGCTTCCTGTTTTTTCTGTGTACAATAAAACATCATTCCGGACTAAAAGCCGTATTTCATACACGCAATAAAGTAATCTTCATGTCCAATGGGAGATTTTTGTTAAAAACATTGCACTAGAAAAGTCTCACTGGAAATAAATAAATGTTGCTGCCGTGCCATGCTTTAAAAATAATCACTTCTAATTAATTAATCAATACTATTTTTGCAAAATGGTTTTGTAAATGGAATTATTTTTAAGTTATAACACAAAATTTTACTTTTTAAAATATGCAAATATTTCCGAAAAATTTACGGTTTTAACAAAATAATTAATTTTAAATTGCAGACTTACCACGCAGATATTTTGAAATTAATTATTACATACTTAGAATATTTTAAATATGTAGTAAACTATTTACTTAATTTGTTCTAACACCTCTTCTTTTTTTTGATAAGTATGATTTTTGTTGCAGAAGTATTCCGCTTAGTTGAAAGTTCTTAGAAACTCTCTTCTTTCATTGTGATGAAATGCGTTACCCAATTCAGCAAAAGATGCTCCCTTTTCTGAAATAGTTTTCGCTTAACAATTTTAAATATATATATAATCGTGCTTATAAATTAAAGGAGAGCAAAGTTTCACATATTAAATATAAAAGCGTGCAATAAAACGATATAAAAATTAACGTAATATTTGTTAAAAGTTATACAAATACATTTACAAGGAAAATAAATACCTTTGTTTATTCAGATCGAAATTGTTCACCAGTCTGACGGCGAAATTCTAAAGATTTATACTGATCCAGATATTTTCGAAAAACATATTTAATTGAAACACTGGCAAACAAAAATCATTACGCAGCGATCTCATGCATAATGAAATCAATCCCTTCGGGAGGAGCATCTTTTACAGAATTTTTAATCTTTTATCACCGATTTTTCAAAACGGAAATTTTTACCTAATTGAATCGGGTTAAAGCTAGGATTAAATAAGGCAAAATTTACAGTAAAAATTTGCTGATGAGAATAATCAAGAATTCTGAGCACCGTATGCGCTCGTATACCGGTTGCTCGTTCCCAAGGGGTTAATTAGAATATTAAAAATGGATATTTGACAATATAAAGTATTTTATCCTATTTTTCCATTATTCTGTAGAGCATGTCATTTCAAATTTTAGAAAGCTTCGTGGAGGCTAAATCATTGCATATAGTCCCACTGTGTAAAAAAAATCTATATTGGTCCTCGGATATTGGATGGCATGCAAAATCATGGTAGAGAAATTATTCTACTTACTTTTAATATGAATCTCTAACTATTTCGTTTTATACAGTCTGGTAAAAGCTCTAATAATCTTGTTTTCAGTTTTAAAAAATGTGAAAATATTTGTATCGATATAAATCTTGAGATACAAACCATCAAAGCGAAGAACATGTTAATCTGAAGAAATAAAGGCCTTGTACATGTTTTTTACCAGTTTGAGCAAATTTGAAATTGAAATGGGCATTTAACTAATACCAATAAAAAATAATGCAAAAACTGCTGTTTACTTTTTCTACTTTTTTTTATTATTATTATTTATTTTATTGTTATTTTTTTCAACATACGCAATTTCAGCAATTATTACTCAAAGTAAACATGTAATCCGAAAAGTAACCGATTTTTTTTTGTATGTCCTTGTAAAAGAGCGCGAAATGCCATGAATGTCCTATTATATTTTAATAATGTTGTAGTGAAATTCAGCGATTTCTATCAGTTTGAATACATTTGAAATAGTGGAATTTCATTAAAATACTCTGCAAACGATTTTTTCCCGTATATCGCAATGTAATGGAACTATTTTGAGTACCCCTGTAAATGAACTATTTATCCCGTACACTTCATACACAATACCAAACGTGACTAGCTGACCTTAAATAACATTTATCAATTGCATCGAAATCCGAATATTTTTACAGCAGTTAGGGATATAGGCCCTAATGGGCGGGATGCCCTCCGTGGGGGGGGGGGGTCTTTCTGAGGGAGCCTAACCCGTATTTACGCAAGGTTCGAAGAAAACCACGGAAAACTCCGAACGGTTAGGCCGACGGTCACGATTGTGTTCGAACCCAGCACCTACCGTCTACCAGTTTTGAGCGTGGACAGACGGAAAGATAAACCGAATGCATAAAAACTTTTCAACTTTCTTGGAAAGTGTCAAAAGTAACATTTTACATATGTACGTAGGAAGAATATATAAATAAATGTATAAAAAAGTATAAGTTAAATTTCATTATTATTTTCTTAATAATTTCATAATTCATGTTTCACAAATTATGAAAAAATTGATAACATGTATTAAGAAATAATATTATGAATACATATTATATTAATGCTTATATCTATTTATAAAATTATATATAAATTTTATAAATACATATTATAATTCATAATATGTATTTATAAAATTATTCAAATGTTAATAATTTTATAGAATCTATAAAATTATTAACACTTGATTTATAAAATATTTATGGTTGAGTTTTTATGTAGCATATGCATAAAAAATCAGCTCGATAAGATTGTAATTTAGAAAACATTTAAGAAAATATGTAAAAATTATAAAAATCAAATTTTTGATTTTTTTTTTTTTTTATTCAAAATTTTTTGTCCAAATTATCTGAAATTTGATACCCGTAAATAAATTTGGTGGTTTAGTTAAATTACTTTGTTAAAATTAAGTGTTGCTACATAAAACTTTAAAGTTAGTCAGAATTTTAATATGAAGACTATCTCCACCTCCTAACCACCTTATAATTTAACCCTCATTTAATATTAACTGCTTATCTTTTTCATTGGTACTACAGTCTTTTCATATGGCGGTTTTTGGTAGAATTAGCAGAACGGCCTAATCGTTCGGAGTTTTCCGAAATTTTATTCGAGCCTTGGATTTCCTTGCGTAGGTACCCTTAGAAAATATGCCTAGAAACCCTCAAAAAGAGGTAGGTATCCTTAGACAGACTCCAGCAGTGGGCACCTCCCTTCGGACCCTTATCCTCTGTGTAGATAATTGGCCGTCATAAACAACACCCACATCTTAAGTCGAGTTACAAAAGACGAGTTGCAGATTTTGAAGGACAAAAAAACACGGGAATCTTGAAGGATAAACCCGGAATTTAAGGGAATGTTGGAAAATTTCAATATGAACAAAACCAGATATTTTTCCATTTCAAATATTTATTTTAAAGAAATTTAAGAAAAGAATTTTCGAAAAAGTTAGATTTTACATCATGAATTCAGAAAACTTAACATTTTACAGGCTAATTTATTAAAATTTTCTTCAGGCAATGACGGCTATAAATTGGTGAAGATTTGAATGCTTCATTATAAATTATTTTTTTAGTTTCTATTGGCTCACAATTGTTCAAGCATACTCTATATTAATTTCTAACATGTTACATAGTATTTTTGCAATGATGTCTTTTAATTTTGTTTATTTTCTTTTTTGTTTCTATGGGTTGATCAGAAAAAGAAAGGTGATGTTTATATCCATGTCAGGGAAGGATAAATCTCTCATCTGCCTCTTTTACTTTGTATTTATCGACGATTAAAATACTAAATTGTTTATAATATTTTATTTCTTTTTCTTGATATTTCTGCAGCTAGAAAAATAGATGCTTTCTGAAAACTCCCGAATTTCTTTTTAATTTTCTTCCCAAAATAATCGGGTTTATTCCTGGGAATAAATCCGATTTTTTCCATCCTTTGCGTCTCTTTTCATAATTGGTATTACCAATTCGAAGAAACAGATTTTCTTTGCAACCATGTGACTATCTTGCGTCTGTTCAACCATTACATCATTACACCATGTGACTTTTCTTGCGGGACTTTATGTAAGACAACGTGTTTTTTATATCTCTATCATGTAAATTGGACGATCTAAAAATAAGCATATGAAATGCTTTGAACTTAATAACACCAAACCTGCTTAAGAAAGTTTGGTATGAACTAGACTATAGTCAGGACACAGTCCGTGTGATTATAGGACACTTATAATGCAATAAAATTAAAATTTTTCCGTTTTCATTCATGTTAAACGAATTACGGTTAAGGGTCTGTTTCAAAATGAGTTTAATATAATGCGTCAAAATACCATACATCATTTTAAATTATCCTGCATTTTTATTGTACTGTGTGTTCAGAAAATAATAAAGTTACGGAAAAACAGTACTGAAACTTAAACTCATATAGATCTAAATTGTGAATTCCAATTATACACATCTGTCACGCATATATTCTGCTAGCAATGAAGTTAAAAAAAAACATTATCAGAAAGCATTTCTTTCGGATATGTGTTACAGAAAATAATACAAGTCTTTTCGAATTCATTGTTTTTTATTTCTGTCGAATAACACTACATATTTTTTTTAAATAAAACTGTTAAGTATTTTTTTCCTGCAACTTATATTTATAGAAACCAAACTGAATATACATATTTTAAACCCATTCTGTAAAGAATATGTTTAAAAATGAGTTTGTTATAGTATTTCAAAATACCGTATATCATTTTGAATTACCGCATATTTTCATTGCACTGTGTGTACATAAAATAATAAAATTACGTTAAAACCAGTACTGACTCACATAGATCTGAATTGGGAGCTCCAATCACATATACCAGTCATGCATATATTCTGCTAGCAATAAAATTTTTAAAAAAATCTGAAAGCATTTCTTTCGGATATGTCCTATTCAAAATAACACAAGTCCTTTCAAATTCATTTTGTTTCTTTCTGTCAACTAATACTAAATTATTTTTTAAATTAATACTGGCAAGCTATTTTTCCATGCCACTTCCATCTAAAGAAACCAATCTGAATATACACATTTTAAAAAACATTCTGTAACATATATGTTTCAAAATTAACTTATTATAGCATTTTAAAATCATATCATTTTGATTTAACCTGTATTTTCATTTCACTGTATGTTCAGAAAGTTATAAGATTATTTAAAAATGATTACTGAAAAAAGTGCAGGTAGATCTAAATAGTAAACTTTTATTCTACATACCTTTCATGGCATATATTACGCTAGCAGTAGAATTTAAAAAAAATACTTTCTGAAAAAACATTTCTTTCGAATATGCCCAACAGAAAATACCACATGTTCTTTCAAATTCATTTTGTTTCCTTATGTCAAATAACACTAAATTATTTTTTCAAGTAATAGTGGCAAGATACTTTTTTTCCATGCCACTTGCATCTAAAGAATTTAATCTGAATATACATAGTACATAATGAATGCTGAAACGATGATGAAAATGCAGCTTTAAAGCTTTAAAATGTCACGATGAATTTCTATACAAGAAATTTAGGGGAAAATAATTTGTTTGGAACGACAAGGAATGTTTTATTTGAATGTAATTGAATATTCAGATTGGGATACACTTACATCTAATATATATATATACATTTCAATGAAACTAGAACGGTTTTGGAAAATGCTGGAATTTTATTCCTGATTTAAATTCTTATAATGACAGATTGATTTATGTAGTGAAATATTTATGGAAAAACTCCATTTTATGCGAATATTTATACACACAATCTGGTCTGAGTATAGCATTGTTTGATTTATTACTATTTTGACTAGAATTAATATAGAAATAAGTACCACAGTCATTACTCATTTAACAATAACGATTATGGAGTGAGAGAGGGGAGAGCAAATTTCAATATTACTGAACATTAATTAAAAGAACACTTGACAGATCTAAAATGAATTCAATGTAATTACCGGGCATTTTATATTCAATCGGTAGAACGCATAATATAAAATTACAACACACAATGCAAAATTAGATTATGCATTGTATTAGATTAATTTCTAACACAATTATTCAATTGGTAAATAAATCATATGAAAGAAGTCCTGGTCGGGATTTGGAGCAAGGATGTTTTGGCTTTTTACAACTGATATGTTTTCTTTACTGATTAAATAGTTGTGTCAAAAATTAATAAATTTACAACTGATATAATGTATTTACCGGTTGGATAATATTGTTAAAAATAATTCAAATATAATTATCCACCCAATATTTACTGTTGTTTCATTTTTGAAAAAATACGATTTACTCTGTTGAGCTAGTTCATGTATCAGACCAAATGTTCTGATGCTTGAAGGTTATCTGAGTGAATTAGTCTTCCAAATTCATACGGGATAAGTCAGTTGGTAGAGCATTGGGTGCTTTAACCAAGACATGTGTGGCTCGAATCCTGGCGAGATTTTTTTCAATCCATTTGGAAATTTACAGCTCATTTATGTTGCAGTTCAATAATACAATTAGTAGGGATTTTAGATCTAATATTTGAAGAATCTGATACGATATGGCACTAATACAAAACCAAAAAAATGGATTGATAACCTACTAGGAGGTTAGTTAGTTCATCTTATTAAGCCAAACTCGTCATTTCCATATGATGGATCAGGGACCTCTTTCTCAAAAGTAATATTGCATTATTTAACTTTATTTACACCATGTTTTCTGAACACTCGCTATTAATATTGAAGCAATGTTATAGAAGTAACAGCAGGCTCTGCTATTTGGGATAATTTAACAATGGTAACAGTATGATAATGTTGAATAATCGTTTAAATGGATTGAAACGATGCTAATTTACCTAATCTCATGCTGAAACAGAATAACTGTTATATACAAATTATTATCTTTCTTTATTGAAGAAATTATGTGGTACAGTAAATAGAATAGCTTAACTTAAAATTCTGAGCTAACTTAATATAACATTCTAAATTAACATTTCAGCCTAAGTTTTAGTCCATGCATGATAACTTTGCCAATAGGTAACGCAAAATTATCTTGATTTTTTTTTCCCATTAATTATGATGATAATCGTTACTAGCAAACTAACAGAATCCAGTTTTTTATTGCATAATTGATCACCTGTACTATTTATTTTTAAATATACTAACATTATAATGAGGGTGCATTAAAAATATTTTCAATTGAGATAAATAAGCTATAAATACTAATATTTTTATAAAACCTAAAGTGAGAAAAACAAATGCAGCTCCAGCCGGTATCGAACACAGATCAGCTGGGCAACAAGTGAACATCATGCCAACTGAGCTACGATTAATGAAAACCTGCACCTGTAAGTATTTAAATTATGTCATAATATTAGACCCGCTGCTTCTCAAGAACTAAGAAGTGTTGTATAAAATCCATTGACATTGAGGCTAAGTTGACTTTGCCCTTCATCATATATTAAAATAATGAAAATCTGTGATTAACAAGGTTTGCCCTCTCTTTGTGAGACTCTGATAGTTACGTCTATAAAAGCACACAAGATCCGATAACTATACGACTACATACATAAAAACAGAAGTCAGTTTTTGTTGTTGTTGTTCATATACTGGTAGCAAATTGTAATCTGCTGTACTATTGCTGTAAAGTTGAATGATTTGAATTCGTCTAGATATTTTTCTGTACATATTTCAGGTCCAAGCAGAATTTCTTAAAAATCTATGTACAAATTGTGTGAACTAATGATCGAGAACCTATCGATGTCTCTACGATGGACAACTGTAAGTGTACCAGGAATCTCTCTTTCTTTTTTGTATTTTTACAGATATTTTCAACTGTATATGAAAATAAAGCATGTACATTTCTAAGAAGTTCTATAACTATTAAAGGCACAATATAATAGCAGAACATTGTCAAACAGGAATATACAGTGTGTTCCAAAATTCGACGGAGAAATTTAGAGGATGGCCAGTAGCATCAAGAGGATAAAAAATTACCATACAATATGGATCGAAAACTATGTATTTAATTAAAAAAATAAAAGGTGCTTAATCTTAACTCAAATTGGAATAACGATAATAATTTTTGGAAACTGGAGTACATTATAATATGTGAAACGTTTAATTTGACATTCTCATCTTTGTTGCAAGTCTGCTAACACGAAACAAAAGTAGTAGAAACTTGCATTATACGCGTTCAACAGTAAGCACTTCACGCATCATATTTTAGACTGTGTTTATCAGTTTATACGGTATCAATAATTGCTTGAGCAACATCTTAGATCTTTTCGTAAAATTATCACGTTTCACACAAAGCAAGATACATATACAGTGCCAGCAAAAAAAAATTACACTTGCGATTTTTGACGTTTTGTTAAGTATAAAAAAATATACATAAGGAATTATTCTGAAACTGTAGGTATGTAAACTAAATAGTACAGGTCATATATTTTCGCAAAGAGTTTTTTCTGAAATCACATAGGGGATCGTCAACAAATTGAAAAACAACGAAGATCTTTTGGTTAACCATGTCAAAACTAATGTAGCAAAAGCGTCCTTATAATTATAATTATAGTTAAGCGATTATAATTAAGTGGTTTATTGTAATAAACTGTGTTCATTTTTATAAATATAGCATATATACTCGAAGAGAAATTAAGGTTTTTATAAAAACGGTTACAAATTTTGCCAAGTTTTTTGCTTATAATTATCAGAGTTCTTATTAAAAAATGTTCGTTTCAGTAAATATGAAAAACAACATTGTACAAAACACCCTGTAATCAAAATTAAAAAATATTAATAATTGCATGAAAAATGAACGGGTTTATTAAATAAGGTTTCAGTGCGCATACGTAAATTCATTCAAAATCTAATTTGCATTATGTGTTAGCTAAATGTATACAGCAACTTTTGTAAAATTCTCAACGACATAGCTTAAAAATTCTGAAAATTATCGTCGGAAGTATAAGATAGTAGTATAAGTAGTATAAGATAAAAATCCGGTATTCCCAAAATGAAGGAAAAATATGAGGGGCCGTATTCATATTCCATTGATTTGTGTCTACACAATATTACTCGTACTAGTATATTTGGATACAAATCCTCATCTTTTTGCTTCATTTTGGGAATAATGGAATTTGATCTTATTCTATCAACGATAATTTTCAGAATTTTCAAGCTATCTTTTTGAGACTTTCACAAAAGTTGCTCTATACATTTAGCTAACACTTTATGCAAGTTATTTTTTATTGAGTTCACGCATGCGCACTGAAACCTTATTTAATAAACCCTTCATTTTTCATGCAATTATTAATATTTTTTAATTTTGATTACAGGGTGTTATGTACGTTGTTGTTTCTCATATTTTCTTAAAAGAACATAGTTTTTATTAAGAACTCTGGAAATTATAAGCAAAAAACTTGGCAAAATATGGAACCGTTTTTATATAAACCTTAATTTCTGTACGAGTAAACATGCTATATTTATAAAAATAAACACTGTTGACTACCATAAGCCACTTAATCATAATGCGCAATTAGAACGCTTGTGCTACATTAGTTTTGACAGGGTTATCCAAAAGATCTTCTTTCTTTTATAATTGGTTAACGGTCCCCTATGGGATTTCGGGGGGGAAATCTTCGCGAAAATATTTGACCTGTACTATTTTATCTATATATTTTGAGTTTCGGAGTCATTCCTCATGTATATTTTCAGATATTTACTAAAACGTTTAAAATCGCAAGTGTCAATTTTTTTATCTGGCACTGTAGATGCAATTTCATTACGGTATTTTTATTTTGCTCGAATTTATTTCCGTCGACCGGAATTCACTCAGGAGAAACCACCCTGTATTTGTGACTAAATTAGTGGTTTGCGACCCCATTTTCTATGGCAATTTTTCATCCTTTTACTATCACCTTTCTGAATTTGTTGGTCGTGTTATTTTGGAACAACCTGCATATGAAAAAAGATGAATCAAGAGTGTGGTAAGCTTTTTAAAAAACAATTTCAATATTATTTTGAATAAGCTTGGTTTTAAAAAAGAAAAATCACTTTTTATAGCTTATTTCAAAACTTCAAAGGACCTCTTTCTTTTATATAAAGATGTGGCTTTTTTTATTGATTTTTAAATTTTCATTTACATTCGCAAACAGATTTAAATGCTTAGCTATTTCTTTATACCAGTAAAAGAAAAATTTACTTTATCAAAAGTCTGGAACAAATTTTACGTCTAACATATTTTTCTTCGAGCAACTAGATTTACAAACGGACATCCTTTCCATTACCTGATTTAAAATATGCAAAAAAAGATAAATCCTAATATTTTGATTTTTTAATGTTTAAAAAAGAAAACATTCCAGGTGCTCCAGTTTGAAGAAATATATAAAACACTCGATTTTCTTTAGCTTAAATGAGCGTAGAAAAATATGTTTATCGACCAACCTTGCTTCTGCAAAACGCTTTTATTTCTTTTAAGAAGTAAAGGAAAATACTTTATTTTTTATTATATAGTGGCAAAGTAACGATAAATAACAAGAGGAGAAAATACTGATACAAACGCGCATAAAAATTTTGTTTAATATCAAAAAGTTACAGAAAAGTTGTATCTTATATATGCTTTATATAGGCTTATGGAACTCATTAATTTCTGTAAAAATTTTAATATTTCTGCTAAGTAGTATACCTTTTTCAAATTTCAATAGTTTTCTAGTAATTCGCTTTAAAAATCTAACTATTTCTTCTGTGCTGTTAGGATTTTTCCAGTTTTAAAGGTTTTCGATTAATTCGTTTGAAAAAAAGGTAATTTGTTTGGTAGTATTGCAAAACCATCGTAAATTGACCTTATTTAATATTTGTACAAAAAAAATCGAAATAGACGGTTTTAACAAAACTACAAGCATTTGAATCATAAAAAAAAATCTGAATATCTAGTATTCATCTATTCATTGACTTGTTATTCATTTGCTTATCAATTCATAAAAATAAATAATTTATTTATTTTTATTTGTATATTCATTATCCACTGATTCTTAACAAAATATTTTTCATTGGAACTTATCTATAAAATTTTTAAAACTTAACTCTTGATTTTTTTAAAGTAATAATGAATTCCGTTATTTTTAGAATTCAGATAGATTTAAACTCATATAATTAAAGTATGACATTAGAGAATTTATGAAAGACAATTAAAATTTTTAAAACATAGTAATATTTTAAATAATAATTCGTCTCAAAATTATTTTTAAACGATTAATTTCTATTTAAAAGAAAATATTCGTGCAACATTTTAAAATTCTACTGTAATACTTTAAATTTTATTATTACTTACAAAGTAAAGAAAACAAATTTTTCCCCAGTGATTTTATTTTATTTTATTTTATTTCACACTTTTGATAGTCTTATTTATAAAATCTCTGCATATTCAGTTCAAACATTTTAAGAATATAAAGATGTCAGATAGACTTCAGAAGTCTTCAGAAATATAAATTATTAAGTGAAATAACTCTATGGTTACTATAATACTTTGTTAATCTGTCATGCATAAGTATGTCTTAAACATAAGCACGATACTCTCAACTTTAAATAACCATGCGTAATTAACCAAATAGTACACCAAATTTTTATACAGGTCTCAGAACATTTCTCCGGGTGACTGAAATTTTACTATCTGTCTGTCACTATTTGAAAGTAATAACTTAATATCTCTAACAGAAATTTTCAGTAAAAAATTATTGGCTACGAAATGCAATGCGTAAAAATTAAAAATGATAGTAAAAATTAATATAAAAAAGTAGTCTCTTGGACTACTGTATCCCTGTTAAAATTTTGCAATCAACTGTTCAGTCATTAAACAGCTTACATAGTAAAGGGTCATATAATCATAAGTTAACACTATTCTCATTATATTATTATTCCAATTATGTTCCGAAAGATGTTAAATTAATGTTAAATTTCCGTTTTCTATAAAAACAATCAGTCTGGACAGATTGCTTCAAATTTTTAACAGTGATACAAGTGATTTGTAAGTGATACATGTGTATATCGTTAGTAGTCAATGATTTAAAACGAATGTGGATGATTAGTATAAATATGATTAAGCATTACTCAAACTCAAATATTAAAGTTTCACAAGAATTGTTTCATGAGCGTGCATACTCAACTCGAAAACATGAATTCCGAAATACAATCAAAAATAACAACTGCACATTTTAAACTGAATGAGTTACACCTTACGCCAGTAAAGAAATAAAAAAAAGTAATAAAGTTTGGAAATTCAATATGAAAGTAGTAAATCCAGGGGATTATATGCGCCTCGTTTGATTTATAATCAATGTGGCACCACGATTCGTCTCTAACGTACTTGTTAATGTGAATTTATATAAAATTGAACTATAAACTTGAAATTCAAGTACCTGGGCTTTTTTAAAATTGAACCCTTTAAAATTTACAGACTCGAAGTTACAAATACACCGTCATAGCTTTTGCGCAAACAAAATAGCACTTTAAATGAAAAGCGAGAGAGACATTTTCTGAAATTGATACTTTAGGGGACAACTAATTTAGGTTCACAAATATGAATCTAAAATTATTAGCATCTTAAAATATTAATTTGAGTATCAGCAATCTGAATTCATGTGTAACAATTTAAGGTCTTTAACCATTTTTTTTCCCGAATTATGAATTAGAAAATTGCTCCATTTCAATAATTATCTTCTTTAGTGTCTTATGATATCCGAAAAAAATTACAATATAAATAATAACACAAAATAACAATTTGATTTTTTGATAGATTTTTAAATAAAACTTATTTAATATATCGGCAGTTAGATGGGAGTTTTTTTTTTTGTGAAATAGTTACAAGAGTAATTAGATTAGTTAACAATAAATACTATTATGAAAACCTCACAATTCTTATAAGAACAATGTAAATAAATGTATTCCTGTGTGTGTAAATGTAAATTGTAATCTTATCTGTAAATGAGAAGTGTTTTGTAAATTCAATATTTTTTAAATAATTTTTTGATAGGAGAAAAGATAAATCCATGTAAATGATTGAGAAAATAACCACATTGAAAAATAATTAGCTTCGACTGTTTGGCGGTACTTACTGAATGTGATACGACAAAGTAATTTATATGAAAAAAATACCGTATATATTTATCAGTAGACGAATTAAATAAATTTTATATTGTATACCGACCGGTAAGTAAATCGTATGAGTTATAATTTTACCAACTGACTAAAAAGATTTACAGAACAGAAGACCTCCAACTCAAACCCTGCAACTTAAATTTCAAATGCTCTACCAGTTGAGTCACTTGGACGACACCCTGCCAAAAAGTTTCACAATCTACTATCGTATGCCAATAATCTAGAGTTAACTGCACAAACTACAATATTAAAAAAACTCTTAATTAAAGATTAATCTAATTGGACGTGCGTTTAATAAAATAAAAATATAATTACTTATATTCTTGAACTCGTGTTGAAGGCATTTTGCAAACTCGGCGAAAGTATTACATTAATCTACAACACGATTATTCAATTGGTAAATGAATTATAACCGATCTAAATATGTGTTATAAATTAACGTAATACAATTTTATATGCAGCATTTTTTGTAGTTACATATATTAACCTTCGATTTATTCTGTTGAGCAGATATATTGTAGCAGACCAGGTTGTGCGATCGTTAAGATTAATTGGGTGGATTAGTTTCCCAGTATTCGTCCGGGATGGCTCAGTTGGAAGAGCATTAGTGGCTTCAGCCAATATATCTCTGATTCGAATCCTGGCCCGGATATTTTCAGACGATAATATCATTCATTTTATGAGGAAATAATCACCAGTGCTGCCATGTTTTTGTTTTGCTTCAAAAAAAAAAAAAAAAAAAAAAAAAAAAAAAAAACATTCATTTGATACCAACATAAATTAAAAAATTTTAAATGTTAAACAGTTTAGTTTTCATGGGGAAAATAACAGACTTGGTCATATGTGTATATCAGGACCGAAGAGAATAAAACGACGAAACTGATCGGTAAGATATTGGTGTGAGTTATAATTTCCCAACTGTGTAAAAAAAAAAAAAAAAAAACTTTCCAAGACAGAAACCGAATCCAGAATGTCTAACTTAAATTCCCAATGTCTACCACTTGAGATCCCTGGACGACAACGTGCCAGCAAATTTCAAATTCTACTGCCGTATACGAAGAATCGAAAGGTAACTGCATTAAATACAGCGTTAAAAAATCATAATTAAAGGTAAATTCAATTGCATATGCATTTTATAGAATAATAATATCGTTAATTTACATTTGCTCAGTAACATTAGAATTTTAGCAGTTGAATATCGGCTGTTATATATTCTCCGAATTTAAAATATATTTGCAAGTACCAGAAAAAAATAGTTACCTTTAATTTTTCGCAAAAAATTAATTATAGTAAATAGAAACTAATAAAAATTATCATCGTTTAAAAATCCGAGTCATTGATTAAGTTTTTTTGTATGTATATATGCATAATAAATATCATTATTTTAAAAAATGTTGCATAACGAATTTCTTGATTATTTTAACAAAATAAATTCAAACTTATGGCGATAAGTTTTGAAAAATGCAACAGAGAAATTTTTATTCTTACGGCAGAAAATCAATTGAATGTCAAATATTTCCCTTTAAAATTAAAAAAAAGATACTTCTTTTAACCTTCTTCCTACGTTTTTCCCGTAATCCATTTACTGATTTTTTTCTTTCGATTTTATTCGATAGTTCTGAACAGTAAATTTATTAAATTTTTTAAAATGAAAATTCGATTACCTTGAACGGCTGAAAGTTATTGTTTAATAAAATTTAAAAGTATACTCATATTTATTAAGAAAAAAATACTTTACGATAATCAGTAGAATTACATGTTATACAAATAATAATTTAAAAGCATAGCTGACAATTTCTGTTTCTATGAAACAATCATATTTCGAGAAATTTTACTTATAAATGAAATCAAACATATGACACATGAAAAGGAAACTTTTTATTAAAAAATTTTTATCGCTCAAAATTTGTCACTTTAACTTAAGATTTGCATCTATGCTGTATTAATAAAAAAAATAGTTATCGAATTTACAAAAAAATAACAAGTTAATCAATATTCTATGCAAAATATCAGCATTTTATAGGCGATAATCTTTGAAGTTTTCCTCTGTGACTATTCTTTGTTTCCTTTTTGCTATTTCCAATGTTCAGTCGTTATTTTCTTGTACGCGGGAAAATTTTTGTTTTTTAAAATGCTTGAAATTGTAAAGATAATGTGTGGACACTTTCTATTACGTAAGGACATCAAGGGGATGAGATGGCAGATTATTTCATGATATTTCATGCGAAAGATATTGTTTTCAGAAACAGTTTTGGACAATCATTTTACGATACAAATCAAATTTTAAACAAAATCTCTGAAATTTTTTTATCAAATAAACCAAAAGCTTTACAACAGCACTGAAAGGTGCTTAAAACTTAATGTTGTACTATTCACGAATATACTTTCTGTTGGATATAACATTTTCATTTCACTGATAACCTTAATCTTAACATTTAAAAATATAAACAGGTGTTACTAGCATAGTTACATTATCGCAAATATAAACAGTTATGTGGCATTATTGCACGAAATCCTACATAAAGGGTAAGACTTAATTTTCTCTGCAGCGAATTACATTTTGCATTTAGCAAAATGCATTTGAAAGGAATGAAAGTTGTGGGAAATAAATTGAGGGATAGTAGACTAAACAAAATGTTAGCGAAAATGAATGTAATTTGTACAACTGGTCGTTGAGACCTGTGATATAAAGAATTACTAGAATAATATAATCAAATAAAATTTACCGAAAAAATAATGACTTCAATTGAAATATTTAAATGAAACAAGGAAAAATATATGTACAAACTAATGAGTAAAATTATTAATCTATAAAATCTTATTAAAGAATATGAAAGAAAATTTCAAACTTTCAATTAATATAATGATTTTGAATTGGAGTAAAGTTAATGCATGTGTTAGGGATATCCTCAAATCCAAACTGGCTCTCTTCTGACTTTTTTTTAAATTTCATTTCTGCTCATAAATGCAAGAGTTTAATAAGTGCTCTTATTCAGAAATATGAAATCATATAGTTTTCCAAACATATAGCGTGTCCCAAAAATACAGACAGAGATAAAAAATGACATCCTAAGCTAAAATGTTTTTCATGTATTTTCAGAAGTCAGTCAGATATATTTTTTAATTGATTTACTCATATTATTATTAAAAAATTTTGAAAATACGCAAAAACTATCAAAATTTTTAAGAAAAATGTAATATGAACTGTCCCATAAATATAGATACTGTCTGAATTTATTAGAAATATTATTATTAAAATATTTTTTCAGCAAATGATTATTTATTCACATTTCTAGAATGTAGTATCGTCTGCTGATCTAACTTTTATTGGTTTAAAATGATTTTTTGGCTTGTTTTCGACTGACTAATCAATCTTTTTATAAACTTGAATTTTTATAAAGCTACTTCGAAACAAGATATCATCAACGTTTCGGCTTCAGAAAGTGGTATACAAGATTTAAACGAGATTTTTCATAAGTATTTACAGAATTTTGCATAATGGCTATTGGCGGGAGGTGATGAAGTAAGAAAAGACCTGGTCGACAAAGAATTCCCTTAATGCGCAATGACATGATCATTCTTAGCGTGGCATCTAGAAAAAATATTTCATTGCAAAAAATTGCATCGACATTTGGATTGTCGAAAAATTTTCACAGAGGAATATTGAAAACTAAATTAATAACATTCAAGAAAATGTATTGAAGAAATCATGCTTAAGGAAACTCCACAAAACTGCATATATAAATTGGGCTAAGAAAACGATGGCTTGTGGGGATAAATGGCAGTGAATAATATTAAGTGACGAGAAAAAGGGGAACTTGGATATAGGAGACGGATTTAAATTTCGTTGGCATGCTTTAAGAAGCAAACCAAGAAGTTTTTTCAGTAGTTAGTAAGAAGGAGGATCAGTAATGATTTGGAATGTTTGTGGATTTGGACAAACACTTTTGGCAACAAAATTAACTCCCAGGATCAGAAAATCTTAGAGGACCATTTTATACCAATACTGGATTTGCTCGATGGACCAGGCGGTGTATTTGAACAAGACGTTTCTATTCAGGTCTCTAATTCAACTAAGATGTGGTTTAATATGTATAATATAAATTTCAGGGACTGGCCATCAATTAGTCTGGGCGTGTGGGGACGTGCAAAAAGCGTATAAAAATAAACGCAAGTTTATTTTGGAACAAGGACCTTATAACAACAAGCTTTGTATGAATTATCCCCAGAGGTAATGCAAAACTTTGCACTTTAGATTAGAAAAAACTATACTTGAGGTAATTAAAGTTAATTGAAACACTGTTAAAGATTTGTAATGTTTTGCTCAACGTTCTATAATATCTTATATATACCGGGTGTCCCAAAAATGACTGATGGATTTTAAAATTCAATAACTTGCAAACGGTGACAGCTATTTAAAAATTTTTTGCAGGAGGGTTATGTATAATGTCAGGAGTTTTTTTTACCGTAATTTTTTATTTTAGTTCGCATCTCAAACAATAGGTGGCGCTGACGGCGATTTAAGGCCAGGTGATCAGTGCTGAGTGAAGCGTCGACCTGGCCTTCAATCGCCGTCAGCGCCACCTATTGTTTGAGATGCGAACTAAAATAAACAATTACGGTAAAAAAACTAACATTATACATAACCCTCCTGCAAAATTTTTTTAAATAGCTGTCACCGTTTGCAAGTTATTGAATTTTAAAATCCATCAGTCATTTTTGGGACACCCGGTATGTATTATATATAGTTATAGTACACCCTACTTTCTGTTTTCTAAATATATTCAGCATTTGTTATGTTTTCTAATAAAAATAAATCCTAACTAGTGCTTCATGTATCGTTTGTAACTAAACACGATCAAAAAAAATATTCATCCTGTTCTTATTTCTGTTGTGAATTGTATTTAAAGATATAAAGCAAATAATTAAAGATATATTACATAACGATATAATTTATGTTTATTACTTGAAAAAAATTCCTTTCATATCTCTAAAAGTAAGATTTCTTTTTTTCTTTTAATGCTAAATAATGTTCTTCCATATTCCAATATTAAATGCTATTATGCAAAAAATATTGGTATTTGTATGGCGAATCGAATTGTACCAGCGAACTCGACACGAGCTATCACCATATACTTACACGATATCAAAATAGCATTGATGAAAATATAATAAAAGAGATTCATTTTAATCTTCAATAAGTAAAATACGTAAAATAATTATGAAATAATATGCTTGCATATTCAAATAATAATTGTTATTATACAAAAAATATCCATATTTTTATGGCAGATCGAGCTTCACTGGTGAAAATCATCACCATATATACTTACATGATATGTTAAAACAGTAATAGAGAAAATGCAATAAAAATAAATCATTTTAATCTTCAGTAACTAAAATAAGTAAAATAATAAGCGAGAAAATGAATGTCTAAAATATTACTAGTAGTAAAATATCTTACAAACATCTAAAATTTTAATTAAAATAAAGTATATTTATTAGAGAAAAGCACACGCATATATTAAAGAATACGGTCTGAAAATATTTTCTTTCCTTTAAGAAAAATATAAATAACTAAATTTTAAGTTTTCGACAAAATTGCACAGAAGCGGAAAATTGGATTCACCAAGGAAATATTTCAAGAACGGAAGCTTTTCAAGAAAACTTAAAACTTCCGAACAATAGCAAACGATTTTTTTTATGTTTAGTAACTCTATTTCTTGAAAAGAGTTTTAAATATTTGTTTTCAAAAATATTTTCATCGAGATAATTTTTTTAAACTGCTCATTTTTTTGTTAACGGAATTCATCTGCATTTGATGTGAACTTTTTCTCGATAATTTACAGCTGAAATTTTATTCCCATATTATATGGCTGTTGTAATTTATTTCTGTTATCCGGTTACACATAATTGAATTTCCCTTTCAAAGTTAAAGTGTAAGTTAAACTACGAAAGTTAGTGGAATGAGTAAGATACGATGCAATAAGGACGAATACGGATAAAAGTTTTTAGTTTAGTTTTAAAATTTAAATATTCTGTGTTCTAAAATAATTGGAAGTGAAAAAATTTCATTCATCTGAACTTTCAAAAAATAAACTTTGAAAATGACACTTTTGAAAATCCAAATAACGACATTTTAAATATTATAAATAATGGCGCTAAACAAAAATATTATTTGTACGGCTGGCATTGAAACTCATGATCAGCACCTGCATACTAACAGGGCCGGCTAGCTCATTAGGGCCACTTTGTTAGGGTGTACTATATTTGTTTTTTCATAAGAGAAGAAGAAAAAACAATAAAAATAAGTAAAGAAAAGATAGTGGACGAAAAATATATATAAGTAAATTTTAAGTATTCGAAAAATTTGTGCAGAAGTGGAAAAGTAGATTCACTCAGGAAATATTTCAAGAGGGAAGCTTTTCTAGAAAACTTAAAACTTCCGGACAATAGCAAAGGATTTTTTTTTATATTTAGTAACTCTATTTCTTTGAAAGAGTAATAGCGATTGTTCTCATTTTTTCACAGTTCTATTGCACCGCGGCTGTTCATGCTTTACCAGGCAATTCGTATCCTGCAAATCCGATGATTCTTAAGCAGCTAATATACAATGGATTAGCCAAAAAATGTTTTTTTTATGATATATTACTATAAAATCAAAGTTGGTACAATATTGAAGTAACACTGAAGTATTAACTTTTACAAAACTAACTTTTACTTGTAACAACTTTTTGAAATATTACTTTTATCTGAAAGATGAAAGTTCTACCTCTATTGTCTGTGAAATACGTATATGTGTAACAGTAGTAGTATTGTATAAATACAGCAATATCAGTATAGATGCAGGATGTTCAGGAAAATGTATACACAACTTTAATTTAAGGTAAAAATATTAGAACCGTTTGGCCCATACTAAGCCCTTTACTAACCCAAATTCAATGCTATGTACGCTCAACGGACAGCAATAATGAGGTTTACCTTGCCACAAGGATGTAAGACTATACTTGACTTGGAGCCAAAGACATTAAAAACCCCGTGATCGCGGAGTTAAAAAAAATTTAGTAAATCAAGGGTAAAAAGTCATAAACAAAATGAGCTAGGTATGAGTAAGTTTGGCAAGCCAAAAACATGTTTTATTGAATTAATTATTACTAAAAAGGTATAATGTTTTGTTAGATATTTATCCCTCCTAGACCATTTTTTAGAAATATTTTAGTGCTCTTTCAGTAAAACTTCATATACCAAACGTTCTGCAGGAGAAATCTGTTTTACTTATTTATACCGCCATGCCGTAAAAAATTTTTCATTTTCACGATCACGGGTATCTTAACACTAGAACCGCGGCGACGGGTCATTTTGACCCGGACCAAGCGAATAAGTGTCGATTGAAACCAGAAATTTCTTCGCAGAATAAGTTACTTAAGTTCCGAATTAGGATAGTTTAAACAAATAAATTAAATGGTTTAATTAAAAAATCTGGTATGAGATATTTTTATGAAATTTGAGTAAAATTTCCCGCGGTTCTAGTGTTAATGTCATCAGCTTCCGGATTATAAGAATTTACAATGGCTCTGAATAGAAGGCTTTTCCTGCTGATCTTATACACTTGTGTTTTTAAATATGCCGAAGATGAAATTATATTATAGAGTGTATCGCAAGTGCTGTAGTAAGGACTATACTGTCGTATACTCCGTATAGCTTTCAGTTTTGTTTAAAAAACTGCGTATATCCACATAATTCAAGAGCCAACAGCACAAAAACTTAAAATATCGAGCACAAAAAAAATAATCTTTATTTTATAGAAGAGTAGTAATAGGGGAATCTAATGATCCATGTCTACCGGAAGCGAATTGGTGTATAAGGCGAAACATTGATACCACTTGGTGGTTTATTTATAGGTTTAATATTGTGTTTGCGTACAATCACTTCATACCTTTAATTATATGGCAAACACAATGTTAACCTTACCAGTAAACCAACAGTAGTATTAATTTTTGGCTTATGCACCCCTTCACTTCCGGCAGGCATGGATCATTAGATTTCCCTATTACTATTCTTCCATAAAATAAAGGATTTTTTTTCTTGCGATCGATTTCTTAGGTTTTTTTGCTATCGATCTTTGGACAAACAGTTTATTAAGTAAAGCTTTATGGTCCACCTTTACAGAAAAGAATCGCGACACCTTTTTCAAACAGACCGGTGGCAACAAGTGCAGCTCCGAAATTTAAACACAATTTTCCTTGCATTAATGACATCGACCAGCGGGTCGATATGTCTGGGGCGTTTAATACCCCATCAGCTTCAAACGTTTATTAGTACATAGGCAACTTTAAAATAAAATGCATCTTTATTTATCCGTTTTGCAAATACATTACTGAAAACCGTAAAAGTGTACTCAGCTAGAAATGCATGCTAATATCACGCTTGTTGTCTGAGAAATCCTTGATAACGAAAGCTGTTATCTTTTATCCGGAGATCACGCGATACTTTTAATCAGTCACATCAGAGATTTGTACAATAACGGATAGTATACTGAAGAATTAGACGATATTCATTTAAATAGCGTATACTCTCTGCACTATCCTAATGCCTGTAAAGTTATATCTTCTTGACTTTTAGGACTACACCACGGTATAGTGATGAAGCCGAATGCACTAAATGGGCTGAAATAAATAATGCCTGCGCTTATATTCCACAGGAAATTTTAGTGAGCATTTTAGAATCCATAGCCACCAATTTTCTGCTTTATTTTTTTTTTCAATTAAAATATTATTGAAAGAAACTTTAAACTAGAAATTTATTTTAATAAAAACTTACTTTTTACTGTATAGCAATGACATTTCTCCTTTCATTATTTAAAATTTCTAATTAAAACATGTCCATTAGACTTGAAGAAAAAATTATTTTTGGCAGTTAAGTTAGTCATAGATTCTGAGTCTTCAATTTTAACATTTGTTATAAATATTGCTCCGAAACTTAAAATTTGACTGGTAACCATAAATTTAGATTAGTAAATAATTCTGTATAAGTGGTTTAAATCAACGAAAGTTGAACATGTTTTTCTAAGACAACCTGTATCTGGTAGAGAAGAATCAAGTTTAGAGGAAAAAGGCAAACTTATTTAATAGATTACAAATATAAAGACTTACTTTTTTCAACTTAAGGAATTATTTTACCCAAACTTCAACGATAATTTAGACACTCTGAGATGAGTCAAACTCAATACTGACCTTTAGTTCGTAATTATTGATCCTTGATGCTGGGCGACCACGTGACTCATTTGAGAGGTTAATGTAACCTGAACAAAATTTGGTAAACCAATTGGATAATATTTGCTGCGTAGTAACACTAGATCCAAATACACTATTAATGCTGCTAGTCACTAAGCTTCCTAAATTCTATCGGTAATGTTATGTCTATTATAGGTCTATTTCCAGGCCCGAGCCCGGCCTGATCCCTAGAAAAAAATTCGTCCCGGCCCGTTGTTTAAGTTATAATTTTGGTCCGACACAATATAGTAGCTAAAAACAAGGCCCGAGCTCAGCCCGACCCGGAAATTTTTTTGTAATTTCATTCCAAATCCGGCCCGGCCCGAGTGAATTTCTACATCTATACTAATTAAATCCGTGCGCCTCTGTCTGCTTGAAGCCGATTACAGTTCGCAACGCGGGCGAGTTGGAAGTCGCGAGAGGTGTCTTTCGATTGGAAAAATTCCGGGGAAGTCATTTCGGGCATTTTCGAGACCGTGGGACCAAAATTAAAAAAGTTATGAATTAAAAACCCCTTGGGAATCGGAACGGAAAATATCTCAATTCCCAAACGGTGCTCCGAAGCAGAACACTGCGCCACCTTGCGGTGAAGAACCTGAACTTTTCCCCTTTGGCAAAAAAAGAAGAAACAGCCGAAAACCGCTTTTTCTACCGGCGTTAATTGCGTTTTTTTTTGCGCGTTTTTTCTTAAACCATCATGCGGACAGTTTTTAAAGTAGAAAAAAACTGATTACATATTCAGAATCTGCGTAAAAATCTGCTTCTGATGAACTAAAAAATACGAAAAAATGTCTTATGGGTGCGTAGTGCCCACCGTGCAAAACCAAATATTTTTAACGGGACTATGGGCGCGAAGCGACCATAGCTCCGATCCACAATCTTTTTTTTTTCAAGTGCACGTGGCCCACAGTGAAAAATCACATATTTTTAACGGGACCATGGCTCTTTAATTTACTTTTTTTTGTGCTTGAGGATTCGAACACCAAGACTTGCTTATTAAATGAATTTTTTGCTTATTATATACTGCTTAATACCGAGGTTCGTTTGGAAAAAGTGGCCCAGCTAGCGGGCGTCGCTCGCTAGTGATATATGATGATTTGATGTTTTTTTACGAAATAGTTCTGACAAAAAAAACTTATCTTGGTCTTTTTTTATATATTTGTAATCTTCATTCATGCAGAAGTGCCGTAGGATGCGATATTTATGCTTTTATTGAACTTTCCTTGTTGTATGTAGATGTTTAGTTATCATTAGTATTATTAACCCATATCCCATATTCCATGGCCCCACCAGTGGCCGAGAGGTTCTGACCTGAAACTGGTAGACGGTAGGTGCTGGGTTCGAACCCAATCGCGACCGTCGGCCTAACCGTTCGGAGTTTTCCGTGGTTTTCTTCGAACCTTGCGTAAATACGGGTTAGGTTCCCTTAGAAAGACCCCCACGGAGGGCACCCCACCCCTTAGGGCCTATATCCCACAGCGTAGATAATCGGCCGACATACATACAACCATATTCCATGTAATGGAGACATAAAAATCTAAAAAATGGTATATGATAAAATTAAATCTAACACGGATCACAAAGGAAAGAAAAAAATACGTTCCTTTCTTCGCAGTTATCAATGTTTAATATTTTTTTCTCGCGTATTATTATACTGATTTTGCATGGATGAACAGTTTAACCCTTTAACGTTCATTGGTTTCGCCACGAAACCACAAAATTTTAATTCCGATACGCAACACTGACACCGGTATTTTTATCAAAAAATATCCCTTTTATTTTGTATGTGAAAAATCACGTTTTCTTATTTAGAAATATATTTGTTCTTTATTACCGGTGTCATTCACTTATTTCGACATCTTAGCAATGAAAATACTATGATCGTTAAAGGGTTAAAAGAAGTTTAAAAGAAAATTCCGTCATTGGCAGGTTTTGTCCTGCTTTTAACTCTATTTTAATAATTCTAAAAATTTACGATTCTTAAAAAAATTTCTAATATTTAATTCTAGAATAATGACGACTTAAAAGCATATGCCTTTTTTACAAAAATATTTGGACTAAGCCAAATTTTACTGATTTTTGAACAGACTTGGCCAAGTCGAGAAAATGATTTTCATACGAAATGATTCAACCGGAAGTGATTACTTTGGTCCGTGAAGACTAGGAAGAATGAAATCAGTCCCTGTTTCGTACGGAAAAAAAAAGTTAGGAACGGCCCGGTCGGACACTCCATGAAAAAAAGTAATGCCCGAGCCCGGCCGGCAGAATGGAAATCGGCCCGTGCAGATCTCTAATTTCTATGAGCGTTTGATGCATTTGTATATTTAAAATATCTCCTCGGGTAATTAATAGTTTTCATCTGGAAGAATATCACATTCTTTCCTTAGTTGTCAAAATATTTCTACAATCTATGTTTAATTTTATATTTTATGATTTGAAAACTGACGAACTGGGGAAAAAAAAATAACACTTCCTATAAAATTAAACATAGACTTAAAAAATATTTTGAAAAATAAGAAAAAAAAGCATCTTTTAAGAAGAGAACACGGAAAAAAGAAGCTAAAAATATTCATTTCCTGGGGAGATATTTTGAATATAAAAATGCATCAATCGCCCTTAGACTCAACATTACCAAGGGGAATTCAGAAGCTAGGGGATTATAATCCTTAATGTTTCTTTCGGTCTGCGATGCCATAGGTCCACGTGTGAAGTAATATTTCATAATCGTGCGAATTTTCAACCGTTCCATCGGAACAAAATTAATTTAAATAACAAACTTGAATATTTTTTTTTAATTTTACAATGATTTTGCTTAAAAATGCGAGATATGTAACATGCCAACAAAGAAAAAACGGAGCGATAAAATATTAATTCAATGTTCAAATGCCGTTAAAGTCGTCAATATTTTAAACCACAAATGACATCCTTGACGACCAATATAACATATTTAAACAATTTGCAAATAGCATTTAAACTTCTTTCTGTTATTTACATCAATATTCCGACATCATTTATTTCGTATCTGTAAAGTAAGCATTTTATAAATATTAAATAAAAGGTTTTAACTTTTGAAATCTTTTTATTCGAAAAATCTGGCCAAGCATACACAATTTACTGCCATTCTCATCACACCTGAAAAATGGTTTTTGATCAGAGCCTGAAGCAGAAGCAAAAAAAGTTGAATAAAAATGCATATTTATTCAAGTTAGCTGCCAAGGAACTGTCTTTTTCAGCTGTCTATGTGAATAACATTTCTTTTACCAATAGACTTTTGTAAAATCTTAAAAGTAAACCACATTTAAAAATTTGAATGTTACATTTTTTATCGTTTTATGGCTGTTGTGTACGAATTGCGCATGGTAATTTTTGAAAATTTCAATTACATTTAAGTACATACACAAATATACGTTTAAATGTTGCTGCATTCGATTTATTTAGTACAGATACAACAATTTCCCATAATTTTATTTTTTTATATTTACTTATTTATTTACCATCGTGAATTTCAAATGTATTTCTGAAGAAAACTGTCAAATCATATCACAAAAAGAGTAAAAAAAATAGTATTTAAGTATTTTGACACTTATTTTATTTTTTACTACATGAAAAGCTAAACGGTATAACTTTTTAAATATGCGATAACTGTTAACGTTTTAAAAAAAAATACAAAAACTATATCTAAATTCCAATAAAAAAATCATAGTAAATAAATATTAATTTTATTTAAGGTACCCTGGGGTAATAACGCCAGGCGGGGTAATAACGCCAAGTGCTTATATTTTGCATAATTATGAAATAATCAGGTAAATGACACCATTGTGCTCTGCGCAGAAGGGTTTTGAGTCATATAAATCGCAAAAAACAGCTTCAAGTTAATTTGTTTCATTTTTAGATCTTATTGTTTTTAAAAGCAACTAAAATTAACGCTTGATCTAAAATTTGCGAGATAAGGTTTTTGATCTGAAGACTATATTTTTTATCCAGAAATACTTTGTTTATTACATAAATTTGTAGTGTATTTCATGTACTTTCAAATTGTTGTAGAAGATTTTGGATATCTTCTCGAGATAATTTGTAGTTTAGGATTTACTGCGCAATAAGTATCCCGGGGTAATAACGCCAATCCTTGGCATTAATACCCTGGTTGATTCCCTACAGTGACCTAGCTACATCCTAAATACTGATTCAAATAAACACAGTTAAAACTGTGCAATGTTTCTAATAATTCTATTTAAGCGGTCCTTTTTAAGCAAAAAGAAGCTTACGGTCTGATATTCTTTTGCCTCATCCTCCCCCCCCCCCCCCACACACACACACACACCCCGCACCTTTATTTTTCTTACACTTTCACAAAAAAATGAACATTTTCAATAGCTTAGAATGCAATCTGTCAATTTCTAAGTTTGTAGAGTTTATATTTTTAGAATTGGGCAATCTACATGCAATTATTCCATCTTATTTCATAGTTTTGTTTGCATGGCGTTATTACCCATATAGGTGGGTAATAACGCCAAATAGCATTGGTCAAGAAAAAAAGCCATTACATTTTATGAATACATATCTGTTAAATTATTTTATTTTATATAGATAGTCATTGAGTTGCTGTATCAGATCCTATATTTGTTTGAAAAATACAATCTAAAACTAAGCCGTGAAAATTGGCAGAACCTTAACGTGGCGTTATTACCCCAGGGTACCTTATATTAAACAAAATTTTTAAATTATATAATAGAAAAATAAAAAATAATCTCGAATTACATTATTACATCCCATATGTTATATAAATATCTCTAATTTCATTCAAAAGTTTTTCTCATTTATATTGATTGACGATAAGTGGCGTCAAAAGAATGTTAAAATAAAGCCTATTCGAGCCATAGAACCGCTGCCTTGTTTATAAATTTTTCAATGAAACAATCCCATAGTCGTTCAGTTATTTCTGGATTTGGAATTTGCGGTTTTCAATGGCAACAGTCTTCGTTCGATTTTTAATTTAGATCTTAAAACATATCGTAAATTATAGCATATAAATGAAAAGGAAAAACCTATTTCGAAATATTTAAAGGCTTTAATATGCTTTTACAAATACTGGGTGTCCCAAAAATGACTGATGGATTTTAAAATTCAATAACTTGCAAACGGTAACAGATATTTAAAAAATTTTTGCAGGAGGGTTATGTTTAATGTCAAGAGTTTTTTACCGTTATTTTTTTATTTTAGTTCGCATCTCAAACAATAGGTGGCGCTGACGGCGATTGAAGGCCCGGTGATCAGTGCTGGGTGAAACGTCGACCTGGCCTTCAATCGCCGTCAGCGCCACCTGTTGTTTGAGATGCGAACTAAAATAAAAAATTACGGTAAAAAAACTCCTGACATTATACATAACCCTCCTGCAAAAAATTTTTAAATAGCTGTCACCGTTTGCAGCTATTGAATTGTAGAAGTATGGAAGTTATTGAATTTTAAAATCCATCAGTCATTTTTGGGACATCCGGTATTTTAAAAGCAGATTCGGATGTTAACCGTATTTTTTTAATGAATCACACAAAGAGTCGTTCGTTTGTTTCTAGTTTTGGTAACAGGGTTCGTTTATGTATACCGGTAATCAGTTGTTGATAGCTGGGTATTTTTAAATCATGAAACTTAAAACACTATAATAGTATAATGTTTGTAGGTTTTAGAGAAAATGAAGAGTAACAAATGTGAAACAACGTGGAATATTATAAATAGAACATTTGCACTATTTACAGCATTGGAATTTTTAATTCTGATACGCCGTGATATGTTTTAATGCCCGGGGATAAGCATCGTTACCTTCGCGTATGATATAAATAGATAGTACGCACAAAAAACGACGTTGTTTATTTGGACACATTGAGCTATGCTAATTAGGTTTTTATTAATCTTAATGTATAAAAGAATTACCAAAATTATTATAAATAAACCTTAGTACATCATTTATAAATCATCAGGCTGAAAAAATATTTTAACTTTCAGATTTGTCTAGAATTGTCTAGCTGGTATTTTATATTGCCCAAAACACCACCCTCAAAAACATAACCTCTTAATTCGTTAACAAGAAAGCATAGAGGAAAACTGATCAATTTTATACAGACCTTGATCAATATCTTTGACAATGTTATTTTATAATTAATACGAATTTTATATTTGCCTGCAAAATTTGAGAATGTGAATTTATTTCACCATTTCGCTCCAACAACAAGTATCCAAAAAGGACTGAGTCACTGCCCCCTCTACAATGCCTATTCACTGAGCAGACGACAAGCGTGAAACGTCATGAAGTGGAGGCGAAATCACTAACCCTACTGGTTCCACAATCGCCACGAAACTCAAAACACGATCGTTGTCAGGGAAACGGCCTCCACTACGTCACAAGCGAGAAGGCATTGTAGAGGAGGCAGTGACTGAGTACGTTGACTATGAGGGTACTGGAAATTCATACGGTGGATTTTTACGCCTGGCTGTAGCACGGTTAGCGCCAGATATTGAAGTATTCCATCTCTGACCGTCCCATAATGCCGAAGCTTAAAAATAATCTATCAATAGATATATATACATATTCATAAATCATTTTTATTCATTTTTCACTTGTTCTTCTATAAATATTGGAAATATATTGATTTCTAAATATAAAGAATGTTTTTCGAACTCGGGCTGACTCGGCTGAGGTTACTGCATATTTTTGCATGCAGTTATAATATGTTTTTTGTAGATTAGGAAACATTTCCTTTTATATAGAGCACTTTCAACAAAAGTTTCTATTGTAGTTAGAGACGCTCTTTTACGTTGCTTTCATGTTACTTTCAAGCTTTTTTTCATGTTTCCTTGTCTTCGCTGTTATAATAATGCGGTATTAAGATTTCATGATTATTTGTTTTAGAAAAAAAATTAATGCAAAATAAAATATCTTGAAATATTTTTCTTATTAGCCAATTTCTATCAGTAAAATAAATATGCACAAATGGAGGCATTGTGTATTTAATAATTAAAATGTGTTTTCACTTCTGCTAATTTGTGGCCTGGATACCACTATAAACAACAATAATTACAAAATAAAAGAGATAAATTGGGTTTTTATGTTTATCTTTGCATTCTGAATTAACGCTGAATCATTTAATGTAATGCCAGAGTCGAACGTAATTGCTCAGTTAATACCTATACAATAATATATCTGCTTCATTTAATTATGAAACTGAATATGAAGTATTCGAAAAAATGAAGTAAACAATCGCGTCTTAAACTCGGACAAGAATTAATTAAATAAACCTGTTTATGTCTTACTGAAAATTAATTAGTGTTATTCATTAATCTCGTGATTGAAGAGAATTATTTCAGACTAACTGCCTAGCAACCCGATGTGTTACTTATGCATTGCAAGATTCTTTCAATTTTTTAGGCTGTAAATAATCTAATTTTCTTTTACATTAAAAATATTCTTTTACATCAAGTTTCTTATTGCCAGTAAATAGTTATATCTAAACAGTAGTTTTGCGAAAATCCCATTTTGCAAATTACGCGATTGGAATGCACTTAATGCGTTAGAGTGCCTTTATAAAAGATTTCAATGTCGGTTTTTTTCGAAGATGAAAATATTTGTAAAAACATTTTGGTCTTTGAAAATTTTCGAAATTGGTAATGTGAAAATTATACAGATTTTAAGAATATACAACTATTTCCGTTCTGAAGGGATATGAGGTCAAAAATTTATTTTTTTATTGATAAACATGTTTTGTTGTTGTTGAACATTTTTTCTTGTTGTAGTTCTTCACTTTCTTCTTCCTGAAACGTGTCTTCTACAAGGTGTTTCAGCACAATTGTTACGATGTTTCGGGAGAGATCGAATAGACGTAGACGATGGGAAATTACATAGCAGTGCATGGTGAGAAACACTTTCCTGGTGCGGTAGTGATAACATAAAACACCAGAAAGGAAGAAGAACACGAACAGGAAGAGAAAAGATATTTATTATTCTTAGTACGCCCTGTATTTTAGAGAAAATTAGATCAACCATTCACAGGAGATGTTAGCCCTGTGTTATGACAAGGGGTCGTAATTTCTGACATCTTATTTAATGATGATCATTATCTTTCTTTTTGTTTATATTTCCTAGTTTTTCCCTGCACTATGGACAATAAACACGTTTTCTCATCCTTTTACACAGCGAAAAATATATCGTTCGGCCATCTAGAATCTACCACATCTAGAACTTTTGGGTCTAGAAAAAATATTTTCATGTCATCCTTATAAATTCTAGTTACATTTGATAGAGAGTTCTAGAGTCTCCTACTAGAATTCAAGAGCGTTTCCTAATTATCGTGATCAAACTCATTTGAAAATCTCCAAAAAGATGCAAAAAGAAGAGTTTTGTTTCAGTAACTATAATTCTAGTATATTAAGCCATTTTAGAAATCAAACTATAATTTCTAGTTACTTAAATGGTTCAGTTCTGTTTCATCACCAAGAAAACAAGAGACTAGAAATTCTAGATCATTTCGTCTATTCAGCTTTGTTGTTTACCCTGTTCGTATAGTTCAGAAATCCTTAATTCTAGCTTAGAGATTGAGAAAATGATTAGCTATTCATTCTAGATTGAAGACCGTATACTTTTCCCAGTGTATTGTCCTTCCTTTCTTATGTTTTATGTCAGCACTACCACGCCAGAAAAAGGCTTCCGATTCTGCTTTGTTATCGGATTTCCCACCGTTAAAGTTTAATATATCTATCCTGAAACTTTGAACTGCTGTGCTGAAACGCCTTGTATAAAGATTTCTTTTAAAATAAAATAAAAAAGATTCGTAAAGTTTCAGTTTTTTTATTTAAAATTTCTTCAGAAAACTTCGTCAGTTTTCAAAGTATCAAACTCGCTTGAATTTATAATAATTGTTCATAATATTATCTACAATTTTTGCATTGACAAGTTTTTGATAGGATCAACTCTTAAAGCAAAAGAAAAATTTAAAAACAAAGCAGGGGAGGGGGATCGTGTTAGAAAAACTTCGAAATCTACCGTAATTTCGGGTGTATAAGCCGCGGATCAAACAATTCTTTTTTCACCCAGAATTTTTTAAAAAACAAATGTAACTACTTAGATCGACGTAAATATTTGTCTTCAATCACTAAATAAGATTTCTGGGTCCAAAAAGAATTGTTTGATCCGCGGCTTATACACCCGAAATTACGGTATCTATTCATGTATTCAGTGCCGGCAAGAATTTTTTTTTATTTACATATTGTTCTCAATCAAAATCTGTGGCTGAAAAAACATTTCGTTTATGATAATTTTCTAATAAGAATCCGTTAACTTTCAATATGCAGATTTCTTTTCCGAAAACAAAAAAAATAAATAAGTACACTAAATAATACTGTATCTTCTCATTTCCTCAATTAGCAAAAATGGCTTCTTTAAAGCAATACAGATGTCGAACCTGATTGTTCAGTTAGACACTTTTAATATCGCTTCTGTTTCTTTTAATTATGGAACAGAATATGAAAATTCGTAAAAATAAAGAAAACAACCACGTCTTAAACTCTGAATAAAAGTAATTAAATTAACTTGCACATGTCTTACCGAATGTTTCGTAATTAGTCTGCCTCACCAATCTCATGGTTGAAAAGAGTTATTTCAGATTACAAAAACGCATATTTATTTTTTTTCTTTTTCTATTCTTAAGAGATTTCAAGTATTCTTTGATGATAATTTTTGCAATGTCATTTTTTTTTTTTTTATCTTTTTGTTTTTCTGTATTTTCATTTATAGAAACAAATGGACTTCCTGGATTAGAAATAATATTTTTTGTTGTTTAAATAAAATTTGAAAATATTTTATCTTTAGATTTAAGGAGTTTTTGTTACTATTTGTGTCAAAGAAGTTGTTCAGAACTTGTACACTTTTACTAAACAATAGCTAAGCTTTTCTTAAAAGTTGTTACATTCTTTTAATGACTAATAATTAAGTCAGTGCATTCCAAAGTAAGGAAAATTGAGCTATTCATATTAGGGTTTTTTTTAAAAATATATAGGATGCCTTATCACTATATTTTGCGACCTTTAATCTTGTTTAAAATCCATGTAATTTACAATAAGTCGAATAATAATATAATATTTTAATAATTAATTTATTTCATAAATTATTGTAATAGACATTGTCAAAAATTTAATTCCCTTTTAAATTTAAGGTGGTGTTGTTATTATTTGTGTCAAAGAAAGTGTTGGGAACTTGTGCACCTTTCCTAAATAATAGCTAAGACCTTGTAAATTTTTTAGAAGTTGTTATATTCTTTAATTGACTAATAAGCAAAGGAGTGTTTTCTAATACAAGGAAAATTGAGATATTCATATTTAAAAAAAATTCTATATTACAGATGCAATATTGCATTATTTTGTACGGCTTAAACATTTTTAAAACTTAATGTGAATACCAATAAATCCAATAATAATATAGTATTTTAATATTTTTTTTTTATTTCGTAAGCTAATGTAATAGATATTTCTGAGAAATTTATTTTTATCTGGTAGACACTCTAATTTTCTAAATATGTACATATTGCGAAATTACGAATTTTATTTTTCACGACAGCACGATTTTTGCACTGTCACATTCGCTTTGGACCCTTCAACAGCATTTTTAAAAACTCTTCTGACTTTACAAATAAAAATAAATTTAAAATTTAAAGAAAAAAACGAGTATATTACAAAGCTTCTGAAAATGAGCATTTGCAAATTGTATGATTTGCGAACAAAAATGAACATAAAATTATGTCCGAAATTAGCCACTTTTGATGTGAGAACAATCTTAAAGGATTTCAAATATTTGTTGATATTAATTTTAACATTGTCATTCTTTTTTTGATGTTTTAATGGATTTAAATGTGTTTCTAAATTAGACATAACATTTTTCGATTGTTAACCTTCTAATTCCCATGGTAGAATACGTTCTAGAAATTCTGAAATTCATATAATCTGAATTCACGTTGGAATATTTTAATAATAATTTTTGCTTTATTTAATGACGGAATGTCCGTTAATAAATGAAGCAGATATTTCTATTTTAAATTTCTTGTCTGAATTTAGAATACCTGAATTTAAAAAATCCACTAAATTGGAAAGATTGGTGGTAGAGTATATGCTATCATTTTCATTAGAGAATGGAATAAATGTATAAAATAGAATGCAATTTTCCAATTTACCGTAATTTCGGGTGTATAAGCCGCGGGTCAAACAATTCTTTTCCGACCCAGAATTTTTTAAGAAATAAGTGTAACTACTTAGATCGCCGTAAATATTTGTATTCAATCACTAAATAAGATTTCTGGGTCCAAAAAGAATTGTTTGGTCCGCGGCTTATACACCCGAAATTACGGTAGTTGAAAATGTAACTAGGCCGGGCCTAGAACCCAGAACCTTTGGCTCCAACTGTCAATGCTATACCATTTTAGATATATATGGGTGATTCTCCAATAAGTGGGTAATTTCACTCATTGATTTGGTGAAAAATAAAAATCAAATTTTAAGCAATATTTTTTAATAATTAGATACAGCATATGCTACTGAGTAATAAACAACACTCCGGCATAAACTTTAAGCATTATATATTTTTGTAAAAATTATTTTATAAATTATTGGATTGTAAGGAAAGTCCTTTCCGTTTGGGAAATTCAATTCGCGCTGGAAAATTCTGTTATTTAATTATTTGATATTTTTTCCGATATCTAATAGTTAGATATTAATGAACAAAATTTTCCGGTGCGAATTGATTTTCCCAAACAGAAAGTACTTTCCGAAAGACTCAATAATTTAGTAATCAATGTCACTATACTGTCCCCAAGATATTTGTTTACTTTATAAACCAGGATTTTAGCAAAATTTAGATTAATAGATTTGGAATAGATGGTATCACTGTATCCTTTGTCTTCAAGTAATATATGGCATTAATATCTGCTTCGAAGATTGAATATTCCTCAAATAAATAATTTGAAAGGGGACAGAAGTGACAGGGACAGTAGTGGCAAAATTAAGAAAATTGCTTCTGTGTACATAGTAAGTTAGACTTAGTAAGACGGCAATTTGATATTTTGTACTATGCAAAAGTATGTTATATCATGACAAAATAATAAATAAATAAAAACAATAACAAGGACAGTTTAAGTAGCGGATAGTAGTGACAAGTAATAAACATATTCTTATCTTTCTATCCATTTTGTAGCTTGTAACTATTGTTTAAGTCCTTAGAATTGTGCCATGTGTTTTTCTGGGCAATTAAGATGACTTCTTCTATTAAATGCACCTGTTCACAAAAAATTTTCTGGCGACCTGGTGGTCATTTTCGATGTTTTATACAAAGGGACAGTAGTGACATTAAAACTAGGGGACAGCGTTTCTCTGACTCAGAACAAATGTAAAACTATTTTTAATTTACAATAAAAATATTTTATTATGTACTTTGGAGTACATATTTTTATTTTTGGTGATAAAATTGTTAAACATAGTCTGTCATTACACTTAAAATTGTTCCAGAAGATCAGTACATGAGGTGAGGGACAAGAGACAGAAGTGACAATTTGAATGTTTAAAATAATATTGCAGTAAAATTTACAGTTATTTTGTCGAAAATACTTTTTGAAATTGTAGAAATACATTACAAAATACATTTTATGCTAAAAAACAACTATATGAATGACAAAAAACAGCATGTAACCCTAAGGGACAGAAATTACCCACTTATCGGCGAATCACCCATATACACTCAAAGCACGGCTGGCACAAGTTTCGCTCATATCAACCCGTTTTTTTTTTTTTTTTCTTTTTTTTTTAACAGCGCGACAGAATAAACTAGACGTAAATAATCTCCAATAAACTACAGATGAGTAATTACTCTTTGAATATCTTTCAAACACAGCCATCTGGTTAGTAAATAATTCAAATGAGTAGTAAATTTTCTATTCGAGCGAAAATGTGTCCCACTCGGGACTTGAATCTAGAAGCCATTCATGAACTCGAAAAATTACTTTTCCATATTCTGATTGAGTTCCGTTACATGTGGTTTATTCTGCCGTGAAGCTTCAAATAACAGGCCAAGATGTCTTAACTGAATACTTAATCTGAGCGAATCTTGTGTCGACAAGGCGTATCGTCCAGATATCTCATATGGTAAAAAGTTGGTAATTAAAGTCAATAATTCCGAATTCGAGCCCCGCCCTGAACACTTTTTACATAAGAAAGTTTACTAATTTAAATTATTTATCAATCTTTTATTTGTGTGAAAAAATAACTCCAGTGTAAATATATAAACCACTTCAACTTTCGCTTTGAATATTGCTATTTACGTAGGTAATTATATTTTCAAACTTAACATAATGTTCCTAAGCAAAAGCTCTAGCTCAACAAAAAATAATATGCTGTTTCATTTATAATAATTTTTTAATAATAATCGGTTTATTTGAAATATACAGATTTCTTTTCGGCAAGGGAAACAAAAAATAATAATTAAACAAAATTTTCACATATCATCTTATTTTCTAAGAACCTATATGTTGAGTTAGACATTTTCAATATCGCATCTTTTTCATTTAATTATGGAACAGAATATGAAATATTCACAAAAATAAAGAAAACAATCACGTACTCTGAATAAAAATAATTAAATTAACTCGTACATGTCTTGCCGAACGTTCCGTAATTAATCTGCACCAATCTCATGGCTTATAAGAATTATTCCAGGTTAAAAAAACGCATATTTAACTTTTGGTTTTCTGTTCTTAAGAGATTTCAAGTATTCTTTGATAATGAATTTTGCAATGTCATTTTTATTTTGGTTTGTTAGTTTTCTGAATTTTTACTTATAAAAACAAATGGACTTTCTGGATAGAAGTTATATTTATCGCGTGTTAAATACAAATAGAAAATATTTTATATTTTGTCTTAAGGAGTTATTTATAACTATTTAATTACTCGCGCACTTTTCCCAAACAATGGCTAAACCTTTGTCAGTATTGTTAGATATTTTACTTGACTTATAAGAAAATCCTTTTTGCCACTGTAAAGTAAAATTAAGCTATTGATTTTTCATGAATTTAACATATTTCAGCCGCCTTATTACTATATTTCACACAACATAATCTTTTTAAAAATGGTCATGTGCATTGAAATAACAATAATTCCAATAATAATATAGTATTTGAATAAACTGGATTATATGTTTTACACAGATCCCTCTCTCAATTGCACGTTTCGGCGTGTTTTCAAGCATTCAGTGCAGTTTTATTAAATGGTAAATTACTAACGCTACTGAAACATTTTGCAGACAAGAGAAAAACAGAACGGCACCTGTACTTTCATAAATAATTTGTTCAATTCATGGAAATATTTCTAGCAGGACTGCTGCCAGTACATATTCGAATGTTGAAAAACTTTCGTTCTTTCTTTTTCGTACAAAAGCAGATATCGCTCCTAGTTGGAAAAAGAAGTTTAAAAAGATGAGTCTCTCATTCTTCCGTTTTTCTCGTTCTTTGGCTTTGAACCCAGTATCACACGTTTCGAGTTGATGGTCTTAATCCCTCGGTCAGCAAGCATTTAGAAAGAGGATAGTCTAAAATGGTAATAAGGAATTTATTAACCCATTCGTGCCCAGCATCTTTTGCGTAAATTTTATTTGGTTGGCACCACTATTTTTAGAAGATTTAAGTTTAGTTCATTAATCATGAAAATGCATCATTTAAATAAAATAATTATTGCTTTTCTTTTTTACCGGTGTCAAAAACAGTGCTGAATGCACCTTTTGAAGCGTCTCTAAAAAGGGACGCTATGCACTAATGGGTTAAAAAGGGGGATTCGCAAGGCTTGTTAAATTTCTTTTTCAGTAAGCTCTTAAATTTAAACTTAACTACAGTGACAGCTTGCCGTTATGAAACAATGGTTGGCGTTTTCGTTTCTTATTGATATTTGATCGTACATTATTGGTATTTTATATCGGCTCCTCTTATATAATAATGAGCGCCCTAACCAATAGATAAGCAGTTGGTCCCATTTTGAATAGATATTAACCCTTTCAAAGGCGGCGTTTGCAATCTGCAAACAGTTAATTTTACTGTTCCAACTGCGAACCGGCACCAGTAAGCTTTAAGTACAATTTCGATCTCATAATATACGTGAAAAAGAGCTCTTGATTATATAAATTTGTTCTTAAATTGCGGTAAAAACGTTAGAGCAAAATCCAGTCTTTGCTGCGTTCCATCTGGTAACAATTTCTGATGACGATTAATTTTATACAATTAAATTTAGATTACCTCAGGGTTTTCGGTAAGTACCATATGTAATTATCCAACATTTGAGCAACTCCACGTGCTTCATAAATGACTGCTTCTTCATTTCACTGACGATTTTTTCACCGGCAGGCCCTTTGTGTTATCTTTTGGCAATTATTACAACTATTTTTATTATTAATAATGTTCCTTTCTTCATTTCCTTTCTCTAACAGTAAGTGCACCAATTTTGGCTTCCGTCGGGTTTTTCCTTCAAGCTACAGACAGCTTTAAATATAGATACATATTTCATGACCACTAGATTATTACGCAGACCGTAAAATAATATAACAACTGCATTATTTGATCATTTAGATACTAAATACTTAAGTATGATGTTCCACGAAAATGATAAAACATTTAGAAATTAAAGATATAAAAAATGTATATTATTTTTAACTTACCTAATACTATGCAAGTACTTACGCAAATCGTGAAATAATACAATAAGTGCATTATTTGTTTACTTAGATACTGATTTTTTAACCATAAGGTTCCACTAAAATGAAGACTCGATGTTTGTTTCATAAAATATTTGTAAAATACTAAATATTGGACTGAATTAAATGTTACTGCAGAATTATTGGGTTGGAGGAAAAGTAATTTAATTTTTTCCCAACAGATAGCTTTAAAGTCGCATATCTCGAGTAATACGAACTCAGTTAAGCGATACTATACAGCGTTTGAAATGTAACAGTCTCTAAAAAAATTAGGTATAAAGGTAGCGTCACCTGTTTAATCAATCGAAAGTTATTGCGTTTTAAAAATAGATATTCCAGAAGATCATTTTCGTCATATTTTAGTTTTTTACTTCCAAAAAGGGAAAAAGGTGGCGCAAGTTCATCGAAAATTCGTGGCGTTTATAGTGATTGGTGCTTAAGTAAACGACAAAGTCAGAATTGGTTTGCTTGTTTTCGTTTCGGAAATTTCGATGTTAAAGATGAATCTTTCCCTGGCCGGCGTATCGTTGAAAAAATCTATGAAAATTTAAAAAAAACGAGGTAGACTGACATATTCCTTCTCTCGCATTGCGACGGAACTACACATTGACCATAAAACACTTTTAAACCATTTACATAAAATCACATAAAAGATACCAAAAGAAACTCGATACTTGGGTTCCCCATGAACTTACAGTGAAAATTTTAATGGACAGAGTTTCCATTTGTGAATAGCTACTGAAATGGAACAAAATGAAGCCATTTTTGAAACAAATGATTATGGGTGATGAAAAGTCTATCCCGTACAACAACAATGTGCGAAAAAGATCGTGGTCGAAGCTTCACAAACGATGGCAAAGCCCGGATTGACGCCAAGGAAGATGATGCTGAGTGTTTGGTGGGAATGAAAAGGAATTGTTCATCATGAGCTGTTCGAACTTGGCCAAACCATTCAACTATCTACTGTGAACAACTAATGCGATTGAAGCAGCCGATGAAACAAAACAAGTCCGAAATTGATCAATAAGAAAGCCGTTGCCTTCCATCACGACAACACTAAACCACACACATCTTTAGTCACTCGGCAAAAACTGAGAGAGCTTGGCTGAGATGTTTTTATGCACCCACCGTGTAGTCCGGACTTGGATCCGACCGATTACTATTTGTTCCGCCCTCTGCGGAACTCTCTTAATGGTGTTAAGCTGGTCGCAAAAGAGCCTTGTGAAAATCACCTTGTTCAGTTTTTTGCCCAGATCTCTCAGAAGTTCTTTAGTGACGGAATTATAGTTTCACCAGAAAAATGGCAAAAGGTCATCGAACAAAACAGCACATATATTACTAATTAGTTCTTTAGTTTATATAAATAAACTCAGTTTGAAAAATACGAAAAAAACGAAATTACTTCTTCCCCAACCCAATATTATCCATGATGTACAACGAAAGTGATAACATAATGTTTGTTTTATAAAATATATTTTAACTTACTAAATATTTGAAGAAATCAAAGATGGTGCTGAACTGATATTCATGGTATTTTACAGAAATGATGACCTGGTGATTGCTTCACAAGATATTTGTAGTACACTTAATATTTGCGTGAATTAAATGAATCTGCTCATTTAATAACAATTATCTTCAACGAGGATTATAACCTAGGGTTTCTTTTATAAATATTTCTAATTCACTACATCTTTGAGTGAATTAAACGATGCTGCTACATTAATTACTTTAAAAATTCACTGAAAAGTAAACCTTTTTAGTTCACGAAAAAGTTAGTGTTTTTGTTCATAATGTGTCACACTAGACATCTGATAGAATTAAATGATGCCACTGAATAACGATTTCTGCAATTAATATCACATGTTATACTATTTAGTTTTACTATACTGTGTAAAATGTACGAAACCTTACTCCATGAAATTGATGACGGCCTTGCTACCGCTATTTTATGGAGCAATTTAACCGAAGTAACTGATATTATATTACACTAATGTGTGATATTACATCAATTATATTACTTTAAATTAGACCATTATGTAAGTTAGATTACACCAGAAAATTAGAGCAGCATACTGCCAGCAATTTTATGGAGTAATATTATAAGGAAAAAATATTTAGTTAATATAGCCCCAGCCGAATGTTTGATTGGGCTGACTAAATGCTGGTTGAACTAATCAAATTAATTTCTTCGTTCAGTAATTACAATATTACAATAAGATTACAAAAGATGATATACTATGATATAAAGATGATATACTATGATTGTAAGAACTTATAATGCGATACTATCAATCGACCAAATTTTTTTGGATGGGAAAAAATTTGGTTGGCACAAATGTTTTTTTTTTTTTTTGTGTGTGTGTGATTTTAACAAAACCGTTCTTTCCATGTTCATAATTTTTTACGGGTACTTTGTAGTCATTGCTTCTCTTTATCTTGACATGGCACTGATGATGAGATGTATAAAATCAGGCTTTCTTCGTAGTTATTCTAAGCTAATTAATTTTTTTTTTTTTTTTTTTTTTTTTTTGAAAAGTTTGGACTTGTAAAATTTTTCTATATCCATATGCTTATGAATTCAGTTAACATTTATAGATATTATACTTTATGGATGTTGTATATATTATATTTTAACATACTAAAACTAATTTTATAAATTGAGATTGGTAATCATACGCAAAAAGTATCAAAATTTTAAATATAACTGTGTTTAAACTTAGTAATAAACCAAGATTTTTTTTACTAGAAATTTGATTTTTAGGGGAGCAAAACATAAAAACTACTGTTTTTTTCAGTTTATTTAATCCTATCACATATTGTAGAATGATAATCATAATTAAATCCCTTGGTAAACATTTTTTAAACACATGAAATAGGCAAAGTTTTTAAGCTTTTTAATTTCCAAGATGTTTTACCCTCTTGTTGTTCGTGTAATGTCAAATGACAGACAAAAAATTTTTTAGAAAAATTATTAGCTACTTTATATTTGTAAAATTTCAAAAGTTCCCTTCATTTATATTCAGATTACATTTACAAAGTAACTGAGAACTAATCAGTAAGATCTTTCTAAAATATTTCTTGATGCTAGAACGTAATTTTCGGTTTACGAAATCGATTTGAAGTAATTTTCAGTAAGAGTATTTTTGCGGTTTTAAAAAAGAACAAGTTTTCTCCTCTTCAATAATTATATTTGTTATTGTCTGAAGGTATCCCAAACAACGTACATAGTTACAATTTGGTTTTCAGATAGATTTTTAAACAAAACCGATTTAATAAATCAGTGGTTAGATTTTTTTTTTTTTGTAAAATATTTACAAGAAAAAATAGATTTATAAACAAAAAATATGGCTATGTAAACCTCAGTGTTCTTCAGCAAAATATTTTTTATAAAAAGTACCATGTATTTTTATTAGTTGACGCATTAAATAAATTTTATATTGTATTTTCTTGGATGGAACTTAATTCTCGTTAAATAAAGTCCTCATTAAGTCCATCCCCAAGAAAGTCCCGTCGAGGTATAAAAGGTTAAGGTGGTTTTGAAAAAACATCAACAACGTTAATAACGTATAACCCTGCTCAAAGACAAAAAGCTTTCCGACACATTTCTAAACTGAAAACGTAAAAGCATAAAGCTTTCTGATGTTATTATTGATGTTATTTGTAATCAAGGTTATTAGCAAGTTTCTTTCAAAGTGAAAGAAAAAGGCCGGAAGAAATGAAAGAACTTGTTATTCTTCCAGAACATAAAGTTTTGGCTTTGTAAGATGCAATAAAAGACTTCTTCGTATTAACTTAGGTAAGTTAATTTCATATTACCTACACATAATTATTTTTTTTACATTTGCTAAGTTAATAATTACGTCAGTTTCTTAACCATCATCTGTTACCCATCTAAAATTTTCCAAACCGTTGGCTACATAAAGAAAAGCAATGTCATCTAAAATACACAAAATCAATTAAAAGATAGTTATTTCAATTTAATTAGCATATTTATAAACCTTTAAAAGTATTAGTAGATATAATGAATATTTTACCAATGGTAAAATAAAACTCATTTAATAAAATAGTGCATTTAATTTACATAAGTTTATTAAAGAAAATAATGTAAAATAAATACTGTATTAAAATGTTTAATTAAAATACACTTCCTCTTTATTAAAATGCCACATGGTATAATAAAATATTTTTTTTATCTGTAGAAAGCTGCAATCATTTTCTCTATTTTTAACTCAAAACTTGAAAAATATTCTTTTAAGTCCTACAGAACTTCAGTAGAGTTTAAAAGCATATCAACATATCCATAGATATTTTTACAATATTAGTCCTTTACAATCTATTATTAAATATGCACGCTCGATGCTAGTACATATAATTAAAATTTCATTTATTTAATATACTGCACAATTTCAAATTATACATTATTAAATGGAAATAACGCATTTTAATATGAAAAACAAAGAATTTTAGGTAGCTTTTTTCCTTATTTACATAAAAGGCATAATTAATGAAAAAAAAAAATCAATCTATCTCTAAAGTTGTAAAATTCACACCATAATATTTCAATAATAATTATCGTTTTATTTAATGGCGGAATATATGTTATTAAATAAGGCATATATTGCAGTTTTGATTTTTAGGTAAGAATTTGGAAAGCCTCAATTTAAAAATTCACTAAATCGAAAACATTTTGGTAGCATATGTAATACCATGAGCATTAGAAGGTTAAATAACTATATAAAGTATATAGAAAATTTTCCATGCGACCAAAAATGTGCCCAAGCCGAATCACGAGCCCTGTGCCATTAGCCTTAACTGCCAGTGCCATACCATTTTAGCAATCTGGATACCTAAAGCCCAGCCAATACAAGATTCGTTCAGATCAACCCATTTCAGAATGACATCTAGGCTGTTATACGAAACAGCGCGACAGAATCAACCGTAAGTAATGAGGCTCCAATAAAGTACAGAAGAATAATTACAATTTAAATATTTTTCTAACGCCACTAGCTGATTGGTACATAATTGAACTGAATAGTAATTTTCCCATTCGAGCGAAAATGTGCCCCAGCCGGGACTCGAACCTAGAACCTATTCATGAACTGAAAAAAAATTCCTCTTCAATAGTTTGCTTGAGATCCGTTACATGAGGTTTATTCTGTCATGAAGTTTCAAATAACCGCCCAAATGTTATAACCGAATGGTTTATTTGAGCGATTCTTGTGTCGGCAAGGATGTTTCATTCAGATAGCTCAGATGGTAAAAGGTTGGTAATTAAAGCCAAGAATTATGAGTTGGAGCCTCTCCTTGCACACATTTTCGTTCAGATAAGAAAATTTACTAATTTAAACTGTTGACCAATCTTTTGCTTGTGTAAATATATATATATATATATATATATATATATATATATATATATATATGTAATAAATAAAAAAAAAATTGCGCCATTTTGCCCACCCTGAGTTTTTAATTCTAACGTTTTATGTACACATACTTTCATTCTCAGTTTCCGTAATGTATTAATATTTTACCAGCTAAAGTTTTTTTAATTTATTTTATTTAACTTAGTAATAATCTATTGCTTATTTTCTTAAAAAGAGCGGGAGTGTTATTGCGAAATCTTTCTATCAGTACACAGGTCCATTTTACTTACCCATCATACGTAGTATAGGGTAAGTCTTGCAATCGTTTTGAAAATCGAAAATTTTTTTGACGGATTTACACGTTTTAGATAGTGGAGATTACGAAAAACATATTTTTAGAAAAAAAGTTTTGCCGTCCGTCTGTCTGTCTGTCTGTCTGTAAACGCTCTATCTCCCGAACAAATTGAGATAGAGACTTGAAATTTTGTATGTAGTTAGTATGTATAAATGGGACGAACCCTATTTAATATCAGCAACCTCGATTATCCGAAACTATTTTTTTCGGACTCTCGAAAAATTCGTTCTGATGAAAGGTATATAATTTTTTTTTTTTTTTGGTCTAAGGATTGGATGTAAAAGGCAATAAAATAACACACATTTTGCATATAGAACAAAGTCGACCGGATAATTAGTTGCCGAGATATTTGTAATCCTGTTTTCTACATTCTTCGATTTTTCATGATCCTGTATTTCATTCAAATTTCAATTCAGAGGTATATTTTAATTGAAAATGAGACGCTTAATCCGACGCATTTAATTGTTAGTTAATAGAATTATTATTTTTGGAGTTATAAGGATGTTTCTTTTACGCAGTTCGGTACTACTTGAGTAGTTTGGCGTTTTATATAATTTGTCGAAATTGGTACATCAGCAGTTCTTTAATATAGCATCACTATGTATATTAACAATATTTAAATTTTGTTTATGAATTGCAATGCATTGTATAAATAGTTTCACATGTTTTATTTTCATATAAATATCCATGATGGGTAAGTATTACGGTGGCCCCCAACGACTAGTTCCTTTTTGGAACATTTATCGAGACTTTAATTTTGTTTCATTATTTAATTAGTCGTCTGCTGGAGGATGTTCATGCGCCTTGCGCGTGAGCAGGTTGTGCTATTACGCGGTTAGGTAATAAGTTCTTACAACTAGTCACGCTCAGCTACCAATTGGTGAGTTGGATTGTCTTTGTGTTGAAAATAATCCTAATGGATCTTTAAATTTCTTACGTGGAAAAAGGGAGGGGCTGGTTTGGTTTGGAATTTGGGAGACTCATTTTGCGAGACCAGAGCGTCAGAATGCAGCTAATCTTTCAAATGTTAGGAGGCCCGTTTCATCTTGGCATAATTTCGAACGTCGAGATGATGCAATCTTAAGAGCGAGTTGTCTAGTGTTAAATTGTGTGGAATGGTGACCTTTGGAGTAACTTATGGTCGTGCTCTAAATAATAAAGGATTAGAAACTGGTTGTTTTGCCTTTTATTGGAGAAACCCCCAAAGGAACACAAATCCATGGTTTACAACGACGATTGTTGAGCCTGTTTATTATTTTCAAAGCAAAATACTTATTGTTATAGCAAAAATGGTATTCCATGAGAACTGATACATTATTACAGAAAATCGTCTTATTATAGCATATATATATATAAACCACTTCGCCTTTCGCTTTGAATGTCATTATTTACGTAGTTAATTCTCTTTTCAAACTTAACATAATGTTCCTAAATAAAAGCTATAGCTCAGCAAGAAAAAGTTATGTTGTTTCATTTATAGTTCTCTAATAAGAAACGGTTAATTTGCAATTTGCAAATTTCTTATCTCCAAAGGAAACAAAAAATAATAATTTAACTAAATTTTCGCATATCTCCTCATTTTCTAAGACTTGTTTAAGTTAACAGAAAGACTGAACCCATATGTTGAGTTAGGCACTTTCAATATCGCAACTGTTTCATTTAATTATGGAACAGAATATGAAATATTCGCAAAAATAAAGAAAATAATCACGTCATAAACTCTGAATAAAAGTAATTTAATTAACTTGTACATGTCTTGCCGAACGTTTCGTAATTAGTCTGCATCACCAATCTCATAGTTGAAGAGAATTATTTCAGATTAGAAAAACGTATATTTAACTTTTGGTTTTCTATTCTTTAGAGATTTCAAATGTTCTTTGATAGTAATTTTTGCAAAGTCATTTTTATTTTGGTTTGTTGGTTTTCGGAATTTTCATTTATCGAAACAAATGGACTTTCTTGATTAGAAATTACTATTATCGTTTGTTAAATACACATAGAAAATATTTTATATTTTGTTTTAAGGATTTTTTTAATTACTATTTGTATCAAAAAATTTGCTAATAACTTGAGCACTTTTCCCTAACAACGGATAAAACTGTGTCAAAGTTATTTAAGTTGTTAATTTCTTTACTATACTAATAAGATAACCATTTCTTTAATATAAATAAATTAAGCTATTTGTATTTCGTGAATTTAATATATTTCGGTCACCTTGTTACTATATACGGACACTTTAATCTTTTTGAAAATGGCCATGTGTATTGAAGTACTAATAACACGAATAATAATATAGTATTTGAATGAGCTATGTGTTTCACACAGACATCTCTATCGAATACATGTTTCGATGAGTTTTAAGTATTCAGCACCGTTTTAAATTGTTAATTACGGACTCTACTGGCATCTTTTTCACACTAGATAAAATTAGATTGGGACCTGCACTCCCATATATACTTTCTGCAGTTCACGTAAATATTCCTGTCAGCACTGCTTCCTATATATATATATCCAAGAACTGAAGAAACAACCAATCTTCTTTTTTTTTCGTTCTAGGGCAAAAAAATTTCGTTATCGGAACTTGGAAAAGAAAGCGTTTAAAATGATAATAGAAGTTTTCTTGAAACGTGCTTTTGGTAAACCTTTCTAAATTTCTTGTTTAGAAAAAACTCGTAAATTTAAACATAATTACAGGGACATTTCTTCGTTATGAAATGATAGTTTCTGTGTGTGTACACATTATATACTCCCATTTAATAGATATATTTTACTTATTGGTATTCGAACGCAGCACCTCTCATAACACCTCAAATTAAATGCGCCCTAACCACTAGATAAGCACGGGGCCCCATTTTAAATGAATATTAATAATTAAAAAAATATATTCTAAGCGGCATCTCCACCGTAGTATATAACATCGTTTACAGATATTCTCTCAGAAACGTAGATTTTCAGTGTTAAAAGTTTTCGATAAAATTTTTGCACATTAAAGATATAAAAATAATTTTTGATATTATTTTGAACTTATCTAAACTCATGCAAGTACTTGCGCAAATCGTGAAATAATATAATAACTGCATTATTTGATTATTTAGATACCGAGTTTTGAACCATGATGTTTCACGAAAACGATGACTCGAAATTTGTTTCATAAAATTTTGCAAAATATTAAATATTTGAGTGAATTAAATGATGCTGCTTAATTATTAACCATAAGGCTCTAAGTGAATGATAATACGATGTTTGGTTCATAAAATATTTTTCAACTTCTAAATATTTTATTAACCCTTTATCTACTGAATTATGAATTGATGAAAATTTTATATTCTAACACATTTTGCGTAAACTGTTTAAACTAAATTAAAAGATTTATATAGTCATTTAATAAATTTTTGAAGGATGGATTAATTAAATTTGAATTTACAGGGATTTTGTGCAATATTTATAATCCCACTCGAATTTTTTATTTTAAATTGTTTTCTTAGTATTTTGTAGAATTATAAAATGTGCAAATATAATGTTCTTACCATATAAATATAGATATATTTCCGAATTAAAAAATCCCCATCCACCTCCCTCAGCACCAAAATAGCTGAAAAAGATACAAAGGCAAAAGAAATCATCCTGTTAAAAATATTTGTGTTTTGTGTACTCAATTATGCTTTTGGAACATAACAAAGCAATGTATATGGTAGTCATTCTAAAAACAGTATTACAACTAATCGACGTATTAAAAGGATTTTATAATAAGTAATTTTAATGATACTTATAAGAACCGTCGGTAGATAAAGTGAATGATACTGCTGATAAATTAAATGATACTGCTGAATTAATAATCATTATGTTCCATGGAAAAGGTGACCTGGCACTTCTTTCATAAGGTATTTGTAAGACATTAAATATTTAGGTGAATTAAATTATATTTGTGATTAAATAACCATAATCTTCCTTGGAGATTATAAACTAAGATTTCTTTCACAAATATTTGTGACAAACTAAATCGTTCAGTGATTTAAATGATGCTGCTGAATTAATTACAATGATATTCTGATGTTTGTTTCTTAAAATAATTGTGTCAATAGTTGCTGAATTACGGTATGTACAATTATTATTACATGTTATGCTATTTAATTTTACTGCACTGTATAAAATTTATAAACCATTGCCCAATGAAATTAGTGGCAGCCTTGCTGCCTCTGCTTTAAGGAGCAATTTAACTAAAATAATTGATCTTACGTTACCCTAATGTTAAATATGCATCAACTATATAAGTATTAAAAGTTAGATTACTCCATAAAATTGGAAGTAGTATAGTGGCAATCTTTATGAAGTAATGCTACGCGTGCGTTTTTTAACAATGTACATTGCAATCCTTGGTTGTCATTGTTTTGACCATAAAACTCACGGTATGATGTATAAAATCAGGCTTTCTTCAGAATTACTTTTAAAAAGTTAAATTTCTTCGCAATGTTTAAACGTGTAACATATTTCTGTATGCAAATGCTTATGATTTCACTTAAAAGTTATAGATGTTCTGTTATATATATATATATATATATATATATATATATATATATATATATATTATATTCTAACATATCATAATATTAATTTTATATCTGATTAGAACTGAAAATTATATACTCCAAATTTGAATAAAACTCTGTTTAAACTTGGCAATAAACTAATGTTATTTTTTACAATAAACTGAGTTTTTAGAGAAGATAAAAAAAACGGGGACAACTTTTTTTTTATCGCGTATTCTAGAATGATAATCGTAATTAAATCCCTTGGTATATATTTTTTAACCATTCAAATATGTCAAAGTTTCCTAGTTTTAATTTTCAAAATGTTTTACCCTCTTGTGGTTTATGTAATGTCAATTGGCAAAAAAAAATTTTTGAAAAAATTTATTACCTATTTTTTTTATTTATAAAATTTGAAAAAAGCACTTGATTTATATTCAGATCACATTTACAAAGTAACTGAGAACTAATGAGAAAAGTCGTATTAAAATGTTTCTTGATTCATTTTCAGTATCTGAAATCGATTTCAAGTAATTATTAATATCGGTATCCACGGTTCTATATAAAGCACAAGTGATTTGTGGAAATAAGGAATAAGTATTGGGATTTCATACTACACAAAAATTGTAAAATAGATATTTTGAATGAAAATCATATTTTAATCCTTTAAATGTTCCGTATTATAAATCAGAATTTCGCTCTTTTTGAACAATATCTTTGTAATGTCTGAAAGTATCCACAACAATTTGTGTAATAACAATTTGATTTTTAGGTAGAATTTTAAATAAAACAATTTTAATGCGCCTGTAGTTAGAATTTTCTTTTCTAAAATGTTTACATAATTAGATTAAATAACGAAAAATACTATTATATAAATCTCACTATTCTTCAGCATCATATTCATCAAAATATTTTTTATAAATAGTATCATATGTAGTTATTTTAGTAGACGTCTTAAATAAATTTTATATGGAATTTTCTTCAATGGGACTTATCTCCCCATTAAGAAAGTCCCAAATTAAGTCCATCCCCAAGAAATTCCCGTAGAGGCATAAAGGGTTAACGCAGCTTTAAAAAACATATCTTTCCCCGTTTAACAAAAAAAAAACTTTCTGACGCATTTACGAATTTAAAAAAATAATAATAATGAATTCGAGGCATGATTATTGAAGGTATATTTAATCGAACAACTTTCCCATTTTTCGACTGATTAATTACATATGACCAGGAAGGTCTCCATACTGGGCACACTCAAAAGTTTTTTAAAAAAAGTACTACCGTAATTTCGTGTAGATAAGCCGCAGCTCAAGCAATTCTGTTTCGACCCAGAAATTTTCAAAAATAAAATGTAACATTTTGTATCGCGGTTTATATTTATCTTAAATTACTGAATGAATTTTCTGGGAAGAAAATTAATTGTTTGAGCTGCGGCTTATCTACACGAAATTACAGTAGTTAAATTATGCAATAAAAGATCAGTCAAATTTAACAGTGGGATTACAGTAAAAAGTCTAAAAAAATACTTTCGAATATTTTACGTGAAAAGACGATAGCATCACGCGATTTGGAGAGAAGCACTTTTCCTCGCCAAAAGCAAACAGTTTTAATATAATTGCAAATTGTTTGTGAATGAGTTTTTAGAATGCGTGAAAATTGTATTTAACGAGTTTAAACTTAAAGAATGATAAAGCTTAATACACGCACATATGTACATATATGTATGTATATGATATTTCATATACATATATATTGCTTGTTGTTGCAGTTACTTAATTTATCACTGAAAAAATGTTTTCATACATTTAAGCGTATTCAAAAATAAATGTCAGGTGAAGAATATTGCAGTTACACATTTCAATAACTAAGAAGTCGTTATCAATAACAACAAAATTGAATCGATAATGTGAATTGGACTTAATTTTGAGATTTTAAAAATAATAATTTATTTTAAATTTTTAATTTTGTTTTAAATGGTAATTTTTTATAGCTAAATTTTACTATAAATACTTACAAATATCGATTAAATATCGACAAAATAATAGTTAAAACAAACTAAAACTGACAAAACTAAAGTTATTTAAATTAAATTTATTTAAACAAGTTCAACATGAAACATCTTTTCCTTAAAAGGAATTTGACATAAAAAAGTAATTCATGAAATTGCTTTTTATCACCAACCGATGATAAATCGCCAAATAACGAAGTATTTATTATTTTTTACGCTCGCTCTGTCGACGTTCCGCGGAATTTTTTAGATAAACGTATATACCCTCCTGAAAAAAACAATCTGTATTTTTTTTCAGAATTTTCGAAATATTCCCATATGGAGATTTTCTTTGTGAGATATATGCGATTGCTGTTTTATAACAGTTGATTTTTCTTTCTGTCACGTTATCACAAACGAATTTTTTCAGATAAATTAAGTAATAGTCTTGTATAAAATAATTAAAATAAATTTATAGTTTGGTTAATAAATTTTAATTTAAGAGTTTGAAAGAATTTAAAGATATAAATTTAATTTAGCGATAGTAATACAGTATCGTTAATGTGAAGGGAACGTGAATTATAAAATTTTATTTGTTGTGTTCTTTCGGGACTAAATTGTAAAAAAGACAGATGTTACTTAATTAACTTTAATCACGAATGAAAATATATAGTTACGATTCACATGTTACTCAATATTCCGAAAGGTGTTCCTTTATCTTTAAAATCCTCACAAAAGTAATTTTCTTTTGAATTAAAGGCGAATTTATATAAAACGAATAATAATAAAGAAAGTAATGCTCTCGTAGCTGGTAGACGGGAGGTGCAGGATTCGAACCCAATCGCGCCCGTCGGCCTAAGCTTTCGGTGTTTTCCGTGGTTTGCTCCTAACCTTGCGTAGCCTTGCGTAAATACGGATTAGGTTCCCATAGAAAGACCCTCGCAGGGGACACTCCAGGGCCTGAATCCGAAATTTGGGTAACCTTGCTTAGATACGGGTTAGGTTCCCATAGAAAGACCCCCGCGGAGGGCACTCTCCATAGGGCCTAAATCCCTCCTGCAGGTAATCTGCCATCATAAATAACACCTACACATTTTATGATACTAAATTATTTGTTATATCTCCTCTTTAATATTATAACATCTCTTTAATATTCATTGTCCCTTATTATAATAAAGAAGAATTTATAAAAGATTAGTGATTGTATATAGAAAATATGTGGGAAAATAGCAAGTTTTCAAGATCATATCTATATTTATTTCCAGTTACAAATATATCATAAATACGAAGCCTAAGTATTACACACAGGGTCTAAAGATGCTTTTGTTAAAAAAATTTCAGACTATTTGCTTAATTATTCTAGAAGCCTTAGTATTGTGATTAAAATGAAAATATAAAAAGTTATGAAGTGAGAAAAATGAATTTAACCGTTTCACATAAATGATATTAAATTACACCTTTACGACTTAATTACTTCTTCTTTATTATTTATCATGTCATTCAAAATTTGGGCTAAGACTACTACGCCACATTTTAAAATAAAGAACTGAAATTTAATATTTTTGTCATTTTTTATCAAAATTGCAAGTACTACGCCCCTCCCCTTTTTTTCTTTACAATGTACCTATTTTTCAGCTTATTATTAAAATTCTAAGTTCAAATGCTACTGCAAAATGATCCAGATGAAATTTATTCTGGCAACTTCCATTAAAATTGTTTCAGTTACAATTTATGTGTGCTTTTTGTTGTGAATAATTTGCTTAAAAGTAACTTTCAGATTATTCACTGAAGCATAAATATTCCGTAAGCGCGTAGCTTGAATCACTAATGGAAAAAGTATAAATCTTTTTACTAAAACATGATTCTGACATAAAACCTTTCACCGCGTTCTTGCTAATGATCCTGTCAATAACAACACGTGTCTGTTTCGTATCTAAAAAATTGCTCTGAAGCAAAACAGAAACTTTGATAATTATATATATATTTTTTTTACTTTCATAATTTTCTCCGTTAGAATGTTTTATTTAATTTTATTAAACACACAAAAAAAATGTTTATCGCAGACTGATCCTAGTTAAAAGTTTGAGTTTAATAAAATCCGACTATCTGCTCATGACATCGCGATTTTTATTTATTTGATGTGAAAGAAGTATCTATTTTATATGTTTATATATATTTTGCAAAGCTTTACTTTTCTTGAGAAGATCCTAAAAAATCTTTAAATCATTGCATATTTTTTGCTAAATTTGAAGACTCTGTTAAAATGAATTGAAATATTGAAAACATTTGAAGAAGTTGTTTAATATTTTTCAAAGATAAAAATACTCAGTATATGATATTATATATTTAAAAAAAATGTGTGGTTTTTTTTTTACATTTTATGCGATAGTCATCTTATTTGAAGGGGCACTTTTTTGTAAAGATATTTATTTATATAGATACTGTTTGAATGTTTAAAAACATATTTGGAATTTACCGGTAAGGGGCCTTGTACGCCACAAAATTCCCGATATGAAAAGGTCCTTTGCCTGATATTGATTACATGCCTCAAAAAGATGCTCTATATCAAAGAAACTTTTCTCTTTAAATTTTCCATTTTGTATATAGTAGATACTGAAAAAATATTTGCTGATAAATTTTTATAAATTAAATATATCGAAATGTTTCAGTTATTTCCAGTTTCAAAAAGATTTTATAAGGCGCAATTATTTTGGATGTTTTTATTTAAATAAGAATCCGTTTGTTTTTTGTGCTATCCACATCTTTAATATATGTAGTAAGATTATCAACACAATTACTTATTAATATGTTTGTATTTAATGTGCGGGTATCTTTTTTTCACTTTCTAAGTGTGAAAACTATTTTTTTAAACATAAATTTGCGTCAACATCACTAATAATTTTAATCCGATTCTGCGCAAATCATTTAGCTAAATCGTCTGCTTCTTTCAATGTTTTCATTTTTGAAAACTCATGTCGTAATCTGTATAGTATATAATGCTAACGTATGTTGCAAAAAAATCACGATTATTTGTTAATTGTTTAATGGCAACGCCCAAATGAAACACATCTATTCCGTGGAGATCACATCATTCGAGAAGATAGCTCAGCTGCTATAAGTCTGAATAAAATTCCTCTCCGAACTAGAATACAGTTTATTAACAAATAAATAACAATTGCCGAGTTATCATGTGAGGCATATATTTGCCTTTTTGTTATAATTGCGCCAATGTGGTGCGTATATGATATATGCGCCTAATTCTTTAGCAGAATCTTCTAATTTAGAAAAATTAAAATAAATTATGAATAAAAGCAATATGATTTAATACTTAGTATGCATTTAAGGGAGACCAAACTGGTCGCCAAGGGCGGCTAGTATTATGAATTGCACAATTCTGAATATCTGAAGTCCTGAAAAAAAAACGATGAATTAAAACGAGTCGTAACTGAAAAAATTCTCGTCAATAACACTAACAATTTTGTGAAACATGTCAAAAAAATTTTTTTTGACGAGTTCATGATTGCATTCAGAATGGCGACAAACATTTTCAACTTTTGCTGTAAGGAATGATAATGTGAAGAATGTGAATTAAATTATCTTTTTAAAAAAATAAAATTATCACAGGATTAAGTAACATTGTGCGTCTTCATTTCAGTTTTACATCACAAAGAAAGTATCAGCAGTCTAACATTGCTTGAAATTGTCTACTACCCTTAAACAAGGTTCATTCAACTATACTTAACTGATTGTTAGATTATATAGGAAAATAAAAAAATTAAGTATCTTTCGCAAACATTGATATTTGTATCTATCTTTTAACGTTGTAACTAAATTTAGCTATTCTAGAGAAATAGAGTATAGGTACACTGTAAAAAAAAAGGGTCGATCTACTAAAAAAACTTTAGTGATCCTTGTAATTACTAAAAAATTTTTAGTAATCTTAGTCGGTTACAAAAAAATCTGTAAGAATTACTAGAAAAAAGTTAGCAACGAATAAGAGTTAATAGTTTTATATTTTTAATAGCTCTTACTAAAACTCAGTTGGTGTGGCCTTGACAGCATAGTGGTTATAGTAACGGACTCCAGGCTAAAAGGTCCCGGGTTCGAAACTTGCTACCGCCAAATACGCCCCGAATGTATGTAGTGTCTCGTTAATAAAGGGATTATGAAAATCTTGTCGGAGCACGTAGGAATATTTGGTGCTGCCATCTACTGCGGTTTTGCCGAAAATCTTCCGCTTCAGAAGTCTGGATACAGCTCGAAGGAAGCTCCTGCCCTTCGGGTGCACGTAATGGTTATTAAAAATAATTTTGGAGCTATTACTAAAATTTGCTTGGTGGCTCATACTGAAAATTTTTAAGTTAGTTATACGAAAAATTCTTTTGTTCAGCTTACAAAAGAAATGCTTGTTTCACTTGCAAAAAAAAGTTTGTAATGGTTACTCAAAAATTCTGTGGAATACAAATTTACTAAGAAATTTTTAGTAACCTCTTAATTTTTTTTTACAGTGTAGAGCATTGGGGACTTCAGCCAGAACACTTCTGGTTCGAACACTGGCCCGAGTTTTTTCACCCACTTGAAAATTTACAAATGTTATGATTTATTTACCAATTCATTGTTAAAAAATCTAGTACAAATTCTATTCGTTAAACCGGAAAATTCGTTAAAGTGACACCCGTTGTAAAGAGATTCTACTGTAAACTCGACTGTACGCAAATCATTTGGAGCCAGAAAAAGATGTATATTAGTTGGCACAAATTTATTGAATAGAAATTTCCTTCATGGAAAAATTCATTCTGAAAGAAAACAATTCCCAAGTTTCGCTTCTTTCATTTTATTTTTAGAAAAAACTTCGAAAAATACTGGCCAAAGAAAATTAATCATCAATCAAGAAAAAATTATCGGGTTGTTAAAGTTACTATGATTAATTAACTGATCGTTAGATTATATAAGAAAATCAACGAAATAAGTATATTTCGCAAGCATTAACATTTGTACCTATCTTTTACTTTTTTAACTAATTTTAGCTATTCTATCGAGGTAGATGATTGGCGACTTCAGCCAGAACACTCTTGGTCCGAATCCTCACCCAGACTTTTTTTCACCCACTTGAAAATTTAACACTAGAACCGCAGTGACGGATCATTTTGACCCGAACTAAATGAATAGGTGTTGATTAATACCAGAAATTTCTTCACGGAATACGTCACCCATGTTCTGGATTTAAAATAATTTAAATAAGTAAGTTAAATAGCTTTATAAATAAAAAATTTGGTGTTAAATTTTTGTTTTAAATTTGAATAAAATTTCCCGCGATTCTAGTGTTAAAACTGTTATGATATATTTACCAATTCAATAATTGTGTTAAAAAAATAATCTAATACATATTCTATTCGTTAAGCTGGAAAATTCATTTGAGTTCCATTCGTTTTAAAAAGATTCTGCTATAAACCACACTGTGTTCAAATCACTTGCGGCCAGAAATTTATGTCTGTTAGTTGATACAAATTTATTGAATAGAATATCATTCATGGGAAGATTAACCCTGAAAGAAATAATTCACAAGTTTCCTTTCTTAGTAATTTTTTTTTTTTTTAGAAAAACGACTTCGAAAAATACCAGTCAGAGAAAATTAGTCATCAATCAAGAAAAAAAATTATCGGTTTGTTAAAGTCGCTATGATTAATTAACTGATCGTTAGATTATATAGGAAAATAAATGAAATAAGTGTCTTGCGGAAGCATTAACATTTGTATCTATCTTTTACTTCTTTAATTAAATTTAGCTATTATTGTTGAAGGAATTGGAGTGCAAATAGTATTGTAATTGAAAACCATTTCTATAATACCGTAATTTCGGGTGTATAAGCCGCGGATCAAACAATTCTTTTTCGACCCAGAAATTTTTAAGAAACAAATGTAACTACTTAGATCGACGTAAGTATTTGTCTTCAACCACTAAATATGATTTCTGGGTCCAAAAAGAATTGTTTGATCTGCGGCTTATACACCCGAAATTACGGTAATTATGATGAGAAGTTAATTACGATGAATCTATTTTATAAACTAAAATTAAAATATGTACATTGTACAGATTATAAAATATATAATTATAACAATTTATTTTTTGCATATTTTCAAAAATAATTTTTTTTTATTACAAACATAAATTTTACAAGATTTTTTTCTACTAAACCTCGTATTAGCCATCACTGCTTTATCAGTTTCTTTAACTTGTATATATTCATTTTGAAATATATACATCACCGAGGTGCACTACGAGATTCTTATTATAGACTATGGTATGCTCAGAACATATCGTTTATTTAAAGGAACACAGATAATAATTTGACTATAGGAAAAAAAAGCTATAATTGAACTATTGCATTCTACGAGCACAAATTCCCAAAAGTGTATTTTTTAAGTTGGGTATGCGTTTTTAAATTTAACTATTTTTAAATATCTCTTAGTGCGTATAAATTCTATAGATCCTATAACAACGTTACACAAAAGTCTTCAAAACTATTTGTTAATTGGCAGGAATCGCTGATTGGAAATTTTACACTTAACTGAACTTACACTGTTGAAAATTTTGCTCTAGTTTGAACCAAATTTTAGTTGAAGGTCTCCATTGGGGGCATACTCAGAATTTTTTGAAAAAAATATGAATTAAACTACTCATGTAGGTAATAAAGGATCTGTGAAAATTAGCGGCGGAATTACATTATTAGATATGTAAAAAAATAAAATAGTTTGGAATAATTGGCGTGAAAAGCTGAAAGCGACGCGGGATTTGGCGAGCAGTGCATTTCCTCGCCAAAAGCAGACGACTTTGACGAATCTGAAAATTGCTTTTAATTGATTTCACTGTTAAAAATCTGCAGCATTTACTGCAACGTCACTCCACTACTTTTATAGAATATCTCTCTTCTGACCAATGAGAATGCTCCATAGCACGGTGAATTGACCGTTTTCTATAAAAGCGATGGAGTGACGCTGCAGAAAATGGTACAGATTTTTAACGGTGTTGTAGCTTGTGCAACACTGTTAAAAATCTGCTGCATTTTGCTGCAACGCACTCCACCGCTTGTATATAATATCTCTATTCCAACCAATGAGAAAGCTCCATTTCACGGCCAAGTAACCGTTTTCTATACAAGCAAGGGAGTGCGTTGCAACAAAATGCAGCAGATTTTTAACAGTGTATTTTTCAATTTGGAACAATTTTAATCAATTTAAATTATTTTTAAATGATAAAATATATTAATTTCATTTTGTTATCAGTACATATAAACGTATATGACAAAATTACACTTAAAGTAAAGTAAAAATGCAAAACTAAAATTACTTAAACTAAATTTATTTAAATAAATTGAACATAGAAAGTTTTTTCTTTAAAAAGTATTCGAAGCGTAAAAGCGTATTTTTCAAAATTTCGTTTTTTCGCCAACAGGAGATAAATCGCCAAATAAACGAAATTTTTATTATTTTTTACGGACGTTTTAAGGAGGTTCCGCCGAAATTTTTTTTATAAACATATATAACTATATGAGAAGAATATTCAGTAATTTTTCAGATTTTTCTGAGTATGCCCGTATGGAGACCTTCCTTGTCAGTAGATGACACCATAAGATAATGAAATCTCGTACCAACATTTGGAGCTTCCAATTTTAACTTCGTTCCGACTACTGGAACAAACCTTCAAAAGGAGAACGAAATATTGGTTCAAGATTTCACCATCTTACAGTGGCAGCTATTGAATACCAAAATTTGGTCAAACTAGGGCAAGATATTTAACAGTCTTATTGTTTTCTGTAACAGTGTGAACTTAATATTTACTATACTTTGCTTTGCTTTCATTTAACTGAATTAACACTTAGCATACTATGTAGTATACATACCGGGTGTCCAGTAAATGACTGACCCATTTTGAATGTAAATAACAAAAAAACTGTTTGAGATAAAAATGCGCGGCTTGCTGTATTGTTATTAGAGTATAGATAAATTTTAAAATATGCACTTTGTTAATGTAATATAATAATATTTAAAATAATATCTCAGTCTCAAGACTGAGGAGGTGAAGTATAATAGAGATGGTTCAATCATAAATATTATTTTAAATCATTTTCCAACCAACGTACCCTATTTCTGAAGCTGATTCGAGAGTCGATTCAATATATAGATTCAGATTCGACAACATATAGATTCAGATTCAGCCGAAAATCTCATATTTATGAAAATTAGAGTTATGTCTCTATTCAAACAGCCTGTTACCGCCAGCGCGATATTTTTTTCCGAAATTTGAACTATATCAACAAAGTACATGTTTAAAAATTTATTGATTTTCTAATAACAATACCGCAAACCGCGCATTATTATCTCAAACCGTTTATTTGTTATTTAAGTTCAAAACGGGTCAGTTATTTACAGGACACCCGGTACATATCTGTATGTTATACATAGGTCTGCAAAAAAATCATATATTTTAAAGACTATTCAATTTAACAACAGAAATAGGGTTTTGAAATGCGTTATGCGCTTTCCAATTTTTTCATTTAGACGTTATATTTTACCTTAGTAAGCTGTGAAGTTTTGTTAACCATTTTAGATGTATCGGAAAATCTGTTGTAATCCAAGCCGTACGCATGATTTTCGTACTTGATTATCATTTCAAACTATTAATTTTTATGAAATAAAAGAGTTTGAAAATGACTTTACACAAAGACTTGTTTTCTATATAAACTAAAAAAAATCATAAAATGCTAATTGTGTATTTTTTAATTTCAATTTTAATGCGTGGATTTCAGTATTTTATGTTTAGAAATTTTAAAATAATAACAGTAAAAATAATAGTAATAAATAAACATGAGCAGATAAATACCACAGGTACAATTGACTAAATATGAAAAAATAACATATTTATTAATTTAAAGTTTTAATTTAATAATTTAACCTCTAAATAAAATGAATATTAATAGGGGAGACCGGGGTTAAGCCAGGAGCAAGTTGTGACATCGAGCTTCCTGACTGAGCCAATGGGTAACAGCACTTGTCGTGTCATAAGAGTGAAGAGGTTGATTGTCTCAATTTGCTGCATATTTTTTTAAGTATAGCTTCGCGTTGGTTTTGAGATAAAAATATTTATCTTGTTTTCTATTATAAAAGTAAATTTTGCGACCTGCATTTGAATCGTCATTGCCACTATTGATACTGAGGTATGTAAACTTCCCTAACATTGTTACTGTTATTCTATGTATTTCATTTGTTAATCAAGCCAACATTTCGTAAATTAATGAATAAAGTTCAAAATGGCGTAATCCGGGACTAGTTGTGACGAAGTCTAAGAGGCACTTTGTGACAGTGTCACTACTTACCCCAGCATAATTTTTAATGAAGGTTTTTATACGCATTTCAGTAAAAAATGGTGCTAAATTACAAGAGGCGTACTGAAAGAGCTAAAGCTACTTTAGTAGATTATGAAAGGGCTGCATTAGAAATTAAATCCGGAAAGTGCAGTTTAAGGAAAGCCCTGTTCAATGAAAAAACTGTTCAATGTAAAACGAATGTCCTTTCTTAGATATGTGAATAAAATAAAGAGTACTAATACGGAAGAAAATATTGAAATATTGGGCAACGGAGTGAATTTCTTACCATTTCCACCTCCCACGAGTCACACATTAGAGCCCCTTGATGTGTCAGTATACGGGTCAGTCAAAACATTATACAATCATACTGTCAGTAGATGGTTGAAATTACATCCTAGAAGCACTATGCCGATCTACGAAATACCAGGTACTGTCAAAATATCCCTTCCTAATGCTGCCACTCCAAAAAACATTCAAGCAGGATTTCATTGTTGTGGAATTTGGGAATTTAATAAGAACATTTTTACAGATGAAGACTTCCTATGTTCCCCAGTAACTGATCAACCGTTATTAATCGGAGATGAGAGCGTTAAAGACCAGAATGACAATGAAAAAAAATAATAAGTATGTAACTGTTAATAAACCAAGCACTTCAGCATTAAGTTTAATCAATGATGGTGAGATTGCACGACCGTCTTCAGAAGTAAGAAATCTCATTGAATTAGATGATTCTATGACAACTGATAAAAGCAATGTGTCAGTGGTAAATCTTACAGAAATAAGACCACTTCCTAAAGCAGGACCTCGAAAAAGCAAGCGATCTATTCGTAAATTTTGAAATCTGCAATTTTAACCAGCACACCTGTAAAAGAAAAAATTCGAGCAGAACAAAAAGCAAACGAACGCAGAAAACAAATTGAAGAAGAAAAAGCAAAAAAGAAACAGTATAGAAAGGCCAAGCAGTGCATAACAAAACTACACCTAGGTTATTGAAAAAAGGGAGAAGCAAGTATTGGACAGCTCTAAAGATAACGAAAATTGCTTATGTCTAGTTTGCTCGGAGCAATACAAACTTTTTTGACCCGGAGAAAACTGGCTGCAGTGCATGACATGGGCGCATGTGAAATGTACCAAAAATCGAGCTTATTATATTTGTATTAACTGCAAATCAGACGCTGAAACAAGCGATGACAATGAGTGATTAAAAATATAGGATATAGGCCTACACATTGTAGTAGGCTCCCGAGTCAAAGATCAATATGGCCAAAGATTAGTGTTGGTTTACTTTTTATTTCTTTCTTGATTAAGACAGTTTTTTTTTCTTTTTATAGCTAAGTGTCTCAAAAAGTATCTTTATTAAAGATTAAGAGTTTACAAGTGTTAACAATTTAACTATTTTATTTTAATTAGATTTACAATATTATTAAGGGGACAGTACACCTTTAAAAGCCGCAGAAAACGTAAAATTGTATCATGTGCTGTACATTTAAAAAAAAAAGAGTAATGTGTCTGGAAGCACAAAAATTTCAAAATATCTTTATATGGTATTGAACTTTCTTTAAAAATTTTTAGTTTAGATATAATACAGCAATTTTTTTTATGGGGTCGATTTCGAAATGATATTTTTTAAAAATTACGACGTATAACATTTCACTGCGCGCAAGATATCTCATGCAGTTTTCATGCGATTTGCATAAATTTGATCTTAAATTAAACATAATACCTTGGACTACAATTTGAACTAGAATGTTTATGAATGGCTAATTATATACAGAGAAATTAGATTTTAATTAGAGAAAATAAAAATATAATGAATTTTGGCATACATTCAACCTTGTAATTTTTTTCATATTGAACACAACTGCATAATTCTAGTTCATTTTCTTCATTATATGTACATGTAGGCAGGGTAAAAATTTTGAAGCTATACTTTGAACGGTTTTGGAGATATGCGCGCAAGTGTAAAAAACATCATTTTGAGTAAAAAGCCGTTTAAAGATTAAAATGTATTTTACAAATATAAAACTCATAAAAAAAGAAAAAAAAATATTAATAATATAACATATTTAGTATTGAAAATAAAATTTGATGTTTGTTTAAATTGATAAATATAAAAATAGTTTGTAAAATGGAGTAAAATGTAGGAATTTGTGTACATGTTTGCGACTCGCAAAAAATACGAAATTCGATTATATGGTTTGCATTTTTTTTCTTTTTTTTTTTTTTTTTTTTGTAAATAATAATGTCCTTAGATGCACAGAACTTTCAAAATATCTTTATATGATATTGAACTGCATTAAAAATATTTAATTTGGATATATAATGTGCAAAAAATACCAAAGAGTAGGTTTTAAAATGATTAAAAACAAAAACAAAATGACGTCGAATAAGCGTTGAACAATCGCTTACTGGATGCATGATATCTCATGCAGATTTCATACGATTTGCATAATTTTTCTCTTAAAATAAACATAATACTCTAGACTATTATTTAAACTTAATTTTATATAAATGGTTAGTTAGAAAAATAGCAATTACTTTTGAATTATAAAAAACAGAAATCATTATTTTTTGCACACGTTCAGTCTTATAATTTTTTTCCAACTAAGCACAGCTGCATAATTCTAATTTATTTTCATGTTTATATATATATTTAGATAGGATAAAAATTTTGAAGCTATACTTCGTATAGTTTTGGAGATATGATATGTACAAGCATGCAAAACTTCATTTTGAGAAAAAGCCGTTCATTTTTGCACACATTCAGCCCTATAATTTCTTTCCAACTATACACAGCTGCATAACTTTAGTTCCTTGTCATCTTTGTATGAACATTTAGGTAAGGTAAAAATTTCGGAGCTGTACTTCAAATGATTTTGGAGATATGCGCAAAAGCGCAAAAAAATACAAAATCGGAAACGGGGGCGTGATGCTTGGAACTTATGGATTGATGTTGACATTTTCAGCAATATCTCGGTAAATAAGAATCGCACAATTAAAATATTGGTATCAAATTATTCAGAATAAAATTATCTTTATAAAGAAATAAAAATTGAAAAATAGATTTTTTGACCATTTTAAAGGTTGGAAACATTGGATAGCAACATCTATTTTGTTCAATATTCTGTATAACAACCTAAAGTCCTTAATTATTACAACACATTGATTTTTAATTATTCACTCATGAGTAACTTGTAAATTTGTATTCATTTAAGAATTATAAAAGTAAATTATAAGAAGCTTTAATGAACTCATCTATCTTTGTCAAGAGTCTAGTCTTTCTAAAGAAATGCTCATAAGACATTTTTAACAGAAAAAAAATTAAATTAAGTGTAACGAACTATTAAGAAGAAACTGTACAATTAAATTTATTACTTTTCTTTTTAAGAGCGAAAGACACTAAAAAGAAAGACTCTGGGAATTTAAACAGCTGGAATATTTAATACGTTTTTTGATGAAATACTTGAATTAAAGTGGCTTTGCGGAATAAAGCTTAAAATAATGGAATGGAATATAATAAAGTACATAGATTTTCAAAAAAATGAATTTTAGAAAAGTATTTGTATTTAATATGGAATTAAATAAGTGGACTGAAATAAAAATCCTCATTTTGTGATTAAACTCGTGTGACGATATTTTACAACGGTTTTATAGCGGTACTTTTTTTTAAACATTCATAGTTCTAACATTTATAAAATACTAAGCTTGATATTTCTTTTAACATGTAAATTTGTTTCTTTCTTAATATTAGACCAGTCAAATTGTCATAAATAGATGCAAAAATTCTGCTAGAAGATTTTGTTTTTAAACAGTTTATGATGATACTAGGAACAAGAATTAATGGTTTTCCAACAAAATATCTAGAGGCTAAATTTTGTGAAGCCAAAAAAAAGCAAAATTTTGGGACTTTTCCCTGTTTTTAACCCATTACTCAAAAACTATAAAAATTTTGTGTACCATATATTCAATTACAAAAAGAAAGAATATTAAATTCTCTACAAAATCCTTCTAAAATTGTTTTTCTAAGGCCATTATTAAGCGCGCTTGAGCTTTCTGAAAATGACTCTTTTTTTCTAACTTTGTGGAAAAATCGCTAAAACGAAAATTTGACACCATTTTTCATTATTTTACTCTCTTTAATGTAACTTATTTATATTACAGGTATATTTGGATGATAGCAATAATGATTATTTACTACTGTAACATTGTAAAAATATTGAGAGCATTGTAACTTTTTTGTGTTTTGAGCTTAAATGGAGAACATTAATATTAGGTATGTAACTGAATGTAAGTAAAAAATAGTTATGATGACATTTTTAATGTATTTTAAAATGTCTGGAACGCTTTAAGCTTGATTGATTTGGTTCGTGAACCTCAGTTTAAGGAGCAAACGAGCAGTTTTCTTGTTATTCAGTAGCCTTGATATTTTCTGAGCATGTTGCGACATCATCTACGTGGTCGTGAAAGCCGTTGTCGTTTCTGGTTTCGACAGTTTCGCAGGTATCAGCTTCATCATCCTCGTCTTCTGACTAAATAATGTCTTCGACATTTACGCAGTTGATCCCGTTACAGTTATTACAAATTGCCGAGCATTTGAGTCCTGATTTTTGGTAAGAACGTGCTTTGCTGCACCCTTATTACAGCTACGTGACACAACATGGAGCAAGGATTCGGGTGCTGTGTCTTGGCACATTTGAACTGACTAAAAGACACCGTCCGATCTGCGAACCCAACCCCATTCATCAGGAGGGATGTTGTTTCCTAGCCAAGCTTTTATCTGACAATAACATCGAAGAAAATGATGCTACGCAGCCTCTGGCATTAGTAGCAATCTTGCAGGATGAAATTTGCTTTTTGTGGGAGATATAGTAAATAACTGCGACCTCAAGGTGTTCAAGTTCTAAGTGGTATCTATGCATCCACTGTATAGTGCAATAATGAATTTTTCTCTAGCCTTGATTATTTCTTAATGGTTAGAATCTGATTTATTTAACAAGCAGGCTATTTCTTCAAGCTGATCATGTTTTTCAACGTGTTACAAAACTTTGACTTTCCTTGCCCAAAGAGAGCGGATATTGTATCGCATCCGTTGGTTGAATGCGTGAAAAGAACATTGTACTAACTATATTTGTTAGATGTCGAAAACGACTTGGTTTCGAAGTTACCTCTACCTGGCTTCTTGAAAAACAGATTTTTTTACCGGTAGCCCAAGTCGTCACGATCAAGTGAAAATCAGTGTCTTCTCCGACAATTACGATGCTTTCAAAATATTGAAATGGCCAAGGTGACTAACATGATATCAGCTTCTTCTTCTGACTGGTCAAGTTGAATTCTGTTATTTTGAAATTCTGTTTTAAGCAATGAAATGAAACGCCTCTTGTTTCTGACATTGGCTTCGTATACGGATGTTGCGTGTCGACGCCCCCTTTTCTCCCCACTTGTTTCAGATTGATACAGTTTTACGCGACAAAAATATGATGCCATACATCTGTAGCTACCAAGTGAGGTTTGTGCTGACTACAGTCAATTACTTTCTAGGACCATTCATCCCCATGTTTTTCTGCTGCTTTGAAAAATGTAATTTTCTTTTCAAACTTCATTACTTTGTGAATATAATTTCTCTTTGCATATAGCATTTTTTATTGTTTTTCGGTGAAGTCATCGGGATTGTCTTTCTCCACATAAGAAGCAATTATCTTGAAACTTAAAAGAAGGGTTCGATCGGAGGGACAAACTAGTTTGTTTAGAATCTTAACCCCTACCAACGTATGCTGCTATCATTCTCTCACTTGCATATATTTTTCGGCAATCATCATGTACTCTAACTTCCTTGATAGTCTTCAAAAAACGTTGATGAATATTATTTTAACATTGAGCGTTGTATTCAAAGAGCTTGGCAAGTCATTTCTGGCTCATAATGCGAGTATCACTATTTGAAACCGGTCGGCAAACGAAATACAATTTTGAGTCGAGCTCATTCGTTTTTCATTGCTGCACGAGAAGAAGGCACGATATAAACTGAATAGCAACATCTTAGAAGAGTGTGTCTTTAAAAAAGAACACTTGTGTCCTTCTGTCTCCACTTGTGTGACTTCACTTGTGTGACTTCATCAAGCTTCACTTGTGTCTGAACGAAAGCGGAACGGGAACGTCACGTGTCCGCTATCTTCCATCTGCATTCCTTTTTTTAATCCCCGACCCTTACTCCTTTCGTAATTGTTTTTATAGGGTTTCCAGAATTGGTGCTTCTTCTCTCTGCCTGCCTTTATTAAAACTTTAACTTCTCATCAAGTAATAGGTGTTTTGGTAAATATCGTCTGCATTCATTTATGTGGATGACATGAGCTCTTACTTGTTTTCATATTGTATACCATTATACTTTGTGTGCCAGGAACCCTACAGATTTTCCATAGGATTCAGATCAGGGCTTCTGGCTGGCCAGTCAAATAGTTTCACAAATAGCATCAAACCACGATTTTGGAAGTTTGGGAAACATGTACTGAGGCATCATTCTGCTGGAAAAAATTGTCTCCACTCGTTATCAATGGTGTTTCCGGTAAAATATTCCGGTACCCAACACATCAACATAACTCTCAGAATTCATTCTACTCAGCACAAAAGTATTGGAGTAGTTCCACCAGTTGCGAAACCTTTCCAGACCATTACTGAGCCACCTCCAAATGCACGCTTTGAGAAAATTTCTTATTCTCTACGGAGATCATACCAGAAATAGCGAAAACCATTTGGTTCATCCAAATTAAACATTTTTATTGGAAAAGACAACATCATCCTACGTTTTTCCCATAATAATGCATTTTTTGGTAAACTCCATCCTCAGTCTCTTATGCTTGTTTTTTGGAGCAAACTCGCCTTATTATTATTCATTTCTTCCGTACAGAAACAGAGGATGGCCTACATGTATTTCTTTGTTGTCCATTTTACTGGGATTTTTAACCGATTAAACGCCAATGTTCCCAAATGGGAACATTGCATTATTTGTAATACGAAACATATATTTTCCAACATAATAACGATGTCCTTATTTTTCCTATAAAATATAAGGTTAATTTAATCCTTTGAAAAAAAAATATTTATTTTTAAGCATTTATCACGGGCATAAGGGAAATGTAAATTCATTAATTTGCATAAAAAAACAAATTGTTTGCTTTTATCGTTTTCTCTATATTACTTATGTTTGACCACTATAAATCTAAATGTTTTTGGAAATCGAGAAAATACTCAAGAACAATATACAATAGCACATAGCGGAAAATAATTTGTTATATTTGCATAGATTGTCAATGAATAATCATGTTCCAAAATGCAAACACTAAAATGAAAATAGCCAACAAAAACTTCGGAAATATTTTTTTTGTTAATTTCTTAAACTGTATGCATATACTAATACATTTGAAGCTGTAATATAGGAAAACAAATTTATAATTACTTTACTATATGAATTCGGCGTGTAAACTGTTAAGATAATTGTAAAGTACCGTTCTTGATCTCGTAAGCCTCGTCGCAATTAGGCTTACAAAAAAGTCCTGATTTTTTAAGTGCATCCACTTTCCCTTTCTGAAACTCCGAAAGCTTTGTACCAAGCGGCATGACTGAAAAACAGAAAATGACGATCCCAATCGCTTACTATGAATTTATATCATCCCAGAGTTCCGTGTGCCGAGCAAAAACATGCAAATTTTACTTTTCAGAACACACAAATCATATCAGACTGTCTGTATAAATCCATAACATATTTTACGAATAGGAATTTTTCAAATATTTCCATAAAAAATTATAAAAATATTCTTCATTTTTCGTTGGTTTCTAGCCATTAAATTTGCATGTTTCCGGTCAAATGTAACCAAGATTTGACAATTTTTGCCTTGTCCTTGAAATTTTTACTATCACTGTATATAGTTATATTTTATTTTTGTAAATTAAGAAATATTTATATTGTAATACAAAAGTCAAGCTTAATTGTTCAACTAATTCTGCACAATAATGTATTTCTTTTTTTAGCACGTTGAGTAACACATCAGTCACCGGTGACTGACATTAAATATTCCGTTTAGGTCGCGTCAACCACCAATGACTGACTATCTAAAATTTGATATAAAGCTAAAAAGAATTATTATGTTTTAATTAAGATATTACTCAAAATTTATTTAATATTCGCTTAACTTTTATTTATTAGAGGAGTATACTTTCTTAATAATTATTTAAAACGTTCTAATTTTTTTAGTTTTATATAATATTTTACACTGTCGGTCAGCAATGATAGACGTGGCCTAAACGGAAACGTCAGTGTCAGTCACCGTGGCTCTAAACGTGTTAAGAGGACAAGGGACCTTGAAACTCATGTCTTCATTTTTTATCGCATTTTAATATTATTCAAGAGCGCACTGTATGAACTATAACATATATTTATAACACAAAAATTTAAAAATAATTGAAGGAAAAAAAGAATTTTCTTTAATTTTTTAAGCGTTGTGAAGAATTATCAAAATGTCTCATATGCATTCCTTATCAATTAAAATTCCCAATGTTTTTAACCCTTTCCGGCACGGGCAAAATCTGTACTAAAATGAGAAATTATCGACTGACACCAGAATTCACAAACGAATTTTTTAAATATTTTGAATTCCTTAATTTAAGCTTTTATTGTAAAAGCAAAATTTTACTAAAATATTACTGGTGCCATTTGCAAGTTTGGAATTAAAATTAGGTATCCCAGACAGGGCACAGTGTGCCGGAAAGGGTTAAAGCCAGTTTGGTTTACATATAAAAATAAGTCTGTGACTAGTTTTTTAAACTAAATATAATTGGAAAATAAATTTAAGGTAGTTAAATGCAGAAATATGATACAAAAATGCTAAAATTTTTTTCACATTTATGCTCAATATAAAAAATTCAATGTACAGTTTTATTTGTATATGTAAACTGAACTGGCAAAAAACATTGCACGGATATTAATTGGTATGGTATGAGTTTTAGGCATTTTAAATGTTCTTCAAAACGCTTAAAATATTCAGAAAAAAAAATTGTTTCTCTCCGTAAGATTTTTTTCATTTCTTGAGTAAAAAATATATACGATAATTAATATAGTGTACCCTTGAATGGCATTTAAAGTGCCATTTTAAATAAATAAGAAAATGTGTGTGAAAATTCCTTGTACCTTAACTATGAAATGAATATGAAGTATTAAAATAAAAAGGAAAATAATCATGCCTGACACTCTGAATAAAATTAATTAAATTAACTTGTTCGTGTCTTCACGTGCTCAACTCAATTATTCAGTTTCACCGAACTTATGGTTAATGGTATGGAATTATTTGAAATTACAAAAGCGCATGTATAATTTTTTCTTTATATTTATTAAGGGAATTGAAATATTTCTTCATATTAATTCTTGAATCGCCTTCATTTTTTGGAATTTTTTACAGAAACAATCTTTCTAGATTAGAAATAACATTTTTCGAGCGTTAAATAAAGATATTAAACATTTCATCTTTACTTTTAAAAGTTCTTTTACTGACTATACTTAAATATATATATATATATATATATATATATATATATATATATTTCTAGGCTTGCAGTGTTGTTCCCAAACAATACCTTTCCCTTGCAAATTTTGTTGAAAGTTTTTTCCTTTTGATTAGTTCTCGACTAAGAAAATTGATTTATATTTAATCTTTTGTGAATTCTAAATAATCTTTCTTAACAATTTTTCAGAGACCATGTTGTCATTTCTTTTGAATATCATTATCTCCAAACCAGCTATATTTTTTAATAATAGTTCAAAATGTAATTATTTATAATTATATTACAGTACACTGAAAAAATATAAGTACTCAAAGATGAGTAAATCGGTGTACTCATATCGAATTGGGTATATTTGGATAAAAAATGAACCTATGCTTTCTTAATTTTAATACATCACAAGCAGAATTTCTTCCCAAGTTTAAAGTACATAAAGTTATAATCAATTATAAATTAATTAATCATACATTTTAAGTTCAGTTTTAGTATAAATGGAAAACTCAGCAGAAATGAGCAAAATTCAGCTTGAATGATTCGATAACAGTAAATTTATTGGCACAGTTCACATATGTATGTGTCATGAAATGAGAACAGAAGATGTAAAATAAATGACACTGGGTTATTCTGTGGATGAACTTTTAATAAATAACCAGAAAGCGAAGTTAGAGGAAAAATCATGATGAATAACTCTCATAAACAGTTTTACGTTTTACAGATACCGTGTTTTCTATGAAGTTCAGTTAAATGTTGATTTATTTTTTGCAGATTGCTGTAACTTATCGAAATGAATATTGAAACATGTACAAAAGTCTAAGTATGTAGGTTCTTGAAAAGCTTTAAATTATTGATGATATATGGTTTCGTTAATAATGTTGTTATTCTGGATGCTGAAAGAGAATACTCTCTTTATTCATGTATTTATTTTAAAATGATCTATTAAATAAATTTAGAGGAAAATCACGATGAATAACTGTCATGAACATTTTTAATTTTTATAGAAGCCATGCTCGGTACAGTTCAAATTTATCGGCACAGTTCATATATGTATGTTTCATGAAATAAGAACAGGATATGTAAAATAAATGACACTGGGTTATTCTGTGGATGAACTCTAAATAAATAACCAGAAAACGAAGTTAAAGGAAAATCATGATGAATATCTGTCATGTACAGTTTTACGTTTTACAGATACCGTGTTTTCCCTGAAGTTCAATAAAATGTTGATTTATTTTTTATAGACGGATGTCAATAGATTGCTGAGACTTATAGAAATGAATATTAAAACATGTACCAAAGTCTAAGTATGCAAGTTTTTTAAAAGCTCTCAAATCATGATGTTATATGATTTTGGAAATAATGCAGTTGTTCTGGTTGTTGAAAAAGAATATTTTGTTTCTTCATGTATTTGTTTTATAATGATTGGTTACATAAGTAATTTTACAATGATTGTTGATAATACTGTCATTTTATCATGCAATTTTTATGCCGTGGATGGATGTTCTACACTGCAAAAAATAGTCTGTAAAGTTACTAAACTTTTTCTAGGAAACTGGGGTTCCTAGAAGTTCTTATGTAACGGTAAAAGCAAACATTCATGTAACAGAATTGCTTACATGATCTTTTGCTGTTCCCATTTCATAAAAAATTCTAGGAATCCCAGTTTCCAAGAAAAAGTTACGTAACATTACAGATTTTTGTCAATGCACAGTACAAATTTCTGTAAAAGTGCAAAAATAATCTTAGCAATCGAATTATCAGTAGAATATCCCTTTACAGACTAAAAAAAATCCCTATATTATTTGCAACAGTTCCGAGTCGTTGCGAGAAATTCATTTCCGATTTAGTTAATACACCTAAAAATATTGAATATGGATTAGATAATGCTAAAAGTCTAATTAAATTGTCTGTTTCATCCAACAAACAAATTTCATAAATAATACGGAAATCATACACTGTAAAAAAAAGCTGTAAAGGTACTACACTTTATCTAGGAAACTGGGATTCCAAGAACTTTTCCTGTAATGGTAACAACAAAAACTCAAGTTTTAGAATCGGTTACGTGGATTTTTCCTGTTATCGTTACATGAAAAGTTCTTGGAATCCCAGTTTCCTAGAAAATGCTTAGTACCTTTACAGATTTTTTTACAGTGTAGCAGGGCTGTCAGGTGCGGCTATTTCTATTCTATTTACACTGCAGTTTAAATAAATAAATAAGTTTTGAAGTGTATTTCTCTTGGAAATTTGAGGAAACTGTTTACCAAATAGTTTTGTTTTTAGAAAGTGATGCGAAATAAATATGTATGTCTAATATGAAATAATTTTTATCCTCTGTTATTCCTATAAGTGTTAAAACACCAACCATCATTTCATAGCGAAGTAATGGGCCTGCAATTAATTTTAAATTTCCGAGCTTACAGAACATGAAATTTAACAATCCCTACCAATTCCTCATTTCAAGAAACTTTGTATCTTCATTTTATACTCGCCTTCAGCTAAGTACTCACAGGCCAAGTGGCTAATATGATCGATTCGTGATGCGTGGATCGGATTCAAATCCAAGCACGTCTACGGAAGAACAAGTGATGTATTTTTTTAAAAACCTTTTTTTCAAATTTTTTGTCCTATAACGGAAAAAATCGGATATTTCTTCAATTCTCTGATATATACCGGTATCAGTGCTGCCAGGAATCCTTCCGTGAATTGAAGAAAGAATATTTGCGAGTGTTACTCAACAAACATGTTTTACGGATAAACAGGACAAATTAAAACATTAACATTAACATGAAAATTAATATTATTTTGCTACTCTGGCATTTATAAATTCAATTGCGCAGATGATACAGTTTAATTGAGAATTGGTATCATACTAAAAATATGCATTACGGTTTGAGAAAACTCACTGCTATACTATAAAAGCTAGTCGGAAATTTTTCCGAAAATCGATGACTGCAAAAGAAATTTGTTTTTTATAAATACTTCTTTAGATCTCGAAAATGTATTGGTTTATAAATTTACGTTAAAGAGAATCGTAGATAACTCGGACGAAGTTATTGTATATTTCAGTTCTATAGTATATTTTCCTAAAATAGGAAGCATTTATCTTTTTTACAATAAAAGTTATGCATTTGTGTTTTTTTATAAGTCATTTTATGATTAATTGAAAACAAATATATTATATTTATCCATGAAAGTGTGTACTTTGTTCTAATTAAATTTAAAAAAACCCTGTCGGCTGGGCCTATAGGCGGAGGTAGATTTCGAAGAGTGCTCATTTCAACAACAAAATATATATATATATATGATTAGAGATAAACCCAGTTTAATAACTTCATTTGGCCGTTTATGAAAAATTTTTAATTTCATTTTTCTGCAAAAACTGGTTTTATCAGAATCATCTTAAGAAAAATTCAGCTCAAATGCCCATTTTGACAACATATTTTGAAATAGATTCTGAATTTATTAAAAAATCGACCAAAACAGTACATTATACAGTTCCTAAATAACAAAAAACTGTCAGTTGAATGCATTTGAGGAAAAAATTGAACTTAAAAATGAGTCATAAAATAACCGATTTGTTGTTTGAATACATCCTTAATTCTTTAATCATGATTGCTTCGGAAAATTTTGTGCGAAATACTCACTTTGACAGCATTTTTAAAAATATATTCTATCTTTATCAAAAAACTGGCCAATGCGTCACAGTATATAGTTCCTAAATAAGAGGATCTGTAAATTGGATGCGTTTGAGAGCGAAAATGGATTTTAAAACGAGTCATAAAAAACGCAATTTGCTATGTGTAAACTTCCTTAATTTTTCAAATCACGAACACTTCGGGAATTCTGTTCAAAATACCCTTTTTGGTAGCCTTTTTCAAAATATATTCTGTCTTTATCAAAAACCGATCATTGCATCACATTATATAGTTCCTAAATAAGAGGATCTGTAAATTGGATGCATTTGAGAGCAAAAATGGATTTATAAACGAGTCAGAAAAAAACGAAATTTCTTATTTGAACACTTCCTTAAATTTTCAGTCACGATGATTTCGGAAAATTCTGCTCAAAATACCCTTTTTGGTAGCCTTTTTTTAAATATATTCCGTGTTTATCAAAAAACTGACCTATGCATCACATTATATAGTTCCTAAATAAGAGGATTTGTAAATTGGATGCGTTTGAGAACAAAAATGGATTTAAAAACGAGTCAGAAAAAAAAACGCAATTTCTTATTTGAATACTTCCTTCAATTTTCAGTCCCGATGACTTTCGGAAATTCTGTTCAAAATACCCTTTTTGGTAGCCTTTTTTGAAATATATTCTGTCTTTATCAGAAAATTGACCAATGCGTCACCTTATACAGTTTCTAAATAAGAGGATATACCATTTGGATGCGCTTAAAATCAAAAATGAATTTAACAATGAGTCAGAATATAAGCAGTTTGGATTTGAGGTTTTTTCTCCAACTCCTATTTTTGTTTAATTTCTTTTTGCTATACGAATTGGTCCTATAAAAAACTTGTCAATATAAAAGTTGTAGATATTTTTGAGAAGATGTAAAATAAATTTAATCAGATTTGATATCTTAAAAATTGACGGAGTTATGGATTTTCTCTTTTTTCAGCGCCCTTTTTCTTTTCGTTTTTAATTTTTTTTTTCATCGGTAAAAGTTGATCCTATCAAAAACTTGTAAATACAAAAGTTTTAGATAATTTTAAGACCATTTACAAAAAATTTAGTTGGACTTGATATCTTGAAAATTGATGAAGTTATGATTTTTTTTCTCTCAAAACCCCTGTTTTTTTTTGTTTTTTTTTCGCCTCTTGAGCCCATTTCTAAATTTATAAAAAATCTGTCATGCATAAACTTTTGGCCCATTTTTAAGAAGTAATATAAACTTTAAACCGATTCGATATCTACTTTAATTAAAAAGTTATGGCGTTTTTTCGATTTTCACAAAAACGCCCCCTATTCCGACCCCCTTGGTCCGATTTTGCCCATTAACGAACTTAGCCGAGATTTTAACCCCTTTGATTTTATGTGCCAGTTTGGTGGAGATTGGTGAAGAATTATATAAGTTATCGTGTCCATAAAAAAGTGAGATATATAGATAGATAGATAGATAGATAGATAGATATATAAACTGGTGCGATTGCAATAGGTAGTATTTCTTACGAAATCTACCTAAAATTAACTTTTATGTTAATTCGAGATTTTTAAAATTTTTTTAAATGATGTTATGAAAATTTGAATTACATCTATATAATTTAATTTCTTTAAAAGATATTTGAAGCTGATATATTTTAAAATTGTTTGGCTGTTCTTGTATATACTTTTATTCGCTTTTTAATCTATTAAAAGAGAGATCACCTTTTTAAAAAAAATCTATTACTAAAGAATGACATTTTACAAAACTTTAAAAAGAAAAATTTTGAAATACTCTAGTAAGGACCGGTTTTATGATGTAATATGCAAAGAGAAATATATCCTAATTCAGGTAAACTTGTCTTTAAAGTCATTTTTATGAAAACAGATATTTTTGACATTGCGCGCATCATATTTTCAAAACTATTTTTAAGTAGAAACTTGCTTTTTTATTACATTGTATTTTATTTATTTTTTAAATATTAAGGTACCCTGGAGTAATAACGCCAAGTGCTTATATTTTGCATAATTATGAAATAATCAGGTAAATGACACCCATGTGCTCTGCGCAGAAGGGTTTTGAGTCATATAAATTGCAAAAAACAGCTTCAAGATAATTTGTTTCATTTTTAGGTCTTATTCTTTTTATAAGCAACTAAAATTAACGCTTGATCTAAAATTTGCGAGATAAGGTTTTTGATCAGAAGACTATATTTTTTATCCAGAAATACTTTGTTTATTACATAAATTTGTAATGTATTTCATGTACTTTCAAATTGTTGTAGAAGATTTTGGATATCTTCTTGAGATAATTTGTAGGTTAGGATTTACTGCGCAATAAGTATCCCGGAGTAATAACGCCAGAGATTGGCGTTATTACCCCGGTTGATTCCCAACAGTGGCCGAACTATATCCGAAGGGGGTTTATATATTAATATGGGACAGCATTATCATCATTGTTGAAATGGTAAGATTAAGGGGGAGGGGGGGGTGCCCAATACTTAAAAATAATCTCTCTATTTTATTTTTTATTATATTATTATTTATTTTTTTTACTAATATAAAAAATAATTTTTAACTCAAAGACATTCAAACATTCAAAGATTCATAACTCTTCAAAATCAGGTTTCTATTAAATTTCCACTGGATTGTTCAATTGAGTTGTCCGCTTTCTCAGCGTTCGGTTTTTCAAAACTTTATAAATTTAACCTTAAACTGATGTGACAGAAATTGTAACGTATGAATGAGATGCGGTTTGTGAGACCACAAAATTGAAAGATGAATAAAAGGCAAGAGTAACTCATAGGATTGTGTTTTTGTACTAAACTTTTTGTACAAGAATATTATACTTAATATTCACATATTTAGTCTCTGGTGATAGTACTAAAATTCCAAATGAAACAAAATTTCGGTAGTGTTTGCAGTTAAACTGAAAATTACAAGTTAAACTAAAAAATTAAAAGAAAAATAGTGGTCTACGAGACCGGTAACATTAGTTAAAGGCTAAAATGCGATTTATGATTAAAAATCATAGAATACTGTTCTTGCACTAAACTTTTAGTACAGAATTAATTCTAATTAAATTTAATCTATTCAAATATTTCTAATAATATTACGAGAACTCCAAACGAAAGAGAATTTCAGTTGTAATTATAGATAAACTGGAAAATACAAGTTAAACGCTATTTTTTTTTTTTTTGGGGGGGGGGGGGGGTACAGTGTTCAGTCAGATTGCTAACACCAGTTAAAGGCTAATTTTGTTGCTAATATAGAGATAATGATATATAATCATATGAATTATGTATACAATTGAATACGAGATCTCTTTGGGATAATATTTTTTAATCAAAAAATTTATTCAATTTATTAAAAATTTATTAAAGCATGCTCTTTAAAACGTCGACAATTTAACTGTAGGTTTGGAGAATCCGCATTAGTGTGGAGTTATGGGTTAAAAACTATTTACTAGATTACTATAATAGTATTAACCCTTAATTGCTGTGACAAAAATTGTCGCATAACTTACTGTGAGCGTCCTGTCAGACCGCTTAATCTAACGATGAATAAAATGTTAAATTAACTTTTAGAATATTATTTTTGTATTGAACCTTATATGCAGGACTATTATAAATAAAATTCAGCTATTCAAAAGTTTCTAGAGATAGTAATAGGACTCCAAATGAAACAAAATTTTCCCGGTATCTATAGTTAAACTAAAAATTGCAAGTTAAACTCTGAAACTTGAAAAACTCAGCGGTATGTGAGACGCTAACAGCAGTTAAGGTTTAACAAAAATATTTATTACGTATAACTCTAGTTATTATAAAACTGCACATGATTAAAATATTGCATTATGAATGGTTAAAACCATGCAATGTCTCTTATAATCATATTTAAGCGGGACTTTTTAAGCAAAGAGAAACACAGGGTGTTATATTCTGTTGAAGCTCCCCCTCACTCCTTTTTCTTTCACTTTCACAAAAAATCAATATTTTCTTTCACATAGAATGCATACATGGTAATATAAATACTGATTCAAATAATCCGTGCAATGTTTCTAATGATTCTATTTAAATGGTCATTTTTAAGAAAAAGGAATTTAGAATCTGATATTCTTTTGCCTCCTCCCCCCGCCACCGCCACAGCTTTCTTTTTCTTTCAGAGTCACAAAAAAATTGTACATTTTCAATAGCTTAGATTGCAATTTGTCAATTTCTAGAGCTGTAGAGTTTGTATTTTTAGAATTGGGCAATCTACATGCCATTATTCCATCTTATTTTATAGTTTTGTTTGCATGGCGTTATTACCCATATAGGTGGGTATTAACGCCAAATAGCATTGGTCAAGAAAAAACGCCATTACATTTTATGAATACATATCTGTTAAATTATTATATTTTATATAGATAGTCAATGAGTTGCTGTATCAGATCCTATATTTGTTTGAAAAATACAATCTAAAACTAAGCCGTGAAAATTGGTAGAACCTTAACGTGGCGTTATTACCCCAGGGTACCTTATATTTTTATAATATCTACCTACTTTTAAATGAATACCCGTCATGTATTTATTTACTTTTAAACTTTTATTGAAATTTTATCATAAATTTTGTATTTTATTATTTAATTGCTTGAAAAAATAAATTCATCTGTAAATTTGATTGTTATTTTGTGTAAAAGTTACCCTACAGTAGTAGAAAAAAAAGTAAGCACCCTCTATTAATTCCTCAACAAATAATCGTAGAAGAAAGTTACTGGTACCGAACGATTAGAAATAAAGTCTTCTTTTAATGATTTATATAAAATTAGCTTAGGGGACATCTACATATTAAAACTAATTAAAACTTCATTTTTTCAATGGCAATACCACATTTTACGAGATATTTCAAATCTTCATTTCAAACTATGCCTAGACATCAAATTTCAAGTCATTTGAACAATAAGTTTTTGAATTATATAAACATTCAAAATTTAGCGCATCTGATGTTAAATTACATTTTCATATTTTTATTAATATCTCCTGAAATAATTCTCCTGATGTGCTATTTTTTGTGCAGCAGTAATACTAAAATACCCACACATAAATAAGTTGAATTTGCAATTTTCATAATTTTATGATACAAATTAAGACCGATGAAATTAATATTTGAAAAAAAAGATGAATTATATATATTTTTTGTAGATTTAGACTTAATAAGTCCTGTTTAGTGGAAATCCAAAATTTCAAATTTTTCTTCCAAAATTTCATTGTTGAATCAAATTGAGTGAACGAGTTAATTTTACTAATTACTTTATAACACGATGAGTAAAACAATTTAAAAACAACTCATTCGCGACCCAGTAAATTACAGGTATTTCCTGAGAAGCCGAATCGACTCTTTCGTTTTAGGAGTGTATATTTTAACAAAATATACTTTTATATAATAAATGTATTTTTTATAAGTTTTCGTTTAACTCCAACAATCGTAAGTACGTTTTTACAGTTTAAAATTTGTATTCGAAATTTAACTCACTTTTAAATATCCGTTCGAGATGAAATTTTACTTGCCGATTTAAATCCATTGAGAATCTAATATTGTTATGATTTTTTATGGTTACGGCTTTTATGCTTATTTTACAGGATAACAAACATAATTTTGGACAGAATACCACCAAGAAGTTTAAGAAGAAGTTTCAGATTAGAAAAAACAAGACTTATTCTGTTTTTTAACAATTATGTATTTTTATCACTGAATCCGAAAATTACCTTAATATTTAACCATTATGACAGGGTTTTTCGCAAATGAGAAATTGTCAAAATAAAAAAAATAGAATATTGTAAAATAAAGGAGATGGCTGTGTATTTTAATTTTTGATAATTAAGTTTTATGTGCTTTTTAGCAATGAATTCAAAAATGACCTTCATTTTTAACTATTACGTTGAATATTTTTGCAACATGTACATGTCCAAGTTAAAATGTAGCGAAAATCAGATACTGTAAAACAGATGTAAAACCTTTTATTATTTAATTTGATTTTGTTTAACTTAATAATTCGATTTTTATATCGAACTTTTTAACTTTGAAATTTACAATTTGCGAAAAATCGTAACGTGGTGATTAAACATGCAGATCATTTTCGGTTTCAGCGGTAAAAAAAACGATGAAAGTTCAATTATCAAAAGTTAAAAACACAACAATCACATCTATTTTATAGCATCAAATTTTTGCCTTTTTTTAACTTTAAAATTTGCGATTTGCAAAACATTTTTATATGATAATGAAAAACTGAAGGTCAATTTTGGATTCAGTTTTACAGAGTACATAAGAATCAATTATCAAAAGCTAAAAAACATGGCCTAACCCATCCTTTCCAGGCTAGTGTAATCTAATAACATTTTAAAATATGTATCATTTTGTATTGAGGCTATTAATTTTCATCATTTAATTTTACAAAAATTCTGGTTTTTTTTTTCTTATGTTTATTGCAAATTGTATATTTTGCATTAATAAGTCTGAATGTTTCAATATTTTAAATTTATATTGCATTGTTAATTTTACCTTGAACCATTTTTTTTTTTAAATATTGTCTGAAGAAAGTATACTTCTACTAAATTTGTAAATGACTTCTAATTTGCAGTAAAAAATGTGCTCCAATTTTAAACAGCTATTAATCGATCAATTTTAATCTTAGAATAAGAGGGGTTTTTTCTCTTACTTACCAGTATAACAGGAAAATTTTACTAAACATAACTTATAGGACTGGGGAGGGGGGAGTAGTATAAAAATTTAAATTTGTACTTTTTTAAGAAATGTTTTTATTGACCCACATTAAATTTAAATGCTTCTTTACCTCATTTAAAGCATTTTTGTAACTGTAACTATAAGTCCATGGTTAATGGTTTAGTAATTAGCCTTTCGCCATCGCTGAGAGCGGACATCCTGTATACTTTTGGCAAAAATGAAAAAAAAATGTTAATTGCTTATTATTTGAGTTTTGGTACTTTGAAATTGCCGATGATTTTCATCTTTTTTGATCCATTCTGTCCTGTGCCCCTTTAAGCAATTTTCTAATTATATTTCATTAAAATTATTTAAAAGAATATATAAAGAAAAATTCGTTCAATTTACAAAAAAGAAATTGTTTAATTTGAAGAAATATTTACAGCTACAAGAATTTTTTAATACTGTGTTTAAATCAAGCAATATCGATCTACTGAAGGTATCCCCCCTTCCTTAATTCAAATAACACAGTAAAATGACACAGAATGAAAAAAAATGCTTTTAAATTTTCCCCAGTTGCTATTTATGTGTGCTTTTTGTTGCGAATAATTTGCTTAAAAGGATAACTTCCTGATTATTCACTTGACCATAAATATGTTATAAGCATGTAGCTTTAATCACTAATGGAAAAAGCATAAAATCAAATAAGAATTTCTTTGCATCTAAACAGAATTTCTTCCGTTATCACTTGGAAAATCCTTATTAGAGGAATTTATTTCGTGTTTAATTTTCTTTTAATTTAATTATTTTTTTGCGAGACAGTATTTCCATTTTTATAATTCATTTTTTTTGTTAAAGTCCTATGCGATATACATCTTATTTGCAATTTCTTTTGTTTGTAAAAAAAAAAAGAAATGTATTTATTTCAATAGACATGTGTATTGTTTCAATAGACATGTATTTTACCATATTTACATATATGCGGTACAATAAAATTTTGATGTTGTAAAGACAATAAAAAGTATATACGTTAGTTATATTTTATTTCTTAACACAAATAGATTGTTTCACCAGAATCAGATTTTTTTTTAAAGCATAATAATAACGTAACAATAATAATAAATAATGTGATAGTAATGTAAAAATTGTAATAAAAGTAATAATAAAAAATCCTTTTTTATTTCGATAAAATACATATAAACTTTAAAAGAGTTTGGTTTAAGATTTTGTTTTTTAAATAAGAATATTATATTTATAAGCAGAATTTTTAGACAGATATATATTGTAAAAATTGATAAATGTTCATAAACTTACGAAAATATAACAAAGTGCGAATAAAAATATACAAAAACCGTTTCCAAATTACCCAACGTTCCGAAAAACGTTCTTTATTATTCGACACACCAGAAAACAATGTAACGCTGACCCGCAAGGAAAGTGACACATCTCGATGAAAGTAAATTTCACAGGAGAGGCAAAAGAAAATTTGCATGATTTTAACTGCAACATGAAATTATAGCACTTATCTCTGCATGAAGGAATAAAAACATAAAGCCTTTAAAAATAAAGGCATACGACGAGATTTAGAGGATTGGATAATTTTTCTTCCCCCCAGAATCCACCCCACTTCTGCGGTCACGAATGGGAAAATAACGTAATAAAGTTATTTTCTATTTACTTAGACTTATGAAACTTTTTGTGTATCAAGACACACCTATGACAGAATTATTTGTGGAATAAAATGCAAAATGAATTTTTGCAGGATGTGTCACTTTTCTTGAGGGTGAGCAGTATTTTCAAGATTTAATAATCATTTATTTTAAAAAATAATCTTTGCTGTTTGCTTTGATGATTTCCATAAAAACTTTACGATTTTTTTTGACAGTGTATTAATTAGTTTTCATTAACTAGAATATCGGTTTTTCAGATATAATTAATTTTCAATTTAGCATTTTCAGCTGCGTAATTGAATTTATACACGCAAGAGTAACGAAATAACATCAATTTTAATGTTAACCTAATGCTGTTAATGACATATTTATTTTATTTTATAGCATTTTTTCTGTTTAAGATTCTCTTATATATTCTTTAAGATAATTTTTCACTCAAGGAAATAAATTTCGTTAAAATGTGAAGCACTTTTCATGATTTTCTCGCATACCCTTATAAAGAGTGTAGAATGTAGTGTAGGTGTTACTTATGATGGCCGATTATCTGCTCGAGAGATATAGGCCCTAGGGGGGAGTGTCCTTCATGGGGGGAACCTAAACCGTATTTACACAAAGTGTGAAGAAAACCACGAAAACACCGAACGGTTAGGCCGATGGACGCGATTGTGTTCAAGCCCGAATCCTCCCATCCACCAGCTACGAAACCAGAACCTCGAAGCCCCTCTTAGCATTGTTTTTGAAAAAAAGTTCTAAAAAATAGAAAGGAAATTTTGCTATTTAGAATTAGTCACTTTCATAAAAATAAAAATTCATAAAAAAAAAGTTATTAATAAGTAATATAAATGTAAACATTTTAAACGCAAAAAATTTGCCAAATTTAATCATATTTTATTCGGATGAAAAATGTGATCATTTACGTAAGAAATTCCACATAGATCTATATTTTGACATGTATCAAACATTAAAAATATTTTTTTTTTTTTTTACTTTTTTTTCTTAATCAGTACTAAATTAGAACTAAATATTTTAAAAAATTATTTCTTTTTCCCTGTTTATTGAAAAAAGGATACGTGAAAACTGATTAATAGAAAGAAATCAAGATATATTTTCTAAACAAGTAAAATTTCTTTCGTTTTTTCAAATGCCTTCAAAATGAAAATTTTGCTATTTATAATCATAATTATCAGCATTAAAGCAGAAAAAAAAAAGAACTGAAATTTATTTATATAAGTGTGTGATTTGTTTTTTGTTTTTCCTCTATATTTAAACGTATTTTAAGGCATTAAGATGTCATTTAAAAATAATAAAGCCAACAAGATAGCATCGTGATTACATTCCTATTTTTAAACGTTTTTTACTCTGTTGAAATAAAAAATGTGCCGTCAAAAAAGAAAATTTTGCTATTTGAAATTATAATTATCTGCATTAAAGTAGAAAAAAGAAAATGCATTGAAAATTATTTATATATGTGGGTGATTTGTTTTTTGTTTTTCCTCTTAAACTTCCTATTTAAAATTTATTTTAAGGCATTAAGATGTCATTTAAAAATAATAAAGCCAACAAGATAGTATCACGATTACATTCCTATTTTTAAATGTTTTTTACTCTATTAAAGTGACACTGAAAAATAATAGAACTAACGAGGCAGCAATGCCGCTGAAAAATAGTTGTTGATGATGGCACTTTTGCGGATTTATTCCAATTTTGCGACTGCTTTTATTACGTTCATAGTGTAGTTAAATTTACAGTTTAAATTTAATGACTGAGAATTATTTTTGACTTTATTATGTCAATGAACAGTTTTTTTTTAAATACATGCGTTGCTGTTATTTCAACGGTTCAAAAACAAAGCAGTACTACTGAAGTATATACATAGTATATAATTTTGAACCTTTTTTCACTATAATTTATATTTAGTAAAATGTTGTCCTAACTCCAAGAAGAACATTTAAAAAATATATCATTTTTTTACGACCGAAACATGTTCACTTATGACAGTGTAAATGTGGAAACTTTCCGCGTATCCTTGCACAGTAAGTAGAAAGACGAATTTTAAGACACTGTTTCGAAATATATGAATTTTAAAGCATGTATACATTTTAAAACAATTTTTTTTCTGAGGGATGTCCCACATTTGTCCCACAGAATAACATTATTAAGATACATATTCAATTGTAATTGAAGATTTTAGTATGCAGGTAATAAAAAAAGAATTGAATGAGAAGAAAATGAAATTTCGGAAGATGTTATTATCTAAAAGAATCTAATGTACAAACTTTACTTATTGGATTAGTTTTGAAAAATAATGTCGCAGAAAACTGCTTGGAGAAAATTAATCATTCAATGAAGAAAAATAATTTTTGGTGGGATAGAGTTCCAATGATTAATTAACTGTTCGTTTGATTTTATGCAAATATAAAGAGAAAAGTGTCTGTTAGCTCATTATAAATGAACGTTTCCATTTATCTTTTGTTTCTTTTAAGCAGTGTAGCGATTGTTTTTATAGGAAGCAGTAAAGAAAAATGGAAATTTAATTAAAAATTGGTTTTGTAATTGATGCAATTAATTAAGGTGGCATCTATTGGCTAAGATATTAAATCAAAGTAAAGTTAAATGAGACGGAGAATTCTGTAAATAAATTATTTTTAAAGTGCTTATTTTTTAATTGTTTCAACAAAGTATACACTTATTGTATGGCAATTTTTTATAAACATTTTATAATAAAATGAAATTTCGGGTTTCTTTTATATAGATATAAGGTGACACCGGCAGTATTTGATACTGTTCCAGTAATTGATTAATTTTTTTAAATATTGCATCATTTCAGGAGGAAATGTGTTTTAGAGGTAGCACTAGACAAAGAATGTTTATTTGAATGATAGTGCAACTGTGTTGTCACATTGTTCTCCGTTGTCTGTTCTATGAAAAGCCAATTTATGAAATTTTTTCATTAGAAAATGAAAACACTTACATTTTGACTAGATGAAAGCAATTACGGTTAGTTAAAATAATCCACTTCCGTCTTTCATATTTCAATTAATTTTTTTTGTAAGTTAGTCACAGCCCATGGATGACATTTTAAAGATTAATTTTCAGATTTTCGATTGATTTTCTTCGTCTGACCAACAACTGGGAAAATGGCAATTAGGAAACAATTTAATCATAATTTGTAGCTAATTAACATCGGAGGATTCCATTTTTTTAATTATAGAATTTTCATTAAAGTTTATAGCAATCTTGTTAGTTTAGTTCTAAAACTTAAAAGATAGAAAAAGCAGAATAGAAACCCCGCAGTACTGGCTTTATTTGAAAACCTACTGGCTGGGCCAAACTATAAAGTATGAATTTGAACTGATTTGAAATTAGCCGTAAGTACACAAAATCTGAAGACTCGGACTTATACTATTTTTGTGAATGGACTCCGCGACGAACGGACAGACAGAGGACAAAAACGAATAGGGTTTCGTCAAATGAACGAAACCCTAAAAATATTTCACCTGAAAAATAACGGTACACGTACTAACCCTGTTGTTGCTTATTTGACAGCACAGTAATGTTTTTCTAACTACACATTAAATTACAACAAAATAAATCAGTACTTATCGTTCGAAACAAATCATTTGTTGTATAAAAATTCCTCACGTCATTTTAAAGCTTTAAATCTGCATTTTCATCATCATTTCCACATACATTATGTACAATACATATTCTGATTTTCTGCAGATAAAAGTGGCAAGAAAAAAGTAGCTTGCTAGGATGTATTTTTGAAAATAGAATTTTATATTACTTGACAGAGAACGACACAAAATGAATTTGAAAGGAGTCCGTTTATTTTGTTTACGACATGTCCAAAGGGAATATCTTCAAAAAAATAAATATTTTGTTTCTCTGAAATTCCATTTCTAGGGTAATGTATATATGACTGAAATTTGGAACTGAAGTTCACTATTTTCAACAACAGTAGATGTTTTTTCATTGCTGAATTTTTCGTCAATATGTTTTCATTTAAGGGGGGAAATCCTCTTAAAACTTTTTTAAAAGTTGAAAAATGTTAGTAAAAAAATGTTAGTAAATAAAACGTTATTCCCACTGTGACGTCACATGAATGCAGTCTATTATACTGATAAACGAAAAACGTTTAATTTTGCCTTCCTGCGAATTAAACGTGTGTGAAACATTTCCAACATTCATAAACACAAAGATGACATCTAAATTTTTCCAACACATACCAATCTTGCGAGAGACAGTTTTCTAATGCTAAAAAATAATGAAAGATTTTTATAATATTTTAGAATGTCCTGGATAAAAAGGAAAATAATTAAAATCTTAGATAACAAATCAATAAATTATATCATGGAAATATGTTTTGATTATATCTGTCTCGAGCGCAATGCTTTTTTTTTGTGTGTGTGTGTGTGTCCCCTTCATGTTCATGTCCAGCTGTATCCACTAAAAAATTTTAATTCCTTTTGACACTGTAGTTTCACTAATGATTATACACTATTTTTTATAAGTTATTAGCAAACAAACATATAGATATATTATCTTGTTTGCATAATTTCCACTTACATTTTAGCAAAACATAAATTAATTTAAAAAAAAAAAAAAAAAAAAAAAAAAAAAAAAAAAAAAAAAAAAAACAAGCCACCGCGCTTACAAAATGGTATTTGATGCGACAGTTTCGCTACCACATTTTGGTTTAGTGAGCTGAAATGTATAAGAAACAATTATTAATTTTATAGAGGATTTTAGTGCGATTTCAGTTATTTAAAACATTCCATAGCATAAGTTAATCAATACTCAAAAATCTACTATCGGGAAATCACATAGTGAACATTAAAAGTCAGGGTGTACATTTAGAAAAAGAAAAATGCACCCTTTTTTTTTTTCGTCTCTTTAACCTTTTATGTCCGGAATTATAAACCAGAAATTTGTTCTTCTTCAAGAATTATCTTTGTCAATGCCTGAAGATATCCAGAATAACTTGTATGATAACAATTTAATTTTTAGATAGATTTTTAAATAAACTTGATACAATAAATCGGTAGTTAGAATTGTTTTAGTAAAATGTTTATAAGAATAATTAGGTTAATTAACAAATAATACTATAATCTAAAACTCGCAATTCCTATAAAAACAGTGTAAATAAATGTAATGTGATCCTATCTGTAACTAATAAAAGTTTTGTACTTACAAATTTTTGTAAAACATTTTTATAAGAGAAAAGCTAAATCTATGTAAATGGTTGAGAAAATAACCACATTAAAAATATTTCGCTTCGACTCTTTCTCTGATTCTTCTGAAAGTAATCCAGCAAAGAATTTCGCATAAAAAATACCATATACTTTTATGAGTAGGCGAATTAAATATAAATTTTACGTTGCATTTTCTTTAATGGGACTTAAAACTTCCAAAGGTACATAAAAGGTTAAGTATGCCTCCACTTTACACTGAATGTGCACAAGGAAAAAATTTCGAAAAACATTGTTCTATGCGCATAAAAATATATAGAAGACACTATTGATATTTTCATAAAACAAAAGTCCGTGATCGAATTCAATAAATCATCTTTGCTGAAAAAACAAAAAGTTTCGTTAAAGCATAAAGGTTTAAAGTCAATTTCACTAATATGTCATAGGAAAATTGTGAGGTTCTTATTAACACAAACTAAAATAACAATGCCAAACGATTTCAAATTATTTTTCAAGCTTCAGTTTCACAAAATCATCCTCCTTATCGTAGAGTGACAGCGATAAAATGACAAACCATTGTTTCCCCCCATTTCTCTTCGCGATCCCCCCTTTCGCACTATTCTGCTCGTTATTCTAGGTTCAAGTCATTAAGAATTCCCTAGTTTAAAGATTTTCTTGGTGGATATGTTCTGCAAATGTATATCCTTAAAACTTTTCTAAATTACTTTGCTCTCAATTATGCACCTATTTTTAGAAATGTTGAAGAGCTTTGTGATAAGCTGAATACAGTGAGGAAGCTACTGCCGTTGAAATTGAAGAATTTTTCCTAATGCATTAATGAGTAATTGATCGTTAATAAATGCATTCGTTTCAAAACGTCCATTCAGAATGCTTTTCAGAAGGTTAAAAATTATTCAAGGTAAATTCATATCAAAAGATATGTTTTTTTTTTCTTTTAAAAAATACAATAGTGAAGAAAAATAAAAACCCCTACTAATAAGGTACTATAGAAATAAGTTACTGTACCAAACGATTGGAAATAATGTCTATTACTAAATTTAAAACAGTGTCAATCAATTTTATACAGTGATAAAAATTTCTGTTGAAATATAGAAAAAACGCAAAACCCTCTATAAATTTACATTAGTTCTTGGTTAAATGCATTCTATAACTTTCTCGGTCATCACTTTGCAGACATTTCTCTTATCTAATATCAAATTCCCTGTATTTTTTTCCATATCTCTATTTAAAGATATTTTTATCTTAGTTAAAACTTGCAATTCAAAATACACACTTTTTTATTCAATTTTATTAACACTAGAACCGCGGGAAAATTCATTTAAGTTTTATAAAAATATTTCTCACCGGAATTTTCATTTAAAACTGTTTAAGTAATTTTTTGAAATCATTTTTTCTCAGCTTATATTTAGCTTATTTTATAAAGAGTTTTCTGGTTCGAATTGACATCTCTGCACATGATACGGGTCAAAATGACCCGTCGCCGCGGTTCTAGTGTTAAAAATAATAAAAAAATAAATTTTTTTCTAAATTGATTGTTTTCCATTTACAATAATTTAGGAAGGGAGAAATCCTCATCTCAGAGTTAGTGGAGATTTTCATTGACACTCAGTTTGCAATTGTTTCCTTCACCTGATGTCAAAAGCTCGGTAATGTTAAAAATAAATTGTGCAGTGTTACTTCCAAAGAGTTATAATTACTACAATGCTATTATCATCATTATTATTTGATTAATAAATGCGTTGCGAAAAATATATGTTTTTTTTTTTTTTTTTTTTCAAGCTTGGGCACAAAAGATAATGTGACCAAATTTTATTGTTCCTTAGACTAGCATGAGATTTGAAACTTTTTTATCTGTTAAAGACGCCATTTTACTATATTTATGTTCTTCAACTACATCTGCTAAATATAAAAGAATTTTTCACTATTCATAGTTAAACCTAACAGCTTGCAGAATTTTCTGCATCTACTAAATCAACAGGCATTTTTCCGATAAATCGCCTGTAATATTTTATCGAGGCAACAAATTTTGACATTTTCGGAATATTTGTTATCTCTCGCTTATTTATTATAACAGCTGTTTTGTCTTGATGGGTCTCGTTTTGAGTATTACGCACATTTTCTGCTTCGAGTTTTTCTTTCCTTTGCTATATTTTAATAAAAATATATTGTTTTAATTAACGCTCTTGTGTTTAAAATGTCATAACTATTTTTACTTTTAATTTCTAAACATAATTGTTTAAATTTTAAAAGTATAGTAAGCGGAAAATGTTTGAGAAAGGGAAGAAAGTTTTGCTGAGTTTCGTAAAGTATTTCTTCGGATTAAACGAAGGCGTTTCTAGGATTTTTCAACTAAGGGAAACAATTTGCAGTAAGTGTCACAGCCTTTAAAACAAACAAGAAATATCGCAGAAATAAAACAAATATTTCGATAAAGATTTAATGTTTTCCAAATAAATTATCCTTTAAATTAATTATATACTTAGTTTGCAAATTATATATATAAAACCCCTCCGTGTATGACGATTCCGGGGACAACCCATCCACGAGAAAAGGAAACATTGCAACTGCGTCCACGTTAGGCTTAACTATTCCGAGCCGTTCACAAATATTCTAATTGTTCAACTTTTGAAAATATACATGTGAAAGATTTATTCATTACTCATTTTCTTTAAAACCTACAAAAACTATTTAATTATAATGTTTAAGTTCTAAATAAAACAACCAGCAATTACGGAAAAAACAAACCAAACAAACAATGTAAGCAAATCAATACTGTTGCCATTCAAGAATGACAAATTCCGTGATTGAATCTTTGGAATGATTCCTTTGTAACATCACGACTCAGGAATGATCGGACGCGTTCGGGATCTATGCGTGCTGAGCGCGCGCGCTCAGGAGACAGGTACATGGAGTGTATCTTAGCGCGCAGAGCGTGTGTCTCCCGAACACGTTCATCGTTTACTCTTTATTGTTGACATTTGTTTTCGATCTTATAGAGTGTTTTCTTTTAAGTATTAGCTAAAAAGGGGGTCAAAATAGGAATTTTTTTATACATTTTAGATATTTTTATTATTTTCTCTCAGAATTTTTAGATATTTTTTGGCTGTAGTTTCACAATATAATCTTTTATAATTGATTTTCTTGCCTTACTTTATTCTTTTAAAATTTATGTATTTACGATTTGTTCATTACAATCCCCCCATCCACCAGACAGTTTTGTTATAGTTTTAAATGCAAATTTCTGTTAAAATTTTCTCTTTTTTTATAGATTTTTCCCCCATGTTTAATCGCTGTATTTTTAAAAATTGTTTAAGCCTAAAGTGGCTGATTGACCACAGTTGTAACTTTTTATCATCCTTTTAAAAATGCAAACACGTCATTTTGACGGGCTGCCTTCTAGTAGATAATATTTAAGTTGTTTAAATTTATTTTCATTCCCTTGAAGAAAAATATTTTATAAAAGAGTTGTAGCTAAAATTTTAATCTAATAACTTGTTAAATACAAAAATGTCATTTATAAATATAATTTTTTATTAAATACGTACAAGTAAAAGAATAAATATTTATTTTTCTATTTAAAACAGGATTCGTACACTTCAATTATTTCAGGGAAAGTGAATGTCAGATTTTTCTTAAAGAAATTGTCCCCACATTTAAACGCAGAATTTCTTTATTACATAAAGCAAATATTACTTTACATGAAATGTGACGTTCAAATTCCCTGAGAAACGGGAATCTTTTAAAAAGGTCCAGATATGTGTTTGCATATGCGCGATACATTTTCTCTTAAATAAATGTGTATTAAAATTAACATTGAAACGGTTTTTATTTGATAGACTAAGACGGACTGCTCAAACCAGGAGCTAGTCTGTAGAGTATTCTGTCCCTCCCGGACACCTGTATTAAGATTAAGGGAAAGAAAGATGGAAAATTAAAATCAAAAGTCTACAATATTCAGCCGAAGCTTTACCCGCCGTTAAACGCGACAAGGAGTGGCTGTTTGAAAAAAAAAGGGTGGCTCAAGAAAAATAACCTCAGTTACAAACTGTGGTCAAAGACTGGGTATGGTCAAAGACGGCTCTGCCAAGGAAGAGTCCTCAACACGATCGTCACCAGAGATTGAGAAGAATATTGAAGTGGTTAAAGAAATAATGAATTTAAGCAAATAGGATATTAAGCCAAGGATATATATATATATATATATATATATATATATAATCAGGATATAAAGTCATGTTTAAAATTCTCGCTGAATTGCTGAATTTAAAAAAGAAAATTTTTGCAATTTTTATACTTGATTTTCACACGCCTTAATAATTTAAATGTCATTTATTATCTTTATTTCGAATGCTAAAAAGAAAGAAAGAAATTTTATTTTTTTTAATTGTCTGAAAACAGCATTAGGAAGACGGGTGCTTCTTCTAATCATAAATGAAGATATTCTGATGAGTAGGATTTTAGCGGTAGATGGCGTCTCTTTCTTTAAATAACGGCACAATGGCAACGGTTCATTTTAAGCGGCGGTTCAAATATGGCTATTCTCCCCTAAATAGTTTATGTGATTTTATTTAAGAACTTTAAAGTATGTTATGTACACCTATTGGCCGTATTCAGAGTTTATTAGTTTGATAGTGTTCAGAATATCCCATTTTTGAACATTTAAGTTACTGTGTCTTACATCACTCCATCATTTAAACGCCTAAACTACAAATATTATTCAGTTATTTCCTTTTACCCTGCATTTTCCTAAATTATATATTTTATACGATTGATTAGAGGAAATAATTACAATTTACACGTAAGTAATCCACATGAAAGATTTATAAATGCCTTCATTAAAGGCTTTTACCAGGACAGGCATCTGATTTATCAATTTATTTCCTCTTCAGATGCTTATTCCTTGAAAATAGCATTAATAAGATTATTTTGCAGAAATAGTTGTGTTTAGCATATTAGAAATAAATCAGAGGTTTGAAAATGCTCTAAATTTGAAAATTTTATAAGCATCTTATTTCTTCTACAATTTTTTTTAGATTTGCATGTTCATTGATAATATAAGGTATAAAGGTGATTACAGAAAATAATTGCGACTCGCACATAAGAGATTAGTATCATAGAGTGGTAAATGTGTTGTTGGAGTAATATTAATAGATATCTTATATTAGTTTTCCTTTCACATCGAAAGGAATTAATCCGAAATTGCTCATCTTGAGAGCAAAGAGATGAATTGCGCATCATCCTAGTCACCATCTATCATTTCAGACGAATTATTGTCATCATCGTAATGGAATATGGCATATTTCAAAGATTTAATTGTGGTTCGAAGAGTATCGATTCAGTGAAGTGTGAACATCGTCAGTAGCTTAAGATGATAGCGGCAGAAAAACTCGTCGATATGCATTAAATTATTCCTCATTTTTGAACAAGTTATTTTCGTACTCGTAGAAAACTTGTTTTATCCGAGAATTCTTTCCAAAAGTCTGAAAAAGGAGAAATTCTGTTCATTCCTAGCAATCATGCATATTGGTTCTATTATTCTAAATCCAAATTTAATTAAATCCAGATTTAATTAATCTGAATTAACTAAAAAAATTAATTATTTACAGAAAAAAAATCTGAAAAACGGAAATATTCTGAAAAATTGCCATTAATCTAAAATAAAAGATTTTAGTCTCTGAAAATTTGTCTACTATTAGTCTTGAGTGTAATCCAGTGAATAGGGATTCTAAATTTCATCAAAATTAGTAGGAATCTCGTCTTAAACCTCGCATATTTCCTAGAGTATTGCACTCAGCCTTGTCTTGCAACTTTGAGAGCGGATAATAAGGTAAGTTCGAGCAACTCGACCTACGATGTAATTGGGCCTTAAGCTCTTTTATAAAAAACCGTTGGTGACTTTTAAGTTTTAGCTATTGTGAACACTTTTACCCCCATCTCTACTTCTTAAAACAACGTGTGTTAACTCAATCATGTTTCTGTCTTTTCTCTGATAGTTTAAAGAAAATGCAGGCTTCTTTTTAAAAAAACAACGTCAATTTGTTTGAACTTCTCAGGCTTTATTTTACAATACAGTAAGTGTTTTTATTAAACAATCGCTTTTTTTAAAGATTAGGCATATAAATACATTAGTATCATTAGCTATCAATACGTATTTACTTCATGTTTCACATGTAATGCCTGTGTACCAATTACTCGATAAATTTTTCAAGAAGGTGATAAGTCGGGCATGGGGCAGGCTTAACTGTCCCATCTAGTATCCAGTTACCCTTACAATTATAAATACATATTTGGAGTTTCTGTTACTATGGCAAATTAATTTCTCTATTGTTTTTTTGCCTTGCAGCAAATGAAATTACATAATATATTATTAATATCACATAAGACAAATTTTTAACACGCATGTCAGAGGGTATTAAACCTAATTTCTTAAATGAGATATCTAAACATCGAAATTTTACAACACAGATGAAGAGGACTACATAAAAAAGTGACATTATTTTGTCCCTAAAATACAGATGTAGCTTTTATTCTTATTATCTATACTAAAATACATATGTACTTACTTAATTCTTATAATTTCTGCATAAATAAATCTAATAACTTCACGTTTGGTGCTTTTTTCAAGACATCTTGAGAGCAAAGGTTTCCTTTACAACGGTCTTTAGTTAATATATAATTTGTATTATCTAACAAATTATTTGCATGATCTCTGTTTTAATATTTTTAAGTTAATTACACTTTTTTAAACAGGACCTATTACCCCATATTAAAAAAACAAAGGTGTGAAACATAGATCTGCATGTTGCCCCATGAGGAAGGGGCAACTGGACCCATGAAATATATATATATATAGGCATTAAAATGTAATTTTTAAAATATTTGTCTGCAAGAGTGGACCTAACTAAACACATTTACAGAGGTTCAGGCATTAATTCAACTGAGAATTAGCTTTTGGAAGCTGAATTCACAGCATCTCTAGAATGACATAGTAAAATCTTGGCCCAGTTGCCTCATGTAAACTTCATTTTTCACACTTTCTAATATAGTTGAAATATGTTTACAAACTCGGTTTGTCTGTCCGTGTCGTAACTCGTGTAAATATAATCCGATTGCCATGACATTTACATACGTACTATGGTATGTTCAGTACTGAAAATGAAGTGTGTAGCATTCCGGTTCATTTACAACACCATTTAAAATAATTCCTTTACATCACGGTTTATGGGGGTAAATCGTTTGTGTGTAATTTTAGTGATGTTACAGTATTTTGAACACATGGAAATTGATATGCATCCTGAGGGGTACTTCAAGTTTTTACTGCATAATGTGGTGTGCATAGAACCTATCATTCATTTCCAGGAATTCACAAAACAATTTGGTTATTGAAGAAAACGGGCAGTAAATGAGCTATTGAAACTTACTAACAATAATTTCTATAAGTGCGCCTTTAGTTGTGAAATGAGTTTTCAAATTTAACATTTTTTATATACTATTCGGTGCGTACAAATCGTATAGATCATATATAGGGCCGCATAAAAATTTTCAATAACATCCATTTATTGACAGAATTTGTTGAATAGAAATTTTGAACTGTGCTATGCCTTTAACTGACCAATTTCCAAACAAATGCTCACAAAAAATTGAATTTGTTGTGAAATTTACAATCTACAATTACTAATCTACATTGGTAATGCAGATTTTGTACTGTGTTGGTTTTTCCTTAATGTTATAATCTGAGGATGGACAAGTTTTTTAGTTTACATAAGTTTTTAACACAATTATTCGATTTGTAAATAAATCATAACAGTTTTAAATTTCAAAGTTGATGAAAAACTTTTCTCCAAATTGGAAATATAGAACTAAATATTTTATTATCCGAAACTATTAGGATATGATTGTATTTTATTATTTTAAGCAGTTTGTATGATTTTATTTATGAGATTTTAAAAATATTACATACACTGATTGGCTTCAGTTACAGTTTATTCATTAGAGAGTCTTCAGAATATCCCGGTATTAAATATATAAGAAGGTGTGTTTTACACCACTCCACCTTAAAGGCTTAAAATACAAGTATTAATGATTTATTTATTTTTACTCTGAATTTTCCTTGATAATACAGTTTATCGATTGATTAGAGAAAACAATTACAATTCACAGATAAGTTATCCATCTTAAAGGTTTGTAAATGCCTTGATTTAATGCTTTTACAAGGAGAAGCATCTAATTTATCAAATTATTTCCTCTTCAGTTGCTTACACATTGATGACAGCGTTAATAAGATTATTTTCAAGAAATAGTAGCATTTAGCATATCGGAAATAAATCAGAGATTTGAAAATATTATTAATTGGAAAACTTTATAAGTATCTTATTTCTTTTAGAATTTCTTTTAAATCAGCTAGATCATTGATAATAAGACATATAAAGTTATTCTATGTTATAAGTTAAAACGTCATATTCAACTTAATAAACTAAATAAGCAATTTGAATTCATAATTCATTGTAAATTTCATTACTTAGTAGGTTCAAAACATTAAAAGTTTTAAAACATTAAAACCTTCCATGAAGTTAAAAAAAAAATTGATGTCATAAGATGTTAAAAACTTTAGCGCTTTCAGCTAACCATTAGCCGTCATCAGGGGAACTGTTGTAACTTCAATGATATACGCTGGTTATATTGTATATCAGAGGATGAAACCAATAACTGACAAAAAAATAGGGTAGGAAAGAAGGAATAGGATAGTTGCTACAGAGAAAAACAAGGGAAAAAAAGAGGGGAGCGGGGGAGGGAAGGGTTATTTAAAACCAAGTTCCCCAGATATTCCATGTATGCTAAACTATATACTTGATATATATTATATGATAATACATCATTATGAATTCTCCTGCCTCTTGTCAATATCTCCAATGACTCTCTGATTATACAAATATTGCGAAGCTTGTGCAATAAATTTAACCTCTTCAAATAGGATATCAATATCTATATTACGATAGAAGAGGGATAGAATTGTGGATAATTTACAGTTTGCGATATTTGTTTTGTGTTCTTTAATTTTTTTTAAGTAATTTTCGAGTGGTCATGCGACAAATGTATACGTTAACATAATGCTATCGATTTTATCCACTTAACTGATACTTTTTTTACGTACAATAAATAGAAAATATGGGATAAACAGCACTTTTTTAAGCTAAAATATTCTTAATATTTAGTTTAAACATTTCTGCCCTTAAATAGTATGAAATTGTTCTTAAAACATTTAGTGGTATCAAAAAACCTTTAAGTGATGCATCAAGTAACCTCTTCTTGCCCTTACGACGACGCACGAGCAAATCAGTTAAATGCTTAAAAGGAATAATGTAAATACCAGATTTATCATATTTATGTATGGGATCAATCTTTCTGTGTGCCCAATGATTTTTCAATTCGTTTAATTTTGAATCGCGTATTCATTATTGATATTGTTGTTAGTTTTTACATTTCCCTTATTTAATAATTTTTTGTAAGTATGTAATTTATCCTAATCATTCATATTTGATAAGCATTCTAATAAATTGCATATTTATTTCAAAAAATAATTGAAACTCGTACATACACGATTTTTTCACCTAGTTTTATATGAGTTACTGGGGGCTTGTCTATAGTTATCTCCATGTTTTCATTCTATTCCACATCCAAAGGAAACAATCCGAAATCTCTCACATTAAGAGCAGAATGATAAATGCGCATCATCCCGGTCATCATCTATCATCTTAGACGAATCGTTCTCATCATCCTAATGGAATATGACATATTTCAGAGAAAAGTCTCTTCGGGAGAAAAAATGCATAATATTTCTCCACGAGGAATTTTAAATAATTACGAATCTTTAATATTTTAATTCTTGAGGCACTATCTGATAATGAATATTTTTTTTGCGATTTAGTAACGTACTTCACTATGATAAAAGGCAAATTTTCTTGGTTAAATCTTCTCTTTCTTAATCCTTTATGTCCCGAGTTATAAATCAGAAATTTGATCCTCTTCAGTAATTATATTCGTTAAGGTCTGAAGATATCCAAAACAACTTTTATGCTAACAATTTTGTTTTTAGATAGATTTGTAAGTAAAATTGATTTTAATAAATCGGTATTTACAATTTTTTGTGAGCTAGTTACACGAAAAATTAGATTAATTAATAAAAAGTATTGTTATGGCTACAGTTACGCGATAGTGAAAAACTTTGGAGTAAATATGCTTGCTTCAGATGTGAATGGCTTGATTAATTTCTTCAATATATCTGAGCTTCCAATGCTTTAGTATTGGTATATGATAAAAATATGATTTCTAAATGTATTTAAGGTCTGATAGATGTAAAATATGACTATTGTATTTTTATTCAATATATATATATATATATTTTTTTTTTGAGTAGAATTATTTTTTTACGTTTAAATTTTAAATTAAAATATAGTTTTAATCTATTCATTTAAAATACATTTTAAATATTTTTTTAAAAACAGCTTTATAAATTCGACTTTATTAAATTTTATTCAAATTATTAAAATTTTAAAAAATAAATTCTGAGTACTTTTGAATGAATGAGAAAAGTAATTGTTATTCGTTTTTTTAATTCGAAAGCTACTTTTTAAATTAAATTAAAAATATTAATGTATACAATTTCTATGTTTTCATTTTTTAAATAAATTCGGATTTTAGTATAATTAGAGCGCATGCGTGCTGGGAAAGAACGGAATTTCTTCCTCTTTTTCAGACTTTCGGGAAGAATCCCCGGATAAAATATGTTTTCTATTGGTCCAAAAATTATTTGTTAAAAAATGAGGCACAACTTAGTGTAAATTGAGGAGTTTTTCTGACAGTGTGGGTATTGACGGATTTTTTTTTTTTTTTTTTTTTTTTCAAAATCCAAAGTAGATTAAAAAACCTCCTACATAACTTATAATAAAATATATATATATATATATATTGCAATGTAAGTTAATTGAATTAAAGTGGGTGTAAATGGAAATTTAAGTACATAAATAAATTTAATAAATTTTAATATTTTAAGTATAACTTCTTTGGTGAATAAAAAACGTGTGTAGTGTAATTTTACAAAGCAGTGTAATTTTAATTTTTATATTTTGACCAAGTTTCATTTTTTATGTATCTGTATATTTTTCTAATGTGGCGTCTTAATCTAATTGATTAAATTATTTTGTGTTTTATTTTCCTGTTTATCGAATATCCTAATTTATAAAATAATTTATTTTGACAAAATTCTACATTTTTATTATAAAATGAACCTACTGCTTTTTCTTTTTAAAAACGTCTAATGTTTCGATCTTTTAGTGGTAGATTACAAATAAAATTAAGTAGACTGCTAGATGTAAAATTTGAATATTATATTTTTATGCGATAAGTTTTTTTATTACCTTTTTTGCGTAGAATCGATATTTTCACATTTAATATTTAAATTTAAATATTGTTTTAATCTGTTCTTTTAAAATATATTTTGATAGCCATTTTTTTATAAACAACTTTATGAATTAAACTTTATTTAACTTTATTCAACTTATTCAACTTAAAAACAATAAATAGTAAATTCTTTTAAATAAATGAGAAAAGTAATTGTTATTACTTTTTATATTCGAAAACTATTTTTTTTATTAAATTAGATATATCAATGTAAAGAATTTTTTTTTCTCTTGTATTTAAAATTAATTTGGGTTTTAGTATTAGTACAGTGCATGCATGCCATGAACGAACGGGATTTCTTCCTCTTTTTCAGATTTTCCAGAAAATTCACAGAAAAAATATGTTTTCATGGGGTATAAAAATTATTTGTTAAAAAATGAAGCGACGTTTAGAGTACATTGAGGAGTTTTGTGACAATAGGAGTGTTGAAGGTAGTTTTTTTTTAATTGAAAGTAAATTTAAAAAACTTACAGCTGCTTAAATTTTCATAAATTAATTTTTTGTTTGCAATGTAACCTCTTCAGACCTGAGGTACACAAATATGTACCTTCATTCTTTTCCACAAAAAAACTAAACTGTTCAATTTTTTTGCATTTTTACTTTACTTCTATACAGCTGAATGTTATTTGCTTTAAAACAAAACCAATAAATGTCAGCACTCATGAATATTACCTCATAAAATAAATATTATTTTCATCCGAGTTTCGAAAATACCTTCAAGACATTGTGGCCAAGAAAGTGAGAAATATTCATGATTATTTAACTTAAATGCTTTACAATAAAAAAATTTGAGGATTTGCTGATCATTTACTTGTTTAAAGACCTTAATTTTGTTATTGCGTAAATTTATATTACTGATAGTTAAACTGATATTTTAAGGGGATTAGTACTTTTATATCCATATTTGTAAAACTAAATTACCAGTCCCTTAAAGTACTGATTTCATAAAAATGACTCTTTCGGTCTTCTATGGTGTCATTTCGATTATGCAAATGCAATAAATATATATTTGTAGAGTTATTTCATGCTCAGGTCTGAAGAGGATAAGTGAACTGGATTAAAGCGGTGCAAAGCAAATTTTAAGTACATAAATAAATTTCATAAACGTTAATATATTAAATATATCTTTTTTGCGGAAAAAGAAGTCAATGGTACAACTTGGATTTTAATATCTTGATCAAGTTTTATTTTTTATGCAACATCTTACTAATTGAATTGATGTTTATATTAGAATATTTTATGTTTTTAACGATTTTGTGTTTTATTTCTCCATTTATCGAATATCCTACTTTATAAAATAATTCATCTTAACAAAATTACTACATTTTCACTATAAAAATGAACCTACTCCTTTTTCTTTTTAAAAATGCATAATGTTTTGTCCTTTTAGTGGTATTTTACTAATGAAATTAAGTAGACTGCTAGATGTAAAATATGAATAGTATATTTCTTTTCGATAAGATTTTTTTCTTTTTTGTGTCGAATCGATTTCTTCACATTTAATATTTAAATGAAAATAGCTTTTAAACCTGGTCGTTAAAAATATATTTTAAATACAAATATTTTTATATAAATATCTTTATAAATTCAACTTTACTTAACATTATTCAGCTTTTTAAAAAAAATGTGAGCATTTTTGAATGAATGAGAAAAGCAATTATTATTCTTTTTTAAATTCGAAAACTATTTTTTTTAATAATTAAATTGGAAACCTTAATGCGTAGAATTTTTCGTTTTTCATATCTTAAATAAATTTGGATTTTAGTTTTAATATGCGTGCTAGGAAAAAACGGAATTTCTTTCTCTTTTTCAGACGTTTGGGAAGAATTTACTAAAAAAATATTTTCTAGGAGTACGGAAATTATTTGTTAAAAGATGAGAAACGATTAAGTAATTGATGAGATTATATAACAGTGTAGGCATTGGACGATTTTTTTTCAAAATCCAAAGAAGATGAAAAAAAAATTACAGTTACTTAAATTTTAATAGATTAATGTTTTTGTTTGCAATAGGGTATCAACGATTTTAATCAGTTCCTTTAAATCAGCGACTAAATCGTGATTTTAATCAACTGTTTTTTAAAAAAAATCATTGAATAAAATCATAAGTTTTCTAAATGTTTAACCCGACATAAAAAGGTATTAAAATCTGAGATGAACGTAATTTGGAAAATTTTTACAGGTATTTTGACTCGGTCACAGACATTTAGCCAACAAGACAATTAGCATACAGAACGTTTACAGAATGTCGACAGGGCGTATAGCCGAGAAGTACATTTAGCAGACACGTAACTTTAGCCGATATGACATGTAGCCAAAACGTACAATAAACCGATAGGACATTTAGCTGAAAATTCCATACAGCACAGTAAGCCGAAACTGACATTTAGCCGGCAGAGAACTGGACGACTGGCATTTGGCCGCACGTAATATTTATCCCACAGAGTAGTAGCAGAGAATCAACTTTCATACACTGTAATGGCAACTTGTTTAACATGGGATTACGCATAGACAGTAGCGACACGAGCGGACCACTCTGAAACTACGATCATAACATAAGAGAGGTTGCTAATTCGGCGAAACATCGCTTCATTGGCAACAAATGATAAAAGAAAAAAGAAGAAAATACAGCGACGGCTTGCTGCTTCTTGTTTTGAAATTTATGAAAGAATTATTTTAATATGAAATAACTTTGACGTATTCGTCTTGCAAACAATACATGTGTCTCTTCGAAACATAACGACCTAATAATTTAAATTTGAAAATTCAAGAATAATAACAGTAATAATTACGAATCAATATAAGCACGGAAATCTAAGATCAAATAGCATAAGCACGTGTGCAAAGATAATCAAATCAGCATTCAGCAAGAAGCGCCAAACCTGAATAGGGTTACAGTTAAACAGAAATCACGAGGATAAAAATCGCCAACGCGATGGTTTAGTTTTTAAGTGATCCACTGAGGGCGTTCTTTTCAAGTCGAGTTGAGGCTCTGTTACGTACTCTGTGATTTAGCCGACAAGATATATAGCAAACAAGTCAATTAGCCGACAGGATATTTAGAAAACAGGTCAATTAGCCGACAGGGTATTTAGCCTACAGGTCAATTGGCCAAAAGGACATTTAGCCGACAGGTCAGTTAGCTGACAGATCAATTAGCCGACAAAACGATTAACCGACAGGACATTTAACCGACAGGTCAATTAACCGACAAAATATTTAACCGATAGAAGGATTAGCCTACAGGATCATAACCTTTGATAGATAATGTGCATGTTTGTAAACAAAGTGGCTTTTTTCGCGACAGTTCAACTTGTGGTTTGCAAAAATTCGAATTAAACTGCATTAAAAAATTCTAAACTAAATGCAATTTTCACGTCGATACACTGTCAGAAAAATTCGTCAATATACACTAAGTTATCGTTATTTTTTCACAAATAACTTCTGTGAGTTCATTCCGAACGTCGAAAAATGAGGAAAAGATTACGTTTATATCTAGCACGCATGCACATTTGGTCAGTTAGTAATAAATTCGAATTTATTTTTAAAATGAAAAACAAAAATATTTTATTGATTAAAATATCTAATTTAGTTTTAAAAGACAAAAATGTTTTCGAATTTAAAAATAAATAACAATTACTTTCTTTATGCGTTCAAAAATTCTCACAATCTGTTATTCAAAGTTGGTTAAGTTGAATAAAGTTCAATATACTAAGTTATTTCTATGATAAATATTCGCATATAAAATATACTTTAAGTGAACACATTTAAAAAATATTTTAATTAAAAAATAAAATGCAAAAAAAATTGATATTATTAAAAAAAATCTTATCGAATAAAAATAGAACATCTATGTTTTTTCTCTAACAATCTACGTAATATATTTAAAATTCACATTTTTATGCTATATTAATACTAAACGTAAAAAACAAACAGCCACAGTTTCATTAAAGATGAAATCTTTCCGAGATTAACTGCAAAATTAAAAGCCTTTTAACGAAATACACCAAACCACACCAATATGAAATGAACGCTTCTATTTTAAAGCGCAATCATCATGAGCAACCGCAGCGCCGAGGAAAAGCGCTCGCCTCGTAATGCTGGGGTCGTCAGTTCTATCCCCACCTCTTCCGCATTGATTTTTTCCAAACTTTTTTCAAGTAACGGATATTTTTCCTCTTTTGACGGAGAAAGAAATAAACGGAAAATCGACAATTTCTGGCAGCAGTGGTGCTAGTACATTTTCTGTGAAAAGACGGAAGTTTTTTTGAGAATGTATAATAAATTTCATTTTCTTGTATTATACTCAGGAAATAATGCGTTATAAATTACCAACTCTCCACGAATTATTATTTTTCCAACCACAAGTTGAGAGGTACATCCTTTTTCGGGTCCGTGACGTCACATGCACATGATCTATAACTCTTTCATTTTATGTACCACCCGTTAGGTTACAGCTAATTTGCGATTTAGTTTCAGTTAGGCCGTTTTGGTTACAGTTGCGGTTTGGTTACTCTTAGGATACATTTGGATTACTGTTCATAACCTAACCGTAGGCTAAATGTAACCTGATGTAAGTAGCGTAATTTTTTTCCAAGCACCTTCGTCGTTCTAAGCCCAAGCTCGCATTCTGATTGGTTGTTGCTCTCGGCACTGTTTTTATGTAACTTGGCGATAATCATACTTGGCGTAGCGATAGATGCTTCCGTCGAGGAGTTTGATTTCCTTCCGAACCGAGTACAAAGTAACTTTTCCCGTTTATTAATAAGTAAAGCATTAGCCATTTTATAAAATAACACAAGATAATAATACACAAAAGCACAAAATGAAGGAAGAATAAGAATGAGTAGGTTAGGTTTTAGGTTTACTCGTTCACTTACGAGCGAAGTATTTTTCGCCAAGTATGGTTATCCCCAAGTTACGTGAAAACAGTGCCGAGAGCAACAACCAATCAGAGTGCAAGTTTGGGCTTGGAACGACGAAGGTGCTTGGGAAAAATAATTTCGCATGTAAGTATTGCTAGTATTTAATACAGTTTTGCATAATTATTACACAATGTTGATGTATATAATGTTATTTTACGCTACTAATGAAACTACTAATTTGTAATTTTTTAATTTTTTGTAATTATTAACTCATGATTAAAATTGAATTAATTAGAATGTAAAAAATAGATTATGTTTAAATTAGAGGTGTAGTTGTTTTGGAAACCTAAACTTTTGGTAGCTATTCAGTATTTGAACACTGAGGGAAAAAAACCATAAAAATCTGATTTAAATAAAAAAATATCTGATTAATTTTTTTTTAAATCAGATTTTTTTTTAATCATGATTTTACGCGCCCTTGTTTGCAATATAAGTGAATTGAATTAATGCAGACCAAATTGAATTTTAAGTCCATAAATAAATTTTGTAAATTTTTATGTATCAAATGTAATTTATTTTATGAAAAAAAGGAATCAGCAGTGCAACTTCAATATTATTTTATTAATATGTCGATCAAGTTTTACTTTTTTGTGTAACATGTGGAAATTTGTTTTTCTAATGTAATGTCTTATTTGAAGTAATTAATTTATTTTATGGATTTCGCGGATTCTTTTTCGATTCACCGAATATCCCACCTCATAAAATAATTTATCTTGACAAAACTGCTACATTTTTATTATAAAAATGAACCTACTCCTTTTCTTTTCAAAATAATCTTTTCCTTTGTATAATGTTTTATCCTTTTAAATGGTAGATTACAAAAGAAAAATATGCAGAAATCGATTGAATGTAAAACAAAAATTAAATTTACGTGTTTTGTGAAAATATAAATTGATTAGAAGAGTTGATTTATTTGATTAGAAGAGTATATTTTTTAAAAATTCATCTGTTATTCAAAATCTCACAGTTTTCTCAAAAGATGTTTATTTCAATTCCAGTTTTTTAAAAACCATAGTGAAAACTTGATGCTTTTAAAATTTGGCAATAATAATTTTTCTCCTTTTCCAAACAAATTAATCGAAAACCAGTGTAATTCAAAAAAAACTCAACTGCATAGCTGAAACTTTTAAATTTCTAGGAAATTAACGAGTTTAAAAAGCATAATGGATGCAGTATTTTTTTTTTTTTTTCATAATTACGTATCGTAACATTTTCAAAATCAATGTAATGTCGATGTGCATTTATACCAGGTCTTTTACCTCTAATATTTATTGCTGCTTTTAGGTTTAATACTCGTAGTTTGTATATTTTCGATTTATATATTATTAGATTTTTACTTTTTCGACGGAAATAACATACTTTCTCTTCTCACGAAAAAAATTAAAAACCTTGAATAGAAACAAGTTCGTAGATAAACATATTTTTGTATGTTCAATTAAATTATTGAATAACAAGTGCTTTTATTGTGTTATAAGAGTATATTAAAACATTTCACTTTAAACGCGTTAAAAACACTTAAAATATTAGGATTTATCTTCTTTTATATTTATTAATCAATATACCGTACTATTCTTTTACACTGCAATATTTAATATTAGTCACTAATGTGTTTTCTCACTAATTTTAAATTAATTGCAATTTTTCACAATTCTTGAACATAGTTAAAAAATGTTTATGAATTCCATTTGTCAGCCCATCAGTCTGTCTGTCCGAGTGTCCGTGTTCTAACTCACGTAAATACAGTCAGATTGCCTTAAATTGGATATATGTTATTGGAGTTTATTGTGGCATGTTTTGCATTGAAAATAAAGCGTATATCTCTTTAACACTTTCCAACAAAGTTTAAAAGTGTTTATGATTTCGGTTTGTCTGGCCGTCTGGCCGTCTGGCCGCGCTCTAGCTCCTGTAAATATACTCCTATTGCCCTAAAATTTTTGGACATTATTGATGTTTACCCTAGAACGAACCCTCTTTCAAATGAAGTTTCTAGCATGATAAGTTTATTTACAAGGACAGTCAAAAGTTTCCCATTACATTACGGACTACGGGAAAAGTTCGTTTCAAATGAATTTTAAAGCTGTTACACACTGTCAAACATATTAAAATTTATATGCATTAACGAGTTTTATTAAAATATGCTTTTTATAAAGTATCCGATGAAAAAAATAGCTATTATTCATTTACAGGGTCACACAAAAGTCCATTACATAATGGCAAAGGGGGACATTCTGTGCGATATGTTTTAATTATATTAAACTATTTTATGAATAATAAAATTGATATACGTCGCTGAGGCTTAATATAAGTTATAGGACTAGTCGTGCATAATACGAAGTGCATAGCATTTACAAGGGCACACAAAAGATATCAAACAGTGTATTCTTTCCGAAGTACTTCCGAAGTACTGTATATGTATCCGATGATTGCTGATGGATAGAATGAAATGCATTTTTATTATTATATGTGCTTTTAAGTTTTGCTAAATGTATGCATATTATATGGTGTGCATAAATGCTATATTTGATATACAGGACTACACAAAAGAGCTCGCAAATGTTACTGGATATCATCGTAAATTACTTAAGGATGGTTTTTAAATAAATTAAACAAATTAAGTATTTTTACGCTGAACTGCATTCAGTTAATACTGCATGTAGTTGTTTTTAGAATAGAGATAAAATAATATACAGGACAGCGCAAAGAAGGGAATACATGGACCCCTATGAATTATAATTTCTGAGAATGTTATTTCAGTAGTTTTAAGAGTGTTTTAGTTTAAAATAAATTTTAGCTAAATACTGGCGTGTAATAAAGGCATCAGGTAAACTACAGGGCTGAACAAAAGCACTCAAATATGTTCTCATTTATTAGTATAAATTACTGAAAGAGAAATTTCAACCTGATAGACATTTTTTTTGATAAATTAAATTTCTCATTATCAGGGTTCGTACGCTTCAAGAATCTTGTACCAGAATGTTTGTAAAGTAATATTTGCCTTATTTAATGGAAAAAATTCTATTTTTAGTTATAGCAATCAGTACTTTACGAATTTTCTGGTGCAAAACCTCCTAAAATCCCAGGAATCCCCTGATGCGTACGAATCCTGATTATATACAGGGTGGTTATTAATTAACGTGAGGTGTTCAGAGCAATCTAGCGAGTAAAGAGTAAAGTGTTGGGCGAAACATAACCAAATTTCATGAGCATGCATAGTAAACCATAAAATTTCAAATTCTAAAAAAAAAAAAAAAAAAAGAAAAGAAACAATTACTACAAGGGGCAATTTTGGCGCTGTTTAGTGACTAAAATGCTCTAATTTGAATAAAATCTGTTTTGAGTAACGATCATGAGTATTAAAGGAAAGGCTGGGAGACTTTTCATTATTCTGAGACAACTGCTTTGCGACGGCTCTCACCTTATGTTATCGTGCTTCACTAGTGAAGCTGTGTTAGCAACGGAATGAGAATTGCAATGCTGCTCCTCGTGAATTTCATTGATCAAAGAAGTTGCGAAGACGACCGATAAGCATAACAAATTTCCAAGCGTTGATTCAACCATTTGAAACTGCAGGGACTCTAGCACGGTAACCAGACCAAGGACATAAAGTGACTAGTCAGCAGCAAGTTGACGAAATTGCAGATGTTATTGTCGAACAGCAGCATTCTGGCATTATATCGGCAGTATAAAATTGATGTGTACTGTATTGTTTGGTATTTAATTATTCAATATTTGTACTAATACAATTTTGCAGCGCCAAAATTGCCTTTAGTGACGATTTTTACATTTTATTGTTATTATTTTTATTATTATTTTAGAATTCGAAATCCCGTGGTCTATTATGCGTGCTCATCAAATTTTGTTATATTTAGTTCAATAGTTTATTCGTTAGAGGGCTCTGAACACCTAATGTTAATTTATAACCAACCTTTAGTATACATATCAGTCGACAGTTCAGATACAAGGCTGTTCAAAAGTAATTTAATATATATATTGGCTATAAATAGCAACCTTATTTCCCTAAATAACGAAGTTGTGTTAACTATTTCAGAAAGTGTTGGTAAGTGTTTCATAATCTCTGCTTAACACACGATTTTTCTTACTTGTTACTTCATTTAAAGGGTAACTCAAATATTCTCCGTTACATTGCAGTGTTTTATGAAAAATCATTTTCGCGTATTCTAGTGATGTGTATTCCGTGATTTTTTTTTATGAGGTTTTAAGCATAAAATAATTGGAAAAGATATACATATCACTGACGTGTAGTACAAGTATCTTACTATTGAACATGGTGTGCGTAGAACTTGTAGTTTATTGACAGGAACACAGAAAAGAAATTTATAGAAGGAAATGAGCAAGAATTAAACTGTTAAATCCCACGAACAGTCTCCCGAAATGTGTTTTTAGTTGTGGTATGCGTTTTTACATTTTATAATTTTTTAAATATACTAGGGGTTTATAAATTCTATTGAGCATATACAGAATCGCAAAATAGTTCTCAATAACATCCGTTTATTGGCAGAAATCGCTGAGTGAAAATCTTCAACTGTGATATGCTGATGTGCTGTAATATGTGTTTTAACTGAACTAAAGTTTAGCATACTATGTATGACATATTCATATCTGTACACCCAGAAACAAGTTTTGTTGAATCAATAAAAATTTGTTTGGTCCAACAAATATTTTCATTTAAAAATGGGTCAATGAAAATTTTGTTTGAATTAACAAAAAAAAATATTGTTGATTTTTTTTTTTTTTTTTTCAATTTTACGTCCACAATTTTCATCCGAAATGCATAATAACGTAATAATAACGTCATTAATCCGTCTTAATTTGAAAAGTTTTTATTATCCAAAAATTATATTAATCCTTTATAGCTATATAAGTCAATTAAACAAAATTACGTGAGAGTTATGAGTACTGCCAATTTAAATTTTGCAAAAAACAAGACTTTGTTGGAATTACAAGTTGAAAATACAAGACTTTAGTAAGACTCAAATAAAATTGATGAAATTTTTTTTAATTATTTTAAGAGTGGTAACCTTTCTTTGCATGAATTATTCTTTTAGAATTATTTTTTTAATTCTTATTTTAAGATAAGATACCAGAAATTTTAAGGTAGATCTTTCAACTTATTTAGTAGAAAATTTTTGCAATTTTTACAGGATTAATATTACTATATAAATTAAGTGGTTGCTAAGAACTTAATTTACTTATTAAAATTTTAATAATAAATGATGCAAATTTACATCACTATGCGATTAAGGGTTAACATTTTTTGTTCTTTTTTTGTCTGAGCAAAAAAACCGATTTCTTGCTTTAACTAAACCGGAAATTTTATTTAAAAAATGAAGTTAAACAATGACTAAGCTAAAGTAATTCACATTTTATTCAAAACAAATTCTGGTAGGAAATCGGGTTATCTGATCTACGGCTTTTATGCAGGAAATTACGGTAAGAGAAAATTATCTTTTATCCTCATGTAATAGAGAAAATTGATTATGTATCAGAAACAGATCAATTTTTTATACAACTTTTCCAAATTTCTAAACACTTATTTTATGAAAACTTCGAAATCGTCTTTTCAGATTTTTAAATTTAAAAAACTGACTGGCTTGTTTCTTTCTTTTCAATTCGTGTGCTTAATTTTAGACATTAAAGGCGCCAGTAACAGTGCTTTACCTCAGTTTCCCCTCAAACCTGATCCCGTTGCTCATAAGCTAAATCTTTCCACTACATAAAGCTAAGAGCAATGTCTTTTACACTTGCGTAATTTTCTTATCGTATTCTTTCCTCTCACTTTTCACTTAATGTTTACACTCATATTCACATGTTAATTATGCGTTATCCTCTGATAAAACGAAATTTTGGAAGCAACTGAAATTTTTATTCCTTTAAAAGTGCTTTAACACTTTTTTTTTACTTTCATTTTTTCTTTACAAGAAGAAAGTGTTGTTTTCGTGAAATTTTTCGACGGATTTGCACGTTTTAGGGGTCAGAGAATCCGAAAAACATGTTTCTACAAAATGCCTGTCTATGAATCTGCGACTCTGTCAGTCTGTCTCTATGTGACGCAAATTTTGTGAGCACTCTATCTTAAGAAATAATGAACAGAATTTAATAAAAATTTACATTAAGTAAGTCCCTGATATAAATTGGTACTGGTTAGCTTTAGGTGGAAATCACTCATTAAAAGACGATGCTATGCTTCATTTTTAACTATTTCTGCAATAGCTAAATCTCAAGAATTAATACTCAGATTTTCATCATTCAAATTTAGTTAGTTCTTAACATTAATTGATGCTGTTTATAATTTGGTGTAAACGCCCAACAGGTGTCGCTGCCACGCTGCATTTTTCACGATTCTTGTTATAGCTCTTTCTCAAGGATTAATGCACGAATTTTCATCTAACTTAGGATTCAGTTAGACATTGAACCAAGTTGTTGCTGATTAGGTTTTGATGTTAATCGCCATATAGATGGTGCTGTTATGCTACATTCTGCAGAATTTATGATGATTTTATCGATAGTCATATTTCAACAACTAATGCACGGAATTTTGTATCTTTAGAATTCTCATAGTGGACATAGATTGCCATTTAATTTTAGCTCTGTGATAGTGAAATTTGACGTATTAACATGTAACGGAAGGATGCACATACTGGGTGTCATTTGTGGGGGTGTGCTGGTTGAATGCAGACATAACTCGAGATATAAGTTAAAACCACAGTTTATTTAAACTGTTAGGGCTCTGAGGAAGTGGAGCGTCAGTTCGTCAATTTCGATAACTGGTCACAATACTAAAAGATTAAACTCATAAATATACTCACAGCTCCGGCACTAACTCAGGCGGGACACTTCCAACCAACTTCTCATTTAGACTTCCGCTAAACTGCTAGATAAAATCTTCATTAAACAGCCCGTGGCTGTAAAACACTCTTTATTGTTTGAAATACTCAACGTCACTAAACTATCTCTTACCACCGGCAAACTTCTCGAATAGCTCCACTCTGAATGAACTCAACCGGCAAACGCTGCTAGCTATCTCACTTCGAAACTCCTCGCTAATTCACTGGAGGCTAATAATAACTCGCTATAACTCAATCCGATTCAATTCACTGCTTGTCGGCTTACGCCGCTACTCACCACACCCTTCACACTCAAAGCTTTTATATGCTGCAAACTGAGATACTATAAATTTGCATATTACTTCTAACCGCGACATAACTGTAGACCCAAGGAAGACACACACGCTCTAGAAAGTTTAAGTAAAAGAGAGGATAGATGTCGCTTCCACGCTACACATGTTAAATCATTGACGTCACGATCTCACAAAAATGCTAGAGTGCTTTTATCACAAAGGTCACTCCCTCACAAACATGCAGATAGAAGAAAGTTTTGGGACTGCCCCATTCGACTAGTTTTCATTTGCAATACTTATTTTACAATACTTTAAAAACAAACGATTTTAAATCAGTATACTTTTACATAAAATATCATTAAACAAATAAGTATCAATTTAATATTCTTAACACGTTCCCTTTTTTTATTATTCCAAACTAAATATTTGAATCAGCTGGAAGTTAAAAAGAACGTCATACCATTAAGAAAAAAAGGCACTTTTTTGTATTGCTAATATAGCTCATTAGTTACGCTCGATTGCGTTTGTCAAATAGTTAAAGCACAGACAGACAAGACCACTTCTTGCGGTTTCTCGTCGGCTCGTTTGATGTGGCGACACGGTGTTTTTGATTTTTAATGAGTTTTGCAGGAAAGGGACGGTTGTCCTGCAAAAGAAAAATCTTTCCGTGAAGTATGGTGAATCTGCGTATCTTTCGATTCTTTGTTTACTCCCCTCCGTTCGAAAAAATGAAGAAACTGCGAATGTACGCCAGTCAAATTGTCAGAAAAAAGAGCCGATAGATGCAAAAATTCTGCTAGAAGATTTTATGGTTTTAGAGTGTTTATGGGGATGCTAGTAGCAAAAATTAATGGTTTTCCAACAAAATATCTCAAGGCTAAACTTTGTGGAGTCAAAAAACCACGAAATTTCGGAACTGTTTTCAGTTTTTTGTCTATAACTTGAAAATTATAAGTTTTTGTGTACCATACATAGTTACAAAAAGAAAGAACATTAAAATTTCTACAAATTTTGTTATAAGAACGCTTTTCTAAACCCATTATTAATATATCCGCGCTATGGCTTTTTGAAAATGTCACTTTTTTTAAACTTTACAGAAAGTGGCATATTTTTCACCTTCCATCCCAAAATACTTAATTTCATAACTAACAATGAAAATTAAATACACCAATTGAAGGATGGGAAGTCAAATTTTTAAGAAAAGCAAGCAGAAGAAACACAAATTTTGGAAACTTTATAAGAAAAACAATTACGAAAAGAGGGAGTAGTGATTCATAAAAACTGCGAGATTGTTTGTCAGTGCATCATCCTTTCCCCGAAAGTAATTTCGTAATGTTGATCAGCATTGGAATTATTGGTGGAACTGACGCTGCCGTTAATTGCCATTTGGCTGGAGAAGTGGGACAGGCAGGAGTTTATTGGAGTTCGTAAAATTCCAAGAGTATGAAATACAAGCAAAAGGATAAGGTAGTAAATTTGGCTTCTGTTATCAGTAGTTTAAGATTCGGAAATATTACAGTTACTTCTGCTCATCCATTGACTCTATTCTAAAGGGTTTGTTTAATGAAGCAGAATGATGAACTTGCTCCCTATCCGATCTTTATGTTCTCCGACGAAGGGATGAGAAAGCGAACAAAATCTTCGTTCTACAGTGCGTTTATTACATTAGACAGTCTGTATCTCATTGGAAAATATAAGTTTTGTTTGTTCATGGAGAGTAAGCCATGATAATGATTTCTTCATAAAGTAAGTTTGCCTCGAAATCTTTCTTTTAAATTTATTGTTAAAATTTATATTTCTTACCTTCAGAAAAATTTTGGATCAGAGTTAGAGATTGTGTTCGATGGAAACTTGATCTGAGGGAGAACAGAATGGAACGAAAAGTACAGAAAGAGTGCGTCGATCTAGAATGCATGCTTCTTCTGAAATCATTGTTGCAGCAGAAATACTGAACAGGGTCCCTCAAGACAAATTTCTAGCCAATGGCAGAAACAAGAACCGCTTCATCTCATTGCTTAAAACAGAATTTCAAAATAACAGAATTCAAGGTTACCAAGAATAAGACGCTGATGCCATGATAGTTATCTCAGCCATTTCAAGAGTCGAAACTTTTGAAAGCGTCGTAATTGTCAGAGAAGACATTTACCTTGACGTGATTACGACAAGCTTGGGCTATCAGCACAAAAATCTGTTTTTCTAAAAGCCAGGAAAAGCTAACATCGAAATCAAGTGGTTTTCAACCATGTTACACAAATACAACAATGTTCTTTCACTCATGCAATCAACGGATGCGAGACTACATCCGTACTTTTTTTGGCAAGGGAAGTCAAAGTTTTGTAAACACTTTGATAAAACATGATCAGCTTGAAGAAATTACCTCAGTGTTCTATAAACCAGATTCTACCTGTCAAGAAACCACCAACGCTGGAGAAAAGTTAATTATTGCACTATAGAGTAGATGCACAGATACCACACTTGAAATTCCAGATATTTGCTGAATCTGCCACAAAAAGCAAAGTTCATCTTTCAAGAGTACCCCCAATGCAAGAGGTTGCGCAGCATCATTTTCTCCGATTCTTTCCATCAGGTACAAGCTTGGCTTGGAAAAAACATCCCTACTGAAGAATAGGGGTGGGTTCACAGTTCGGGCATTTTCACTCTGCAAGTTCAAATATGCCAGACCCAGCACTGAATCCTTGTTTCATGTTGTGTCATGTAGCTGCAAAAAAAAAGTACAGGAAAGCATGGTCTTGCAAAAAATCAGGATTTAAAGGCTCGGCAATTCGACTTGAGTACGTAACTTTACGTAAGTTAGTTACATACGTAACTTTATGTAAAAACTAATGGGATCAACTGTTAAAATGTCGACGACATTATTTATCCAGAAGAATAAGATGATGCAGCTGATGTCTGGAAAACTATCGAAACCAGTAACGACGGTGACGTTCACGTAGATGATGTCGCAACATGCTCAAATAATATCAAAGCTATTAAAGAACAAGAAACCTGCTCATTTACTACTCAAGCTGAAATTGACGAATCAAATCCATCAACCCGAGAGCGTTTCAGACGTTATTAAGTGCATTAAAAATGTCACCGTAAACGTTTTTTACTTACATTCAATTAAAAACCTAATATTAATGTTCTCAACTTAAGCTCAAAGTACAAAAAATACTCAATGTTCTTATTTTTTTTTTTTTTACAATATTACCGTTCTAATTAATCACGATTGCTATCATGTAAATACCTGTAGTATAAATAAGTTACATTAAAGAGAAAAAAACAATGAAAAATGGATTCAAATTTTCGTTTTTGCCATTTTCCAACAAAATATTAAAAAAAGAGTCATTTTTAGAAAGCTGTAGCGTGTTTAATAATGACTTTAGAAAAATAATTTTGCAATAAAATTTGTAGAGAATTTAATTTTCTTTCTTTTTGTAATTGAATATAGTACACAAAAGTTTTATAATTTTTGAGTTGTAGGCCAAAAACAGAAAAAAGTCCGAAAATTTTGGAGTTTTTGGCTCCACAAAATTTAGCCTCGAGATATTTTGTTGGATTCTTGTTACTAGCATCCCCATAAACAGTTTCAAAACATAAAATTTTCTAGTAGAATTTTTGCATCTATTTGTGACAATTTGACTGGCCTAATGGGTCCTGTACAAAAGGCTCTTCCAAGAATTCAGTTGACGGGATGAGTATTGCAATGTGATTATTGCAATGTGAATCTAACAGCCTTTTTCATTTTCTACCACATACCTTAAAATGGGACTTTCTTCTCATGAATATGCTTGTTATGTTTTAAAATTTTTGTACCGTGCAGTAAAATTGTTCTCAAAAGTTAACTCATTAGATATAAAATATAAACTGTTATAGGAGACAAATGAAAACAAACGATTTTTTAACTCTATATATTCTGATTTTTCAATTAAAAACAAAAGCTTCATCTTAATAATTATTAGCGTTTATGTCTAAGGTATCTAGAACACCAATATAATAAAAAAATAAAATAAATTGTAATTTAACAAATTACTACGACTATTTGGAAAATTTTGTTTTCAAAGACTAAAATTTTAGACTTATAAATAAACTCTATATTTAAAAAGTTAATGATGATAAACATTATTTTTACGATAATCAAAACGTGGTTTATATAATAACAGAATCCTAAATTACATACGGAATGGATTAAAAATTAATATTCCTGTACCAATCATATACAAATTTTAAATGAAATTTTAGTTTTACGATTTTCGGTACTGTAAATTTTTAAACTTCTAAATATCACACATTTTAAATTTTTGCACCGTCATATAGAGAAAAAAATTCACTTTTAAATGCAATTTGTCTGAAAACTGTGTCTGAATTTGTTTTTAAGCTATTATTTTTTTTTTTTTTGTAGTTTTTTTTTATACTTTTTTATCATCGTGGCAAGAGAAGTATTTCATTTCGGGACATTAAACATGAACCAATCAGAAAACGAATAAAATAAAATACAGAAGTATTCCATTTTTGGACATTAAACATGGACCAATCAGAAAACGAATAAAATAAAAAAAGTTGCGGAATTCAACTAATAAAGAGATTCAGTTGTACCAATTCCCTACCGAGAGCAACAACTATTTTCCAAATAGTTAATAATTTGATCTTTAGATATTTTTTAATTAACCCTTTGAGGATCAAGCAATTACGTTTCTGAAATGTTGAATTCTCGCCGGAAATTTTGTCCAAAATAACGAAAAGAAATTTTTCAACATTATCCCAACTAAGTAATAAAAATAAAATCTAATTATAAATTTCTGGTGCAAAAATGGATTAAAATTTGGTGGGATATAATGTATCCCACCACCCCTCAAGGGGTTAAACTGGATATAATAAATCTTTAAGTAGAGCTCTTTCTGCAAAATATTTACAAGAATAACAAAATTAATTAACAAAAAATATTGTTATGGAAATCTCACAATTCTTATTAAAAAAACGGAATATAAATAAATGAATTGTGACTCTTCCTGTAACAGAGAAATCGTCACCTGAGAATAATAAGGTTCTATCTCTGTTTTTGAGAAAATTGACTTATTCATACAGAAAGGCTCTATTTGTATCTATGAAGGCACTTTTGTATCGAAATGATGTTACATATAATTTATATATGACATTACTATTATATTATTACATTATTTTAATCCAGAAATGCCTTCATAAATAGATACAAATAGAGCATTTCTACATCGATAAGTCATTTTTTTCAAAAATACAGTAGAATTTTATTATTTTCAGGTGACGAAATGGCTGTTTTGTAGTTGCAAATTTTTTGGAGAAGATTTTTAACCCATTAGTACCTAGCGTCCCTTTTTAGGGACGCTTCAAAAGGTGCATTCAGCACTGTTTTTGACACCGGTAAAAAGGAAAAGCAATAATTATTTTATTTAAATGATGCATTTTCGTGATTAATGAACTAAACTTAAATCTTCTAAAAATAGTGGTGCCAACCAAATAAAATTTACGCAAAAGATGCTGGGCACGAATGGGTTAATAAGATAAAAGCTACACCTGGGCAAATGTTTAACCTTCCTACCCTGAATGGGTCTAATCGACCCATAACTATAATTTGTTTTATACGATTCGAACCAGAACTTTTTTCATGAAGAAAATTAAATAGCAGATTCAGAGATATAAGTCAATTAATAATATTAAAACCTTTTAAATAACAATTCTGGTGTGAAATGTTTTTAATCAAGATTGAGTAAAATTTGAACAGGGTAGGAAGGTTAAGAAAATAACCGCATTAAACAATATTTAGCTTCGACTGTATCACTGTGTTTTCTAAATAGCTCTCAACCGCAAGAAACGTGACATCTCGCAAAAATTTATTTTGCGTTTTATTTCATTATCAAGTCTGTCATAGCTGCGTCTTGTTATATAAATAGTTTCATAAGTGCAGTTATACAAAAATCACATTATTATGCTATATGTCCATTTGTGACCATAGAAGGAGGAGGCATTATGTGGGGAGGTAAAATTATGGAACCCTCCAAACCGCATTTAAAAAGAGACAACATCATTGCATTTATTATTCGTAAGTTACGATTAAAGCTATTGAATAAATTCCTCGTGAAAAGCTTGAATAGGAGGAGCAACATTGAAAAATAATTTTAGATCATACTCTTTTTTTAATTTAATGTTTTACAGTAGAGCAAATGTTTTTGTGTACATCTCACTGTCGTGCGTCATTTGTATTAAGCGTGAGACGAATTTGTATTTTTATTTTATATTATGATTGTGGTTTTTATCTGAATTGGAACCGAAACATGTCAAAAATAATTTGATTTTAATGTATTTTGTAACACCTTTCTTAAGTAATAGAAAATCTTTATAAATTGATGATAGTCTTTTAAATTTTTGGATTTTAAAAATCTAATTCATTTAAGAAACTTTTTATCATACTGTTTTCTAATTTTATTTATTCTTTCAAGGCTAAAGCACATTTCTTTATGTTTCTTGATAGTCCAAGAGCCGACCGTACAAAACCCTAAGTCAATCGATCACAAGAAAAATTCCTTTATTTTATGGACGAGTAGTAACAGGGGAATCTAATCATCCATGTCTGCCGGAAGCGAAATGGTGCATAAGCCAAAAATGAATACCACTAGTGGTTGACTCGTAGACTAAGCATTGTGTTTTCCTGTACCCAATTTCCAATGTTTTAACACTTTTTATTGTACGGCAAACACAGTGTTAAAATACGAGTGAACCACTAGTAGTATCAATTTTTGGCTTAGGCACCACTTCGCTTCCGGCAGACATGGATCATTAGATTCCCCTATTACTACTCTTCCATAAAATGAAGGAATTTTTCTTGTGATCGATGAATTAGTTTTTTGTGCGGTCGGCTCTTGGACTATTAGGTGGAATGTCTGTCGCCTTAAAGGTTGAAACTGCATTTGGTAAAAGTGATAAATTAATACATTTTGATAGACAGCTGTAATGTTTAAATACTATCGTTCATAGATAACACTGATGAATAGATAAGATATAGATAACATAGATAACACGTTCATGAGAAAAGATTTTCGTCCACAACTCGTATTTTTGCCAAAAATCACATTGAAATGAACGTTTATAAATTGTTTTTCGCCTGTTAACCGTAAGAAGGATCAAAATTTTATTATTGATTAGATGATAAACTGTTTTTAACATGACAATTCCTTGATTCAATCATGTTCTCATTTTAGCCACACACGGTTAAAGGGACTCAGAACCAAAAACAACTATTTGTAACTATAAGAGTTTCAGGTTCATGTGTGAATAAAGCATAACCATAGTGGATCATAAAAATTGCCAAATTCTCATATAGTAATTTTTTATATATCAAAATTGATTTAAAATTAAATTAACAAGTTTAAATTTCCTTCTTCTTTTTCATATTTGGAAATAGATTTTTTAAGTCTTTATCCAGAGTACTTTTTTCTATAAATCTCTGTATTGAATTTTTTGTTAATCCATTAGATGAGCAGAAAAAAATAATTTGTGAATATATATAGAAAAAAAGTGGGAAATAGTATATTTTTTTCTTTATTAAGTTACAAAAACATAAAAAAACTGATACTTAGTTATCACACACAGGGTATAAAGATTCTTTTTTTTTAAATCATACAATTTGATTAATTATTGTAGAAACCAAGAAAGTATTGTTTCCATTTTGTTGAAAAGGAAAATATAAAAAAATTGCGAGCTAAGAAAAATTAGTTTAAACATTGGCATTTAAAGGGACGTTGAACGGGAAGACTTAAGGAAATAAAGTATATCTCCTTTATTATTTATAGATTAAATTATATAGGTATTATTTATAGAATCGTTCGGAAATTTAGATAAAATGCTTTAAGAATACTAAGACACAATTTCAAATAAAAATCTGAAATTCGACATTTTTGGCATTTCTTATCAAAATGACAGGTACTCAATCCCCTTAACAGTTGTTTTGCTTCTGTTAACCGCAAAAAGTGCGAAAATCATAATATTGCTTATGATGAATTATTTTTAATGTGGAAATAGTTCGATTCAGCCATGTACTCATTTTTGCCACCCTCTTGTTAACCGTGTTTCACTGCACATTAATTCAAGATATTCATTTCATAATAGAGAAAAAAATATTCGGCATTTTTTATTTTCTCTTTAAAGTCTCTCACACTTATTTGAATAAAGGGAAAGTGAGAAGCACTTATTGACACGAAATGAAACAATAGTGCCAAACATTGTAGAAATATTTTTTTATGATTCCGTTTCCTCAAATTACCCCCCTAATCAATAAAGAGCGACAGAGATGATATTCCAAATCAATGTTTCCCCCTTTTCCTTCATATTCCTTTCGCTCTGCTCTGCTCATTATTCCTGGTCTAAAGTAATTTAGAATATCCTTATTTAAATACTTTCTTCTCAGTCGTATAAATATTTAAAAAGTTTATTTATTTAACTGACGATAATTTTATCTATGTTCTATTTGGAATACCTACTTTGGTATACCTAGGTATACTTAGGTATACTTTGTTAAGAAATACTACCGTATATTGCTTGCATATCTTCATCAGATAAAAAAATTGAGCGCTTTTCGACATTTTTGAGGCATTCTTTATGTAATATAGCATATTCTTCATCACATTTTTATTATTAACTGCAAGAAATTGATAAACCTTTACAAAACACATCAAAATAATCATAAAAATAATTATTAAAACTAAATTTTCACTTGCAAATGCATTTTCAAAAATTAAATCAAATAATCCCCTAATTTTATCTATGTTCTATTTGGAATACCTACTTTGGTATACCTAGGTATACTTAGGTATACTTTGTTAAGAAATACTACCGTATATTGCTTGCATATCTTCATCAGATAAAAAAATTGAGCGCTTTTCGACATTTTTGAGGCATTCTTTATGTAATATAGCATATTCTTCATCACATTTTTATTATTAACTGCAAGAAATTGATAAACCTTTACAAAACACATCAAAATAATCATAAAAATAATTATTAAAACTAAATTTTCACTTGCAAATGCATTTTCAAAAATTAAATCAAATAATCCCCAGAATACATAAATAAAATTTCTAAAAATGGCTTATATCTAATAGTTGCAATTGTTTAGATTCTGTATATGCATTTAGAATAGAAAGACAGGATAGCTTATTAGGTGCGTTCCTAGTTATATAAATATGTAATTTATTGTCGCCGTCTTTTCCATCCGTTTGTCTGCCTGTCCTTCTGTCTTTATATAGCAGCGAAAATTTTAACCAATCGAATAATTTAAAATTATATCTATATAATCACTGTAGAATTTTGTCATTTCAAATTTTATGAAAATCGAATAAAAACTTAACAAGATATTAAGAAAAGTTTTCTTCCTTCCCTTAAACCCTATCATACATAATTCCTTCAGTAATATCCCATGTTAGATAATTTGTTTAGACTGCCGTGATGAATATTCTATTAAATCTAATCATACAGAATCATTAAAATAGCAAAAAAAGCCTTTGTGCAAAAATGTTAAAAGATAGAAAACCAGCGATTATAAATGCACAAATAAAGTATGAAAAGGTAGCAAACAGCTGTTTCGAATCTACTATCGAGACAATTAAAGACTAACTCCTTAACTATCGAATTAACTATCCTAACTATCGAATTAAAGCTAACTCCGTATTAATATTAACTCCCTATTAATTAATTAACTCCTTATTTTGCTAGCATTTGGAAATCTTTAATTTAATTCTCTCTTTTTTTTTCCTCGCATTTGGAACTCTTTAATTTAAATCTCTCTCTCTCTTTTCCCCTCGCTTTTTAATTTTTGTTTTGTTTGTTCTCCGGTAGATGTCGCTACTTGTCCTCCCAGTTGTTCAGGCTGCTTTCTTCTCATTGGTTGCTTTCCTTTTGTCGGTATCGTTCCCGTAGCGGGTATATAAGCCTTCGTCTCTCTGTCTAGTTTTGCTTTGTCTAGCTCGCTGAGTTTTTGCACTGAAGAAGAATCCCGATAGTAGATTCGAAACAGCTGTTTACTGCCTTTTCAAACTTTATTTGTGCATTTATAATCGTTGGTTTTCTATCTTTTAACATTTTTGCACAAAGGCTTTATTTGCTATTTTAATGTATTTGGCGTCAACGGGTCTTGATTCCATTATTGTCGTTTTTATTTTTCTTCTCTTTACTATGTCACAAATCAATAGATTTTGTAATTTACGTCTGAAAAAGTATAGGTTTTTGGAGCACTTACATTTTCTATGTGACTGTAGACGCAAAAAGTTATTCCTAGGTTCATTTCAATAAGTTGTAATTTATTTAATTCAAGTAGGATAGATAAGGTCTTATTTCGCTCTAATTTAGCTCTTTTAAGAACTTTGATTCAGGAGACTCGTCAGAAAATGGCTCATAAAGAGCGCGAGTTATATTACTTACATATCTCTCTTGCTAATTCTTCTCCTGATTTTGATTCTATAGACAGAATTTCATAAAATAGGGTCCTCAAAGCTTCTTGGATTCATTGTTAAGTTCTTGAAAAGAAATAGTACGCTTTGTAGTAATTCTTTCGTTAACAACATCAGCAATTTACCTACTGTTAATCAAAATGCTGTTGTCAATCTTTCTAGTGTCCCATTAAGTAATAATCAGATTAATGCTCTCAAATTAAACAATAATTTCTCTGTATCTGCCACTCCTTCATTACCCCGTCTGATTGCTCCTATTGAAAGAGCTTTTAAGCATAGCGCTATTTCTCCTTCTCAAAAAGAGTCCATTAGGCATCTCATTGTCAATACTGTCGATTTCAATTCTAATGTTTATAAGCCAAATCTTAATAGTTCAGTTAAAAATTCTCTAAAAAGTTTGCGTTCTGATCCGAATTTGATCATAACTAAGGCTGACAAAGGTTGTCAGATTGTTGTTCTTGACAAGTCTACATATTTCGAAAAGTCCCATAAATTAATTAATGATGGTCCCTATGTGGATATCCACAAAGGCCCTTCCTCTAGTGAAATTAATACTACACTGTTAAAAATCTGCTGCATTTTGCTGCAACGCCCTCCACCACTTGTATATAATATCTCTATTCCAACCAATGAGAAAGCGCCATTTCACGGCTAAGTAACCGTTTTCTATACAAGCAGGGGAGTGTGTTGCAGCAAAATGCAGCAGATTTTTAACAGTGTATCACATCGGCTATTAAGTCTTCACACATAATTCCTGCTAAATTAAAGAGGTCTCTTATTCCTTCAGTTGCTCATTGTGCCAGCCTTGTGGCTTAAAACTGTGAAGTTTCTTAGCAAATTCAAAAGAATTCTTAACAGTGAAAGAATTACTGCTTGAGAGAGGAGAAAATATGGAAACAAGATATTTAGCAAGTTTATAAGAAGCCGTACCGATACCGGAGATAACGGGTCTAAAAGGAATGTAAGGTTTATGGACCTTAGGTAAAGTAAATAATTTTTTACTGCGCATGCGTCAACGATATCAAAATTTCATTTGCATATTATGTTAGTTAAATGTATAGAGCAACTTTTGTGAAAGTCACAAAATCATAACTTGAAAGTTCTGAAAATAATCGTCAATTGAATTAGTTGAAAATCCGTTATGTTCAAAATGAAGCAAAAACAAGAGGGGTTGTATCCATATATTCATTGATTAGTGTCAATATAGAATACACAATACGGGATGTACTACTACATTTGGATAAAATCCCTCATTTTTTTGCTTCATTTTGGAAACAACAGATTTTGTCCTTTTTCTATAAACGATTACTTTCAGAATTTTCAAGCTATGATTTTGAGACTTTTACAAAAGTTGCTCTATACATTTAGCTAACATAATATGCAAATGAAATTTTGATATCTTTGACGCATGCGCAGTAAAAATTTATTTAGTAAACCTACTCATTTTTCATACAATTTTTATTATTTTTTAATTCTGATTACAGGGTACTGTCTGCAATGTTGTTTGTCCTATTTTCTGAAAAAAATATTATTTTATATTAAGAACTCTGAAAATTATAAGGAAAAAACTTGGAAAAATTTGGGACCATTTTTATAAAAACCTTAATTACTCTGCGAGTATGCATGCTATTTGCATAAAAATGAACACAGTGTATTACAATAAGACATTCAATCATAATCTGGAGTTTGAGCGCTTTTGCTACATTAGTTTTGACACGGTTATTCAAAAGATATTCATTCTTTTTTAATTTGTTGACTGTCCCCTATGGAGTTTCGGTAAAAAATCTTCATGCCGATGTATGGCGTATACAATTATATTTATACACTAAGAGTTTCGAGATGATTCCTCATGTATTTTTCTAGATATTTAGTAAAATGTCTAAAATCGCAAGTGTCCAATAATCAATGGCAATATAGTGTATAAGCCCCTCGTCTCTCTGTCTCTTTGCTCAGTTTTGCTTTGTCTAACTCGTTGAGTTTTTGCACTGAAGAAGAATCTCGATAGTAGATTCGAAACAGCTGCTTGCTCCCTTTTCATACTTTATTTGTGCATTTATAATCGTTGGTTTTCTATCTTCTAACATACAGAATCAATTCAATGATATCCCATGGTAGGTAACGATTCTCGGTTGCCGCATAATAAATACGTCATATTTAAGTTGGAGCCACATTTTTTTCAGTATGACTGAATATAGGGAGTCATAAAAAATTTTGTATTCATGCATTTTCGCATAAGAGTGCAACAACTATTGCTGTGCCAAGACCTGAATATATAGAAAACTCTTGTGTCGTTTGGAAAGTCGTGTCCGTTTGGTAAAATAAATTCATGCCGAAAAATTCTATCATTTAATTATTAGATATTGTTTCCAATATCTAATGTTTAGTAATTGATGGGCATAATTTTCCGGTACGAATTGATTTCCCCAAACGGACACGACTTTCCGAACGACCCAATAGTTACAGAACGAACGCACCTCAATTACCACGTTTGACTTACAATTCCCGACTGGTTTATATTCTCTCTGTAACATCTTACCCATTTATATTTATAAAGTATGCGAGTGGAGGATTTATTAACACGAAGTAAGATAATAGTACCAACAATCTAAAATATATATATATTTTTTAATTGTCTGTTTTCCTAAATTATCCTCCTGAAGCGTGATACAGACGATGTGCCAAACCATTGTTTCCTCATTTTCATTAGCTTCTCTTTTATGCTGTTCTGTTCATTATTCTAAGTCTAAATCATTAAGAATTCTCATGTTTAAAGAATTTCTAGCTAGGTATGCTCAGCAAATGTATCTTTCAAATATCAGCAAAATCTTTGAAACTTTTCTAAATTACTCTACTCACAATTATGCAGCATTTTTAACAGTGCTGAAGGATTTGGTGATAAGCTAATCATATTTTAAAATAAATCTTTTGAAAATGGAGTATTTTTCCCAATGCATTAATGAGTAAATAAATTGTTAATTAATGCACTAGAGTTCAGTTGTTTATTGATTGTCCTACATTTCACCAAAAATCACATTGAAATGAACAGTTTTAACATTTTTGTTGTTCCTATTAGTCCTAAAAAGTGTGAAATTCTTAATATTAATTAGCTGATGAATATTATTAACGTGAAAAATAATCGATTCATCCATTTTCTTATTTTAGCCACGCTCATATTACGAGGACCCAATACCAAATATATATATATATTGTAACTATAACCTACATTATAGTTTTAGGTTCATTTTTGAATAAAGCTTAATCATAATATGTCATAAAAAAGATTATATACTCAATAGAGCAATTTTATATATACATATAACAGTTGATTTAAAGAAAATTAATAATCTTTTTGAATTCATTCTTCTTTTCATTTTTCTTATTTGGAAATAGAATATTTATACTTTATTCATGGTAGACTTTTTTACAAATCTCAATATCGGATTTTTGTTTGTCCATTAGATCAGCAGAAAAAAAAATTAGTGAATGTATATGGAAAAAACGTGGGAAAATAGCATGTTTTTAAATTCTTTCTTTTTTTTAAGTTACAAACGTATAAAAAATTCGATACTTAGTTATCGTACACAAGGTCTAAAGATACTTTTTTTTAATTACATACAATTTGCTTAATTTTTGTAGAAACCTTAGAATTTCGATTAAAAGGAAAACATAAAAAATTGCCAACTGAGAAAAATGTGTATAAACATTGATATTTAAAAGGATGTTGAACGGGAAGATATAGGGAAATTAAGTATATCTTCTTTATTACTTATCGAATCGCTGCGAAATTTAAACAGAATGTTTTAAGAATACTGAGACACAATCTAAAATAAAAATCTGAAATTCAACTTTTTGTCATTTTTTATCGAAATTACACGTACTGAATCCCTTTAGCAGTTGCTTTGCTCCTGTTAGCCGCAAAAAGTGGTAAAATCTTAATATTGTTTACTTAGATGATTAATTATTTTTTAATGTTAAAGTTGTTTGATTCAGCCATGTACTCATTTTAGCAACAATATTATTAAACGTGTTTTACTTTACATTAATTCTAGATATTCACTTCAGAATAGAAAAAAAGAATCAGCTTTTTTTATTTTCTCTTCAAAGAATCTATCATTTATTTGAATAAAAGGGAAGTGAGAAGCACTCATTGACACGAAAGGACACAACAGTACCAAACATTGCAGAGGTATTTTTTTATGTTTCCGTTTCCTCAAATTACCCCCCCCCCCCTAATCAATAAAGAGCAACATAGATGATAATTCAAATCAATGGTTCTCCCCTTTCCCTTCACCTTTCTCTCGCTCTGCTCTGCTCTTTATTCTAGGTCTAAAGTGATTAAGAATATCTTTATTTAAATATTTTCTTTCCAATCGTATAAATGTTCAAAAAAGTTATTCTTTTCATTTAACGGAGGACAATTACATTCATTTTGTAGTTAGAATACCTACCTTGTTTAGAAATACTATCACACATTGCTGGCATATCGTCATCAGATAAAAAAAAAAAATAATAAAGCTAGTCTCAATATTTTTGAGACATCGTGTATGTAATAAAGCGTATGCTTCATTTCCTTTTTTTATTATTAACTGCGAGAAAATAATAGGCGTTCACGAAAATATCAGAATAATAATAAAAATAATGTTCAGTAAATCTGTTTCAGTAAAACGAAATTTCCACTCGTAAATGCATTTCTTAAATTTAGTCAAATAATCCCTAGAGTACAATAAATAAAAGTTCCAAAAGAGGCTTATATCGTATAGATGAAAATGTTTGCATTCAGGATAGGCTCTTAAAATTGTAAGACATGGTGCCTTTTTAGGTGCGTTCCTAATTTTATAAATATGTAGCATCTATAGTCGCGTCTTTTTCCTCCGTTTGTCTGTCTGCTCGTCTGACCTCATTTAGCAGCGAAAGAGCTAATGTTTTGAAAGTTAATATGTATAATATTTGCAGAATTTTGTCATTTTAAATTTTATGAAAATCGTATAAAAAATCTTTTAAAAAATATTAATAAATTTTTCTTCAATCTATTAAATCTTATCGTACATAATTCATTCAGTAATATCCCATGTTAGGTTAGGTTTCCACTGTGATTATTCTATTAAATCCATTCATATGGAACCAATTCAATGATAGCCCATGATAGGTGACGATTCCATGTTACCATGATGATCAAGTCATATTGAAGTTGGAGTCAATATTTTTCTGTATGAATGAATTTACTATATGGGATGGCAAAAGTTTTGTATTCATGAATTTTTGTATAATACTGCTAAAGCTATTGTACCAAGATGTGAATATTTAGAAAACTATTGGGTACTAAGTTGTACCGAACAAAAGTTCAGTACAAAGCTAATTTGTACCGAAAAATTCTATCATTTAATTATTAGATATTGTTTCGGATATCTATAATGTTTAGTAATAAATGGGCAGAATTTTCCGGTATGAATTAAATTTCCCAAACTGACACGACTTTCCAAACGACCCATTAGTTACAGAACAAACACACTTCAATTACCACTTTTTAAGTACAATTTCCGACTAGTTTATATTCTCTCAGTAACATTTTACTCATTTATTTTTACAAAGTGTGCTAGCGGGGGATTTATTGACACAAAATAAGGTAATAACACCAAATAGTCTGAAGTATTTCTTTTAATTTTCTGTTTCTCTAAGTTATCCTCCTTATCGCGAAGGAGTGATGCAGATGATGTGCCAGACCATTGTTTCCTCATTTCTCTTCGCTTCTCTTTTACACTGTTCTGCTCATTATTCTAGGACTAAGGCATTAAGAATTCTCATGCTTAAAAATTTTCTTGCTAGGTATGCTTTGCAAATGTATCTCCTTAAAACATTTCTGAATTACTCTACTCATAATTATGAAGTATTTTTAACAGCACTGAAGAATTTTGTGATAAGCTTTGTGACACAACTGTTGAAGCAACACCTGAATATTTAGAAAACTATTTACAGAGCAAACGCATTTCAATTACCCATTTTTATGTACATTTTCCGACTGGTTTATATTCTTTCTGTAACATCTTACCCATTTATTTTTACAAAGTGTGCGAGCGGGAAATTTATTGATGTAAAATAAGGTAGTAGTACCAAACAGTCTAAAGTATTTTCTTTCTGATTCTCTAAATTATCCACTTATCGCGATGAGTGATACAGATGATGTGCCAAGTCATTGTTTCCTCATTGTCTTAGCTTCTCTTTTTATGCTGTTCTTCTCATTATTCTAGGTCTAAGCCATTAAGAATTCTCATGATTAAAGATTTCCTTGCTAGTTATGTTCTGCCAATGTAAAGCCTTAAAATTTTTCAAAATTACTCCTCTGACAATTATGCAGCATTTTAAACAGCATTGGAAATTTTTGTGATAGGGTATCATATTTAAAAAAATTCTTTTGAAATTGGAGTATTTTTTCCAATGCATTATAGAGTAAATAATTTGTTAACAATGCACTAGATTTCAGATGTTCTTCGAGAAAGTTCCAAAATACTTTATGGTAAAAGTTGAATAATCAATATAATAACAAATGCTTCTATAGCGAGCGAAATTTCTGTACTTGATATTTATATACTCAAAACATAAAAATTGATTCGTTTTAGATAGGATATAAATTGATTTTATCATTCGAACACTTTTATTGTATTTTTTTCTGGTGTATACTATTGTAATATTTTATCTTTTGTCTGGAGGAAACATTAAAGTAAAACGCATAAAGAGCGACATTGTTTCACGAATAAAAATACGTGTGACACTTGGGGACTGCCGCGGTAAAGATATTGCATAGCATTTTTTATCAACTTATGCAATTATAATTATTTATATATTTTTTATTTATACAGCTTTTTTTTTTTTTTTTTTTTTTTGTCTTTGATATTAATTCAAGTTACACGTTTTGAGCGTGATGACCTATAAGAAAACAAATTTTTTTCTTTTATTGAATAAATGAGCAGTTAATATCGTTTAAAATATTTTTATTATCTTACAATACATGTAGGTTAATCAGAAATTTTTATCATTGAAACTATAGGTTTATGGTAACTGAAATAAGAAACATAAGTTTGAGACTTGATATCCTCTAAATATCTGAAAAATACCGCGTCAATGTTTGCTGAAGTCTACCGAAGGATACCGTGCCGAAGTCTGCCGAACTGAAACGTCGTTAGCCGGAGTGTTAGGTTTTTTTTCTCGTTACGGAATTTCTAGATTCGGTCGCCGCGCTCAAAGCCTTCGATAAAAGCTATGCAATAGCTTGATAATCTTACAAATATTACGCGTTTGAAAATCAACTTGTGATACTGATGCATACTTAATAATTTAACAAAACACTCTCAAATACATTTTCATTTTTAAGCTACCTTTTTAAATACATTAAATTTTTCCGCTTAAATCAAAATAAATTAAAAGTCCTTTAAATAATTTAAAGAAATTGAAAAGAAAGGCAAATATTTGACGATTCAAAATTAAATTTAATTGTTATCGCAAGGTGAATGGATCTTCATAAATGATTAAAACATTTTTTTAATGAATCTTAATAAAGTATGTTACAAAGACTTAATAATTAAGTAAAATTAAAGAAGTTGGTTTTTTTTACCTGCTGACACATTTGGATCTCTATTGTTCAAATAGCCACTATTAGTACAATAAATTTAAATAAGATAGTAGATTAAGTAGTTTTCTTCTTGAAAGATAAGAAGAACAGAAATTTCAATCCACAAAATTCCATGTTTTCCAATTTACAATATTTACCTGTGTTCTTCGAATGTTTAAATTATAAACTCAATAAATTTAATATCTCCCTTGTTGAAAAACCTTCCATGAAATTAAAAAATATAGTATGCAAGAAAAATTGAATCAAACTAGTTGCAAGAGTATATGAAATACTCCTTTTCAGGATCAGAATCATATTCAGCCAGGGAGCCAACCAAAAATTGCATGGATTTTAAGCAGACTAATTTACCATCAAGGTTTTATTTATCATTCCCTACCAAATGGGCAGTTTGGGACATTTTAAAGTTTTATGTTTTGTTTTCACTTCTTCCTATGAGAGATATTAAATTAGTATAAGGTTTATTTGATACAGAAATGTTTAAACTTTATATCTAATTGATTCTAAAATAAGATTAAATGTTAATAAAATTTAGAAAAATTACTTACTCAAAAAGTCCCAAGGTTCCTTCCTGGGTTTACCTTCCCCTACTATTTCGACCTTACTGTATAAAAAGCCTGAGGCATTAAAAACGTCATCAATAAGCAAAGAATTTTCTTCTTTCCACAGATTTAGGTTTAACAGGTTGTAAATTTTCAGAAGATTTTTTTAAGCAATATGTATCGCAATATATTTCTCAAGATTTTTTTAAACAATCTATGATATTTTCTGCTTATATCTTGCTTATTAACTATTATGTAACATAGCTGTTTTGCATAGATATTCATTCTTATAATTTACCATTGTATTTTGATCTGAGTTTTTCTTTTCTTGGATACACTGTTAAAAAATATCTGTAATTCTTCAGGTATAAATTTACAGAAACCTGAATGCATACTAAAATTTTATCCGTGTACTTTACCAAAATAAATGTAAATCCACAAAACTAGTTTCTGTAAATCTACAGAAATCTGTAGTTTTACAGAAATTCAACTAAAATTAAAATAGGTTTACTAAAATTGTATCTGTAACCTGGGTTGCATTTATATTAAAATTCTGAGGCATACAGATTTCCTAAAAAATTCTCAGTAATCTTACAGATTTTCTGACTTACAGTGCAAATATATATCTGTTACACGAAATTTTGTTGTTGCCGTTTCACAAAAATTCTAGAAATCCCTGTTTATTAGAAGAATTTTAGTAACGTTACAGATTTATACTTTAAAGCCGCTATTAGATTCACCAACATTCCGTAAGACTTTTGAGCCAACGCTTGATTTCCTCCAACTTTCCGCGAAATATTCTCCCAACATCCAGTGGTGATAGCAAACTGCAATGTCTCCCCAACTTTTTCCCACAGGTTTAAAAAACTCTGGCCTAGCTTAGATTTTTCATCCAACATGAACGTTTCAATGAATCAGAGATAAGCGATTGATACGAGTAGGCGATAAATATTAACGCCTGGCACTAGTAAAAACTGGTTTTTCAGCTTTTCCTCCAATTTTTTCAAGGACAATTGCAACCTTGATGTTGGAGAAAATGTTGGAAAATGTTGGAGTTAAAATCGTCTGAAAAGTTTGTCTCGTCTAAAGTCCGTGAATCTAATAGCAGCTTTAGTGTAAAATTGATAAATAAGGTGGTCTGGTGTAATAACGCCAGGCGGGGTAATAACGCCAAGTGCTAATATTATGCATAATTATGAAATAATCTGGTAAATGAAACCCATGTGCTCTGCGCAAAAGGGTTTTGAGTCATATAAATCGCAAAAAACAGTTTCAAGTTAATTTGTTTCATTTTTAGGTCTTATTGTTTTTGCAAGTAACTAAAATTAACGCTTGATCTAAAATTTGCGAGATACGTTTTGTGATGTGGAGACTATTTTTTTTATCCGGAAATACTTTGTTAATTACATAAATTTGTAGTACATTTCATGGACTTTCAAAATGTTGTTGAAGATTTTGGATATCTTCTCGAGATAATTTGTAATTTTAAATGTACAGCGCAATAATTATAACGGGGTAATAACGCCAATCCTTGGCATTAATACCCCGGTTGATTCCCTACAGTGGCCGAGCTACATCCTAAATACTGATTCAAATAAACACAGTTAAAACTGTGCAATGTTTTTAATAATTCTATTTAAGCGGTCCTTTTTAAGCAAAAAGAAGCTCACGGTCTGATATTCGTTTGCTTCAACCTCCCCCCCCCCCCCCCCCACACCACATCTTTATTTTTCTTACACTTTCACAAAAAATTGAACATTTTCAATAGCTTAGAATGCAATTTGTCAATTTCTAAGTCTGTAGAATTTGTATTTTTAGAATTGGGCAATCTACATGCAATTATTCCATCTTATTTCATAGTTTTGTTTGCATGGCGTTATTACCCATATAGGTGGGTAATAATGCAAAATAGCATTGGTCAAGAAATCACGCCATTACATTTTATGAATACATATCTGTTAAATAATTTTTTTTATGTAGATAGTCAATGAGTTGCTGTATCAAATCATATATTTGTTTGAAAAATACAATCTAAAACTGAGCCGTGAAAATTGGTAGAACCTTAACGTGGCGTTATTACCCCCAGGGTACCTTATATTGCTTAAGTTATGATGTTTAGAAATGTTTTGTCAAAACTGTACTTTATTTTAATGTCTAACCTGGATTGCGCATAGTTAAAGAAAAACGGAATATCATGTTTGCAGCATAGATTGTGAAACACTTTCCAACAGGTTCAGGATACTATAACAAAACTTCAAAGTTTACTAAAGTGAAAGATGCTGTCTAAATGAACAATTTGGTAAACACATAATGCATTTGAATGCCTGATTTCTGCTATTACCATGAATAGCTGTTCAAATATTTGACTTTCTTTCTGCACCGAAGTATATGATCTACAGATATGAATATTGTACTACATAGTATGCTAAAAATTAGTTAAGATAGATGTAAGTGCAAATGAAATTTTCCACTCAGCAAATTTTTCCACAAAACTGATGCTGTTGAGAACTTTTGGGCGATGCTGTATATGATCTATAGCAGCGGTTCCCAATCTTTATTGGTACGCGACCCACCTTTTCTGCAACAAAAAATTTCGCTACACATCTAATACACTGTAAAAAAATATGTAAAGTTACTAAACTTTTTTCTAGGAAACTGGGATTCCAAGAACTTGTTATGTAACGGTAACAGAAAAAGTTAAGTAAAAATACTGGTTACATGAATTTTTCCTGTTACCGTTACGTGAAAAGCTCTAGGAAGCCCAGCTTCCTAGAAAAAGCTTCGTAAACTTACAGGTTTTTCTCCAGTGTAGAAGGATATACACGAGTGTGGAAATTGTTGTATAACCTCCATAAGCTATCGGTTATCTATCCTACGAAATGACGATTTTCCTACAAAAGATACACTATTTACAAAAACAAGAATTTGTAATCCCAATGTATCAATAATATTTAAAACTACGCACAAGCAACAAAAAGAACTAAAAATACTTTTATTTATTATCGAAGCATAATCAGATAGATTTATAGCACTGTTGTATACCGATGCTAGGGCATCTTATATCACGGATAAATCAGATTAATTTTAATCTTAAGTCCCTCTCTACACTCAATTTGTTTCTGTACTTGTTTTTCAAAAAATAGCAAAATAGAAAAATGCATATCGTGCTGAACCCTGTCAAGGTATTTAAAGCTGATTTAGATGTTTCTGGATATTTTTGCTCATATACTCATCCAGAAGGATGTAAGGAATTTTCCAACGAGATATTATTTGTCTTTGAAATTGCTATATTTTTTAAACAGTTGAAATAAAAGATGCATTTCTGGTGAATTCTCAATTGTTCCTCCCCCCATAGGTTGAGAGCCGCTGATCTACAGAATTTATACTACCATATGGAACGCATTTATATAGAATTTATAATATTTAGGAAAAAGTTAAATAAAAAAACATACTTTATTAAACCCCCAATAATATATATCTATTTCTGGAAAATCGGAATATATTTACGCAACTTAGAGCACAGACAGACAGACTGAATTCATAAACACTTTTCAACTATTTTGGAGAGTGTTAAAAAGTACATTGAATGAAAATATTTTATAAAAGGGAGAAAGTTTTGCTGAGTTTCGTAAACTATTTCTTTAAATAGAATCAAAAAAGAATTCATAAGAATTTCCAACTTCTAGAAACAATTTGCAATAAATGTCACTCGCCTCAAAACAAGGTATATATATATTGGACAAACTAAGCAAATATTTTGGTACTGATTTAACATTTTTCAAATAAATATTTATTTTAAAAGAACAGTATGTTTGATCAATTTTGATTATAAATAATTTGCTCAAAATTCATCCCTTACTTTTAAGAAATTATTTAACTATTTTATTGAGAGAATGGGTTTGGAATATAATAACACTAGTTGACTGCAATTTTGCATCTAATTTATAATAAAAAAATATTTTCTTTACAAGAAGAATGTATTGGATTCGTTTAAAATTTCGAATTCCTGTTTTCGATGGATTTATACGTCAAAAGGTTCTGAACAGTATTTGATGAGTTTTAGCGAATGTTTGTTTGTGAGTTTGTCGGTATGTGGCAAATCATTTCTGGACGCTCTATCGCAAGAATTAAGCATGGATTTTCATCAAATTTCCAATTCTATCATTCCTTGACATGAATTATTAATGGTTGTATTTTGGTTTAAATCCCTCAACAGGTGTTGCTGCTATGCTAAATTTTTCACGAATTCCGTAAAAGCTCTATCTCAAGAATTAATACAAGAATTTTCATCAATCTTCAGATTCAGATATTTCGTGATAAATATTGGTGCTGAATACATTTTGATGTTAAGTCACCCAACAGGTGGTGTTGCTATGGTGCATTTTTCAGGATTGCCGCAATAGCTCCATCTCAAATCCTACTGCACATATTTTTAAGAAACTTCAGTTTCAGATGCTGACGTAAGTTGTGACTGATTAGGTTTCGGCGTAAATCACTCAACAGGTGGCACTGCTATACTGCATTATGCACGATTTTAGGGATATTCATACCTCAAGAACTAATGGAATGTATTTAATGTATACCGGTGAAGGGTTAGCAGATGACTCTGCGGTCGACATTTATCCATTTAAATTTTTAGCCCTTTTTAAAGTTTTGTTGGAACAGCCGTTGCCACAATATCTTCTGGTCCCTATACCCGTAGGTGGTTTTCTTTTACAAAGGCACTATTATAATTGCATTAAAACATGAAAATTAAATGTTCGTAAGATTTGTTTAAACTACATTTATAACTTCTAACTTGTGATAAGAAATTTAATAAAACAGCGTATTACAAATAATTCTTTTATGCAGAAGCAATTTGTATTTATTTTTTTCAAAAAGTGTAAGAAGATCAGAAAAAAAGATAGCAGTGTCCTATGCCATAATTTTACCCTAAACAAAAGGGAGCCGATCGTTGCAGCGGCTGAAAGTTGCAAATTTGGCGCATGTGTATTTCAGCTCTGGTTTATCGACTGCTCAAATATCATTAAGTCTTATTTTTTGAAACGAACATTTTCATCAATGTGTATAGTAATTGAAATTTACAAGAAATATAATTCAAATGTATATTTTGCCGCGTATAAATAAATTTTTAACTACGAAATTTTGCATGTTTAAATATGTAATGAAAAGTAATAATAATAAGCAAATAAAATAAACAAAAAACACAAATATTTATATCTATTGACAATATTTTTTTTGTTGCTGTTATTTAAAATTATTTATAGTTATTTCTATTCCTAATCTATTATTTTTAAGAAAGAAATTTTCGTTCCAAAAAATACGCACGAGCGGGATTCGAACTCTCAGGGAAAATCCTCAAATCCCGTATGCTACATATAATACTACAGAGCCGCTTACCAACGACCGAAATTTACCCGATTATAATCTGTAGCGTAGATTCGATCTTCAATTTTTAGCAGACGACAAACTAAAGCTCAAATACTCTTGGGCCATACATTGTATAATTCTTTCAAAGTTTTCAATAATATTTTCTAGCTGTATTTTAGTTTTGCTTTACAAAGTAGTACGGTGTTTTTCAGTATATATAACAGAATGCATTTTTAAAAGCAATTTATCAACAAAAGTTGAGGATTTTTATTGAATAAATTATTTTTGAATCAAACGTTGCATCTTTTCAACGATGATTATACATTGCTATTAAGAACCAATATTTTGAAAATCAGACAAAGTTTGATAGTTGTATTGTTTGATTTGCTTGATTTTTTTATATCTTGAAGCAGATCATATTTAATGAATAATGTGCAATTTTGAAGCCCGGAAAAAATTTCCTCTTCCCTGTAGAAATTGTCAAAATTCAAGCATGTGAATGCCATTTTCATGAAAAATGAAATTCCAGTATGTTTGGAGAGCTATATCTCTGGCAAGCAACAACATCTCAAAATTATTTTTGCATAAACTGTTAGTATATCACTACCTGGTTATTAAAATTTATTTGTTTCTTTGGGGCATTGTTACTTTACATTGTTATGTTGCCACAAAGTAACGTTTCTGTCCATTTTCCGTACTTAATCTTATTTAAGCAATAGTACCCCAAGCTTTTTCTTATAGAATATGAAAGTGTACTACTAGGACAAGCTAAATAATATAGTACTGCGCGGATATATTGTTCCTGTTAGTAGATATAACCAACCTGTTAAATATTCAAAATTTTCAAAATCTGCAACATTTAAAGTAGTGTTATTTCAAAAAAGCGGCACAGTTGAATGAAAAAATATATATATATCACGCAATAGTTGAACAAATGTACAAAAACATGGAAAAGAAAAAGAAGTGGGGTCTCGTAATATTTTTATTTAAAAAAGGACAAAATTTTCAAATAAATAATGTCGATTATCACATTTCTTCCCTATCAGAAAAGGAAAAATCCTATTTTTCTTTCCTATTTCTATGTTTTTTCCCTGTTAGAAAATGAAATATCCTTTTTTTTTGTTTCCCCTTTTGAAAGAGAAATGGGATGTTTCATTTTCTCTTAAGGGAAAAATATGATCATGGACATTGCTTTTCTTGTAGCTTTTTTCAAAAAAAGTTATGTTTTGATAGTTTTTTTTTTTAAATTGCCTTTATATTCTTATATGTTGAAGCAAATCCTATTTAATAAATAATCTGCAATTTTGAAGCCCTGAAGAAATTTCTTCTTTCCCAAAGAAAATGTCAAAATTCAAGGTTGTGAATGCCATTTTCATGAAAAATGAAACTCCAGCATTTTTGGAGGACTATATCTCTGGTAAGCAACAACATTCCATAATTCTTTTGGCATAAGCCGTTATTATAACATCACCTGTTTATTAAAATTTATTTGTTTCGTCGGGGCATTGTTACTTTACAATGGTATGTTGCCGCAAAGTATAGTCAAAATGACGTTTTTGTCCATTTTCCGCACTTAATATCTTATTTAAGCAATAGTACCCCAAACTTTTTCTTATAGCATATGAAAGTGCACTACTAGGACAAGTTAAATATTATAGTACTGCGCGGTTATATTGTTCTTGTTAGTGAATATAACCTGTTAAATATTCAAAATCTGCAACATTTAAAGTAGCGTTATTTCAAAAAAGCGCCACAGTTTAATGAATGAAATATATCACGAAATAGTTGAACAAATGTACAAAAACATGGAAAAGAAAAAAAAGAGGGGCCTCGTGATATTTTTTGGCAAAGAAATTTAAAAAGTTACAAGAAAAGCAATGTCCATGATAAAATATTTCCCTTAAGAAAAAATGAAACATCACATTTCTCTTTCGGAAGGGAAAACAAAAAAGGGACTTTTCATCTTCTTATAGGGAAAAAACATAGAAAGTGGAAAGAAATGTAGGATTTTTTATTTTCTGATAGGGAAGAAATGTGATATCGAGATTATTTATTTGAAAATTTTGCCATTTTTAAAAAGATTAAAATTGGACGACGCATTGCAGTAAGACTGAAGCCCCCTTTTACTGTCCGGAACTCGGAGATTGTAATTCTTGAGGAGTGGAACAGTACTCCCAGAAAGCTTATCGATAATGTCATCGAATCCATGGAATACAGGTATGCAACGGTTTTATCTAACCGAAGGAGCCGCACGCCATATTAAATACGTTGGATCATTCCTAAACTGTACTTTTTTTGACAGTTACATGCAACCAAATTGTTACCCTAAACCATCTTTTTGCGTTCTGTCCATCGTTTCAGAGAATTAAAACTCTCTTGCAAAATTTTATGCATCTTTTTTTTCTGAATTGCGCATTGATACACATATTACTCTCAATTTTATGCCCATGCATGGCTGTCTTTCTCTGTTTTCTTCACCTTTTTGCTTGCTTCCCTAGTTATGCCCAAGTTAAGTGTATGTACACACTCAGAATGCTTAAATGTATTATTTTAAAGCCTTTCAGCATCATAATCATATTGATTTAACATATTCATTACCAATTTTTTGTATGTTTTATCAATTTATAATTCAATTCAGTTCTCGAAAATTTGAACCAGTTTATGTTCCATGTGCCCTTAAAATAAATGTAGACATTAATAGCATGTTTTCATGAAATGCCATAAAAATTCTGTACTTAAAATACTGCAAAAAATGTATTTTTATTTCATCCATTTCCTTTTCAATAATTGAGAGTTATAATTTTTAAATTAACTTTTTTTTAGTTTGTTCTTTTCTGGTATTAAAGTTTTATTATACACTGGTGTGCAAAAGTTAAGGACGAGAGGGTTTTTCTAATCTAACATCTCTTAGAAATTATCCACATCGACCAAAATCATATCGTAAGATCTTCAAGATGTGAAAATATGGGACAAATGATAAAAACCATTAAAACAAAGAATCAAAAGGATACAAAAGCACTTTACTGAAAAGGTCACTTAGAGCACAAATGCATAGAAGACAGAAACGTTCATCTTACAGGCACCTGACGGGAAATGTTCAGTCTCTAATGGGGGATATAGTCACCCTGGACTGCAATGAAGGATTTGCAACGTCTGTCTATGCTGAGTACGAGGTTCTCTAAGAACTGTTAAAGCATCGAATCCGAATCCTCTTGTAACGCCAATTTCAGCTCCGGAATCGTTGCTGGCGCTTGGTTATGTGATCCCAAGCGTCTCCAGAGAAAGTGCCTTGTATGCTCTATATGATTCATTCCCTGAGACCTTTCAGGTCAATCCATGCGTTGAATATTTTCACTCTCCAACAGCCTCTTCGACAACCGCTGTATGATGACGGGGAGCTTCTCATGCATCAAGAAGTCTGGAGCCACACCTCTAAACAGACGCACGTGAGGCAAGAGAATCTCGGCGCAATAGCGGGCATCAAAAAATGAACCTCCTTTAAAGACGTGGAGGCTCATACGACTACTAAGCATGATACCACCCCAAACAAGAACTCCGGCACCCCCAGAACGGTTCTTTTCGATGATGTTACAAGGGAGAATACGTGTTCCCTGTTCTTTTCAAATGTGTAAACGTCCAGAATCACTCGTCATACTAAATTGGCGCACATCCGTAAGGAGTTCTCGAGCCCAATCCTGTTGTGTCCATTTCTTGAGTTCAAGACACCTCAAAAACCAGAGTCTCCGACGAGCAAAAATTAATGATACACACCGTAATGGTCAGTAATAGCTCGTCAGGGAGTCCTGCATCAATTTTTCTTACCACTAAAATTTAACAGAATCTTTTCTATTATTTATTCGGCAAATTTTGTTGATTAAAGAAAACTGAAATAACCGTACAATTTTAGTAGTGTGAATAAACTGATGCAGCACTTCCTGGCGAGCCGCTACTGGTAATGGTCGTGCTGCATATAGACCATCTTAGTGCAGATTTCTAACCATGGTAAATCTTGATATCCGACATTCAGTTGTCTGCTCCATCTGCCTTGCAATTTCTACAGCTGTCTGCCGCTAGTTTATTTTCGTCTGTAGGACAATATATAGGTCCTCAGCAGCTGTTGTTGCTCGTTGGTGATCATTGCTGATTGCCCCGACAGCTGATTCCCTCATTTTAAATGCACTCGATGCTCGTGAAATGATACTTTATGCAATAACGAACACTTTTGCCACAGTTATCACACTTTTACCATCTTCCAACTTCCCAATGATTCGACCTCGTGTAAGAACATCCAGATGACATCTCCTTGACTGCCTATTGTCCATATCACACAATTGTATTAAAAAAAAGTCGTTGAAATCATTTTACACTGTGCAATATATTTCGGAACGACCACCGCCTCTGCGCTTTATCCCCCTTAACACATCCTTCTTTTATGTTATATGCCATACATGAGCATGGGCTACTGCATTTACTTCGGGTCTATCTCCTGATTGGTCTTTCATTTCGTTCGGTTACCTTTTTTGGCTTTTATGCTAATTAATCTGCTCCGTCCTTTATTTTTGCACACCAGTGTATGTTCAAAGCAACAAAATTTTATCATATGCTTTTCAATTAACTCACTACTTGTATAGACTATTCTTAAGGTGCATTTGTTTAATTTTCGGATCGGATTTTTTGCAACAAAATGAGTCTATACTCAACACTTTCTAAAGTAGTAGAAAAATGCTTTTGAATTCAGTTTTTCTGTCCTTCTTCTATCAATCTGCCTGTCTGCTCTCTGTCCATGTCCTAATTCCTGTTCATATAGCCAGATTGCCATCAAATTTATTTCAGTTACTCGGGCTTACTGGTGACATGTTTGATATTGAAAACGAAGTGTAAAACATTTATGATTCGTTTACAAGGACACTCAAAAGAATTTATTCCCATTAGGGTTTATCAGAAAAAAACATTTGCGGTGTATTTTAGTTATATTACACTATTTTAAACATATTGAAATTTATATGTTACACCCAGATGTACTACAAGGCTACTGTAGAATATGGTGTGCATAGAATTTATCGCTCCTTTACACACACAAAAAAATTGGCTAAGTTTGTTTGAGGTGTTTTCAAGTAATCAAGAAATCTCAGAAAAAATAGCGTACTTAGAACACTGTATCAAAGTGAAACTTAAAATAATAACGCTACCACAGTTTTCGTATAAATACACTAAAAGCAATATTTACAAGTATTAAACTTTTTTTGGCTATAATACACTTACTCTTTCACGTAGTTACTACACAAATGAAAATGGGGGTATTCATTGTGAAGAGAACTTATTAAGTACTCAATATACTGCCAGTCAAACTCATTTTGTAGGATGAAAAAAAAGTAATGAAAACTCTTTTTTTCGCTAGACTTAGTCAAAGCAGAAAAAAAACACAGGTGCGTTGTTCAATAGAGAAGTAAAACTAAAGCCTTCTTTTGAAAAAAAATCAGGCTATTTTATTTCGTTAAAGAATTGATCGGTTAATAAAATGCTTTTTTTTTTTTTTTTAATTACGGAAAAAAAATTTCTTTGTATTTAATTACGATTTTTCAAAGAAATCTTTGTGTATAAAATCTATTCATTTATTTCATCATCTTAATACTCTACTGTTTCAAGTTGTTTATTTATTTTGGTTAATTTAAAAAAAAGGATAAATCCATAGAAGTGAAAAGTAAATATAAATTAGATTTTTTCGGTATGCTAATTATCTAAAAGATCGATTTACTAATTCACAATTGTGTTTCCGATTAATTTTCAATTATTGTTTTGCTAATTAGAAGAGGTTTTTTATATGTATTATAAAAAATATTCTCCTGTCAGATGCATATACCTATTTAAAAACAACTCTACCAATTTTTGTATCGAATAAAATAAAATGCCAATACTTCCCTATGTTTTAAAAAAAGTGAAATGATGATTTTGGTAAACATCTTTCCCCTTCTCAAAAATAATTTTAATTATTTTGAAAACTGCTTCATACAGTGAAAATAACATTTTACCCACTGAAAAGAAAATTTATTTTTTTTCTCAATTCAATTTTTTTTTTTAATGGGTGAAGCGCAGCATGCAAAGCTGCACTCTGTAACATTATTTGTAGCATAAAATCAACTTTATGTCGTTGTGTTTAACCTTTTAAGATCCGAAGCTAAAATAGTGCTATAAATACCCATTTATTGGTTTTTCACACAGAATAACATCGTAGATGACATTATAGAAAATAAGAAATTTTATTAAATTAATCCTTCAGGAGACTAGTTATTTATGTTCACAAATATGGATCAAAGTTTATAAATCCCCTTCAAATATCACTTAAATTATCTCTATCCTAAATTCACACATTCAACAAATTTAAGGGCTTTAAACATATGAATGATATCGAAAACCTCAAAAATTTTTAGTGTAAAGAATTTAAGTTAAGTACGTTAAAATTCCTCACTTTCTTGGCCACAGCGTCTTTGAGGGATTTTGCAAACTCAGAGGAAAATAAAGTTTATTTTATGGGTCAGTATCTGAAAATTGGATAATTTTCCGAAACAACCATTAATATTTCATTAGTTATACTAAAACCAAAAACTGAAAAATTTAATACATTGTAATATTTGTTATATAAATTACCAATAATAAATGGATATATAAGATTATAACTAATTAATTTTAAGCTTTAAACACAATAAATCATCATTTCAGTCCTTGTCTCCAAGTACAAATATCCAATATTAAAGGCATGCTGTAAACATTTCTATAAATATTATTAGCTTTTCCTATTATAAATTTATACCTATAGTTACACTATATAGCCAAAGGTGACCGGCCACTTGTGATATTAAACATTTTGTTAAATATCTAAAAAAACACATGAGAAATTATTCTTTAACTCCAGGTGTGTAAACAGAATTGTACAGGTCATATATTTTCGTGAAGATTTTTCCTGAAATCCCATAGAGGACCGTCAACAAACTGAAAGAGAACGAAGATCTTTTGGTTAACCCTGTCAAAACAAATGTAGGAAAAGCATTCAAACTGCAGATTATCATTAAGTGGTTTACTGTATTAAACTACGTTCATTTTTATGAGGATAATATATATATTCGAAGAGAAAGTGGGGTTTATATAAAAACAACCCGAAATACTGTAATCAGAATTAAAAGATAATAAAAATTGTACCTAAAATGAGCACTTTTACTAAATAAAATTTCATTGCGCATGCGTGGAAGCAATGTAAATACAATTTCTATAATGTGTTAGTTAAATTATATAGAGCAACTTTTGAAAAAGTCACAAAAAAGTAGCTTGAAAATTCTGAAAATTATCATCGATAGAATAAGCTCAAAATCTGTTTTCCCAAAATGAAGTGAAAAGTTGAGTAACTGTATTCATTTATTAGTGTCAATATAGCACATTTCTTTTGGAAACAACGAATTTTGAGCTTATTTTATCGATGATAAATTTTCAAAATTTTCAAGCTATGGTTTTGAGATTGTCACAAAAATTTCTCTTTTCATTTAGCTAACACATTATGCAAATTATATTTTGATTGCGTTTACGTATGCGTACCGAAACATTATTTAGCAAACCTGCTCATTTTTCATATAATTTTTATTATTTTTTAATTCTGATTACAGGGTATTGTGTACAATATCGTTTGTCATATTTTCAGGAAAAAAAAAATACATTTTTTTTCATATTACGAACTTTGCAAATTATAAGCAAAAAACTTGGCAAAATTTAGGACTGTTTTTACAAAAACCTTGATTTCTCTACCAGTATACAAGTTATTCTCGTAAAAATGAACACAGTTTATAACAATAAGCCACTTAATCATAATATGTAATTTGAACGCTCTTGCTGCATTCAGTTTGACAGCGTTATCCAAAAGATTTTCGTTCTGTTCCAATTTGTTGCCGGTCCGCTATGGGATTTCGGGAAAAAATCTTTGTAGAAATATATGACCTGTACTCTTCTGTTTACGTACCTGGAATTTCAGGATAATTCCTCCTGTATTTTTTATATATTTAACAAAATGTCGATTGCAAATAGCCGGTCACCTTTGGCCGTATAGTGTATATACAATATAGTAAAATATAATTCTTCTTTATTAATTTAGATTGTCTAGTAAAATATTACAGAAAATATACAGGGTGTTTCGCTACCAGACCGACAAACTTTGAGGGGTGATAGTAGACATAAAGACAAACATTATTAAATAGGAAACCATGGGGCGCAAACGCCTTCCGTAGGAGCTAGGGCCCATTAAAGTTTAAGGTCCAAAACTTCAAACGATTATAAAAAACAGAAAAAAGGGTGGATTCGTTTGCGGTTTTCGCTAAAATCATTCTCTACATCACGATTTGCTTGTAAAAAAATTTTAAAGGTTACGTTCAAAAATTGTCGATAGAGGGCGCTTTAGACTTTAGAGTAACAAACAACTATTTTTTACCCTTATTTTGTGCACGGGGTTGAAATTATTCTAAAGTTTAGACTTTAACTTAAATTTTAATCCCAAAATCGGAAACATTAGGATCGGGTAACTAGTGAAAATTGAACTGTGAACATAGGGATATTTTAAACACCCATAAACATTATACAAGCTGATAAATTTTGTTGCGGTTTGCGTGTAGGTCATTCCCTTGGTAATTATTTTATTCAAAATGACTTATCGCTCTTGTGTCTCCATTTTTTTATAGAAGGCGATTCCGACACATCTCCGAAATTTCAATGGCATTACTCCTGTATGTTTTACTACCAGATTAACATACTTCCAGGAAGTGTTAGGGATGCAAAGACGACTCGGAATCATATTATAATGAAACGTCGAAAATGCCATTTTTACGAGTTAGGGTTAAAAGAAGCAGAGAAAAAAGGCAACCTGATATTTCTACAGCTCGTTCTATCGGAACTTCTGGTAAAAGCACATATTCCTCTTTCTTTGCGCCACTTTATAGCATGATGGGGATCCTCCAAATTGTACTAACGATGTTCGCAGAGACCTCAACGTAACATATGGACAGCGGTGGATAGGTAGTGGTGGCCCAGTTCGTTGGTCTGCCAGGTCGTCGCATCTACTTCGTTATATCAATTACTTTTTGTTACCTACCTTTATTTTATTACTGTATAATTGTTCTGTATTTTTTTTAAATAACCATGCTGGGTGGGGCTAGTTAAGCTCAAACCAATTGGTAGCCCCCCCACCTGGTTCAATCTGAATCTGAATCTCTATGGACGTCTTCTGCTGGGGTCAAAGGAAAAATTGAATGTATGAGACCCCCGTACCGTCAGTGGAAGACCTCTCAGCTGGAATTTCTGTAGCTGCCAGAAATCTATCCAAGATGCCAGGAATCTTTGAAAGCGTGAGGAATTGCATGCGACGCTGCTGTCAAGCATGTCCGATTACTTCTGGTCGTAATTTCGGACACCTTTTGTAGTAAAACCTTTAACTAAATTGTTTTCTGTCACATTAACGTGTAGCTGTTTCACTAACTGTTTCCGTTGCTTTTTTCTCTGCTTCTTTTAACCACAACTCGCTTAAAAGGAATTTTTAATGTTACATTCCTATGTGATTCCGAATCGCTTTGTATACCTAACACTTCCTGGAAGTATGTTGGTTTGGTAGTAAAAAACCCAAGAGTAATGCCATTGAAATGTCGGAGATGTGTCGGAATCGCCTTCTATAAAAAATGGAGACACAAGAGCGATAAGTCATTTTGAATAAAATAATTACCAAGGGAATGACCTACACGCAAACCGCAACAAAATTTATCAGCTTGTATAATGTTTATGGGTGTTTAAAATATCCCTATGTTCACAGTTCAATTTTCACTAGTTACCCGATCCTAATGTTTCCGATTTTGGGATTAAAATTTAAGTTAAAGTCTAAACTTTAGAATAATTTCAACCCCGTGCACAAAATAAGGGTAAAAAGTAGTTGTTTGTTACTCTAAAGTCAAAAGCGCCCTCTATCGACAATTTTTGAACATAATCTTTAAAAAAATTTTGCAAACAAATCGTGATATAGAGAATGATTTTAGCGAAAACCGCAAACGAATCCACCCTTTTTTCCGTTTTTTATAATCGTTTGAAATTTTGGACCTTAAACTTTAATAGCTCCTAGCTGCTACGGAAGACGTTTGCGCCCCATGGTTTCCTATTTAATAATGTTTGTCTTCATGTCTACTATCACCCCTCAAAGTTTGTCGGTCTGGTAGCGAAACACCCTGTATTTGTCCCTGAAGTTGGCCATCATTTCAGTTCCTCTAAACACACATTTAGTTTAAGGTGCGCTGGAAGAAATATTTTTATTGCAACAACTAAAGTTCAAATAGTCATCGTGGATGAAGTCAGTTGTTCTTCTCTTTGTTTCATATTGAAAAAAAATTGTTTTTTTTTTCTGAAAACGGATGAGTATTTTTTATAGCATCATTTATGTCCCCATTCTTAATGTTTTATGTATAAACAAAAAACTTATTGCAAATTTAAGTAACATACAATATTCACATAGTATACTTAATAATTTACATGTGTGCAAAATGATTCAAGAGAATGGCTGTGGAGCTGCTAAGACAAACATATCACCGCAGTCCCCATCATCTGAGTACCAATTACTAGAACAATTATTATGATGTTAATAGACACTTGCTTCCATAAAAGTTTATCCTGCGCATAAAATATACATCCATGATCTAAAGCACAAATTATGCATAAAAGTACATAATTGTATGTGGTAGTTGGAACATTAACTTTAAAAGATAAAAATAAAGAATGAAATTTGCCGGTTTTCAGATATTTACCCTTATATCAGCATAGATGTTTCCATTTATTGGTTTTCTTTTAAATAAAATAAAAAATTCCGTTATCAAAAATTAAAATTAAAATGTAAAAAAAAAAAAAAAAAAAAAAAAAAAAAAAAAAATCAAACATTTTTTTTTTTTTTTATGAAGAAAAAAATAGAGATCCATATTCTTAGACCCAGATACCGAAGAGGTTATGAATCTTTCATTTCTTAATTAAATTTATCAAACATATCAATTTTTTCACCAATAGACAGAAGCAAGACAGTTATAGGCATTCGTAAAAATAGCAAATATTTTACAATATATCCGTAAAAAATGGTCAAAGTATATTCTTCGACAACAAAAATAACATTTTTGTTTCTCAAATTTTGCAATATGAAAAACTCTCCGAGAGAAAAATATTTTATTCGTGAAACTTCTTATATTTTTCTGAAAAATAAAACTTGTGTAACTGAAGGTATAAAAAATTCATATTTCGTACCTCCAATTGCTGAATTTTTGTTTTTCTTTTGTTTTCCTTTATAAAAATATTCTAAAAGAACTATTTGAAGTATTTTATAAATTTAAAATGTAGATTTTGAGTTCTGCTTCCATACTTTTTATCAGATTTTAAATAAACACTCCAAAATTTTATCTTCGCAAAAATATAATTTTACACTGTCCATCGAAGTTAAAGGATAATGACAAAAATAAAACGTAACTGGTAGTTGTTAATGAAAGATCATTGATTTAAATTTGTACAAAAACATTTGGTAACATATATTTTGTCAATTGATTATTCCCCAAAACATTGAAATAAAAACCAAATTTATGTAAATTGGATAGTGATGGAGAAATTAAGTTATCTTTTCTGTAAATTACTTTCTTTAATTTGGTGTATGGTCACCTGGGACAGATAAGCACACCTCACATTTTAATTTCATATACTTTATCAAAGTGTCGATCAAGTCTTGTGGAACTGCATAAGACTTCTCTTCTAAGAAATTACACTTTAAGACCACTCTTCTAAAAATGCTCTTGTCAGCTACTAGAGTGTCCGAAGAGGAATTTGGCGCACTGAAAATCGGTGCCCTGAGTCATTCCAGACATGTTGAATCGGGTTCAAGTCGGCTGAGTAAAGTGGCCAATCCATTTATGTGATATCTACTCTTTGCAAGTGCATATGCTCCATGTTCCCGAGCGTTGTCATCTATTAACAAAAACTGAGGTTCAAAGGTACTCCAAAACGACCTAACTAGAAGTTATAACACCTCCTTCACATATTTCAGAGTGGTTACAGAACCTCCTTGAAAGATATGCAACTTTGTGAGGTCATTTATCATGATTTCTCACCCCTCCCCACACACACACCCAAACCATTAAACTTTCGCCGCAGAAACAAGATATTTTACGGATGTCGAAAGGCAAGTTATGTGTTCCTTCCTCTCTCCCGATCAAAAGTATTCAGACTATATCTGGATTCGTCAGTAAACAATACTCGGGTCCAGGCTTCTTAGCTCCATTGAAAATGACGACGGCACAAGTTTAATCGGGCCCATTTGGAAGTTGGAGCGAGTAAGACATAAACTATTGGTTTTCTCGCATACAGTCCACGCTTAAACTTTCGTGCAGCAGTGGAACGGTTATTTCTAGTTCTTGTGTCAACCTGAAGTCTGAAACAAATCTCTTGTAGCCGCTTCTCAGATTCTTTGAGCCAGCAATGACAAAACAATTTCTTCGGATGAAGTTGTTGTTTTTGTTTACCCTTGACCAGGCTGTCTATCAATGGAATCAAAGCTTAAAAAGAGGCTTCAGGCTCTTGATAGGACACTTTGAGGTGTATTCAAATCTTAGGTGACCTCCATTTGTGTTGGACCTCCCACGATTCTACCAATTATTCGCCTGTTTTTGGCTTCACTTAAATGATTCCTTTAAACCATAATTAATGAATAATGATCGCTCTCGGACACAACATTCATTTTAAACAACACGACAGACTAAAATTCAAATACGCGTTGCTTGCGCACCAAATTGTTAACCCATTAGTGCCTAGCGTCCCTTTTCAGGGACGTTTATGAAAAAGGCAAGAAAGCACTTCTCACACCAGTAAATAGAAAGATAAATAAGCTCTATATTTCACGAGACAAATTCCTCAATAAATTAAGATAAAAGTTATTCTTCTTTTAAAAGTGGTGGGAAACCCGAAATTTCATTTTTAATGAAGAAAATATTTTAGGCATTAATGGGTTAATCACCGAATTAGCATATTTCCTGCGCTAACATACGTGCGGAAGTAGAAATTTGTGCTTAATTGAATTTAATTATAGAAATAACTGCAAAATTGAACATTGGTTGCAACATTAATTTAGTAAGCATATTTTTTCGCATTATCCTTTAATTTTGAAGACCAATTTAGTATAAAATTTGGTTTGAATTTTTCAATCACTTCATGAAAAGTGTGATGTAAAAGTCACAAAATAAATAAAAATTCAATAATTTCATATTTACAGACTATAGAATGAAGCGTGCAAAGAAATATACAATTTATTTTTTATTCCGTGGACTATTCACATCGGTTCAGCACCCGCGCACTCGATATTAGTGTGAATTCGGATTCAGTAATTTCAACTGCATATAACTTTGCTGGAAATGTAGTGATCATAAAATATAACGTATAATTCCTATACTAAATTTAATGAGGAATCGAATTTATATTTATTTTTATCAGTCACTTTCTTTGGTTAGGGAAAAATGCGAACTAATAAAAGCATGTTTTCAACAATCGTTTGCTCTGTGCGAGTTTGTACTAGGGTACAGTTCACATGTTATCCCATCTGTGCCTGAATTTTTGTTTTCTCAATTTTGTTGGTAAAACCTTTTTAAAATGTTGCGCAATGAACTGGAAAAATACTATAAAAATTACGTTTAAAAAATTTGTATTTATATGATAAAATGTAAACATACTAAATGGGAATATGCATAGTATTTCTAATAGTACACTGTAAAAAAAATCCGTTAAATTTACGCCAAAAAGGGCTGGCAGAAATGCTATCAGCAGTTTTTGTCGTCAAAACTTCAGTAAAATTAGATGTAAATTTATTTATTACACCTAATTTTACTGCAATTTTTACGGCAAAAACTGCTTGCAACATTGCTGCCAGCACTTTTTGAATTAATTTATCTGATTTTTTTTTATAGTGTATAGTATGTTTAATGTAATGAGTATACAATATAATGTTTAATGAGTATTTTTATGAATTATTAAAAATATATATTTGTTTCTTTACACAGACTAATAACATTATAAGTTATTAGTCTCTGTAATAATAAACTACGAATATTCTTATTTAACTTAAAAACATTTTGTTTCAAAATCATCTTGAAAAAGACTTTATATAAGTAACTGTTGCATAACTGTTACATAAATGCCTACACTGTAAAAAAAATCTGCAAAGGTACTAAACCTTTTCTAGGAAACTGGGATTCCAAGAACTTTTCCTGTAACGGTAACAGCAAAAATTCAAGTTTCAGAATCGATTACATGAGTTTTTCCTGTTATCGTTACATGAAAAGTTCTTGGAATCCCAGTTTCCTAAAAAATGTTTAGTACCTTCACTGATTTTTTTTACAGTGTAATAAACATATGTATCCATTCGTGAATAGCGCCCTGTATTTTGTACAATACAAAAATGCATAAAAATAAGTTTGAACATCCAATTTCGCAATTTAAAATATACATATTTCAAAGAAATCTACAAGCTAAGACTATACAATATTTATTAGGATCCTTGATAGAAAAAACAAATAAACGTACTTTTTATGTTCCACCATCTTGAAAAAGGAAAAATTTATAAACTCCGTAAAAAGCCTTCATTTAAGTAAATAAATATCCATCTTATTCTGCCATCTATAGTTAACAAATAAAGACATTTATAGATGGTTATTTTATAAAATTCCCATGTTATAAAGAAGAAAGTTATACAAATTTATTAAAAATTCGAAGCATCCCAAAAGAGGGACGCTAGACATAAATGGATTGATAGCAAAAAGTCTATTGCCAGAATAGTTACATTTGTAAATAACTCGATTTGTGTCAGCAGTTTATACATTGGAGCAACGTAACTTGCAATTCGATTGAGATTGCATATCTTCACTTTAATGGATGTCCTTAGGAATAATAGCTTCCAGGCGTGATAAGATATTCTGAACAGCACAGAACATAATTTCTTCTGTAATTCCTGACATATGATTACTTAAGTAGCAAAAATCAAACACTTTGGAATCATTACAGTACTAACTGTCGGTAACAAATGCAATTAATTTTCAATAATTTGCATTGCTATCAAGAATATACCATGCTTTTTTACTATTGACGTAAAAATCGTACACTGGTATTGTCTCCACACAGTAAGAAAAGATTTTCAAAATTGTTCACAAAATCTGAGAGTATTTAGTACATGCACAAAAAATTTAAACTAATTTTGGACAAAAAGTGCATAAACTGTACACAAAAAGTAGGCTAATTGAATTAAGTTCAAATGTTGCAAAAAAGATGCCAGAGGTGCCATCTATGGGTCATTTCAGAAACCCCTGTATTTATTGGTTGAGGAGAATTATTTTAAAATGCGTATTTCAAAAAGATTTTGGAGAAATTTAAAACAAATTGTGCTTTGTAAAGACTTTAGTATTTATTTTGAATTCCTCTATTGTAAAATTGGGACTCAATGAAAGGTCTCTGCCTATTAAGCATCTATTAGATAATACAGACATAACCTTTTTAACATTTTTTAACAATGTCTGTAGTATTGCTTTGTGCACCGTCAAAAGGGCTAATGGCCCTTTAAGGGTAACTTTAGCCCAAGAGAGAAAAAAGATTAAATTTGTGATATTTTCTAAATCACTTGAGTTATTTACAAAATTTTAGTCTCAAAATATAGGTAGTGTCATTAGCTTGAGACTGGTATTCGTTGTAAATAACTCGCCGATATTCAACAGTGAAACAAAAACCAGTCAAACAAGACAATGAGAATTTGCTCTTACATCATTGCCTGCCAAGCTGTAAATTAATTCATTTTAACCTTGGTAAGTACATTTTATTATAATCTCATTAGTGTGGAACAAGGTATAATTTAGGATTATGCGATATCTTTCCTTAGATAAAAACAAAAAGCCTTTTTTTAAGCTAGAAAAACTTTGGCCCAAACAATTACAATTTAAATTTCTGTATATACTTTCAATCAATGCCTAGAAAATGTTATATTTGAAGGGAAGCTCTTTGTTAGTTTATTGAATAACAGTGATATTTTTTCAGGTAATGTTTTTGTTTATTTTTGGCATATTTATAAAAATTAATTTTTATGCTTATACAATTTTGTTGAAAATTCATCCATTGTACGCTTAATGGCAAACACTATCCCGGAAGAAATGCTTTGAAATCATAGGAGGATTGTGTGATTGATTACTTAGAAAATAAGTTGAAGTGTTTTGGCATTGGCCACAGCGACCGGACTCAATGATGTAGACATGGAACGACATTATGACAAAAATTAGTCCACTTAAACTTCTGTCTCGGCGAAATCATTATTCAGTTCCATATCTGGACAATCCACGCTAAGCAATATTTATGAGTTTTGTAATTATTTATTTTTATTAAAATATATGCTAATTTATTGTCTTTTTGCATTTTTACACTTCTTACTCTCTCTACCGCCTTTTTCAATAAGTTAACATTGGCCCATATCATGCTGTAGGCCCTGTAACACTCGTTTTAACACATTGTACATCAAGGTAGCACTGGCCAAACGTTTCAAAAACACTTTATGGTAAAAAAAAATAATAATATCGACAATTTTTTGATAATGATGGGGTTATTTATGTTCTTAGCAAATAAACAATTAACATGATATTTATTTTTTTAATAAAATAAGAGAATGGAGTTGCTGAACATGCCATGAAACAAAGAAATTTGGACCAAAATTACCCTAGTTGACGGTAATAAATCTCATTTAAATACAATCAATCAGGGTAACTTTGCTCCACCATTACGAAACTGTGATCCATTCTGCCATGGTGAAGCCTTGGCGAATTGTTTCCAATGAGCTGCTAAACTCACACCAGTGCTGCTATCTATATTTTGAGTCCAAAACTGTGCCGTTAACTCAAGTGATGTAACAGACTTAATCTTTTTTTCTCTCTTAGACCAAAGTTACCCTGATAAGTCAAAGTTAATCTGATTGACTGTACAAAATAACACACTTCATCCAAAGTTGAAACATTGAAACTATTCCTTTTGAATTTAAATAATTTTATCATTAAAAATAAAAATATTAGAAACACAGAATCAAATATTTTTAAACTTAAATAAATAATGGCAATAAATATAAATAATTCAAATAAAAAAAGTCTTTACTAGAGGATTAAAAATATGCGATAAAAACAACAAGAAAAAGTAGTATATTTCCAGGAATCCATAAACAGTTAAATATCTCTTTCATTGAATTTGTTTTTGAATGAGTTTTCCTAGATTATATAGTTAATACGATGGATTAGAGGAAATAATTACGATTCACAAGTAAGTAAGATTCTTCGGAGGTTTGTAAATGCCTTGATTAAGATATTTTATCAGTACAGGCATCTAATTTGTCAATTCATTTAACTTTGAATCACTTATTCTTTGATGACAGAATATATAATGTTATTTTGATTGTAGCTAGAGCATCAGAAATTGATCTCAGAAGTTTGAAAATTCCCCTATTTAATGAGTTTTACAAAATTCTAATTTTCTTTATCATTTTCTTTTTATCTGCATGTTCCTTCATGACTTAAAGTAAACGATTTATTGAAGAAATAATTGTAACATTCACATAAGGGATTCATTTCACAGATTTGTATGTAATTTATTAAAGGCTTTTCTATAGTTTTTTGTTGTGGTTGTTGTTACATTTCATTACATATCCAAAGAAAATTTTTTGAAATAGCTGTTATTTATAACAGAACGTTCCATTGCAAATCATATTGGTCATCACCTATAATCCAAGTCGGGACATTCACATGATCCTAGGAGAATATGATATATTTCAAATTTTTTGGATTGGTACAGTGGTTATTTTGCATGCTTGCCAACTTCGACTAAACTTCCGTAAAATGTGAGTTAATTTAAAACAGGTTAAACAGGTTTCTAACTGAAAAATAGTTAAGATTTATCACTAGCCATTTAATTTCCCGTTTGAAAGTGGAACTTAATTGATAACATTTTTTTTTAAATATGTTTCGAAACATGTTTAAACCTGATTTATATTAACTACCATTTTACGGAAGTTAAGTCAGAAGTTGGAAAGTATGGTATCTTTTACGCAAAAAAAATAAATGGTTATTACCTATCTACGGTGTAGCTTCATAGTACCAAGAAATAAAATTATTTTTTTTCCATGTGTCTGGCATGTGTTTAACTAAAGTGGCTAATCTTTGAGATAAAAGATTTTCATTGAATAAAAATTATACATAATATTCCTCCACCACGAATTTTAAACATTAAAAATAAGTTATTTTTCAATGTTAAGTTCCGCTTACGTGCAAACACATGTTTTTTAAATATTCCCTTTTAATATTCTTTAGTTATGGTTAAAGTAACCGAAATACTTGCCGCTAATTGCGTAAGTTTTTATTGAGTAAATGTTGATTAGTTTTCCTTATATTGTGTTTAATTTAGGCTCTATTCAATTATTAGTATTTTTTAAATAAAACACAAAAACTGTTTTCCTTAAAAATAAATCCGTTCATATTCTGAAAGAAATGGTAAATGATTGTGGCAACATAATTGTCTCGGAACGCTTTGAAATTCAGTTTGTACGTGAAATTTTAAATGATAGAAAAACTAACTTAAAGTTTAATCAAATGTAAATTTATTTCCAAATGTTTAAAGCAAATCTGTGTACTATGTCAAATTTAGATTTTAAAGGTAAGAAAAAAATCTTAATTTTAAAATTGTGAAACGTACTTTTGCCTTCGGGGTCACCATGGGCAGTACACAATGTATAATAAATTACCTTTTGTTTTTAACCAAAGTTAGAAAAGGTAATTGTATGAGCATCCATTTTAACAATGCTTATTAGCATAATTCGAAGCTTATTTATTTTTCAAGTTATTTGCTCGTTTCCTATTTTAATTCAATATATTTATGAAGCATAAATTTGTAAGCTAATTTAACTACAGTTATTATAGCTAATTTAACTACAGTTGCAAAATTTATTTTTAAGTAGTTATTAAATAACAAGGTCATTTTCAATCAAAAATCCTTCAAAAAATCGCGAATTTTTCTTTGATTAATTTATTTCTGTAATTTCTAAATAAATTTATGATAAATGCTTGTAGAATGATTATTAAAAATAACATTTAATTGAAACTTAACTGTTTTAAACAAGATGAAATTCTACACCAGTGGAAAAATACCGGCTATCCTCTTAATATAATATAAATCGAATGTTATAAAATTTATTTTTAATTAGTTAGACATAAAGGTTTGTTTCAATGAAAAATCCTACAAAATAACCATGAAATTTTCATTGATGAATTTATTTTTGTAATTTCTAAATAAATTTATGTTGAATACATATAGAATACTTATTAAGCATAGCATTCAATTGAAACTTACTTTGTTTCAAACAAGTTGGAATTCTACATCAGTGAAAAGTACATGCTATCCTTTAATACAATGTAAATCAAAGGAAACTTTTCTCTTATTACAATTCATTCTCAATGTCTAAATCAATCTAAATATTTTCCATGTTAAAAGCTATGGTTAAAGTATTATATGTTTTAAAATAAACTGACATTTTAAAAATTTGCCTTAATTAATCAAAGCATTTTCTCGACTCATTAAGGCACGAATTTCCGTTTAATTAGTGTTTAATTAGTGTTTTCCATTTCTGATTGAGTCAGTTTTTTTAATAGGTTACATAAATTTGAAAATTTCAAGAAATCCATTTATATATAATAGTACAATATTTCTGGAATATGTTTCCAAAGTTTCAATTCAATCTGAGTAAAAGTGTAGGATAGAGAAGATCTTTGTAAATTTCCTTCATTAGGCTACACCGCCGGAAGCGATGCAAGTATATTAGGCCGTAGGGCGATGTTTGAAAAGAAGTTTAGAAACAGATTTCCGTTGCAACTTTCGGGGAGCAAGTTAATTTTTAGCTTTTATATAAAAAAAAAGTTCTTAAAATTGTCAAAATTCTGGATGTTAAAGTTTCACATCAATTAAAAATAAGAAAAAACATATCGCACTATTTTCGTACGGTATCCAGCAGCCGATTGGCTCAATCTCTCTCTTCTCGCAGTGTTAGGAAATCAGAAGCATACGTTAATGAATCCGCCGTGAATTTGCCTTAGTTTTGTTAAAAACCATCGAAAGTTTCACTTTTCTGCTTGAAACAAACGTAAAATTCCTCAAAATGAAATAATTTCTTAAAATTATTTTATGATCAAATGCTATAGCATATTCGAAATTTTAAAAATATATTAAGCATTGATTTTATTACCATTTTACTCTAGATTTCCGCCTTAGTTTTATTTATTGGGACTTCTCTAAGCTCTTGAAGACGAGCGACCTGTATATATGCCATTTTAGGCGCTCAGAAGCCGTGCTTTTCACCACCAGTAAAATTTTCTCGATTCATTAAGAGCACACACTAGTCACGCGGTAAAAGCCGAGCGCTAATGTAAAGTCTATGGGGGCGTTCTTTTAGAATATCTCGCTGAAATTTTAATATTTTTACATGATTTTTTTGCACAAGAGAGCTGAAGACGATCCACGACCGGCCTAGTTTTTACTTTTTCAGTTTTCGTTTCAGATTTTCTTTAAACAATTACTTAAACTTTCGGAACCGGTTTAAACCGGTTCTGAAATTGAAACTATCGTAATATAAAAAATATATAAGCAAAATCGAAAAAGTAAAAACTAGGCCGGTTGTGGATCGCCCTCAGCTATCTTGTGCAAAAAAATCATGCAAAAATATTAAAATTTCAGCGCCCCCATAGACTTTACATTAGCGCTCGGCTTTTACCGCGTGACTAGTGTACGCTCTTAAAGCACAAATTTCCATTTTTAAAAGTTGGTGACAAAAGATTAAAAATTTCATAAAACTCTCCCGTCGCGAAGGTTTTAAGTATGCTAATATTAATGAAAAAAGCCAGCTTTTCTGTTTTGCTAATTGGACATCTGATCTATTGCGCACATACTTCATAATATTGTAGAAAAAATGTATTCTTATATAAAAATTTATAACTTTTTTTTTACAAATTTTTAATATTTGATGGAATAATGTTTGCATAAAAACAGTTTTGTAAATATATACCTGCAGGGTGTTTCTAAAGGAATATCGGTATTTTAACATTTGGTAGTATTTGTTACATAAAACTTAAAATTATAATTAATACATAAAATAAATAAAATCTCAATCAATTTTACCTACAAGCTTACAAGTGTTCAATGTGAGCACCTTTCATCACACGACATACATGAAGCCAATAGCTCACTTCCCAAATGTGCATTAGCTGCAATGGTCAGCTGGTAGCGGAAGCACATATACACGATCCTTTATGAGCCTCCACAGGCAGAAATCACGTGTCGTCAAATCGGGTGAGCGTCTGAATAGAGTTTCTTTACTAATCAACATTTGTGTAAAACTGAACTAGCGACTTGATTTGTGCCGTGTGGCAAAAGGTGCTCATGTTCAACATTTGTAAGCTTGTAGTTACAAGTGTTACACTTGTTGTATAAACTTATTTGAGTTACTATTCAATGCTATATATTAATTATAACTTTACGTTTTATGTAATAAATACTACCAAGCGTTAAAATCTTAATATTCATTTTGAAACACTCCGTATAATAAACACATTTATTATATCATGTTTTAAAGTTTCAACTGATTTACTTTCAAAGGAAAATTTTATGAATTCGAAGAAATTCGAAGACGAAGATTTTGATCGCATACTATTTTTTTTTTTTTTTTTTTCATTTTCAGGTATTTTTCAGTTAAACATCTAAAAAATCTTTATATAACTTAAATGACATACAATATATGCAGTTACTTCTTAACTTGCAATCATTTATCCATATATATGTATGTGTGTGTTTTGGTTTAGGAAAATTTATTTTAAAAGTTAAAGTATTCTTCAGAGGAAATACATAGATCAAAATTTTAAAAATATCGCTTTTTTCTTCTAAAAACACTGATTTTGAAGTCAGTGGACACGATTTTGCAAAATGCATCGATCTTATTGAAATTTTGGAAATAAAAACTATTAACAATCACAATGCTAACAATCACAATTGATAAGGATCATCACCAATTTAGTTATGGTAGGCACAATATGTTCACAGTTTTTACTATACTTAAGGTAGTTTGGCACCTACGTCAAAATAATAATTTATTACTTTTTATATGTATATATTTATAAATTAAATCATAAATATGTAAATTCATCTCTTGTAAAATATTCCCTCGAAAATCCATGTTTGGTGGATATTGATTTCTAGATATTAAATTTAACCGTTTTTATGCCGGTACCTGATATCCGATGTGCGGTTATTGGATAACGTTGCGTCATTAGAGAATTTTAAAGAATTATTTAATTCTTTTAAGCGCTTTTTTGAAGTAGGTTGATTTTTTTTTCAAAAAGTTTATTTTATTTTTTACTTTTTAATTATTTACACCGTAATACATAATTGTATGTACTGACACATGATGGCTCTTTTAATTGCTTGACTAATGGTGGCACTCTTTACTAATCTTAAAATCAGAAACATTTTACATTATTTACCTGCAAGGAATCGAAGAGATTCTTCTAAGGATATGATATTACGAAGATAATTATTTATTTGACTTCATAAATATGTCAAAAAATATATATCGCTTTATATTTCAAAATAATGTTTCGGAAAAAAATAAAAATAAAATTTGCAAACGGAATTCCTATACAATTTCTAAACGTTCTCAATACATACTAAAATATATGAAAACTTTTAATGTATGAAAAAATTTAAATTGTGATATGCAGTTAGAATTTTAAAAATAGCGCGAATTTTATAATCTGTTTAACGCCTCTTTTACTTATTGGTATAAAGGGAAACTGTGGGGTACTTTTCGACACCAATTATTAGTGTCAGCATTCACAAATTATATTTTCAAGTTTCTGTTTTCCTAATGCAAAGAATGATATACCAGACCATTGTTTACCCATTTCCCTTCTCTTCTTCTTCGCTCTGTTCTGCTCATTATTCTACGTTCAAGTCATTAAGAATTCCCTTGTTTAAAGATTTTCTTCCTGGATATGCTCTGCAAATGTATATCCTTAAAACTTTTCTAAATTACTCTATTCTCAAATATGTAGAATTTCCGGCAACGTAGTGGAGTGTCGTGATAAAATAATTATATTTGCAAAGCTACTTCTGGAGAAATTGGAGAATTTTTCTGTACATTAATCTATACTAATAAAAGAACAAAACGCTCTGTCTGTGTGTGTGTCTGTGTGTGTGTCTGCGATGGCTAGCAAAATCTACAGCACGTACAAAGCTCAAAATTTTTTTGAGAGTAGCCCAATATCTCTCCTGATGCACCTGAGCTTCAGAATTTCAAAATTCCAATTATTAACTGAGTAATTAATTAAAATCAAGAGGTCACTCTCATAAAAAATCATCTTTTCCCAATTTCTTTCTCTTTCATTTGTTTACGGTTGGTTGGTTGGTTGTGTAAAAATTTTCGCAGAAGTAATAAGAAAGCTGAGACAGAATTAAAGAAACCCATGGAGGAATAAGATAAGTGGAGGTGAAGTAAGCTCAAAAAAGGTTTGCGATATGAAACCATTTATCGCTCAAATTTAATGTGGCAAACAAAAGGACGTGGAAGAGATTTTGTATTATAAGACGAATTGAAAGAAATGAATTACAGTTGAAGCATATTTCAAGAGGAAATAGCAAATTTTTAAAATGGTCTTCGTTCTATTATTATTTATTAGAATAAATATTCGCTTTTAAAATGAAGGAAATTGGAAAATTAGCAATAATTAAATATCAAATTAAAATTAAATAAGATATTGAAAACATTTAATACGAATTAAAAATTGTATAACTAAAAGTTTCCTTCATTAATGTAATTTTCAATACTTTATAACGTAGAAGAAAAATGTTTATGACTTAATAATTGCATGTAAATAAATATTTAAAATATAATGATGAAAACATTCTTTTAAAATCATGTATGAAAACTTAAGTAATAAATATTAATCTAAAATATAAATTTCTGACTGCAGACGATTTTAATGTACTAACAAAATAATGTTATATTTTCAAGCAAAACGTTAAAATAATTTTCTATATTGATATTTAAAACACATATGATAAAATAATTAATAAATTTTTACCGGTGAAGCGATAAATTAGTTCTTTTTTTAAAAACGAGAGAAAAAAAAATACAGGTTTAAACCTGTTTCAATTGATAGCGAAATTTTAAAATGGAGGGCCAAAATCACAGTCCGGTGAAATCCAAACACCTCATTGGTCATTGAGTCGCGTCCTTTTCAGGGAACAATCTCTTAGCAGTTGGGTAAATGTTGTCATACTCCTTTTTCCGAGAAAAAATCGTAGCGGCAGTTTTGAAGTAAATCTTATCTCTTTTCATTTATAATCTAAATTTTTCACTCTCATTTTATAAAATGGCATCAAAATATCTTAATTGAGTTAATTTCGATGGTTTATCTTAAATAAGAACAGACGGTAACAATCGCTTAAAAAATACTTTCCCCCTCACCTTTTTCAAATGGAGAAACAAGTTCGTGATTTTCACCCTTACCACTCGACCAATGGGGTGGCTGGATTTCACTTGACTGTGATTTTGGCCCTTCATTTTAAAATTTCGCCAATTGATAGGCGTGTCAAAGCACGTGCTTTTGTTGGTACTTAATTGGACTTAATGTAGGGTTACATCTTAAGCATCATCTCCAGAGATAATACCTCCACTCTATTAATTTCTTTTTACTCTATGAAAGAAACCAATTTGAGATTTTGACATTTCAAAAGTGACTGTTTTTTTCCCAAAGACCTTTAAAATTCATAGACTGGCAAAATGTCAGTTTAACTTAGGATTTTTGAACATAGCTATTGTCAGGTTCCTAGAAGACATCTGCCCTGAATTAGAAAGGAATAACCTTTCCTTATCTGAATGTTTTATGTATTGTGGGTTGTGTATCCGTGAAGCTCGAAATACCTTTCTTTCTTTTCTATAATAACGAATGACAGATGTTGACACAGGTGTGCAGATGACGCACTCGTTGATGAATGAAAGTGATGGCCGCGGGGCGTGCCTCAGCTGTCATCTAGCTATTGGAGTGATGTGTAAACAGTAGATGTCATGACTCAAGGTTGGTATGCGGAATTGAACCAATGGAGGAACTCTAAGAGGCCCTGTTGGGGGAAGGAAGATCTCTGACAAGGTCAACTCTTGACGGAGAGGTTGGAGACAGTTCTCGCTTGGCGTTGAGACCGATAGGTCGCTCAGGATTTGTGGTCCTGTTGGATAGTGTATATTTTGAGCGTGGGACAAGGCGTTCCGGTGGATAGTGTTATAGGCCGAGAAGTGAGGCCTAGTACCCTTGTGAGTAAATAATTTGTTAATAAATGTATTAAGAGCCAATTGTTCATTCTGAATGTTCAAAAAAGCTTTATTGTAAAAGATAGGAAATCAATATTAAAAGAAGTATTTTTTTTAAAAAACGGAAACGTTGCCGGTATATTCTCAATGGGCAGAGTGGCTATGAATCATTAGGTTATGAATTTGAAATAAATTGATTTTACAATTAGAGAACTTTTATTCTAAATGTTACATTGTGTTGGACAATATTGTGATATCTCCCTTTCGATCTAGAGTAAAAATCAATGGTGAAGAATTACAGAAGGAGAAAAAAGGGAACTTTTATATTTCTAAATCTTTAAAATTCTAAATAAAATCTGCAAACAGAATTCTTATACGATTTCTAAACATTCTCAGTACATACTAAAATATATGAAAACTTTTACTGCATGGAACATTTCAAATTATTACATGCATTTAGAATTTTAAAAATAGCGCGAATTTTATTATCTGTTTAACGCCTCTTTCATTTATTGGTATAAAGGGAAACTGTGGGGTACTTTTGGACACCAATTATTAGTATCAACAATCACAAAATATATTTTCAAGTTTCTGTTTTCCGAATGCAAATAATGATATACCAAGCCATTGTTTACCCTTTCTCCTTCTCTTCTGCTTCGCTCTGTTCTGCTCATTATTCTAGATTTAAGTCATTAAGAATTCCCTTGTTTAAAGATTTTCTTCCTTGCTATGCTCTGCAGATGTATAGCCTTAAAACTTTTCTAAATTACTCTACTCTCAAATATGTAGAACTTTCGGCAACGTAGAGGAGTGTCGTGATAAAATGATTATATTTGCAAGGCTATTTCTGGAGAAACTGGAGAATTTTTCTATATATTAATGAGTAAATAATTTGTTAATAAATGCATTAAGGGCCAATTGTTCATTCTGAATGTTCAAAAACGCTTTATTATAAAAAATAAAATTATTTTGCGATTTTATTAGAAATGTTAAAGATGAAAATTTAGTTTAAAAATTGGTTTTTTTTCTTAAACTTAGAATAATTTAGAAAGGTAAAAATCATCTCGTCAAATTTACTGGGAATTCCCCCCTCCCCCACCTTAAAACTTTTCTAAATTATTTTACTCTCAAATATGTAGAATTTTCGGCAATATAGAGGAGTGTTGTGATAAAATGATTATATTTGCAAAGCTACTTCTGGAGAAACTGGAGAATTTTTCCGTACATTAATGAGTAAGTAATTTGTTAATAAATGCATTAAGGGCAAATCGTTCATTCTGACTGTTCATTTAAAAAAGCTTTATTGTAAAAGATAGGAAATCGATAATAAAAGAAGTGTCTTTTTTTAGAAAACGGAAACGTTGCCGGTATATTCTCAATTCAGAGTGATGAGGTTATGCATTTGAAATAAATTGATTTTATAATTAGAGAACTTTTATTTTAAATGTTAGATTGTTTTGGACAATATTTTGATATCTCGCTTTCCATCTAGAGTAAAAATTAATAGTGAAGAATTACAGAGTGGGAAAAAAAAGGGAACTTTTAAATTTCTAAATCTTTAAAATGCTAAATAAAATCTGCAAACAGAATTCTTATACGATTTCTAAACGTTCTCAGTACATACTAAAAAGTATAAAAACTTTTAATGTATGAAAAATTTCAAAATATGATAAGCAGTTAGAATTTTAAAAACAGTGCGAATTTTATTATCTGTTTAACGCCTCTTTCACTTATTGTTATAAAGGGAAACTGTGGGGTACTTTTTGACACCAATTATTAGTGTCAACAATCTCAAAATATATTTCCAAGTTTCTATTTTCCTAATGCAAAGAATGATATATACCAAGCCATTGTTTACCCATTTTTCTACTCTTCTGTTTCGCTCTGTTCTACTCATTATTCTAGGTTTAAGTCATTAAGAATTCCCTTGTTTAAAGATTTTCTTCCTGGCTATGCTCTGCAAATGTATATCCTTAAAACTTTTCTAAATTACTCTACTCTCAAATATATAGAATTTCCGGCAACGTAGAGGAGTATTGTGATAAAATGATTATATTTGCAAAGCTACTTCTGGAGAAACTGGAGAATTTTTCTGTACATTAATGAGTAAATAATTTGTTAATAAATGCATTAAGGTCCAATTGTTCATTCTGAATGTTCAAAAAATCTTTATTGTAAAAGATAGGAAATCAATATTAAGAGAAATGTCTTTTTTAGAAAACGGAAGAGTTGCCGGTATATTCTCGATTCAGAGTGATCAGGCTATGGATTTGAAATAAATTGATTTTGTAATTAGAAACCTTTTATTCTAAATAATACATTGTTTTGGGCAATATTGTGATATCTCCCTTTCGATCTAGAGTAAAAATCAATAGTGTAGAATTACAGAGTGGGAAAAAAGGGAACTTTTAAATTTCTAAATCTTTAAAATGCTAAATGTAAACTGCTACAGAATTTTATGTAGTTTATTCTAATTTTTTTAATAGTAAATTACTCTCAATAATATTTATTAAGGGAAACATTTCGTCACCTTAGAATAATAAGATTCTATCTATGTTTTTAAAAAAATTGACTTGCCGGTATAGAAAGGTTCTATTTGTATCTATGGAGGCATGTCTGGATTACAATAATGTCATATTATGATTGTAAGCTCATATGTAAGTTATACATAACATCATTTTGATGCAAAAATGCCTTCATAGATACAAATAGAACCTATCTATATCGATAAGTCAATTTTTTTCAAAAACACAGATAGAACTTTATTATTTTCAGGTGATGATTCGTCAAAAAATTAGGAAGTTTAAGTTAATTTTACGTTTACGTTGTTTTATTCCTATTATTTCAGGAAGAAAATTGAAACAAAGTGATAGGGACAACTTAAAAATCACACTATATGTAAACTACATAAAAAGACAAAAAATATATTAACCCCTAAATGCTCAGGATAGAACGCGTTCCAAAAAATGCGCAATTCAAAGAATCAGAATTTATACCTGAAAATCTAAATAGTAAATTTTTCTTTATTTAATTACGAATGGTCTGTCATTAAGTAAAGTGAAAATTTCTCTTTTCAATTTCTTGTGAGAATACGGAATATGTGAATAAAGCCCCCAATAAATTGGGAACACTTATTGTATCGAAAATGATACAATATGCATTTAAGGGTTAAAAAATGTTAAATTACTTTTATTCTTAGTTCTTTCAACTCACCCCCGGATGTCCTTCTGGAGTACATGTAATACCACTGAAATGCCAAAATAGACCCGATCCCGAATTATGAAATTTCTGGAGTATTCTCTTTATTTATTTACTAATGATAAAGACAACGTATAATCCAGCCAAATTAAAGCTAGTAATTTAAATTTATTTTATTTCAATCAATTTCAATTAATTAAGTTTAGTTTCAACTAATTTTATCCTTCTAAAAATCATAGAGTCTCATAGTTCCCAAAATATGAGTTTCGAAATTTTTCTCCAAGATGTTGTGATAGCAAATTTCAGTTCGTCTTTACTGGCAGGCATAACACTCTCTTTCTGAACAACGTATATCTTCTAGATCTTTTTAAGAAACTCCATATACCCTCTGTTTCTCAAATAAAACATTAGCTTATATCCTATCTATGAACGTTCATGACGCCAGCATATACCTTCTGCATATATCGTACACTCTCTGCTTTTTCACGACTACAACAGTGCTGATCTACACCAATAAACGAAAGGTATTTTTTCTGTGTGTGTGTGTATGTGTCTGTGCGTGTGTATGTGCGTGCGTGTGTATGTTCTTGCGTGTGCGTGCGTGTGTATGTTCTTGCGTGCGCGTGCTTGTAGCGGTTAGGAAAATATGAATGAAGATAGTCCAAAGCAGTTTACCATTTACCTCACTCTTCTTGTCATATTTAAAATGTAGAATTTTTTTAATCCAAAATATCATTGGGCATTTTTTTACAAAACAGCTCTTGAAATGTTATCAGTACGTAAAAATTGACATTTTCCGCATAAGCTATATTTTTCAAATGAAATATAATAGTTGTCTGCCTGTGATACAGCAATATCTTATTAATATCTTATTTAGCAATATCTTACGCTCTGAATTTTTGTTTTCTTGACTATATTTCATAAATATAACATTTTAAATAAAGTTCTCATGTATGACGCGTTAAAAGTGAATTTACTTTTAATTTCTAAGCATGATTATATATATATTTAAAAATGCATAGCAAGTTAAAAATGTTTGAGAAAAGGCAGAAAGTTTTGCTCAGTTTTGTAAAGAATTCATCCCCATTAAAAATTTTGAACTTTGAGAAACAATTTGCGATAAGCGTCACTCGCCTCAAAACAAAAATAAATGTCAGACAAATTAAGCAAAGATTATGTTACTGATTTAATATTTTCCAAATAAATAACATTTAATTTTTAAAATAACTATGTGCATAGTCTGCATATTCACACTGCTTAGTTTGTTGAAAACTTATGATTTAATTTTAAGAAAGTGTTTAAAAATTTCAACGGGAGAAGCTATAATGTAGTCAATACGATAGAGCAGATACAATTATTTTATATGGAATTCTTTGTATACCACAGAATGTGAAGCTTATTTGTTTTAAAAAAAAATAACTTTATCAAAACTTATACAAACTGAGTCCACAATTTTGACATCTTTTAAAATATTTTAATTGAGAAAACGAAAATCAAGTTAAATAGAATAGACATGGAATATACTCAAAAAATCGTAGCTACATAATCGAGTAAATGTTCGTTGGACAAAGATGAGAAAAATAATGGTGAAATACATATGCCACAAATTTTTTCTTTGGCTTATTATCACATTTAATTTGGAGAGATAATATGAATGAGGAGATATCCGATAAGTATTGGCCTACGAATATAATCTGTATAAGTTTCAAGCCTGAAAACATGCCAAAAATACGTTACACCAATTTTCAAAACCCGATGAGGAACGAGCAGATAGACTGACTAAAACTCTAACTAAAAGCCTCACAACAAGCCTCTAGACTAACTAAACGCCTTACAAAAAGTGAGGCTAACGTTTAGACATTACATGATTCAGAAAAGAGCAGATGCATGACTTAGAAATACCGATTCACCGAAAATTCAGTTTTTTTTTTTTCGTTCTCGGTTCAAAATTTGAGCTTTGCCGAAAATTCGTTTTCTTTTTCTTCGTTCTCGTTTTCTAAATAACTAACAAACTAAATTCAACGTAATAATAATCATTTGTTTTTAGAATGTAGATAAAATAAAACCTTTGTTTCAAGTTTAAACTTGACATTGTGCTAAGCACGCTTCAAAAGTATGTGGCAAATTGCAACACCGCCATGGTGCGTGACACGTTTTTCTAGATAAGTTTTAACACTAGAAAGGCTGGAAATTTTAGTCAAGTTTTATAAAAATGTTTCACCCCAGAATTTTCACTTAAAATAGTTTAATTTTTTGTTTAAAGTTTTTTTTTCTTGTAACTTTTTAAGCATTTTATAATAATTTTTTTTTTTTGTTTGAACCGAAATATAGTCATACGGTAGCAGTCAAAATGGTGTATATTGAAAAATCCAGTCAATGCAAACTAATCGTGAACCATAGTATTTATTTCATTAACTCATTAGCACAAAGTGGTACGTTTTTAGATTACTAGATTTAGTGGCAAGAAGGCGTCTTTCACACCAGTAAATATGAAGATAAATATATACTCTCTTTCACAAGGCAAATTCCTTCATAAAATAGCATAAAAAGTACTCTTATTTTTAAATTGGTGGGTAATCTAAAATTTAAATTTTAACGAAGATAAAATGAATGAAGACAACATGAATAATTCGGGCGTTGATGAGTAAATTCCAGTTAAATTAGTCTGTTTTTAATAATTTGACGTTTATTTCTTTTGTACTGCAACTGGGCATTACATTACACAAATACATCATTAAAAGTTGTTATATAGGCTTTAAAAGCTGATGGTACATAGAATACACCCCCCCCCCCCGTCATTATATATGTTCAAAACGTCTGTATATTTAAAGGTTAATACCTCGCCTAATTCCCGACGATTTTTTCAAAAATAATTATCAACAATGCTTTTACAATTCTGTTACGACAGGTACCTCCATCGCTTCACAACACCTTTGTAGAATGCCCATAAATCGAAGTTTGTGTGTAACGGAAAAATGGTCTTTTCTGAAAAACTATATGATCTAGGACAATCGCTAGTTTTCCTGCAAGGTTTAAATTAAGGTCTACTACCTCTGTTTTTTTTTTTTTTTTTTTTTTTTTCCATAATTGTAGTTTCAGTAGATTCAGAAATAGAGAGGTGGCGGATTTTTGCTCTACATTTTTAAGGTTATTTCTAAAAATATACTACCAAAAATTAAAAGAAATGTGTCTTAGAGTTCAGCGTTACAAAAGCTTTATCAAGATGCCCCACACGACATACAAAAAAAGATTTTTTCAAATAACTTATTTAGCCGCTCTACATTTTCCCTATATACATTTGTGAATGTTTAAAAATCTGTAAATATTTGGGTCAATAGTCTTTCTTACTTCCCCCATTTTGAACTTTCCACGTTCCATAATTTACGAGTAAAATAGCTATGACAGACAGGCAGACACAGGAGTGATCTCATAATGGTTTCATTTCCCCTTTCTAAATACGGAACCCTAAAAAATGATATTTCTTGCCTATGCCATCATTTTTCGCAGATCAAAAGAAAATATGTTTAGTTAATTTTTTTCGAAGTTTTAACTTTAATATTTTCAAACCATTTTTTAGTTTTGTTTTTCAAGAAATATATATATATATATATATATATTAGTTTTTTTCTAAACTTCATTAGAACAAAAGCTTTGAGACAATCTGTTGAAAAGTTGATAATGGAGTAACTTATTTTTTCTAATTAACTTAGTTGTTGTAAAGTTTTAACAAACGATTTTCGAATCTTTAATGAGAGGCATTTTGTTTTTCTAATTTTATTTCCAGTCATGTAGTATGTCTAAAAAAGTTTGAGTATCGAATACTAGAATGATTTTGAACAATTTATCAACATTTAGAAAAAGACATTGGAGGTTTTTTATTGAATGTTTTTTTTCAATCAAACGTTAAATCTTTTCAAGGATAAAAAAGATTTTTTTTCTTTACTGGTTTATAAGAAAATACACACATTTTATTCGTTTGCTAACAAAAGTTTGTTTAAATTAAAAATAAATTAAAAACAGCGGGATATTGAAGATTTTCTTTGAATAATGAAATTTTCGTAGCGCGTTTTTATAACCGTTTTTCACATAGACATTTTTACGCGTTTTTTTCTGTAAAAGAAAAATAAAATATTTTTAACGTATGAATTGGATATATCATTATATAAAAAGTAAGTAATGAATTTTCCTAAAATTAAACCATAAATGGAAAACTTCATATTAAATTGAAATAAATAATTTAACTCTGGAAGTGCCAAGAGCAGTCAATTTGACTACCGTCAACTATGTATGATACGATTTAACCTCTTCGCTACTGGCGATTATTACAGTATTTTTAATTATTACTGAATTATTTCTTCTCTCGTTTGACTTCAGAGCGAGATTTTTGTTTTATTTTCATTAGCTCGAATCTTAGAATTCGAAACATATTATTCTTATATCGAAATTTCATTTATATTTGAGTATCATTAATAAAATAGGACAAAACTGATGTACCCATTTGGGTACTCAGGGACTGAAGAGGTTAAATGATAAAATGTCTTTAAAAAAGAATTATGAAACACACAATTGTAAGTTAAATAGATAAGTTAAAAAGCATTAAATGAAATTCTGGTGCATATTTTTTTAAACGCATATGTTTTTATTGCAATCAAATATGATAAATTATTTTTATGTTTGAGTATTTTTTTTAACTTTTGTTTGAGCCTGATGTTCGATGATTGATAAATATTCTGAAATGTCAAATTCCTTGGTGAAATATTGCTCCTCCCAGCCCCCCCCCCCTCAAATGAAGCCCCTGCTGATATGTCAAGACATCCGAGGAAGATTTGAGATTTTACATTTAATAGGCATAAGTTCAATCCCTACTCCCTGGAACCCTAGAATGTCCCTTTCCAGAACCGCAATAATCCTTCCCGAAGAAAAATGTCTGAATTGAACACTGTTAAAAAAGCAGCATAGCACCTGTAATTGTGATTTAGACAAAAACGTGAAACAGCGTATGGCAATGTCTAACGGTATATTAAGTTTGATAAAATTCCGCTCATTATTTCTTGAGATTTGATGCCTAAAATCGTCTAAATCTTGAAAAACGTGTTGAATTTTAGGAGGTGTTCCCGGGATCCAGCCCCCGTGCTTCTAGTGTTAACTCGTTTAACCTTCCTACCCTGAATGGGTCTAATCGACCCAGTCCTATAATGCGTTTCATTCGATTCAAACCAGAAATTTTTTTATAAAGTAAATTAAATAAATAACACAACGATTTAAGTTAAATAAGTATGTTAAAGGGATTTAAATAAAAATTCTGGTGTGAAATATTTTTATCAAGTTTGAGTAAAATTTCAACAGGGTAGGAAGATTAAGTCCCGTGGCACTTACACATATTTCATTCGGTTCGCACCACTTTCTAAAAAGAAGTTACTTTCAATCACATAACTTTGTAAATGTTCTAATTAAATAAGACAAATTTTATTTTTCTTTATTGCAGATGTCTAAAACAAATTTTGCAAAGAAATAGGATCCCAATTCAGACTCGGGGTTAGTGTTAATATGTAATTCGGGTAAAAGGGATATTGTTTGAAAATCAATTCAATAAATGACATTAGAAATAGCAATATCAAAGGTTGGGTTGTATCTCTAAACAGATCGACAAAAAATCACTTTCTTAAAATGCAGTTTAACTTAAATAATTATAAGAACTAATAAGAAATAATAATGCAAAGCAGTTTTAATGTTTCTGCCTCAACCAGGATTCAAACACCAAGTCTCTTGATTTTGAGAGGTCCATGCTATTTTCATATTATAAATTTGATTCAACTAAACATTGTATTGAAAATTCTTCAAATGGAATAAGTTTTTAGATAAAATAGTGAAAATTCATTCCAAAACTTAATGCTGCGATTGAACTATAAAAAGTTTTGGGTTGAACCAACGAACTGTTAAAATGTTATAGCGAGAATTGGTAAAATGTTCAACAATAAATGGATTAAATGTTGAACCATGAAGTAGCTATAATTATCATTTGTAAACAAAAGCAAATCAAATTGGGACATTTCTTTAAAGTGAACTCCGGCGTACAGCGACCATCCATGCCTGGAGTGGGATTTGAATCTGATCCGCTTAGTTTGTAGTCTGTGTTCAAGCTATCCACTCTTATTATACAAGTAAACGGATATCATATTATTCAAAAAGTAGCGTAATTAGAATGCATAGAACCATTATCTTCATTGGCTGAAATTTCAAGAATGTGACGTAAATAGCATAATTAGAATGCATAGACCTGCAGTGCGTGTAAAAACTATAAGAACAAAAAAAAATATTAATTTGTTTTATAAATTTCGAAACAAATGCAACTTTTTTCCTTATAAAATGTATCATCAAGCTGAAAAGCTAATAAAAATGGTTAACAAAATTCAATTGTGAGTATTTTATTACGAAAATAAGGTAATTGTACTAAAAATCACTATTTTTGACTGTGTAAATCTTTAAGAACAGTAAAATAAATTCAATATAGTAACCAAAGAAACAAATATTTAATATACCGGGTGATCCAAAAGTCAGGACGAACTTTAAAAATGAATAACTCGAAAACGAATCAAGATACAAAGATACGGTTTGCACCAAATGGATGGAAAAGAAACCGGATTTTGTGTGACAACGAAAAAAATAGTTTGCCGTTGACATCCAAAAAATGACACGGTAGTGTTTTTTGCACCAAAAGATGATTTTCAAATGAAAAAATGTTGACAATTTCCAAGTCAGCTTAGTTACAGTTAATTAGTACAACAGAAAATGTTCAATGTGCTGTCCCTCATTCATAAGTGCAGCTGTGAGACTAGGCACTACACCGTTCACAGCATTTAGTAGCATTTCTTGCTTTATGGCAGACACGTTTTGGCGGATGGCATCTTTCAATGCTGCTAGTGATGCCGTTGGTCGCCAATAGAACAATATTTTTTTGTTGTCACACAAAATCTGGTTTCTTTTCCATCCATTTGGTGCAAACCGTATCTTTGTATCTTGATTCGTTTTCGAGTTATTCATTTTTAAAGTTCGTCCTGACTTTTGGATCAACCGGTATTATGCACTAACCTATGAGTTTAATGATTGGAAATATTCTATCATTCTTCGAGATCATTAATTTTTGGCCCTGTTCAGGATTATTTTTCATTTGTCGCAACGCTTCTGGCCGGAAAGAACTGATATAACAGCGAGATAATGCGCCTATCCACACAATTGAGACAAAACTTCAGTTCCATAAGTAAAATATTGAAATTTTGCAATGGCCGCTCAGAAGTCCTAATCTAAACCTTATCAATAACTTATGGGGAGATCGTGCAAGATGAGTTTATAAAAATGGAAAGCATTTTTCCTCAGCATCAAAACTGAGATCTGCGATTGAACGTGAATAGTACAAAACCAGTCCTGAAATGTGTAAAAAAACAAATGATATAAAATAATAACGAAATATTTGCAATCCTTAAACTCACTTGCGGTTGCATAATATAATAAATATTTGTTTCTTCGGTTACTATATCGAATTTATTTTACTGTCCTTAAAGTTTTTACGCAGTCAAAAATTGTGTTTTTTGGTACAATTACTTTATTTTCATAATAAAATATTCACAGTTGAATTTTGTTGACTTTTTTATTAGTTTTTCAGTTTCATAATACATATTATAATGAAAAAAATTTCATTTGTTTTGAAATTTATTTTAAAAGTAATATTTTTTGCTGTCCTTATAGTTTTTACATACACTGTATTTGTCCTCATTGGCTAAAATTTCAAGATGTGGCGCGTAGGGATTTAGGAGATAAAACATTTTCCGTATTCATGACTACCACAACTGAATTCCCTAGGTATATAATTATTTCCCCCTACCTCTACATGTCGATTTAATTTGTTATTTTTATTTTTTAAATAGAGAGAAACGAAAAAATCGACTATCAGAATTAAACAAAAACTGATAGTTTTCTTTACAATAAATTGAAAACAATACACGTATAAAAAGTTTTTTTTTTCAAGTCTATAATGCTTTTACTCTTTCAAGTGGTTATCAAAAAAAAGTGGGGTCACTGAGTGCGAAGAAGAATTTTTTAAGTATTGTGTTTAATGTTAGTCAAACTCTTTTGTGAGAGAAAAAAATGAATATTTAAAAAAACATCTTTTTTTCATTAGGCTTAGACAAAAGCTGATTAAAAAATAATCAGGCGATCTGTTCAATGGAGAAACAAAACCAAAATTTCTCATTAGGGGAAAAAATCAGGCTATTTTAATCCGTAAAATAATTGATTGTTTAATAAAATGCTTTGTAATTTTTTTTCGATCATAAAAAAATTTCTTTGTATTTAATTCTGACTTTTCAAAAACTTTTCATGTCTACAATCTATTTTTGTTCTAGTATCTTATAAAGACCGTTGTTTTAAATTAATTATTATTTTTTGCTTAATTGATAAACTACGGAGATGCATATAAAAAAAAAGTACACATAGCTTAAATATTCTATGGAAGCTATTTCCTATAACATCAATTTACTAAATTATAAATATATTTCCGATAAATTTTCATTTATGGATTTCGTTTTCTAGATCTAAGGAAAATAGTTATCATATATTTTATTAAAACATTGTCCAATTAGATATGTGCAAGATTGAGATGTCAGACATTTATCCAGCTAAAAATATCTCATCAGCATGTTCCAAATAAAAACCTTTGTCGCGATAACCCTCGCAATTCCCGTCATTAAATAAGCATTTTGGCCTTGGGTGGACATATTTATGTGTAAAATTCTTTAAAATGTTGAAATGAGATTTTTACTTCCATCTATCTGTAATAGAAAAAAGTATTATAATCGAAATTTTTTCGACTTCTAGTTTTCGACGGATTTACACGTTTTAGGAGTCGGAGATCGCAAAAAACATGTTTATACAAAATGTCTGTCTGTTCATATGTCCATTTGTCTGTGTGTTTGTGTGTCGCCATTGTACCATCGAAAATTGTATTAATGCATGCATAGAATTGAACTATTTTTTTCTGTACGTTTTTGGCTATAGCGAGCAGATCCTTCTGCACTTTGGAAACATTCCACGAAAAATGTGAGCTATAATAGCGATTATTGTGCCATTTTCATTATTGTACCATCGAAAAGTATATGAAATTATGCATAGAATTGAACCAATATTTTGTGTATTTTTAGCTAAGGACAACAGGGCTTCAATGAATTTCAAAATATTTGGCCGCAAGGTGGGGGATCCATCGGGAATACATATTTTTCCCGTTGAAATGATTGCGTAAAATTGAATGCACTTGAGTCCTTAAAATGTTCAAAGGTGATTCTATGTGCTTACATGTCATGTGATAATCAAAAGCGAGTAGTTTTCTGAAGCATCGATGTTTTCGGGAGTCGCAGCACTTTTTGGTCGACCCTCTCGACAGTGCTTCTTTATCAAATGTCGATTTCATTCTATTACTACACAATTTCTGTGTTAAACCTTGTCAAAGCTATAAAAAATCCTGGCTGTGAAGTCCTTTCGACATAATTCCGTAATTATTTGCACTTTTGATTTTCAAAAAATCGCAGAAATAGAATTTCAAGCTTTTGACGTTCTGTAAACACAGACATTCACGTAATTGCTCGAGTTTTGATAAAAATCGGCTGCATATAAATCAGCTGCTTTTTCGTTGCCAGATTCCAAAAACTTAAATACTGACACTCTTACAAATGCAGTTGACTTTTGAACAAAAGGTAAGCGGTGTTTGTAACAATATTAGTGGCGAAATATTCACAGAAAAAATATTGGAAGAAATCATATATCGGTGTTTGAAGAACAAATCTTTAAAAATGTTTTTAAATTGCATTTTAGTTGTAGTTGTTGTTCTTCTTTCTAGGATTTAAAACTACATTTAATTTTTTATAAGACCTATTCATGTTTAATGCTGTATTTAGATGTATTTGTTATGAATTCACAGCTGTTAACAGACTTTTTTTTTTAAATAATACCATCAATTTGTACATGGTGTCAATTTTCGCTGATGAAATATCATTTTAAATGATACGAAAAATGTTCTAAGTAAATTCTTTATCTTCATTCTAATTCCCTCATTTCTAAAGATAGAGGTATGCAGTATTTTTTAATCATCTTGCTGAAGAAAAATAATTTTCCCAACTGCCAGTTTTGTTTATAGGGATCGTGCAAAAATTTAAGAAATGTAACACTTTATGACTTTTTTAACTATCCATGTTATTAACGTAGTCTTAATCCTATCTTTTTCTGGATGATTTTGCAATTTACATTGCCTGTCTATTAATAAAAGGTAAAAAAGTAAAGCGAATTTCAACCTTTTGGGGACAACCTGTTAACATTTTTCAAAGGTGCATTCAAATTTCCATGCATGAAAATGTTTTAATATTAATTCCTTCAAATTTTACAGATTAGTGAATTGATAGCGTTGGCAATTAGATTATAAATTCTGAAATTATTTTTTTTTCTCTTCAAGGGCTACATTGTAGGTAATGTTACATATGTAACATTACCAGTTTAGAGGGAGTGGTTGGCACTTGATATCGTGGGGAGAGGGTATTTTAATTATCACTTTTGATCTAAACAAAATTTCCTTCTTTGGGTAGCCTTTTTTTAAACCATATAGACTATTCTTTTTTTAGCCTGTTGTCTATTTTTATTAAAATATAAAGTTATTAAAACTATTAAATGATTATAAAATCATTTCATTCCAAAATTTTCAATAAATCAACGTCCTCTGTTACTTAATCTTCTGTTATATGCGCATGCAATTCGTTGTTAAGAGACCAATATCGAAATTATACTTGCCATATTTCCTAGTAACAGTAATAAAGAATGTTGTTCAGCTATTTTGTTTATAAGAAGTTCTATTTACCTCCGTTCAGAGAATAAATACAAAATAATATTACTGATAAATGTATGTAAAAAAATCTTATGATTAAATACATTTAAATAGCAAGTATTTTTAAAGTGTTATTTGGCATAAAGTTATTTCATATATTATAGTTATATTTTATGAACTTCTTCTTTTCATTTAAATCAGTAAAGCATATGAATAATAAATGTATAACGATGCCTGTATATTAATTCAAACTCAAAAAGAAAAAAAAAGGGAACAAAATGTAAAAATAAAAGATTTTTAGACACTGATAACGATATCATTAGGAAAGGGGATAGACTCGGGGAATAATAGCGCGTGATATCGTAAGAAGGGAGGTGATCCAAAATTCTGAAAATTTGCTAACGTTATACATGTACAATCCCTTAAAATCTGCTACAAATTTCACTGCGATCATCCCTGCGACCTAACTTCACTGCGATCATCTCTGTGACCTAACTTCACTGCGATCTAACTTAACTGCGATAGACACTTCATTGCGATTTAACTTTAAAACTGCGATCAGATTATCAATTCTCAAATGAATTTATATTTTTCCAAAAATTGCCTTCATACCACAAAAATAATATTTTACCGATCGAAAAGATTATTTCGTTCCTCTACTCGAAAGTAAGTTCCTTTCATAAATGGATTAAATACAGCTCACAACACTATTCTCAGTAACAATAGAATAAAAGTTAATTCTCTTTTACGAGTTTAATAGACTTTTGTGTCTGAAATAAATTTATTTAAAGCATTAATTTTTTTCAACAATAGATCAAAACACGAAATCTTTCAATATATTCCTAAAAAAACAAATATTCTAAAATATATTCTTAAAAAAATCATAAAAATATTTTTTCTTCAGACAACGTAAAATTTTTGTTTCTCGAGTTTTGCGATATGAAAAACTCTTCGAGGAAAAATGTTTTATACTCGTACGTAAAGCTTCTTAAATTTTTCTGAAAATAAAACTCCTGTAACCGAGGGTAAAAATATCTTTGAGATTTTCTTACCTCCAATAACTGAAATACTATATTTCTTTATAAATAAAGTCTAAAAAGAGTACATAAGACATTTTATAAATTTGAAATATAGCTTTTAGGTTTTGTTTCCGTACGTTTTCACCATGTTTAAATATAGTAAGTACTCTATTGTTTTTATACTGCAAAATAACTCAAAAATTTGATTTTATTGAAAACCGTGGTGCAAAAGTTATGAAACACTTCATATAAACATGAATTTATAAATGTAGTAATAATTTTAAAAGTTATTTACATCCAAATCGAAAATTAATATAGTTTTGCTTATGGACCGGGAGGTGGCAGTATACTCAATTACCTCATCGAGTAGGAAGCTGAGATTCCAGAAATAGTTAAAACTCGATTTACATATTAAAACGCAATCGGTCTGTTAAATCATATCTTGTTGGAAAACGCCTGAAAACCCAATTTTAGTGGTTGACTCGTAAGTTTACCATTGTGTTTTCCTGCTCCCAGCTTTCCATGTTTCATACTTTTTGGATGCAGGAAGACACAATAATAAACCTATGAGTCAACCACTAAAATTGGGTTGCAAAGTTGTTTACCCAGATATGACTTGGCAAACCAGTTACATTTTAATATGCTATTCTTCCTATTCCTGGAATTTCAGCTTCCAACTCAATGAAGTGGTTGTCTTTGTAGCTGCCTCCCGGTCTGTTAAAAGATATGGCTTTTGACGCATTCAATGTTTATCTTTAAAAAAAAAAATGTGTGTGGCACTCGGGGACTGCCGCGGTAAGACTATTGCATAGCATTTTTTATCAACCTATGCAAAAATACCGCGTCAATGTCTGCCGAAGGATACCGAAGGATACCGTGCCGAAGTCTGCCGAACTGAAACGACGTTAGCCGGAGTGTTAGGATTTTTTCTCGTTACGGAATTTCTAGATTCGGTCGCCGCGCCCAAAGCCCGCGATAAAAGCTATGCAATAGATTTAAAAAAAACGCGCTGAATTTTATGATTGAAATTCTAGTAAGTTCCGAAAAAATTACGTTAGAATATGTTAATTTAGAGTGAATCAAGATAATTTAAAATTCTCCGATTTGACTGACGCTTAATAGAAAGTGCAAACATATGAATTAATATTTTACTTTTTTTAATATAGCGACAACAAAGAAATCAAATTCTGCGTTCAGTATTTCTGCGCTGTTTCTTCACCGCAAATTTTTAGTAACATTTCACTGTTAAATGATAAAAGAGTTGTTTTTAAATAGATGTTATATTGTTCATTTTTTATGTATATTTTCACTCTTACTTTTTAGTGTTTAAAATACTTCGTTATTATAGTTTCATAGCCAGTTGGCCTGTTATGGCGAGAGTGGTTTGGTGCTAGAGGGTTCGTACGGGTCCTGGAATTTCAAAACCAGAAAATCATCGGAACCAGTATTTTTTTAGAGAAAATTTCTCTTTAAACAAAGCGAAATTTCGCGCGTTTGAATTAGATTTATTTTTTTAATAAAAAAATATTGGTATTTGACCTGGGGACATGGGAGGCTAACGGTACCCGTACGAGCCGTGTGTTAATTATTTAGATGGCACTGCACCGGCTCAAACTACAACAGTGTTCAAATAAATTAAAAATATTTAATTGTATTTTCGTGTTTCAATCAATAAATAGAATAGATAATACAACATGAGATTTTTTATGCAGATTTACATGCTCGCTTCAGAATTATTGTAGCTTGGGACAGCGCAGCGCCATCTATTGACAGAATTTCCAACTTACATCTGGTTAGTCTTTTATTTCCTGTATAGACCCCTTGCATTGACATCATAGCAACGCCTGATACTGCAATCTGGTGCACATCTGAAGCCCAAATAGAAAATCATAACTACCCGTTTGCCGTTTAAAGCATGTGTGGTCTTTCTATTTAATTTTGATTTTTCTTATTCTTGCATTATTTTTCTAAGTACTTAAAAAATGAAGCTCAAATCATTATGTTTACAAATGGAAAAGCACCACATATGCCTTATGTTTGGGCGCCAGATGAAGCATGTGACGTCATGTGCAAGAGGTCTATAGTAAATGTAAAAGTAGTTCAAATTTCTGTCAATAGGCACTGCACCGCATCAAACTATAACAATGCTCAAATAAATTTAAAACATTTAATTATATTTTCGTGTTTTAATCACTAAAGTAATAAATAATACAACATGAGATATTTTTATGCAGATTTACATGCTAGTTTCTAGTAACTATGCTAGTTTCTAGTAACTAGCATGCTAGTTTGGCCGCTATTGTAGTTTTGGACGGTGCATCGCCATCTACTGACGGATATTCGAACTATTTTTACATCTACGTTATATGAAGTTGGTATATACACCCACCAGGTGTAATGTGACACATTTCATATTTATATTTATGTTCATTATGTTCATGTATTATATTATAGTTCATGAATCACTGAATTTTTAAATTGAGATATTTATTTCTGGTCACACTGTAATATGCTGTCAGAGGACAATCCAGTAACATAGTGCAATGAGGAGGAAGGAAGACCACAAACATGCAGAAGTAAATCATGTTTATCTATGCCGTAAAATTATTTCTAGAAAGGGTCATGATTTTTAGAGCCTAGAAAGAAGAGAAGAAGATTTGAAGCCTAGAAAGAAAGGGAAAATGATGAGACATCTGTTTCCTGTGCTTCTCTTTTGCCACAATTACCACTCCCTGTGACCCATGAGTGACCTTTTACCCAATTAAAATAGAAAGTCTTGCCTGGTTTGTGTTATAAATTTGGAATAACTGAAATATTGATGTACATACACACACACACATACATATATATATATATATATATAAGGAGGATGTATTGGGGGTCTGAAGGTTAGAACCGGTGAAAATATCCTATAATTTTCCAGAATTCCTTTGCTCCGGATATCTGCAATTTGCAGTTTTTTTTATTTTTTGTAATGAAATTTATTTAAAAGTAAAAAGTTACCTATTGCAGATTCAACCTTTGCATTATTATACTATTAAGTTTTATACTTATTATACAATTAATACTGACTGTATGAATTTTATTATATTGCTTTGTTCCTCTGCTTTTTTTAGCTTAGGGGCCATCCATAAATGATGTCATACTTGAAGGGGGGAGGGGGTTCATGAAATTGTGACAGTTTGTGACAAGGGGTGGGAGAGGGTAGGAAGAAATGTGACATCACACATTTTGGTTAAAATAAAAGCATTAAAATTAAACAGATTAAATTATGAAATATGAAGTTATTTTAAAATTAAATATAATGTGTTCATAAAGATTTAAAGCCAACTATGTTAAACTCTATTTCAATTTCCAAAACACTGCTTTTTCAATTGCTCCTTCATATTAATATTTTATTACTATTCTATATTATTTTTTTTGTTGTTGTTGTTGCCGTTGTACACCTTTTGTTATGAATCCTATTTCATACAAAATGCGAATCAGTTTTATTGTTCAGCTCACCAATGTCATTAAAACACATAGTTAAAAGTTTTAAAATTAAATTTTAAATGTGATATTAAGCGTATTGCTTTGTTTCTGAATTGCAAGTATATGTTTACGTTTAGTGTGACATGTGACAAAGGGGGGGGGGGGAGGGGGTAAAATGAAGTGTGACACTTTGTGACAAAGGCGGAGGGAAGTCCAAAAAATAGAAAAAAATGCCTGAAATCATTTATGGACGACCCCTTGCTAGTTTAATTATATTTTTTGATATTATTATATAAATATAGTGTGTTTCAGTCAACATAGTGTAGCAAACATGTTTGCCTCCTACGAGAAAGAAAAGTTGAATCTGATTGACTGTGACTGTAATCATTTAACATTATTTCTGATGTCTATATGCGAAAAACTTATGCACATACAAAACGCTAACGGTGAGTGAGGGATCATGCGAGATAATTTTGAACGGCCTTTTGCCATAGTACACACGCATTTCGTTCAAACACGTTGTCTGGTTAACACGTTCACTGCCGCTCACGCGAAAGCGTGTGATATGGCGCCAACGTTAAGGGGCCACTCACGCGCCAGCGCGTGATGTGGGGTAATGTCCAATAGCCAGTCACGGGCTGGCACGGGAAAATCTTTCACTGATTTTTTTTTTTTTTTTTTTTTTTTTTTTTTTTATAAAAAGTAAATTGGCTTCGGGGGAAAACCCACTTCTACAGTGCGGCATTAACTATCATCACATCTCCATGTAAGCGACAGCGAACATGTTAAACAAAGCAATTAATTACAAAATAATGAAAAAATATATTAACACAGAAACTACTGTGAACAGTCATATTGACGGCTACCATATGAATATGTTTCGGTTCAAACTAGAATTTTTATTATGAAATAACTTTAAAAAATAAACAAAGGGGAAAAGCGTTAATAATAATAACTAAACTGTTTTAAATCTAAATTTTGGTGTGAAATACTTTTATAACACTTAACTCAAATTTCAGGTAGTTCTAGTGTTAATAAATAATCTTAAAGAATGTTCCGTAAAGTACCGAAGGTAAGGCCCCTCAGAATATAAGCCCCCTTTTATATATTTTCCAAATTATGTAAATCTTGGGAATTTTATAAATTCCAAATATATCTCCCAACCTCCCAATTTTCCTTTCTAATTCTCAAAAGTTGCAATTAAAAGCCTCCTTTGAAATTATTAGAATTTCCTGTCTGGTAAAAGGGGACTTACTTTCGTTATTTTATGGTAATGCGAAAAACTCGTATGGGTTCACGCTTAAATAATTACTTTTCTTTTCAATACTCTGATAGAAAATTTATTAAAACGTCGTAATTTTTAATAATATTCTCCCTGTTTTCTGACCTCTTTGCTGAACAATTAACATCACTTATTTTTCCTATTATTCCTATTTATTCAGAAAAACACGAGTAATAAAATATTACTTAAATCATTTATGATAATAAATCATTACAACAGAAGAAAAATTGAATAGCAATAGATGCATATTTCAGCACTTTCACTGCAAAATTACATCATTATTTTTGAACTAAAATGAATCATTCCCTTAATTCACCTGAAAATCAAACGGTAAATTAATGTTTATATTGACAACTGGAGTGACAAATGAGATTCCAGTTCCAATTATTCAAACATAATGACAGATTTTGGATGAGAAAATGACTATAATGAAGTGCGATTTTCTGGTTTCCTTTCATTTTTGTGGCTTGTGACAAATTTATATATATAGCATGAATAAAACTGAATCTCGCTTAAAACTAGAATTTCAGTTGTAAGTAGGTATGTGTATGTGCTTGTGAAAGAGTGAATGCGGGGTAGAAGTAACATCTATATTCTACATTCATAAGAAAATTACGGGAAAATTATTTCCATCATTAATCAATTTGACCATTGAAGTTGTTAGATACAAAGGCTCTCATTCAAAGAAACTTCGATAAATTATACGTGAACTACAATGTTTCTCTAAAAATACACTATGTAGTCAAAAGTATCAGAACACTTTCGATTTTTAACGTTTTGTCTAACATCAAAAGAAATAAAATACTTATCGAATTCTTCTGTAATTTGAGAAATGGCAGGAAAATGTTTGATTTTATATTTTCAGAAAAAATTTAAGGGCACATGGAACATAAAATGGTTAAAATTTTTGAGTTTTCCATTACAGACCTAAAATTTAGAGCTACAAGATTACGATGCTAAATGATTATGGATCTAAAAGCTTATAGCGCTGAAGGTTTTATAGGATATATTTTATGCACTGTGGATGTTATATAGATTTTTTTTCTCGAAATGTGTTTGTTTTTTATGCTTTGGTAGATTTTTCTAAAATTCTACTTTAGGTAAACAGTTGAATTTTTATTAATTGTTTAGCTAACTTTTTTCTTTAAAAATACCTAACATTATAAGTCTGAGTGAAAAAATGTTTAAAATAATGGAAAATATGTTCTTAAAATTTTTAGGATTTTCGAGGTTTTGTAGTAAATGTTTTTAATTTTTTTTTTTCTTTTAAGCCAAAATAAAAATTGCTTCTTATTATTCTCAAATAGTATGTTTTCTGACGCCCTAACAAATTTTAAAGTGACATATTCCGCAGTTTTTTAGAAAAGTGTACCGAACGGACATATTGTTCAAAAAAATTCCTAAAGATATGTAAAACTTAATTAGTTCTTGAAAACTAGTTTATATATAAAATTAATTTCTTTTGATTTATAAATGGACTATAATGTCTATATTTACTGAAAGAAAAATTTCATTCCTATCTTTATTTTTAAGTAAAATACATTATGTTAAATATTTTGAAAAAAACTGTTTCATTTTACTTATCGAGATGTTCCATGTGCTATTAATCACGAAGGAAGTAGTGGGATCAACAACGAAAATGAAATAAAATTATATTTGCAATCATCATGTAAAATAAAGTACTGAAAAATATTTGAAGGCGTAGAATTTAACTATGTGTGTCCTGTACAACATGTGTATAAATATGCATAAAAATAGCATGTATATTTATAGATAACAGTTTCTTTTTTTAAAAAAATGGAATATTTTTTCTTTATTGAATGCAAAGTTTTCGAAGAAATTTGTCGCCAGGATAACCAAATTTATTCAAGAAACTTGAAAAATTGTAGTAAAAATAATATACACTAAAAAAAAAAAAAAAAAACTGTAAATTAACTAAATTTTTTCTTTAAATCCAGGATTCCAAGAACATTTTGTACAGCAACAGCAAAAACTCATGAGACAAATACACGTTTGTACTGTAAATAAAAAAAAAATTCGTGTGGCACTCGGGGACTGCACCGGTAAAGCTATTGCATAGCATTTTTTATCAACTTATGCAAATATAATTATTTATTTATTTTTTATTTATGCAGTTTCTTTTTTTTATTTTTATTTATTTATTTATTTATTTATTTTTATTTTTATTTATTTATTTTTTTTTGTCTTTGATATTAATTCAAGTTACACTTTTTGAGCGTGATGACCGATAACAATTTTTTTTCTTTTATTGAATAAATGAGAAGTTAATATCGTTTAAAATATTTTTATTATCTTACAATACATGTAGGTTAATCAGGAATTTTTATCATTGAAACTATACGTTTATGGTAGCTCAAATAAAAAACATAAGTTTGAGACTTGATATTCTCAAAATATCTGAAAAATACCGCGTCAATGTCTGCCGAAGTCTACCGAAAGATACTGTACCGAAGTCTGCCAAACTGAAGCGACGTTAGCCGGAGTGTTAGGATTTTTTTTTCTCGTTACGGAATTTCCAGATTCTTTCGCCGCGCTCAAAGCCCACGATAAAAGCTATGCAATACCTTAATAAATTACAAAACAAAATTTGGCCGCGCTACGAAAATTCGATCGCGAATTATAAGCATTTTAAATTTTCCGAACCTCACCGTGGGGGGTCTCCTGTCACCAAAAATTATCACTGTCTCATAATAAATTACCAAACAAAATTTGGCCGCACTACGAAAATTAGATCACGAGTTATAATCATTTTAAAATTTTCGACCCTCACCATGGGGGGTCACCTGTCACCAAAAGTAACCCTGTCTCATAATAAATTACCAAACAAAATTTGGCCGCGCTACGAAAATTAGATCGCGAGTTATAAGAATTTTAAATTTTTCGACTTTCACCATGGGAGGGGGTCTCCTGTCACCAAAAGAAACACTGTCTCATAATAAATTTTCAAACAAAATTTGGCCACACTACGAAAATTAGATCGCGAGTTATAAGCATTTTAAATTTTTCGACCCTCCCCATTGGGGATCTCCTGTCACCAAAAGTAACACTGTCTCATAATAAATTACCAAACAAAATTTGGCCGCGCTACGAAAATTGATCGCGAGTTATAAGCATTTTAAATTTTTCGACCCTCATCGTGGGGGGTCTCCTGTCACCAAAAATTAACACTCTCTCATAATAAATTACCAAACAAAATTTAGCCCCGCTACGAAAATTAGATCGCGAGTTATAAGCATTTTAAATTTTTCGAACCTCACCTGGGGGGTCTCCTGTCACCAAAAATTAACACTCTCTTATAATAAATTACCAAACAAAATTTGGCCGCGCTACGAAAATTAGATCGAGAGTTGTAAGCATTTTAAATTTTTCGACCCTCACCATTGGGGATCTCCTGTCACCAAAAGTAACACTGTCTCATAATAAATTACCAAACAAAATTTGGCCGCGCTACGAAAATTGATCGCGAGTTATAAGCATTTTAAATTTTTCGACCCTCATCGTGGGGGGTCTCCTGTCACCAAAAATTAACACTCTCTCATAATAAATTACCAAACAAAATTTAGCCGCGCTACGAAAATTAGATCGCGAGTTATAAGCATTTTAAATTTTTCGAACCTCACCGTGGAAGGTCTCCTGTCACCAAAAATTAACACTCTCTTATAATAAATTACCAAACAAAATTTGGCCGTGCTACGAAAATTAGATCGAGAGTTGTAAGCATTTTAAATTTTTCGACCCTCACCATGGGGGGGGGGGGGGGTCTCCTGTCACCAAAAGTTAACACTGTCTCATAATAAATTACCAAACAAAATTTGGCCGCGCTACGAAAATTAGATCGCGAGTTATAAGCATTTTAAATTTGTCGATCCTCACCATTGGGCGGTGTCTCCAATCACCAAAAGCTACATTATCCTACCTTGTTTTATCTTAAGACGATTCTTTTCTATACACATTCTATCAGGAATTTTTATTATTGAAACTATAGATTTATAGTAACTGAAATAAGAAACATAAGTTTGAGACTTGATATCCTCTAAATATCTGAAAAATACCGCGTCAATGTCTGCCGAAGTCTACCGAAGGATACCATGCCGAAGTCTGCCGAACTGAAACGGCGTTAGCCGAGTGTTAGGTTTTTTTTCGTTACGGAATTTCTACATTCGGTCGCCGCGTTCAAAGCCCGCGATAAAAGCTATGCAATAGCTTAAAAAATCTGCAAGGTTACAAAGAATTTTTTAGAAAACTGGGGTGTCTAAAACTTTTTGTGTAGCTACAACCGGGGTTACAGATAAAAAATTTAATATGGTACCTCTAAAATTGTATCTTGAAAGGGAGTTGACATAAGAGGAAAAAACTTTTTTCCGAAATACGCCACTTTTGAAAAAAAAAATTAGAAGGGTTAACTGCGACTTTTATCGAATTGATTGGAGCATTTGAGACGTTAGGCCAGTACACCGCAAAAATATCTGTAATACTACAAATGCAAAGTTGCCGAAATCTGTATGTTTACTAACATTTTATCTGTACATACAAGAAAAGATCTAAATCTACAAAGCAAATGTTTTGTAAAGCTACAGAAATCTGCAACTTTACAAACGAATCTACTAAAATTATAGTTATCTTACTAAATTTTTATCTGTAATCTGAGTTGCAATTACATAATATATTCTAGGCATCCCAAACTTCCTAAAAAATTCTTACTAACCTTACAGATTTTTTTTATTTTCAGTGCAAATCTGTATCTGTTACATGAATTTCTGCAGTTGCCGTTACATAAAAAGCCCTTAGGGATCCCAGATTCCTAGAAAACTTTTAGTAACTTTACAGATTTGTTTTACAGTGTACGATCTTTTGGAGTATGTCTTTGAATTTTAACTGTACAGGAGCGGTTAGATTGTTTAGGATTAAAACAAAACTATTTTTTATGATAAACGGTTTTTGTAATTTCTGGTGCGTAAATGAGTTTTTGCGTGCGGGTTTCTTTGAATGGGGATGGAATCGATGACTAATTGATGAGGGTGAATTGCGATTTTTATTTAATATCTCAAATTATTATTAGAAATTTAAAATAATTTGTATCAAGTGTATCAAGAAACACTTTGGGCTAAATCAATGCTAATTTTCAGCCTCGTAAGTGCCGTAGATTTTTCTAGTTATCGCGAACAGACAGACACACATACGGAGCGAAACTTTCATCAGTATACATTGCTTCATCTATTTAATAATGAAGTTATAGTTTCATTATAAAATTGTAAACTATTTTAAAAGCAATCAAAAATCAGTAAATTGTGATAGTTTTCAAACAAATTGCTTTTGAAAGAACATTTTTTCTCCGATTCGACAGTTGAAAATTCGAAATTTTGCAATATTTAAACTTTAAAAATTTTGAAGTAAAAGCTTAATTTATTGATCAGGTATTGCCTGCATTACTTAAGGACGTGTTTTAGTTAAGTTGAAAGTTTGTGAATTAAAACAAAAATATATTTTAACAAAATATTTATTAATAACTGTAGTTTATTAATAACTATATTTTTATACTAATTTTATAAATATATACTAAACATACTAAATATACTAAACATAAAAAGCAATCCTCCTTTTTTATTCGTTACTAGTAATCTTGCATTTGCAGAGTAATGATCCAATTACACTGTACAACAGCGAAATTTTTCTTGAAGTGAAATTGCGCAATTCTGTTATCTGTATAAAATCAATCCACTGAACACAAATATTACTATGGAAAACGTTCATTAGCTCTTATTTTAGAAATACAGATGCACAAAAATATATATTTTTTAAATAGGTATTTTTAAATTAATATTGAAAAACATAAATGAGACATAACCTATAATTTTTTTTTTACAGAAATTGATTTATCGAAACTTGAAACATGTAAATCTAAAATTACAGTTTATTTCACCAAATAGTTTTTAAGTTAGTTATGTTTAAATAATTGTTCGATTTTTTTTTTTTTTTTTTTTTTTTTTTTTTTTTGAAACAATATGAAAAAGGCTATTAATATTAGGAGTTTTAAATGTTACATCTGTATATATTTAAATTACTTCACCAAATGATTTTCCGTCTAATATCTGAAAAAACAATTTACTGAAGACTCCAAATAGGGTATCAAACTTTGTTCTTAACCTTTATCGGACTGTAATTAGCAGGGTTGCCACTGACGACTGTCATTGTAATATTTTCTTACCACTATACATTTAAAATAATATAGGATATCCCTCTTGAAGATATTGTCAAAGTAGAAGTTAAATTGATAAAAAAGAAAGTGGTAAAAACCGAATAAAATTAATTTAAGTTAGGCTGGTTCCGAACGGGTGTATCTTGTTATTTCACCCGGCCTTAATTTCCTTAAGCATATATTGAAAACTACTAGGCGAAATGAGCTATGATTTTAGATTAACATATTTGAAGCTTTTCGGAATCGATTTCTGTTTTTTAAAAAGTTATTGGTTAAATTTCTAATAGTGTTTAAATATTTAATTTAAAAAGTCCTTCCGGCAATGCCGGGAGGAAGAGGTAGCTTTCATATACTTATATATTTATTTATTTATTTTAAAGTAAGTTACATTGTTCAAAAATACTAAGCTCAAATTAGTGGAAATAATCTTTAAAAATTAGTGATTTTATAAGATTGAATACTAGTTTTTGTCAAGACTGAATATTAATAGGAATTTTTAGAAATTAGTCATCCTTTATTCAACCTGGTTTTATTTTAAGCGATTTAGAGAGTCACCAAATTCCACGATATCATAAAGTGCATGCCATTTTAAAGCAACATGATGAATCGTTCAGATCACACCGTTTCAAAATGTCAGCCATAAGCAAAATTCAAAGTGCTATAACTCAATCATTTTTTGACATATAGACAAAATAAAAAGTGTTCTGGAATCGTTGTTTTAAGTTTTAACACGTAAAAGAAAAATATTTTTCAACTTTTAATTTTTTCGCATTTAATCTTAAATTTTAAATTTTTTAAAAAATTTAAAATGGTCACCATTTTGAAACAAAATAGTGGATGATGCTTCCCAACGAACTCGGTCGAGACATTTGTATGTAGTATGTACATACCAAGTTTCATTGAAATCGGTTCATAAATACGCGTGTTATCACGTAACAAAATCAGATCGTTTCAAAATGTCAGCCATAAGAAAAATTCAAAGTGCTATAACTCAATCATTTTGTAAGATATAGAAAAAATAAAAAGTGTTCTGGAATCGATGTTTTAAGTTCTAACACGTAAAAGAAAAATATTTTTCAAATTTTGATTTTTTCGCATTTAATTTTAAATTTTAAATTTTTTAAAAAATTTAAAATGGCCACCATTTTGAAACAAAATGGCGGATGATGCTGGCCAACGAACTCGGTCGAGACATTTGTATGTACTATGTACATACCAAGTTTCATTGAAATCGGTTCATAAATACGCGTGTTATTACGTGACAAAAATCAGATCGTTTCAAAATGTCAGCCATAAGAAAAATTCAAAGTGCTATAACTCAATCATTTTTTAAGATATTGACAAAATAAAAAGTGTTCTGGAATCTTTGTTTTAAGTTCTAACACGTAAAAGAAAAATATTTTTCAAATTTTAATTTTTTCGCATTAAATTTTAAATTTTAAATTTTTTTAAAAATTTAAAGTGGCCACCATTTTGAAACAAAATGACGGATGATGCTGGCCAACGAACTCGGTCGAGACATTTGTATGTACTATGTACATACCAAGTTTCATCGAAATCGGTTCATAAATACGCGTGTTATTACGTGACAAAAATCAGATCGTTTCAAAATGTCAGCCATAAGAAAAATTAAAAGTGCTATAACTCAATCATTTTTTAAGATATTGACAAAATAAAAAGTGTTCTGGAATCTTTGTTTTAAATTCTAACACGTAAAAAAAAATATTTTTCAAATTTTAATTTTTTCGCATTTAATTTTAAATTTTAAATTTTTTAAAAAATTTAAAATGGCCGCCATTTTGAAACAAAATGGCGGATGATGCTGGCCAACGAACTCGGTCGAGACATTTGTATGTACTATGTGCATACCAAGTTTCATTCAAATCGGTTCATAAATACGTTAGTTATCGCATGACAAAAATCAGATATATATATATATATATATATATATATATATATATGGTTATATATATATATATGTCAACATTTGAACGGAGGGTGGTTTTGGGGTCTGGGGGTCATGATCGGTGAAAATATACCAAAATTTTCCGGAAGTGCTTTCCTCCGGACGGCTGCAATAGGTAGCTTTTTACTTTTTGTAATGAAAGCTACCTAAAATGCACAGATTTTGGGGGAATCTTAACTTTGCGCATGTATACTTTTATACCGAAAGCTAACACTAAAATTTTAATGATTAATTCATATTCTGTAATTCCAAAATCAGTATAAAAATATATCGTTCATTTAAAGGACAAAAAAAAATATTTTGTAGACTAATGATTAACATTTAAGATCTCGGTTTGGTTTTCCAATAATAATAGGAAAAATGGTGTACTTTTGTCTAAATAATAGCCAAACAGCACTTACTCACAGGCATTTGCTCAAAAGGGATTTGGTACCTTCTGTGTGCATGATTGTCATTTTTCTCATCTTACGATTAGCTATATTTTAACAAATGGCCCAGCACTCCATCATATATATCGACATTAGTTTAATATTTCGTCAACTTGTTTGACAGGCTTCCTGAGAAAAATGCATCATGTGGCAGTTATTGACATTTTGAAGTACACAGATATATAAAAATATAGCTTTTTACTCTCTTATCCTTTATCGTATTTCAGAGTTTTTTTTATCGTAACGTGATTGACAGTTTTTTTAACTTAAGAGCCCACAATAGTCACAGAAAAATTACTCAAAAAGACCCGGATGACCATGTAAAGTCTATGGGAGCATTCTTTTCGAATATCTCGCTCCAATTTTAATATTTTTGCATGATTTTTTTGCACAAGATAGCTGAGGGCGATCCACAACCGGGCTAGTTTTTACTTTTTCGATTTTGGTTATATATTTTTTATATTACGATAGTTTCAGTTTCAGAACCGGTTTAAACCGGTTTCGAAAGTTAAAGTATTTTTTTAAAGAAAATCTGAAACAAAAATTTAAAAATTAAAAACTAGCCCGGTTGTGGATTGCCCTCAGCTATCTTGTGCAAAAAAAATCATGCAAAAATATTAAAATTGGAGCGAGATATTCGAAAAGAACGCTCCCATAGACTTTACATGGTCATCCGGGTCTTTTTGAGTAATTTTTCTGTGACTATTGTGGGCTCTTAACCATACTAGAAAGGGAAAATTCCATCCAGATAAATTTTAATTTTCCAACATATTTATAAAGTGTTTATGAATTCGATTCGTCCGTTCGTCTGCCCATCTATGCTCTATCTTGCGTAAATATACTGCGATTGCCATGAAACTGATGTATGTCACTGGATTTTACTGTGGCATGTTCGGTATGGAAAATGGTGTGTGTTGCATTTATGATTCATCTAGATATGCGAAAGAATTCCGTTACATTGCGGTCTATGGGGAAAATCGTTTACCGTGTATTTTAATGATTTTACGCTATTTAAACATATTGAAATTGATATATATCACTGAAGTGTACTACAAGTTTCTTATAATAGAATATGGCGTGCATAGAATTTATCGTTCATTTTCAGGACATTTTCACACACAAGAATTTGGCTACAGAAGAAAATTAACAAGCGAACTATTGAAATTTATGAACAATAATTGTTGGAAGTGCGTTTTCAGTTGTGGTATGCGGTTTTAAATTTAACTATTCTTTAAATATTACTTGGTGTTTATGAATTCTATATAGATCATATACAGGCCTCATAAAATTTCTCAACCATATACGCTTACTGGCAGAAATTCTTAAATGGAAATTTTCAACTATACTATACGTTTATTTGAACTAACATATAGCATACTACGTAGTATAGATATATACTCATAGATAGAGCATGGCTACACTAAAAATCGTATATTTTCTTAACTACTCATGGTAATATCAGAAATTGTGTCTCGAAATACCTTATGGTTAAAAGTAAAAAATTCCGCAAATTTCGGGAAATGGCCGCCAAAAAAAATTCAATTAAGTCAATCGCTAATAGAAAAAAATGCAAATTTCGTCTGATGATCACGGAAAAAAAGGCGAATTTTTCAAAGAATCGCGGAAAAAAATGCAAATTTCACCAAAAGACCGCAGAAAAAAGCAAATTTTCTCAAAACACCTCCGTAAAAGACACTAATTTTGTCAAAGATTCGTAGGAAAAATTGCAAATTTCGTCAAAGAATCGCGGCAAAAAATGCGAATTTTGTCAAAAGATCCAAAAAACAGCATTCGTCAAAACAAATGACAAAGAAAACCCGAATTTCTTCTAAAGATTGCTGAAAACGCGAATTTCGTCAGAAGATCGTGGAGAAAACATGGTTTATTTTCTTCAAAGGATCACGGAAAAAACGCAGTCCCGTCAAAGGATCGTGAAAAAACGCATCCCGTTAAAAGATCGTGAAAAACGCGAATTTCGTGAAAAGGCCACAGAAAAAAGGATAAATATCGTGAAAAGGCGGCTGAAAATTCACGAATTTAGTCAAAAGGTCTAAAAAATGCGAATAGTCAAACAACTGCAAAAACAAAACAAAACAAAACGTGAATAGTCAAAGCACCAGTAAAGGAGAATGTCGTAAAAGAATAGCTAAAATACGCGCATTTCGTCAAAAGATCGCAGAAAAAACACGAATTTTACAAAGGTTAGCGGAAGAAATGCGAATTTTATCAAAGGTTAGCGGAAAAAACTTAAATTTCGCCTAAGGATCGCAAAAAAACGTGAATTGTCAAAAGATCGCCGAGAAAATGCGAATTTTGTCAAAGTGATACAGATATTGTCAGTAAGGAAAAATGGGGATGAATGGGACAACATAAATTTATGTATGTTGCTCAAACATAAATAATTTGATAATTTACCTGACTGGTGGCAGTACTGAGGTCATTCAACAGATATAGTTTCAAAGCAATATCCATAACAGAAGATTAGCTATTGTACAAAGTGTATGTTTCAAGAACCAAAGTAAGTTTTTCTGTTTAATCTTTTTAGTATTTAATTGATAGTTAATCTTCTCAAAACCTTATAATATTTTTTAATGTTAAAATGATGTATTCGCTTGTTATACTTATGATGCAAATGAACAATATTCACAGTGCTTATTAAGCCAAATCGCTGTTTTATATAACCATGTGACTGTGGGGATGAATGGGACACTCCATTTATCCCCAGGGCTATTTCATACTAAATAAAATTACATTTTGTCATTACCTAGAAACCAGATGTTAAGAGGAGAAATCGAAGCCACTGTCATGTCCTAACCGATACGCCAGAAAAACAATATTTGGAAAAGGAAACTGTAAAAAAACAGAAACCAAGAAAAATGAATTGCCTACCTTCAAGAAATATTTTTAGTAAAGGACAATAGTGATGAATCTGATTATTTTTCACTTCATGATGAAGATGAAAGCGATTTGAACATGATTTCAAATGATATGGACCACTAAAATTTCAGCTTGGATAACATAATAGAAGACGACTTCCTCCTAACAATGAAATGTGGGGAAAATATTTATCATTATGTTGCTAGGGTTTTAAAGAACAATAATGATAACCTTCAAGTACAATTCTTGAGGAAAAAGGATAATAATTCCTTATTTCATTATATTGATCCACAAGAAATTTATTTTGTTAATCTGGAGGATATTGTTATGAAACTACCAAAGCCTAGACCTCTGGGAACTGCCAAAATCAAAGGATTGTTTTCATTTGATATTAGCTTCAGTCAATATATAGTAAAATCAGATGTATCACTCAGTTTTCAAATAAAATATGTTTAGAATATTTTTTTTTACCTGTCCCATTCATCCACACCATGGGGATGAATGGGACAGTCTGCATGCATGTTTAACCCGGGAGAACGCGCGCTTACCCAGGGTACGAAAGGGTACGAGTTTTAACTTTCTCACCAATAAAATCAAATTATAACAGTCGCTTTATTTAGACGGAGACAATTCTTACAATTTTTGCGATAAAATAAATTGAAGATTACTTTAAAAAAATTAATGGTTACAATTGTAAAAACCATACGCACTCCGGGTCTTTTAGGCCCTGCGCGTGTCTTCCCGGGTTAAAAACAATTATTAAAAATTTTAAAAACAATTGTTTATTGAAATTAGTATGTCAATATGTTGATAAATGCTGAAGTATTCTTTAAGTAATATTTTTTAAATTAACAACTGCGTACAGCTTAAGTTATGAGTAAAAATGTAAAAATTGTCCCATTCATCCCCGCTCTCCCCTACGTCTTAGCTTCGCAAAATTTAAGAAAGTGCAATGCAGGCGAGACATGTCTCGTTTGGCGCATTTATTTCATTACCAGAATGAAAAAAATGAGTTTTTTACAGATAAAAATCGAAAATTTCTTAAACTTTTACGAAAAGTCGGAAATTCCGATAAAAGTGGGAAGAGCCACATCCTTTTCATGAGTATGAGGTATTCATGAGCATTATAATTAAAATAGTGGTGTATTTTAGGTAGATTTCGTATGAAATACTACCTGTTGCAATCGCACCAGTTTATATATATATATATATATATATATATAATACCATGGGATTAAAAATAAATTTAGAAAAGACTAAGTTGATGTTTAATTCATTTACATCAAAAAAGAAAATTGTCTACAAGAACACTGAGATTAAAGAAGTGCAAAGTTATGTGTACCTAGGACAGGAAATATCATCGGATAATAGTATCATGAATGAAATCAATAGAAGAATAAGAAATGGGTGGAGTGCTTTCGGGAAGAACAGTATTATTCTGAAGAGTAATATGCCTCTTTGTTTGAAAAGAAAAGTTTTTAATCAATGTATTTTACCTGCATTAACCTACGGAGCAGAAACATGGACACTAACAAAACGGATGATACAAAGATTACAAACAGCACAGAGAAGCATGGAAAGATGTATGCTAGGCATAACTAGAAGAGACAGAAAGAGGATAACCTGGATAAGAAATCAAACAAAAGTTTTTGACATCCTTGAAAGAATCAAGCAGCTAAAATGGAAATGGGCTGGGCACATTGCAAGAAGACAAGACAATAGATGGAGCACAAATATACTACAGTGGTATCCTAGAGATGTAAAACGACCAAGAAGACGACCACAAGTAAGATGGAGAGACGAAATTAGAAAAGTGGCTGGTGTAAATTGGATGACGAAAGCATTAGACAGAAAACATTGGAAAAATCTGGGGGAGACCTACATCCAGCAGTGGATCGAAAACGGTTGATGATGATGATGATATAATACCATTAAAAGTAGACAAGATTCACCAACAGATTTTATCAATAAAACAATAAACCAAAACGAAGAATTAAATTGAATTATAGTAAACAATATTAACCATTTGAAATTAACCATTGAATTTAATAACTTATAGCACATTGAACACGGAAGGAAAAAAAGAATAATATGAATACAATTGAAATTTGTAGAACCAAAGCAGAATCTTCAGGTCCCAAATACTTTGGAACTACAAATGGAGTGTGGGGTTTCATCTTCGTATTTGCCATGAAAAAGCAAAACAATACGAATTTGGGACTACCATCACACAAAAACCAAATTATTAAACAAGGAACAAAGATATTTTACAAAAAGGAGTTGAAAGTAAGTAAAAATAATAGTTATCCATAACAAACAAAAAAGATAAAGCTGAATGGAAATATAATTGAACCGGAAAAAATAATAATCGATATTAACATAAAATTAAATTAATAAAATAATTAAAATTAGAATTAAGAGATAACATTCATATTAACATATAACTTAAAATACATTATTGTTACTTTAATCAGTAACATTTATTGTGACTTTACATGGTAAAAACTCATTATCTTAATATAGGATAATAAAAAAAAATATATATAATAATAATAATAATAATAATAATAAATAAATAAATAAAATAATAATAGTAATAATATTATATATATATATATACACTATATTGCCATTGATTATGGGACACTTGCGATTTTAGACATTTTACTAAATATCTAGAAAAATACATGAGGAATCATCTCGAAACTCATAGTGTATAAATATAATAGTATACGTCATACATCTCCGTGAAGATTTTTTACCGAAACTCCATAGGGGACCGTCAACAAATTAAAAAAGAATGAATATCTTTTGAATAACCCTGCCAAAACCAATGTAGCAAAAGCACTCAAACTCTAGATTATGATTGAATGCCTTATTGTAATGCACTGTGTTCATTTTTATGCAAATAGCATGCATACTCGCAGAGTAATTAAGGTTTTTATAAAAATGGTCCCAAATTTTTCCAAGTTTTTCCCTTATAATTTTCAGAGTTGTTAATATAAAATAACATTTTTTTCAGAAAAAATGACAAACAACATTGCAAACAGTACCTTGTAATCAGAATTAAAAAATAATAAAAATTGTATGAAAAATGAGTAGGTTTACTAAATAATTTTTTACTGCGCATGCGTCAAAGATATCAAAATTTCATTTGCATATTATGTTAGCTAAATGTATAGAGCAACTTTTGTAAAAGTCTCAAATTTATAGCTTGAAAATTCTGAAAGTAATCGTCTATAGAAAAAGGACAAAATCCGTTGTTTCCAAAATGAAGCAAAAAAATGAGGGATTTTATCCAAAAGTAGTCGTAACATCCCGTATTGTGTATTCTATATTGACACTAATCAATGAATATATGGATACGACCCCTCTTGTTTTTGCTTCATTTTGAGAATAACGGATTTTCAACTTATTCAATTGACGATTATTTTCAGAATTTTCAGGTTATGATTTTGTGACTTTCACAAAAGTTGCTCTATACATTTAGCTAACATAATATGCAAATGAAATTTTGATATCGTTGACGCATGCGCAGTAAAAAATTATTTAGTAAACCAACTTATTTTGTATACAATTTTCATTATTTTTTAATTCTGATTACAGGGTACTGTGTGCAATGTTGTTTTTCATATTTTCTGAAAAAAATATCATTTTATATTAAGAACTCTGAAAATTATAAGGAAAAAACTTGGAAAAATTTGGGACCATTTTTATAAAAACCTTAATTACTCTGCGAGTATGCATGCTATTTGCATAAAAATGAACACAGTGCATTACAATAAGGCATTCAATCATAATCTAGAGTTTGAGTGCTTTTGCTACATTGGTTTTGACAGGGTTTTTCAAAAGATATTCATTCTTTTTTAATTTGTTGACGGTCCCCTATGGAGTTTCGGTAAAAAATCTTCACGGAGATGTATGACGTATACTATTATATTTATACACTATGAGTTTCGAGATGATTCCTCATGTATTTTTCCAGATATTTAGTAAAATGTCTAAAATCGCAAGTGTCCCATAATCAATGGCAATATAGTGTATATATATATATATATATATATATATATATATATATATATATATATATATATCACGATAACTTCTATAATTCTTCACCAATCTGCACCAAACTGGTACATAAAATCAAAGGGGATAAAATCTCGGCTAAGTTCGTTAATGGGCAAAATCGGACCAAGGGGGTCGGAATAGGGGGCGTTTTTGTGAAAACCGAAAAAACGCCATAACTTCTTAATTAAAGTAGATATCGAATCGGTTTAAAGTTTATATTACTTCTTAAAAATGGGCCAAAAGTTTATGCATGACAGATTTTTGATAAATTTAGATGTGGGCTCAAGGGGCGAAAAAAACAGGGGTTTTGAGAGAAAAAAACTCATAACTTCGTCAATTTTCAAGATATCAAGTCTAACTAAATTTTTTGTAAATGTTCTTAAAATTATCTAAAACTTTTGTACTTACAAGTTTTTGATAGGACCAACTTTTGCCGATGAAAAAAATTAAAAACGAAAAGAAAAAGGGCGCTGAAAAAAGAAAAAAATCCATAACTCCGTCAATTTTTAAGCTATCAAATCTGATAAAATTTATTTTACATCTTCTCGAAAATATCCACAACTTTTATATTGACAAGTTTTTCATGGGACCAATTCGTATAGCAAAATAAATAAATAAATAAACAAACAAACAAACAAAAATAGGAGTTAGAGAACAAACCTCAAATCCAAACTGCCTATATTCTGACTCTATTTTTAAATTCATTTTTGATTTTAAACGCATCCAAATGGTAGATCCTCTTATTTAGAAACTGTATAAAGTGACGCATTGGTCAATTTTCTGATAAAGATAGAATATATTTCAAAAAAGGCTACCAAAAAGGGTATTTTGAACAGAATTTCCCAAAGTCATCGGGACTGAAAATTTAAGGAAGTATTCAAATAAGAAATTGAGTTTTTTTCTGACTCGTTTTTAAATCCATTTTTGTTCTCAAACGCATCCAATTTACAGATCCTCTTATTTAGGAACTGTATAATGTGATGCATTGGTCAGTTTTTTGATAAAGACGGAATATATTTCAAAAAAGGCTACCAAAAAGGGTATTTTGAACAGAATTTCCCGAAGTCATCGTGATTTGAAAATTTAAGGAAGTATTCACATAGCAAATTGCGTTTTTTATGACTCGTTTTAAAATCCATTTTCGCTTTCAAACGCATCCAATTTACAGATCCTCTTATTTAGGAACTATATACTGTGACGCATTGGCCAGTTTTTTGATAAAGATAGAATATATTTTTAAAAATGCTGTCAAAGTGAGTATTTCGCACAAAATTTTCCGATGCAATCATGATTAAAGAATTAAGGATGTATTCAAACAACAAATCGGTTATTTTATGACTCATTTTTAAATTCAATTTTTTTCTCAAATGCATTCAACTGACAGTTTTTTGTTATTTAGGAACTATATAATGTACTGTGTTTTGGTCGATTTTTTAATAAATTCAGAATTTATTTCAAAATATGTTGTCAAAATGGACATTTGAGCTGAATTTTTCTTAAGATGATTCTGATAAAACCAGTTTTTGCATAAAAATGAAATTAAAAATTTTTCATAAACGGCCAAATGAAGTTACTAAACTGGGTTTATCTCTAAACATTTTTTTTTTTTTTGTTTTTGTTTTTGTTGAAATGAGCACTTTTCGAAATCTACCTCCGCCTTAGGCCCAGCCGACAGGGATTTTTTTATATACTCTGCATGTGTTTATACATTGGAGATGGTCTAAACTGGTGCTTTAATAATACATTTACTGGTTATGTGTTTACGCCTTAATAATATGTTTTATATGCTGCCTGTTATTATGCCTTAGAAAATTTTGTGATATGGAAATGTTTCAAGAGTAACTTTGAATAATCTTTAATTTTTTTGTGTGTGTGTTTTAAATGTTTTAAAGGATTTAGAAAGAGATGTTTTTGTAACATGAAGTTACCTGTTTACCACAAGTACAAAAACATTCTAAAGTGGTGAGAAAAAGGCGTTTGTGTAAGATAGTTACCTGTTTACCCCAAATATAAAAGTTTAATTTTTTCTGAACTCTGCTACACTTTTGTCAGGAAAGTCGGGATGTTAAATATCAGATTTATATCTTAAATATTAACTACTTTAATAGGTGGTGCAGACTTACTTTTCAAGTGAGGCTTATTTTTGAAATATGGTTTATTTTCAGGATAGAATTTATCTTCTGGGCAAAAAATATGCTAACGCTTATTTTCTAATTAAACATTACATTTGACTAAACAACGTAGTACTAAACAGAAATATACAACTTATCAATTCAAAATTGTTTTGAGTACTGTCCCTGAAATGAGCATAAACAATACATAAGAAACAGCTTTCATTTAAAAGAAAGAAATTTCACAATAGGCTTGTGTTTTTCCTAAGCTACAGTGAATTCATAAGCAATTACTACTACTGCGATACTCAAAAGCACCAGATAGAAAATACTTTTTAAAAAAGGCATATATTTTTTCATTTGACAAACAATATTATTTCTCAGGCTTTGAAAAATAAGAAAAAGAAAATACAATGAATTTTTCTATGGAGTGGAGAAGTTTCATAATAGAAACTTATTATTGCTCATTTACAAAAAGATGGAAGCAAAAATTATATATATGTGATATGAAATCAGTGTTGAATTCAGGGGGTGGACCGGGGAGAACATCCCCCCCAGAGCAATAAAATGCCCCCCCCCCCCCAAAAAAAAAAAAATTGGGTTTTCAATGGTCAAAAAGTACAATGTCCTCCCAGAAGCCACTAATGTCCCTCCCGAAAAAAAAATTCTGATTTCAACACTATATAAGCACTTATGGTTTTAAATTATTCCTTTATTAAAAATCTCATTTTTAGGTCAGTAATTTACTTCAATTTTTTTTAATCCTATGATTTTCCAATAAATGAAAGAAATAATTAAGCTATTTCTATCGCTAAATGTTCCCACACAAATTTGATTTGTTAGTCATTATGCTAGATCAACCACATAAATAAGATACTAGAATGATTATATAAATATTCCGGCTACAGAATTAAGATTGCTCTCCTTTAAGAGCCTCTTACAAATAGTCATCTATACTGTTTTAAATCATATAATCTTTAAGTGGTAGCTTCTCTTTATTCCTTTTCATTGAATTAGCAAAATTTTTATAGTAACACATAGTTGACAGGCTTCCAGTTTTGCCTACTTATAAAACTTATCCTTATAAATTCAAAAGTCATCATACGTTAACCCTTTCGGGGTGTAGTATTAACAGTACATGTTGTTTAATAGAGTAATATTTTGTTTTAACAAATACTTTTGTTGCTGTTTACCTGTATGTCACTATGTGTCATTGCATTTACTATATGATTACATTAACGCTTAGGCATTTAGTAATAATAATAATAAAAATTTACTGAGTTCTCTTTTCCACCGTTTGCTATTCTTTTATTTAAAATATACATTTAATTGTGTAAAATAAAGGTTACTTTCCAGAAAGGATCATGCAAAAAGCATGTGTATCAAATACAAAAAGTATTAGAAAGTTGTAACAGGAGATAAATCTTGTTGTAATATTTTCGGAACATCTTCAAAAACTCTTACTTAGCCTATTGCCATATGAATATGAATTGAATAGTAGGCAAAACAACAACATTATTAAGTTTCAGGCAATGAAATATTTGTTAAACTCCAATTTATCTGCTTGAATAGCTAGTATTAATGTTATTAAACTAAAATTATTTTTTCTAAAAATTGAAAAAAAAAAATCAGACTCGAAAGGATTAATGTCTGACAGATATCTTATGATTCATATCAGTGGCATATCTAGACTTAACATTTCAAAAGGACTGCGACAGAGTAAAAATTTATAAGATGGAACACAACAAATGACAAACAATCCGCTTTAAACAGGCTTTTATCATAGAAGGTAAGACATCTAATATACAATCAAACTTTTTAAGATAGAATCACATGTGACTAGGAAAAAATTTGTTTTAAGCAAGTTTTTGTCTTAAGAGGTATCTTGATAAATAGTAAATAAAACCGAAATAAGCCTCTGCATAACGAAAACTTGGCTAAAATGGAAAAATTCATGGTCTCTACGAAATAACACGCTTTCTAATGTAAAATTAAAACTTGTCTAAAATGGAGTGTTTTTCTGGCTTAATTTCAGTATAAAACTCCCAAAGAATTGACTTTAAATCACTTACAGTTGTTGCTTCTTCGCACTTTATTCATGATACCTCATTCTCTTAGAGAATCCAGCTTTGAAGAAGCATCTTTGGATGATGTAGGGGTTTCTTTATTTCATGTCGTTGATATCCAATAGACAGCATCTATGATATTGACTTTCTTCGTTAGTTTGTTTGCCAAATTTGTCTCCTCCATCATCAGGGACATTTTCTTTAGAAAATGGCTTTGGTAGTGAGTTTTAATGATTTTGATTACTCTTTGATCCAATATATTATAAAAGCCAGTATATTATAAATTCGGTGGCAGGACTTCAGGGTCACGTTGCTCAGCTGCAGTGTTTGTATGTGATCTGGCAAAATCCACAAAAAGAATTTTTCTTCCATCTCACTTTATCATCTTTTTAATGCAATCCAACAACTGAGAGAAAATTGTGAATGTCATCGGTGTTATGGTGTTATTTATGACGGCCGGTTAACTGCACGAGGAGTATGGATCCTAGGAGAAGTCCCTTTATGTGGGTTTTTCTAAGGGAACCTAACCCATATTTACGTAAGGTTCGAAGAAAACCACAGAAAACTCCGAACAGTTAAGCTGATGGGTGCAATTGGGCTTAAACCCAGCACCTTCCATCTACCAGCTTTGAGAGCACAACCACTGGTGAGGCAATGGTGTCAATTTGATTTATAGTGCACAGGTAATGTTGAAGCATCGTGATTCTTCACGTTTTTCGCTCACAAGTGATTTGAGCTTCTCATATGTAAAACTGGCGCAGAGCATGGCGGCAAGTCTTTCTTTCAAAAATTTCCCATTTCTTTCTGCTAGAGTTTTATTTGGAGGAGATGTAAAAGAAAAAAAAAAAGCCAATTTCATCAGTATTTGAAATTGACAGTGGTGATGAAATTCTTCTTTATGTCTGGAAGTTTCTTTTTTTCATTTCTTCACAGTGTCGATATTTACATGTGCAGTTTCACTATTGATGATTTTTAATTTGATGTTATACTGATTTTGAAACAAGTCAACTATCCTTCTGATTCCTTAAATTCCACAATTTTCTCCTGTTCAGAAAAATCTCGACAGGAGTCCAGAGGCAGGAGGATTCTTTGTTCTCATTTAGCAAGAAATCTTCCAAACATAATTGTTTATGTACTCTTTTCCTGTTCTATTTTCAAAAATTCTATGCTTTGAGGAAGGCTCTTTTGCTTCAAAAGTGACTATAATTTTGTTATCTTTCTTGCTGATGGTGTTGACTTTACCTACCTAAATCAGGTGCAATTTTTCTTTGACTTACTTTTATTTCTATTTTTGATAAATTTTGCATTTTCCTCGAAGCTTCAGTTCTTTCCTTTTTTTATTTATTTGCTTATTTCTGATATATCTGCATTTGTGCTGTGTTTCTTCCCCTGCAACGATAGAGAAATGGTGAAAAAAATTTACCTTTGCTGAGCAAAATGGAAAAAAAAAACAGAAGCGATAATGCTGTCCACAAAGGTGCGTAGAAAAGAAACCTTAATTCATTTTTATCGCTCCCTCTAATATCTGTTGCCTAACATCTGTTACAGAGGATGGGGAATTTCTGTTAAATAATCTTTATATTTTTATCTGAGCTCAGGAGAAAAGAAACATGGTTTTTACATCATTTTCTCTCGTATCTCTTTGCATAAAAATTTATTGTCTTGTTCATTTCATTTATTTAATTATCATGATTTAGTTTTTTTAAAATGACAACAGTTTTATTCCTGGACTTTTTTGCTTATTAAAAATAATATGAATGTTCTAGTGAGTTGACATGTTGAATATGTACGATAAAGACGTATCTATTTGATAAATATTAATTGTTAACAAATGTTATGTTTGTTTTGTTAACTGAAGATTTTATATGAAGTATTCAAACAAATTGCAACATCAGGTAAATGCTTAAAATCTAGCAGTGATTTAGCTTATTTACTTTTAAATCAAGTTCATTTAATCTTCTTATTCTTCTACAACAATTTCTCTGAATTTCCATGATGGGAGAATTATCTAAATTAAGATTGTACGCACGTGTTCAGTTTACAGAGGGATGTGGTAGAAATGGGAATCAAAAGTAGCATTCATAATAGTTGGGTGTTCAGATTAGAGAGTATTCAGAATACAGAGAGTTCATCTTTTGTTATGTCTATGGCGTTTTGCCGAAACCATCGGAATATGTTCATAATACAGGAGTGTTTACATTAGAGAGTGTTCAGATAGAGAGTCTACTGTATATTATTTCTCAACAAATTATTAACACATATACAAAAATTTGATTCATTTTGATTTTATTTTATTAGAAATATTATCTCTCGTGCAGGAAGCAGTCATTTCTGAACTTTTAGTCATTTCACCATCATATTTTCCATATATTTTCTTGAAACGTTGATTTTATATTATAATTTATTTTTAATTGTACAAGTACATTCTTAGTAGTTATATTTTATAATGAAATTGTCCAATATATGCTTATGTCTTATTTATTTTGTTTGTATTAATATCGTGAATATTACTTTTTATTATAATTTACATAATCAATTAATATTTTTTTAATTAACCTAGCCACTAAATTAACCATGTTAAATAAACAAAGTTTTCATATTTTTTGAAGTACCTTAGACATCCTAATTTTAAAACAGTTTATTTGTTTATTTATTAAATAACTGCTACCATTTATAAAATGTAACATGTTCCTTTATCAGGAATTTTAGCAAAATCTTTCTACAAATTAGAAAAAAGCAGTTACTATTTTTACTGCATAAAAGCAGTTCTAGTTTAAAAGTGATAAAAATTTCATGTGTTTGTCATGTTGTGAACAAATTTATAGAAAAAAAAAATGAAATATATGTAAAGCATGTATAGATATTAAACTTAATATTAATATTAAAAACATTTTTGTTCAAAGTTTAATATCTGAATCAAGAACTGATAGTCAATATATTACAAAATAAAGTTAGAAATTAGTTATTTCATAATCTACACAACGTTTATAAAACTTCAAAAAGAAAATCTTATGATTAATTATAATGCATTTTCAATACCGTAATTTCCCACATATGCACCGTGGCTTAGTTAAGTCTTTTTGATACTGGAAAGTTTATGTAAAGTATGTAGCAAAATAAATGCTAAGCAAAACTGAGTCACATGTTTCCTAAAAAAAATTCTGGTAGAAAATCGAATTATCTGAGCTGCAACACACACACGAGAAATTACGGTACTTTATTAGTGTAAATGTTTATATGTTTTATAGCTTGACATTTTTTTCAGCATTTATATTAGAAATTCATGTGTACCATTTTTTAAGATCTCCTAAAAGGTATTTTGAATTTTTTGATTATCTGTTTGAAATATAGCCGTTGTAGTATTTCTTGAAAATGAAAGTTAGGTCATCCCTAATTTGAATTCTTTCAATATTCCTCATACTACTAGCATCACAATTAAAAATAATCAAGAAAAGAAGTTATCATAATTCATTCTTTGATCAAATACCTGCATCTGTTTAAAAATTGATCAATGTTATTCATACCGCTCACATATATAAATAACATGAAAAACCTAAAATTGATGCAAAGAAAGTTTTTTATTCATTCTATATTTTTTTCCATCATATGTTTTTGTATTAAACTTTCGAAGGGAGTGTTTGTAACTAATTAGCCATTAGGTAGACTAATTTATTATTTTTTCTTTGCTGTCCTCAAGTTCCATGCTAAAAGAAATTTAAAAAAAAAAAATCATGAATATTTTAGTGATGAATTACTTTTAATCATACCACAATCAGGATGTGTATTTTTTATCATACTTCCACACAGTCAAACTTTTCATTTGATCTTTTCTTTAATAATATTAGCAACAAAATACAAAAAATATCTACATAAATATATTATGCTGTGGAACCAGTTACACATTCGTCCTTTAGCTTGTTACATATATATATATATATATCATTTAGAACATTTTGATATTTTTGAAAACTTTATTTCCAATAAATATTTATTCAAATTTAACACTAGAAATCCTTCAAATATTTTTTTTTATTATGGTAATGATGTAGAGTATAAAAAATACATATAAATATCACACATGGATAAATTATTACTGGTGATCTTAATGTCACAGAACGAAATAATTTTTTAAAATCAATGCATTATTATACTACATTCTGACATTATAATAATATTAAAACAATACTATTGCAGTTTATTAAAGATTTAGATGTATTTATCTAAAAATTGCAATGGATTGTGATAGATGTATTGATTGCAATACATAATTAAACCAATTGAGTTTTTTAATGAATAAATATGTAAATATATACATCAGTTTAAAATATTAAAAATATAAATAATAACATAAAGAATCTGCAAAATAAATTTAATATTACTTTTGAAGACAAATTACTGAGCCATTACTAGTAAAAAATGATATAAACAATTATACCACAAGAACTATTGACATTAATAATAATTTTTAAAAATGTCATTTCAAATTGAAATGAATAACAGAAGAAAGTTAAAGTATCATAAATTGTTAAAAGTCAAATTATTTGTATAATTGTTATCTTACCAAAATTTCTTAAAAACCTGAGGAAATTTCATACTATAATTGTTCTTTGAAGTTTAAAAAATGGCAACATATAATAATGCATAGTATTCTCACTCACATATGTAATATAACAATTACTTTTAAAATCAACATTGTTAAACCTCTGAGCGTTTTGCAAATGGGTAAAATTGTAATGTTTTCTCTGTATTTTGTTTTAAATGCTCAGAAAATATGATAATTTGAATGTTTTAAAAAAACTTAATTACAAATTAATGTAATCCTTGAGAGTATTAACCATTCTAAAATGTACTGAAAATTCATTAAATCTATAGAATTATACTATCTTAAATATTGCTTATATTGCAGTGAAGCCTGGAGCTTAGTGAACAGAATATTATACGCCAAACACTTAGAGGGTTAAAAAACATTTTGCAGTTTATAAATATTTTTGAAAAAGGACTTTTTGACATCTGATTCTGGCTGCTTTCGACGATTTCTGATATAACTAAATTACTCTCTATTGCAAATTATTGCAAAAACTAAAATAGAAGCAAATTAGATATAACATCACTTCAATGCAGAAATGCCTTCATAGATACAAATTGAACCTTACTATGCCAAAAAGTGATTTTTTAGGAAAAAAAAACTGTTAGAACCTTATTATTTTCAGGTGACGAGCTGTCTAGCAACTACTTATCAAATTTATGTCCAAAAAAAAGAAAAATCCATTAAATATCCAAAAGGTTTCTGGCAACTTGATATATTTAAAATGAAATAAATAGAATATTAATAATGATAACATAAGCATTTTTTCTGTTTATTTCACCATTTTAATAATTTGTATATAGAAAAAAGTTGCTCCGTGATCAAAATCAAATCATGCTTAAATAAATGAAAGAAATTTATTGCGCTACAAAAAAGAAAATAGAAAATAGTAATTAGAAAATTAAATTGTGCATTACTTAAATAAATTATTTGTCATTAACAGCTTAATATTTACAAAAGAAAAAAATATACCATGAAATTTCAGTCATTGCTATTGAAATTACAGGTGATATTACAGAGAGGAAAACTGAAATACCATACATAATTTTTCTGTCAACATCCCTTATTTTGTGATCATACAAAACAAACAACAATGAAAGGAGTATTATAAAAAAAATTATTAAATCCACTAGATTTTTAATATCATAAGATTTTAAGAAATTCACCTTTTCATAAACATTTTAATAAGCAATTTATATAACTTAAGAAAGTTATTGCAAAATAAATTAAAAGCAAATAACTTTTGACATGTTTCAGCTCCAATTCTGAAAATAATCATAATCATAATTAAAAAAATATTTAAAAATTACCCGAAATTTTATTATTATTATTATTACAATGCTTCTTATCAGAATTGAAACTGAGACATGTTTCGGCTCGAATACTAATAAGAACCATAGTAATAATAAAATAAGTATTTAAAAATCATTTAAATAATTTTTGTTGTTATGATTTTGTCTCTTATTAGAATTGGAAATAAAACGTGTCAAAACTTATTTATTTTTAATTCATTTTGCAATGCCTTTTTTAACCCTTCACTGCACAATTTTTTCTATTGTTATGAAAAAAAATTGTTTGAAATCTATATATTGGCCTAGTAATGGGAAAAATAATTAAAAAAATTAAATTTCAAATTTTCAGTTCAAATTTGATATTTTATGGTGTGCGCCCATTTATACACAATTAGGGCTTTTTAATACTGTATTGCTATATTTTGCAATTGAATGGGCTTTAATTAATTAATTTTACTTTCTTAATACTCTGCGATTTGCTTTACATTAATATTTTTAGGTGTTCAGTAAAAACAATAAAAGTATGTTCGGCATTAAAAGCATGATTGAATTCTTTTTTCTTTCCGAAGGATAAATTCTAATTTTGTGTCAAATGTAGCCATCTCACATGGACAAAATAAGTGTTATTCCATTCTTTGGATTGCTCTTGATCAGTTACAGTGATCATATTGGCCAAATTCATGACACATAAGGAGAACTGTTGTGTTTTTAGGTATGTGCCATATATGACCCATGGTGCAGTGAAGGGTTAAGTTATATAAACTGCTTATTAAAAAGAATAAGGTATAAGAAAGTTTTTGACATTTGCACTTCGTAAAAGAATGTTGTTTGATAGAAAATTGCTGTTTATTAAAAATTAAGGAAATAACCTATTAGCAAATAATATCACAGATTTCAGTGTGAAAGCCTTGCTCAGACCTTCTTCATTATACATAATATAAATTATAAACAATGCTAAAATAACTCACAAGGAGATATGACTTGTAGTACACTTTCTCATCTTTATTTCTATTAATTTGACAGAAATTCATTAGATAATAACAATGATCATGTTTTCTATTATTATATAAATGTTATAAATACATTTTATTTCAAAGAGTCTAATATCACATTGTCACTTATTCAATATCCCAAACAGCTTATATTAAATCAAAATGATATGATAAATAATGTAATACACTTTCTTGACTTAAAAATAATGCTCTATCATAAAAATAAATTAAAATTTGACATGTATGATAAAAGAACTGATTTTCCTTTTATTATAATTCATGTTTACACAAATCTGTTTATATAAATATTTTCTTAATTATCTACACAAAATAAATTATTTACGCTCAGATAAGATTAAAACTATGCTTATCATTCATCAAGCTAAGCAATATGGATATCCTAAAAACATTGTCAACTTAATAATTAATTCATTTAAACAATTTGGTGTATAAAAATTTAATTTAGTATTTTTATTTAAATATTTAATTCATTTGGAATTTACATATAAAATTTTTTTAAAGATTATTGGAGAGTGAGTTCATGGTTTATATGATCTGTACATATATATAATTACTTAAAAAGAAAAAAAAGAAAGAAAATTATGATATGTAATAATTGGTCGATTAATGATGTAATAAAACTGTGGTCAATGGTATTTCTTTTATGATATTATTCATATTAAAATGGTATTTATATATAAATATTAAACAGTAAAATAATATCAAATTCTCCTTTATTAAAATTATTTATAGCAATTAGATGTAATTTAAAAACTATGTTATTTAATTATAATTAAAACGTAGATAAATAGATCAATTATTTTAAAAAAGATATAAGTGAATGAAGGAGTTTTGTTATTATTTCTTTATAAATTTACAAACGACAATTACTATTGTTAATAGTTACAAATAAATTAAGTGATTTATTGGATATAACATTGATTTTAGGTATTACAATTTATATATCATGTTTGAAATTTATAATGCATATAATAATGTAGATAGTAACTTAATGCTGAATATTCTCACTCATATATATATACTATATAACAATTAAAACTGAAAATCAACATGGCTTAAAAAACTTGCATCTTATAAATAAATTACAATATATAAATTTTTCAAAATACATAAAAACATTTAATTTTGATGATCTGTTTAACAATAGATGCATCCAAGATTTACATAAAACTATATGTCTACATTTTACAGAATTCAAATCTCAATTTGATTTAAATTTTTACATATATATTAGATTTTTAAAAACATTTTTGAACTTCATCTTGAATAATAATTATATTACATATACAATTTTAAAACAATGTAAAAAAATTCCTTATGGAGGTGTGGCTTAGAGTATACTTTCTGATCCTTATTTATGTTACTATAAGAGAAATTCATTTGATAATAACAATTATCAAGTTTACTATCGTTATATAGATGATATATAATTATTTATTTTTAAATGACACTAATATCACATTATTAACTACACAATATCCTAAACAGCTTATGTTAAGTCAAACTGATACAATGAATAACATTTTTTTTAAAACTTGAAATTAATGCTTATTAATAAAAATGCATTAATATGTTAGATTTATGATAAAAGAATTTAATTTCTTTTTTCAATGTAAATTACTCAATTACTTTTTCAATGTACATAAATACTTCTACACATTATAATTCCCGCTTATATAAGCCTGTTTACAAAAATATTTTATAGAATTATATATAAATCTTTTTAACATTATTACAAACACATGATAAATATATTTATGCACAGATAAAAATAACAATAAAAATATTACATTTATCAGCAATCAATCTAAACTATGTGAATATTTTCGATACCAAGTGATCTCAATATTTAATTCATTTAACATAATTTTGTGTTAATATACAAAATTATATAAAGATTTGTGGAGGTTGGGCAAAATAGTAATAATATTAAACAAAATTATCACAGATATTTTCAAATCAAGTACATAATTTTTTTTAAGAAAAAAGTAAAATTATATGCAATTCATAAAAAAAAGAATTTTAATTTAACTTTAATACATTAATAATAACTAAATCTGAATAAATTAATCACAAAATTATACAAAGGAAAAAATAAAAAAGTCGTGTATCAAAATCTTCTTTTAAGTATCAGTACTTAGATCTCTGTTGCTTTGCATCAACGATAAACACAAAAAAGCAAAATAAATAAATTAATCTAACAAGGACGGTCTCCTTACTGGGCATACTCCAAATATTTGGAAAAAAAAAAATCTAATTAAACTACTTATGTACGCAATAAAGGATCAGTCAAATTTAACAGAGGATTATGATAGAAATACTGTAAAAAAATAAAATACTTTTAAATATTTGACATGAAAAGATGAAAGTTTCATGCGATATGATATGTAGAGGAGCATTTTCCCACACCAAAAACAAACTATTTTAATGCAGCTGAAAATTGTTTGCTGATGCATTTTTAGAATTTGTGTAAATGATATTTAATGAATTTAAACTTAAGCAATAAAAGAGTTTAATATATATAAATATATATTGCTTCTTGTTGCAGTTATTTATCACTGAAAAAAATACTTTGATATATAAAAAGAAAATTCATATTAAAAATTATTTTCATACATGTATGTGTATTCAAAAATAAAAACTAGATGAATAATGCTACAGTTATACATTTCAATATCTAATAAGTAATTTCCATAGCAACAAAATTTAATGGATAATGCATAGTTGGACATAATTTTTAACTTGAAAACAGTTTTAGTTAATTTAAATTTTGAATTTCATTTTAAACCCTAATTTTGGTTAGTTAAATTTCAATATAAATACATATAAATATCTATGTGCAAAATTATAGTTAAAACAAACTAAAACTGACAAAACTAAAGTTATTTAAATTAAATTTATTTAAAAAGTTTAAATTTTTTCCTTAAAAAGTATTTGACATAAAAAGTATTTTTTGAAATTTTATTTCATCACCAACCGATGAAAATCTGCCAAATAATGAAATTTTAATTTTCTTTATGGACACTCTATAGAGTTTCTGTCAAAATATTTTTCAGAAACATATATATCCTCATGAGAATACTCATCTGTAATGTTTTCAATTTTTGTGAAGCATCTGCATGGAGACCTTTGTAGTACGCCAAGACCAATTTTATGTGCATATCTGGATATAATCTCTCCTTTTATTATTTACAATATGAATTACTTTTCAGTTCATTAAGATCTTCATAAAAGGGATTTAGAGAAAGTTTTAAAGGCACAGAATGATAAGCAATAATGCATAATAAACAATTAGATTAAAATTTTAAAAATTCATTCAAAATAAATTCTTCATTTACACAAAAATTAAAGAGAAATGCTATTATATTGCTTTTTTATACAAATTAAGCATAAAAAGATGGTTTTAAATATCATTTAATGGCAGGTATACATCCAGGGAGGAGACTAATGTAATTTAAATAGTAATCAGAAATATGTATAAATGACATGTGTTCAACAACAAATTGCAGCTATATGCTAAGAGATCCCTAAATAGTTTTGTCAAAGTAACATGAATAATGTGTTTTTCTATAAAGAAATTAAATGCTTAATTTTAAAAGGCAGTATTACACATATGTATAGATCTATAAATGGAACAACTAAAATGAATAGATATGTGATCAACAACAAACCTCAGTCAAATGCTAGGAGAACTATAAATACCTTATTCCCCTTCCCTAGGTATGCCCTCATTTAAAAAGCATCTATTTCAGATGTAAATATACATCTCCAAGTTTACCTTCATTAGAATAAAATTTATTTTTACAAAAACTGAAAGCTTGTTTTGGAATCCTTTGCTATATTAACATCAATTATCTGTTTTTTAATAAAAATTTTCAAGTGTTTAAAATCAACATCCCCCCCCCCCTTCGAGCCATCTCTTAAATTCAACACAAACTATTGCACATATGTACAGATCTATAAGTTGAAAATATAAATTGATGTATATGTATGATCAACAACAACCCATAGCCACATACTAAGAGATTACCAAATAAATATACAACAATAATGCTCATATTTCAAGCAAGGCCTCTAAAATTGCTAAATTCTCCCTGCACTTTCAACATATATAGTCTTGTGGTATACAAGTAAAACAACCAGAGAAGGAATCTTTGGAATGGTCTTGCGTTTCTTATTTATTTAAATATTGAGTTCTCCAAGTTATTCCACAATAAAGTCATGACCAAGTGTCTAAATGAGTTTACCAACCATAAAATAATCCTTAATGTATAAACAATGGGCTCATCTTATGAAGTTTATTTTAAATACATAAGACTAATCTGTAATTGTTAATATCATCTTGACATTTGATTATCTTATTCACAAATTTTCAAATTGATATGTTTATCAGATTTTTTTCTTTGTTACACACATTTTATTGGGTAGACTCATAAGTCCTGCTGTTTTTATTTCATTTTGACACCTTCTATTTTTTGCGTTTAATCAAGGTGTCAAAGCTGTAGAAGCTGCTCAGAAGATTTGTAAAATGTATGGTGAAGAAGTGATGCCTAATAAGACAACAAAATATTCATTTAAATGATTCAAAGACAGCATTTTTTATCTCAAAGATATGCATCTCACTGAACTGGGAAGTCATGATTCTCCACCAATTGCTTTATCAGAGCCAAACAGTGAATGCAGAGCTTTGCATACAACAAATGCAATCATTCATCAGCACTATCCAGCAAAAACGACCTGACTGGTGGTGACATGGCATTCTTCTGTAACATGAAAGCCAGCCCACACATTGCTAATATGACCAAGGAAGCTATTCAAATGCTTGGCTCAGAAGTACATTCACATCCACTGTATTCTAATGACTTGGCAGCTTTGGATTCAAATCTGATTTGATCCCTCTTAAATACACTGCATTGTGTTTCTTTCAATAATGATGTGGAATTGTTTGTTGGAAAGTCTTTGTTGGATTATTTCTTCAAGTCGAAACTAAGTGATTTCTACTGTAGAGGTATTGAGAAGCTTATTGGATATTGGGAAGAAGGTGTAAATAACAAGGTAGAATACAGCATTGATTGATTTCTTCTTTATTTCTTGTTTATGTGGAAATCTTAATTTAAAAAAAATGCTAGAACTTAAGATCCAATACATTAAAACTGTTGACATATAAATGATATATATATATATTTGAAAACTTTTAAATTTTATAAGTTAGGGTAACTTTCTAAATTTAGTTTTAACTAAATTTTGATAATCATATATGTAAAAATTATATTTAATTTTAAACATGTTTCCATTTTAGCATAAATGTTTATCAATTCAAGCTTTTTTTAAAATTATTTATTTATTTATTTTCATTTATTTATTTATTTATTTATTTATTTATTTATTTTTTATTATTTTTTTTTTTTATTTTTTTTTTTTTTTTTTTGTTAGGACTATAAAAAAAATTATGTTTAAGGCTGAATTCCATTATAAAATCAAATACATGGAAAATTTTGTAACAAATATTTTGAAAATTGCATTTTATAAAAAAAAATCTGAGGGAGATAAGTGAAAACTGAGATCAGATTTAAGAATTAGATTAAAAAATATAATAAAAATACCGGATTTCATTTAATCTCCTCATTCCTGATGTTGCCTGTAGGAGACACTATCGAACACCCTTTAAATTAATTTAACTCATTCCAGACTTATTAAAAATACTTTTTGACTTTTATAATAAATGTGTGCATTCTATAACCATCAATATATCTAATAATTCATCTTTTTGAGATATTTTATACAAAAAATTAATCTGCTTTTTGTGGTCCCTTGTAATATTTGTCTCAGGATTGAGAAGGTTAAGGTATGAACTGTCTGTTGTGTTACACTATTGCCCTATTGCCACCTCCCCCCTAACTTTTCTTAGTAATTATAACACCACAAAAATAATTAAACTTTGTCAATGAATTTAGAAGGAAGTCAATATTCAACAAACAGGCATCAGAAACATTCATTAAAAAGGGAAACTGCTAATCATTTTATTCATTTCTATAAAATTATTTCTAAAAATTATTTCGTACTTACCACTGGAAAAAAGATTTTTACTAGATATTAAAAAAACATCATCTCAGAGATATATTCAATGATTTTTCTAAAACTTTTCGCATGAATTTAGAATGAATGCAATCTGCTTTACTTCTGGATAAAACTTGATCACTGGACTGATATGTAAATCGGTAACATTTACTTTGCTTTTGCAAAACGGCATTGTAATATGAATCTATCAAAACAACAGATTTTATAAGATATCCAACAGCATTTCTAACAACTTGAAATAAATCATTTTCATTAAAATTTTGGTCTGTATAAAAGCTTACATCATGTACAAAAGTAGGTGGATATAGACTTAAAGGTCTATATAGATCCACAGAATGACTATGTACAACCTGCGAGGTATAAAATGAGCTTTCGGAAAGCAATACTCTGTAATCCATAATGTGATACTTTAAGCGACTTAAAAGATTAATGTCGAAGAAAATGCAAAAATAACTGTTTATTTTAGCGTTAATCTGTAAGATAGAACCGCATTTAAAAACATCAAATTTGAATTCTTTACTATCACCTTCCTTTAGAAGAAAAAAATCAACATCAGTATAGAAAAAAGATTCCTCCCCCTGATAAACTGAGTATTTAGCATATAAGCTTAAAATAATTTTTACAGACATACTTTCCTTGCCAAAATCTTCAGATATAGAATGCATATTTTTATAATTCTGGAAAAGATCACTTTCAAAAGATAATACTGAATCACATGTTTTCATGGTATATATTTCATTTAAGTCTTTCAAGAACAGTGGCAAATTAGTTAACAGGTTACTTATATTATCACTAAAATATGTTTGAAGATAACAGAAAGGAATGCTATTTATGCAGATATTTTTAATACAACAAATGGTACATTTAACTGAATTTATACAGCCAGATTTACTTTTCAATATATATAAAGAAAGTAAATGTATCATGCAATCTTTACAAAAACCAATGTCTGTGCACTCTATATTAAAATCCATTGATGGAGGCCTCATGCATGTAATCAGATCACAAACAATATCTTGATGAATTGAATTAATTAGTTTTTGAGCAATGTTATTCAAAATGAAGGACACTTTATCATAAGGATGATGTGGGTTACAAGAAATATTCCTGAAAAATAAAAAATAAAGTGAAAACTAAGTCTTAAATTAAAAATAACAATATTAGCAAATGGGTTATTCTGATAAGTAGATTCAGGTATAAAGGATAATAGGTATATTTAATAATCATAAATAGAAATTAGTTTATGTATTAAATTTCATCATTTAAAAAATTGTTCATGCCTAAACCTGAAAATTTAGATAAATATATGAAAATTATACATAAAATAAAACACTGCTTATACATCTCTCAAAGGAATAATAAAAAAGGCATAAGACATATAACCAAAATCTGAACTTCAAGATGTGACAAATATACTTTGAACATGAAAGATCTATCAAAATTATTCGATAAATTAAATTATTTTAACTTTTTATGTGAGAGGATGGGGGGGGGGGATTTAAGGCAAGATTTATAAAAACATTAAATTTATAATAACATATTCTTCAGATTTAAATCATTTTAGTATTTGTAACAAAAAAGGGGGCTATCAAAATATAGTTTATGCTATTTTCACTTTTGATATGACTCTTTCTTCTAAATTTATTTGCATTACTTTCTTCACTTATTTACTATTATCTTTTAATGATCAGTCCATTTTAAGAACATTGTAGGAGTATATGAAAATTTAAAAAGAACATAACTTAAAATATGAATAGAAATCTGACTATTCAAAAGCAACAAAATTAGCAAAAATATTTGCAATGACAAAATAAATTTTTTTTGATAATGAACACAGTGTACAAATAGTTTTCTTTACTTCTGAAGTATTTATTGATTTTAACCTTATGAAATCAATTTGCAACAAATTGAAAAATAAAAAAGTATTTAGTTAGTGAATACATTGACATCTTACAATTCTATTAAGGTAACAAACTTTACATGATGGTTTCATCAAGTTTTGTGCAAACAAAAGTGCTATATTTTTTCATAAAATATGTTTAGCTAAGAAATCTGTTGCATTCAGTAGCTCTCAAAAAAGGGTTAAAAATGTAAATGGTGAATGAAGCTATTGAATTAAATAGAATATAAGCACTGCTCTATTTATTTACTTTACACTTCTTTTGAAAACACATCTAATTATTCAGTAACTAAATTGTTACCATAAAATTCTTGTTCAACTAACATTTAAAGTGAGAGAGAAGTTACAGAAATCAATATGAGATCAATAAATGAGAGAATGAAATGAATGTTCTTGTTTTCACTTTTAATCTGAAAAAAAAAATAAATAACCTAAACTGCGGGAATAAAAAATAAAATTCCTTAAAAATCTTTCTTAATAAAACAAAAAATAATGGATCTGAACCAAAATAAAAAATACCACTTACATACTGTATCTATTGTATCATATACAGTCGAACCTCATTATCCGACACTCTCAAGACCAGAAAAAAGAATCATTATAAGCAGAGTGTCACGGTAAGTGGAGTTAGAGAAAAATATGTTTGTAAAAAGCTGTATTTTTAATTAATTTAAGACAATTTTAAATTCACAACTAATAAATAAGCAATAAAACATTATTATTAAACAAAATAAACACAAAAATGAAATTGAAAAGAATAAAAAACAAATTTATGATGACTTCATTTTTTATTTTTACATGAAATATTGATGAATTAAGGTTTGTGTATCCCTAGATATATTTCCTACAATTCATTTTCTATATTATACAATGAATTTTGAACATTATCCATTGTTTCAGAAATGCATGTTTTTTATCATTTCAATGTGATGCAATGCTTCAATTGCAGTTGGAGGTTTTTGTTCTCAATCCATATCACTTTCAATCTCTGAGTCTAAAGCAGTGATAGAAATTGGGAGATAAAAGGCAAGCGTCAAATGACGACTACTGTAAAAACCTTAGGCGTCAAATTAAAATTTTTAGTTGCAGTTTCTAAAATTCATATTAATATTACTGTAATACTGCATATAATTTTGGAGTGATTTGGAGTAAAAGAATAATTTTGAAATTCCCATCAAATTTTCTTTAAGGTTACTACAGAGACAAGAAAAAAATCCACTCCCAATATTTATTTTTTTTTGGAAGGGGGGGGGGGTCGCACCACTTTTACGAATTTTGCGTTTTTTGCTATCTTTCGGCAAAATTTGCCGTTTTCTCGCAATCTTTCGACGAAATTTGAAGCTTTTTTTGCGATCTTTCGACGCAACTGGCCATTTTTTTCGTGATCTTTTGACGAAACTTGCCGGTTTTTTCGCAATCTTTTGATGAAACTTGCTGGTTTTTTTGCGATTTTTTAAAATATTTTGCCTTTTTCGCGATCTTTTGCCAAACTTTGTCGTGTTTTTTCGCAATCATGTGGCGGAACTTGCCGTTTTTCGATCTTTTGACAAGCCTTGCCATGTTTTTTTGCGATTTGTTGACGAAAATGGCAGTATTTTTGCGCAATCTTTTGACAAAATTTGTCATTTTCTGCAGGGCTGGGAACACCCCCCCCCCCCGTTAATTATGTGTTGTTTTTCGCAACCCTTTGATGAAAATTACTGATTATTTGGGATTCCTTGAAGAAATTTGCGTTTTTTCGTGAGCCTTTGATGGAATTAACAGATTTTATTGCGATCCTATGACAAGATTCTTATTTTTTCTGTAATTCTTTGACAAAATTAGCTTTTTTCTAAAGATTCTGTGACGAAATTAAGATTTGTTTTCACGATCCTTCATAGAAAATTGCATTTTTTTGCGATTCTATAACAAAGTTCGTCTTTTTCCCAAGATTTTTTTGACAAAATTAACTTTTTTTTTGCGATTATTTTATGGAATTCGCTTTTTTCTTGCGATTCTTTGACGAAATTTGCATCTCTATTCGCAATACTTTGTAGAAATTTGCCTTTTTCTACACTATCGTATAAAAAACTTCTGCTTTTTTGTTATTTTAAAAAAAAACCGTTATTTTCTCCCATCTTTTGCCGAAAGTGGCGATTTCTTATACAAGCAATTGATGATTTTTTTTTTTTTTTTTTTTTTTTTCGCGACAATTTCTCGAAATTCGCGATGTTTTTTTAGTTCTGATTTTTCAGACTAGACCTTTTTTTTTTTTTTTCGGAGCTGAATGTCTAATAAATTTTTTTTAAAAGCTAGACATCAAATTTGACGACCAAGAATAATTTTCTAGTCGTCAAATTCAATTTTTTAGTTGCATTTGATGACTAACGACTGCTAATTTCTAACACTGGTCTAAAGAAATTTCTGACTTTTTCTTTTTTACAATTTCAGAAATCATTGCATCTGCCATACGGTGATATCCTTATAAAAATCAATGTACATCTTGATATCCACCATTATTATATGTATTTCATGATTTAACAACTCTTTAAACAATATTAGCAGAGGGATGTCTTCTTCATTACCTTCTATACACTTGTGATCCGATGAACTGGGATGAAACCAGCACAACTGAAACAGTTATCAGCTGTCTTAGACTTTTCTTGCACCTTAGCTGTAAACAGTTTAAAACACTACGAATAAAGTGTGGAAATGAAATGCTTAACATTCTGTGAGTAAATATGCATTGCACTCAAAGTGTGAAACATAGTGAGCAAGTAATCATGGATTAGAAGAGAGAGAATGTGCAGGAAGAAACCTCTCCTTCACTGATTCTGTTATTCATAGGGTGTAGAGTATTTATTCAGATAAACAACTGAAATAAAGTTTCTTCTTTATGTCAATGGGTATTTTAGACACTTCTGTAAAAAGTTTAGCTAAGACATTTCTTATCCCTTAATTTCTGTTCTTGTAAGATGGATTATGAAAAGTGGACAATTTTCCTAATCTGCCAGGATATGCAGAGGTAAAAATTATTCAACAGCGTAAAATCTGGAGTTTATTTGCATTAAAAGCTTGTGAGGGAGTGACCTTTGTCATAAAGGCACTCTAGTATTTCTGAGATCGTGACATCAATAATTTAACATGTGTAAGCGTGAAAGCGACATCTATCCTCTCTTTTACTTTAATTTTCTAGAGTGTGTGTGTCTTTCTCGGATTCTACAGTTAGGTCGCAGTTAGTAGTAATATGTAAATTTGAAGTACCTCAGTTTGCAGCATATAAAAGCTTGGAGTTTGAGTGTGTGGAGAGTGTCTCTGGCGGCATTAGCCAGCTAGCAGTGTGTCTCTGGCGACGTTAGCCAGCAGAGTGTGTCTAGCGATATTAGCCAGCTAAGGAGTGTCTCTAGCGCCGATTGCCTGCTGGTGTCTAGCAGATTGTGTCTAGCTGCGTTGATTGATCCAGAGCAAGCGATATCGAGTGTTAGCGAGCTTCCAGTGAGTTGCTAAGGAGTTTTGGAAGGCAACTCGAGAAGTTGGCCGGTAGTAAGAATTTAATAGTAACTGCGTTGATTATCTCAAAGTTAATAAAGAAATATATACAGCCACGGTCTGTCTAATAAGATTTTATCTAGCAGCTTAGCCGAAAGATAGCTGAGAAGTAATCAGAGGTGCCCTGATTGAGCTAGTTCCGGAGCTGTGAGTATGAGTTTAATCTTTTAGTAGTGTTCTCTCAGTTGTTGACACAGTCAGCACAGGGAGTAGCTTGTGATAATAAAGGTTCAGTAGAGTTGGAAGTTGAAATTCGTTCGGTTAAGACATGTTGGGAGTTTTGTGTGTTAGATGGATTAACAGTGCATTGTATAGTTGGTGTGGATTATATGAAGGATAGAGGAATTAGTCTGGATTTCTTTAAAAAGTCGTTAATCATGAATAATGATGAGAAGGTGAGTAAGAAAGAGCCTGTTTCAGTGTCAGTTGATTTGGAGGAGTCGAGGTTAAGTGAAATCGAGAAGGAGGAATTTAATATGTTTTTGAATGAGTTTGGTGAGGTTTTTTCTGATAAACCGGGTTTAACACATGTTGCATGGCATGAGATTGATACTGGTTTGAAAGCACCTGTTGCTAGTAACCATATCGTTATGACAAAGTTAAACAAGGTATAATTGATTATCATATTCAGAAAATGCTAGTGGACGATATTATAAATGCCAATTGAGTCTCCTTTTGCATCTCCAGTAGTGTTATGTCGTAAGAATAATGGGAAAAGTTTAGATGATCCAGAGGCATATAGATTTGCAGTAGATTAGAGAAAGTTAAATGCGATAACGCAATACCCGCAGTATCCTATTCCAGTAATTGATGACATTTTGGCTAATATAACGAGTACGAATTATATGTCAACGTTAGATCTTACGTCAGGTTATTTTCAGATTGCAATGAAGCCGGAGGACATACCTAAAACTGCATTTATTACTCGGGACGGTTGTTTTGCTTTTAAGAGAATGAGTTTCGGTTTGTCGGGGGTACTGGCAACGTTCCAGAAGGCCATGAATAATATCCTTAAACCTTTGCTTGGTAAGGGTGTGTTGGTCTACCTGGACGATATAATTGTAATGGCAGCTACTTTTGAAGAGCATTTAAGATTATTGAGGGAAGTGTTTACATTGTTAAGAGATGCTGGGTTAACAGTTAAGTTGGAAAAATGTAAATTTTTGAGAAAAGAGATAAAGTATTTAGGAGTTAAAATTACGCGTGAAGGTATTAATATAGATAATGAGAAAATTGAGGCAATTACGCCAATGAATCCCCCCAAAAATAGTAAGGAAGTGGCGACATTTTTAGGGATGGTGGCTTGGTTCGCCAAGGTCATTCCACGTTTTTCAGAGTTATGTGAACCATTGTATAATTTAAAAAGGAAAAGGGTGAAGTTTACATGGTCATCGGCAGCTCAGAGATCGTTTGAGTTATTAAAAGAGGCAGTAGTTTCCCCTCCTGCTTTGGCTCACCCCGATTATTCGTCTCAGTTTGAAGTGTATTGCGATGCAAGTGCAGTGGGGGTTGGAGCTATGTTAGCACAGAAAGGTCGACCTATAGCGTTTGCGTCGAGAATTTTAAATGCAGCTGAAAGGAATTATTCGATTACAGAAAGGGAGTGTCTTGCAGTAATTTGGGCTTTGAATAAATTTCGTTGTTTTTCACTAATATACCGGTTAAAGTCATTACGGATCATTCAGCTTTGACAAAGTTAACTAATGGAAAGGGTTTGTCGTCTCATATGATCAGATGGTGCTTGAAGTTGGCAGAGTATAATGTAATTATAGAACATAGGGCTGGCAAGGAAAATGCGGTAGCGGACGCTTTGTCGCGAAACCCGCATGTTGGTTTAGAGGTCACGGAGGAAGTTAAGTGTTGTGCATTGTCTTCGTTGGTGTTAAGGTCACGAGAGCAGTTAATAAGGGAGCAGAAACAAGATGAAGAGTTTGGTAGTTTATATCGTTACCTGGAAAATCCTGATGATGTCCCGAGCAGAAATGTGCCTATGTTTGAGAAATGGTCCCAATCTTTTAAGCTTCGATGGTCTTCTTTTTTATTCTAAAATTGTAAATTCACGTGGTGAATTAAGAGTTTTTATTCCGGCTAGTCTTTGTAAGGCCATCTTGAAAGAATTTCATGATAATCCATTAGCAGGTCACTTAGAATCAGGAAAACTTATGCTCGAATTTGTGAGTCCTGCTACTTCCCTAAAATGCAGGAAGCAGTGCGCGCTTATGTCTCCAGCTGTAGCACATGCCAATGTTATAATTATAAAAATGTAAGTCCAGCTGGCAAATTAATTCCTATTAAAGTAAATTTTCCTAATGAATGTGTAGGTGTAGATTTAATCGGTCCTTATCCATTGTCTAATCCTAAAAGATATAGATTTATACTAGTTATAGTTGATTATTTTAGTAAATGGGTAGAGTTAGTCCCCCTCAGGAAGTCTTCTGCTCCTGCAGTTGCCGATGCATTTTTCGATAATTATATTTCTAAATATGGTGCACCAATTAGGGTAGTTACCGATCATGGCCCTTGTTTTATTTCTGATATAATTAAGGCTCTGTGTGAGAAGCTGGAGATCGATCATTCTTTTACTGTTCCGTATCGTCCTCAGTCTAATATGGCTGAACGTGTAAATCGTACATTAATTCAAATGATTTCTTTGTATGTTGGTTCTCATCATGCAAATTGGGACCAGTTTCTTCAGCATTTTGCGTACTCACTTCGTACAGCAGTTCACGAGTCGATGGGGAAAACGCCGGCTGAATTGTTTTTGGGTAGAAAAGTCATTACTCCATTTCAAAGGCTAGTTATGGTGTCGGATGCGGAAAGTCAGTTTATGTGCCAGGATATTGAGAGGTTGGTTAAGGAGGTTCAAGTTCAGATGGGAAAAGCACAAGAAAAGCAAGCTCAGTATTATAATATGCGTAGGAGGGAGTTAGAAGTGAAAGTTGGAGATTTTGTGTTAGTAGAAAAGCATTGGTTAAGTTCAAGTCGTCAAAAGAGAGTAGCTAAGTTTGGTCCGAAGTTTGTGGATCCCTTTGAAGTTTTGGAAGTTCGGAATAATAATTTGGTTGTAAATGTCAATGGTGAAAGAATGATGGTTAATGTGGATCAGGTTCGAGTTTATAAGTTTAGAGAAAATGGTAGTGAAGGTTCTCATGTGTTGAGTGGTGTTTCGCAATATTCCCAATCCAATGAGCGTCCCGGGTCCAGCACTTCTTTATCTAATTCTTTTCATCAGTATACAAAAAGAAAATCTGGTCAAACAGCTACAAAAACTGTTATTGAAAGTAGAAAGTCTATCAAACCGAGAGCAAAGTACGATAATAAAAATAAAAGAGCAGTGTCAAATACATCAGACTCAGTGTGCCATAAAAGGCAAAAGACTATAAACTGTCCCGTTCCTCCACTTATTAGACAGCAACCTCAAAAACACAAGTTATCCAATAGTTCAGTAATTAATCCTCGAAAAAAACTTCATATGGACACTCGTCAAACTGTTAAAAGAACTTTTAAATCTGATTTTTTGCCAAATAAGAGACAGCGTAGATCCGGAAAGAAACGTGGCCTAGGATCTTCAGTAACTTCGGGTGCGTCTAGAAAGAGGAGACAACATTCAGAGTACTGGCATCAGCAGTTCGAATCTCGCCATGGAGTGACCCCAGCGAACTGACCAGAGCAGAGTCGTCGAGTGAAATCTACAAGTATCCCACGGCATCCATTCAGGACCAGGCTGCAGGCACGACAATCAGCTGTGGCGTCACCGTACAGTTCTGATGACGAAAGATCCTTCGTGCAAGGTTTTTGGGACAAGAGGAGAAAGCCATCCTGTAGTATGAAGCCGGCTAGCAGCGAATCATCTCTATGATTGGGTGATCATGTTCTTTATTAAATTTCTATTAGAGTGCATATATGTGGTAGCAATATGAAGGAATAAAAAGCAGATAGACTGTTTTGTATTTTTGGCCATTTTTGGAATTCTTTGACGGACTCACGATTAGTGCTTAATGGTGTTCAAAATTTGTTTGCAAAATTGTTACTTTTATGTATGTTTGAAATTTTGGTCTTAACTGCTTTTTAAAAAACTCTGGATCTATTGTTAAGTTGTTATGTTAGTTGCTAAAATGTTATTATATTGTTATAAAATACATGTGTTATAAAATGTATGTTAAAGTATGTTTAATTTTCAGAAAGTATAGATAGTAATTTGGGTTATTTTGTACATGTGCCGCGATTCAGACGGGCACGTGTTTTGCGGTCAAGAAGTCCTTGACACGCGTTTCTATCTCCTATACTAACATTTAATGAATTAACTTTCTTCTTATCGTTTGTGGTTCATGCATTGTGTTTGTACTTTAGTTGGGAATGGTTTCTGCAAGTTGTGAAGTTTTATGTTGCATTTAAATATGAAATTGTATTGTATTAAAATTGAATGTTAATGTGATTTTCTTGCAGGGAAGTATACCTGTGTTATATATTGATACTGCTATTTTTCTTTTAGTTTATACAGATGAAGAGTATGTGATGACGTCATTTTGTAAATTTGATATTTTAGATTATTGCATAAGCATAGCTATGTAAAGCTATACGTATGTTACCCCAAATATTGTTAAAGTGGAGCTAGTTCTGAAGAATTTTTGGGAGTTAGGTCATTGGCTAATGGGTATGTAGGTATTACGTAGTAGCAGAGTTAATGTAGTATGAAGTAAATTTAATTTTAGATAAGTTCGGAATTTTGTTGAGGAAAATTTTTGTGCATTGGGTTTTTTGGACTTGGTGCAAATTCTAATGTTAGGAAAGTTTTATGGAGAAATTTTTGGTAAAGATACAGTTGTATTTCAGTATTGAGGAAAATTTTGAAAGTTTAGTGTTTTGATGAATTTTAGCACTCCCAGTGGAGTGGGTTGTTTTGGAAGAGGAAGTAATTAGTTTTGAAAGTTTTAAGAGTTTTAAAAGTTTTTCAGAGGCTATTTTTAAGATAGAAGGATGATTGGATTGAATATGTGAATATTTGATGCAAACTGATGGCTTTGTTGTGATGGGTTAAAGTGTAATATTTTAAAAGTTATGTTGCGGTGCCAAATTTCACCCATCACTTTGTTTTTGTTACGGTTTGAAATTTATAACAAGAAAAAGTCCTGGGCATGCATTTTGCCCAGTCCTTTTTCTCTGTGGAATCCGAGGGAGGGTTGTGAGGGAGTGACCTTTGTCATAAAGGCACTCTAGTATTTCTGAAATCGTGACGTCAATAATTTAACATGTGTAAGCGTGAAAGCGACATCTATCCTCTCTTTTACTTTAATTTTCTAGAGCGTGTGTGTCTTTCTCGGATTCTACAGTTAGGTCGCGGTTAGTAGTAATATGTAAATTTGAAGTATCTCAGTTTGCAGCATATAAAAGCTTGGAGTTTGAGTGTGTGGAGAGTGTCTCTGGCGGCATTAGCCAGCTAGCAGTGTGTCTATGGCGACGTTAGCCAGCAGAGTGTGTCTAGCGATATTAGCCAGCTAAGGAATGTCTCTAGCGGCAATTGCCTGCTGGTGTCTAGCAGATTGTGTCTAGCTGCGTTGATTGATCCAGAGCAAGCGATATCGAGTGTTAGCGAGCCTCCAGTGAGTTGCTAAGGAGTTTTGGAATTCGACTCGAGAAGTTGGCCGGTGGTAAGAATTTAATAGTAATTGCGTTGATTATCTCAAAGTTAATAAAAAAATATATACAGCCACGGGCTGTCTAATAAGATTTTATCTAGCAGCTTAGCCGAAAGATAGCTGAGAAGTAATCAGCGGTGCCCCGATTGAGCTAGTTCCGGAGCTCTGAGTATGAGTTTAATCTTTTAGTAGTGTTCTCAGTTGTGAAAATTACAGACTTGCTCCACACCCCTTGAGCCCTTATTGTTTTTCATAAACTGTTTTTTTATCTTATGTACTGAGTTATGTCTGCATTTAACACCCAGTACGAGCACCCAACCGTTACAAGCTTATACAGAAAATCAGGACTTTGAAGAAGTGATGTGAAAACTGGGTGTCGGAATAGCGAGGTCTGACTGTATTTCAAATAATTTTAATCAATTCAATTTCTATTTAAAAACAAGATTGGATAATTTTCTATACTAAATGAATACACTATATTCTCAGGCTAAAAAGTTATTTCTTAATAGAAACAATCAATAATTACAGTCACAATGAAGATGAATTCCCACATCTGATTGTTAATTACACATTGAAAACTATATATAAAAACAATGAAAATTTAGTTACAGCAACAAAAAATGTGTATAGACTATCAGTATGTTGTTCTCATTAGATTTTTCAAGAACTATAATTTTGACACAATCTCTACCAATACCAAATGACATCTTTTTAAAAAAAATTATTTATGGTTGTTTTATTTGTAATTGTTAGAATAAAACAATAACATTTCTAATATTACAAAGACTTATTATTATACATACTCAGCTTTAAAAATTCCAATTTAAATAAACATAAATCAAAAAATTAAAAAACATCATTTGAATCACTGTTAAAATTCTGTAAAACTGTTGGTATACAACAGTTTTGGTATAAACAGCTTAAAGATTAAATGTATCACTACTAAATACTCAAAATATCTGAACAATACATATATAACAGACTCCCTCAAATCTGCAAACGCCTAAAATATGCACATCATCACAGATGTAAACAATGAAACTTGAGTTCAGATATAAGAACAAAATTACAGAAAAATGTCTATGAACTTTATCATTCATATTTAATAATTTAAAAAATTATCTTACTTCTTATTATTTTAGTTTATCGCCTTATTTAATTATTTTAATATATTGCAAGCATTCATTATAATTTTGGTTGCATTATTACATTCAAATTACTGTTTCAAAAAATGTAAACAAAACAATGACCAGAAATCCACAAATTTCTAAAATCTGCAAAATTTCTGATCCCAAGCCATGCAGATTTATGGGAGTCTACTGTATAGCATAAAAATCTTATATAAAATTTGTTATATTTTCTTATTTAAAATAAAAAGGCAAGTATATTAAAATTGATTGGTGTTAGCATAGAAGATGATCTTTACTGTTCATGCAAAGACAACTATAACAAATCACAAAAATTTTAAACATCAAACAGTGGTGATATATTTAAATTTAAAAAGAGATTAAAACAGATCAGTGAAGTTTGTTCATATTATCTAATCTATACAGTACTTTGGAATAATGTCAATATCGTAGCTTTCAGCTATGTTTTGTACAAGCAAGGTAAGAAGTACAAAACTATTTAAAATGAAAACTTCTTATGCAATGATTCACCACTGAATAAAGACTCAGAATTGTACAGATATTAATTATACCTATAAAACATGCATTTTTCTATAATTATGAATTTTAAAATATTCAGCATTATTTTAAAAACAAAGATATCAAAATGAAAACACTACACTGAACACTGCACAAATGGCTTTACCTGAGATCTTTTTCAATATTCTGTAGATATAAAGTAGGATCCAGATAAGACTTAATAATGTCATCATCAAAAGAAACAGGGCTGCCTAATGTAAATGTGTGCATTAAAGCTCCTTCAGTCCTGAATGGTTTATGCAAACCCCTAAAACAGAAAGAATATTTAATGTTACTATAAGAATAAATTATTAAAATTTAATCTGAAATGGCAACTTTTATAAAACACAAAATTATACAGTAAGTATGGCATATAATCTAACACTATGAGATGTGCTTAAAGTTATAAATTTTCTGATAACTCATGTAACAAAGTGTATTTCTAGAAGATGCTGAATTTACATAACATTACAAAAATATAATTAGAAGGAAAGTACATATATCTTGATAAACTATATACATTAAAGAGTAAATTCTCAAAATGTAATGTGCTGTCATCTACCTCATTTAACCCCTTAATCACCGTCCCTGGTGCATTCACAGGCATTCATTTGTAAAACAATTTTACTGTGTCCATGTCCCTCATGAGATGAACTTCTCATAACTTTAGCTAATTTCTTAGGAGTTCTTATTTGATTTTTGTCTATTGTTCACTGGATTTGTTTCCCTACCTTTAATCAAATATAGATGTTTTACATGAGACACTAAAAGTACTGAATTTGAAGAAAATTTGTTGTTCAATACGGCACTTAATAAATTAGAAAAATAAAGCAATCTTTAATTAGATGAATGTCATAGAAAGTTAAAAACTTTACTTTTTATCAGGAAATTAATTTCTTTTGTTTCAAAAAGATTAATTTTCAACTTATTTAAAATTCTTATACATGTATAAAACATTTTACCACTTTTTTTTCACAACCCTACAACTTAAGCTTTTTTATTGCTTTTTAGAACCCTAAGAAAAAAAAAACAAGTAAGAAAAATCATGCGTTAAGCATAGATTATGAAGCACTTTCCAACACTTAATGAAATCTTTAACAAAACTTTGTTATTTAGGGAAATAATAGTGTATAGCCAAATATACCCAAGTATGTATTCCAGTACATTAGAACAGCCCTGTATTTCATATGTCAGTTCATATAATGGGAAAATTTAGCTTAGCAAGAAAATACCCAGTAGCTTAAAATTTCTTTTTCAGCAATTCATACTATTAGATGAAAACATACTTGAATACTTTTGTTCAGCCCTGTAGTTTACATTGTACCTTTATTACAAGTCAGCATTAGGCTAAAATTTATTGTAACCTAAAACACTTTTAAAACAACTGAAATCACATTCCCATAAATCATCATTCATAGGCGTCCATGTACCGAATTCTTTGCGTGGCCCTGTATATCCCTTTATCTATATTCTGCTAACATTTCTCAGTAAATTGAAAGCAGCTCAGCGTAAAAATGCATAGCTTATTTAAGAACCACGTTTAAATAATTTACGCTCACATTCAGTAACGTTGGTGAGCTCTTTTGGGTAGCCCTGTATATCAACTATAACATTTATACACACCATATAATGTGCATATATTTAGCGAAATATAAACGCGAATATCATAATTAAAATGCATTTGATCCCTCCATCAGCCATCATTGGACTTATATATGGTACTTCGGAAAGAATATACTATTTGAAATCTTTTGTATGGCCCTGTAAATGCTATGTACTTCATATTATGCAAGACAGTAGCGTATAATTTATATTAAGCTTCAGTGACATATATCAATTTTATTATACATGAAAAAGCTTAATATATTTAAAATATGTCACACACAATTCTCCCTTTTACCATTATCTAATGGAATTCTTTTGTGTGGCCCTGTAAATGAATAATAGCTACATTTTCACCTTATATTTTATAGAATGCATATTTTAATATGTGTGACAGGGTATAACATCTTTAAAATTCCTTTGAAACGATTTTTCCCCATAGGCCGTAATGTAATAGGAAACTTTTGATTCGCCCTGTAGATAAACTAATCATGGTAGCAACTTCATTTTCGATAGGACTTTTGCTAGGGTAAACGTCAATAACGTCCTAAAGTTTCATTGCAATCCGAGTATATTAAAGATTTTCCCCCATAAGCCGTAATGTAATGGGAAACTTTTGATTATCTCTGTAGATAAACTAATCATGGTAGATACTTCATTTTCAGTAGGGTTTGTGCTAGGGTAAACCCCAATAACGTCCTAAAATTTTATGGCAATCCGAGTATATTAACGATTTTTCCCCATAGGCCGTAATGTAATGGGAAACTTTTGATTCGCCCTGTAGATAAATTAATCATGGTAGAAACTTCATTTTCAATAGGACTTTTGCTAGGGTAAACGTCAATAACGTCCTAAAATTTCATGGCAATCCGAGTATATTAACGATTTTTTCTCCATAGGCCGTAATGTAATGGGAAACTTTTGATTCTCTCTGTAGATAAACTAATCATGGTAGATACTTCATTTTCAATAGGGTTCGTGCTAGGGTAAACCTCAATAACGTATAAAATTTTCATAGCAATCCGAGTATATTTACGGGAGTTAGAGCTCGGACAGACGGACAGACGGCCATCCGGCCAGACGGACAGACGGCCAGACAAACCGAATGCATAAGCACTTTTCAACTTTGTTGGAAAGTGCTAAAAACTAAAGAAACTAAAAATATCATGAAGAATCAATACTGAAACTATTTCTTCACATTTAAGATATAACTAAAGATAGCAACAATAAATTAATTGAATATAAAAATCCTAATAAATTCAGAAATCTATATATAAATGTTTTTTCTTTAATAATAAAGTTGCAATTCAATAAGATAACAGTTTCCCCATGCAATTTTCTTTTTTAGATTTCCCTTAAATTATCATGTATAATCTACAAATGCTTGAAATATGTAACTCATACTTTTAACTAAATTTTCAATAAAAGCTCAGCATATCTTAACAAAATAAATAAAAATAATTCTAAACACCCGTGAACATTTGGGTATAGCCTTAGCTTAGCTCATAAAAAATTATTGAATAATATATTCTGTCAGTTACAACAATTTTCAACTTTACAAATCCCTAAAAGCAACACTTTTGAGTAATAAACTAAATATATTTCTAAAAACTAATGTTAAATTAAACTTTTGGAAATTACAAATTAAATGCTAACATGGTGATCAAAATATATTTCAATACCTGAAACCAGTAGACTGGTATGTATCAAATTCAGAAGCATTAAAAGGCTGAACTCTGTACAAAATAAATGATGCTGATGCAGCAAGCCTGACTATTTGCCAAGTATCTGCCCATTTTCTTTTTACTTTTTCGATATCGGTTCCTCCTTGACCTTTGCACAATGTGACTATCACTGTACCATACTGCTTCAAGATTCTTTTAGAACTAAAATTAATCATTTTAAATGTTAACACAGCATAATATATAGTTTCATGGAATCTAATTTTTAAAATATAGAAAATATTTTTTTAAATTCCAGCAGAAATGACTTTCAAAAAGTTCATTTATAACTTACAATGTTTTCTTTCCCCATTTCGTAATGAGACACATTAAACTGAATAGCAATAAAATTGAATAGTTCATTCTACAAATAACCTTTTAAGGAGGATAACATTCTAATACCACTCATCTCATTATAATAAAAATGGATAAAACAAATGCAAGAACAAGAAAAAAAGCATTTACACTGTAACAAATTCAAATTTATTCAGATGCAATTCATCAAAGAAAAAAAAATACATGTATCACTGAATTAAAAAAAAAGGAAAAAACTAGAAAAAATGGGATTTTTCAATGAAAGCATGTACAGTTTATTTGAAAACAGTATTCAGAAAAGGAATTTGATACATACATCTTTATAATATTTTTTATCCATTCATTTTTTCATAAACCAGAATTTTACAAATTAACTAAGCCAATTTCAGTTGTGATATCAAACCTGGCCAGCTTCTAAGTATAAAATTACAAGCATGAGATAGAAACAATACCCTCAATAGATAAATTTTGTTCCTTAACATTTCAACATGCATTGACATTGTTACTCGGCTTTAAATAAGCTAGAAATGTAAATTTGTTACAGACCACATAAACAGGCCTTTTCAAATATCATAATAATAATGCTCTAGTTAAAAAATAAGACAATTTTAATATAAATGTGAAAATTTAAAAATACCTACAATAACAGCAAAAAATTAAAAGACTGATGCATTTTACTAAAAGTCATTAATAATATAAAAGGAACACATTTTATATTTAATAATATATATTTTAAATTATATATTTATTCTATGTTTATTAATATATTCCAGATTATGCTACTTTTCTTCTGGCAGCAACTTTGAATACAACCACAGGTGAATAAATGTTAAAGTGTCCTATTTAATTAAAATATCAATTATATACAAGGACAAACATTACAAAAATAAATAAATTGTGTGTGAAGATTGTGACTTGATATTTTAATAGCTAAAACTGTTTTTGCATTTTACTTTAGAAATCATTTTTGTGCATGTGCTTTAGTAACTTATAGAATTCTCAATATGTCCAATAAAAATTTTTATCTGAAAATATTTTTTGAATAAAAAACATTTCAGAAACAGGAAAAAATTGACAGCAATTCTTTATTCCAATGAAGAATAGATGATACAGGATGCAATATGTTATCTATTGCCAACCTTTAATTTCTCAACCGTTGGTCATAGACATTCCAATTACAAAATTATTCCAGTTACAAAAACATTTCAAATGAGGTAAATATTCATGTTGTGGCACAGTTTAATGTAAAAAATCAATTTTATAAAAACTATGAAATCTAACTTTTTATATGGTTCCACAGTCCCTATAGTTATATTTAGTAAAAGTTTAGACGTATCATAACAGATACAACACAAAAAGTTTGATTTCTGTACAAGAAAAATTGACAGAGATATTAAATTTCAAAATTTGAGGTTTTTGCAGACGATTTTGTCTTTTTATTGAGGAATTAGTTAAGAAATGAATACTTAGAGATTGAAGTCAGAGTGTGATGTCTTTTTTATGGTGAAACCACCTTTTACCAGCATTGCCAAATCAGAATATCACCAAAGAGGGTTATTTCATCTATTAATTTTAGCTGACCTCTATCTCTTTTTGGTGATGCAGACTAAAGGTGGTTTCACCATAAAAAGTACATTGCACTCTGACTTTGATCTCCAAGTATTTTAATTCATTTTTTAACTGATCCCTCAATGAAAGATAAAATCATGTGCAAAAATCAAACTTTGAAATTTAATAACTCGCAATTTTTGTAGTACAGAAGTCAAATTTTTTGGGTTATATCTGTTATATGTGTAAACTTTTACTAAATATAATTACAATGTTGCCATAATTAAACTGGTGGTACTCAGTGTGTTCTGTACTGCGATCTAATTGGGAGAATGGCACTAAATTTTGTATGAAGATTAAAGAAGACAGGAGAAGAAGGATTCCACAAAAAAAGAATTTAGTTTTATATGTCACCACCAGTGGAATATGTGGCACTGTGTATTTGAAAAAGAGAGTTACAAAAAAGAAGAACCAATACTTAAATAAAATTACTGTTTACTTAGCACATCCAACTCAGGTTCGATGTGGCCACCATTTTTGTGGACCACATATTGCATTCGGTGCACAGCATTTACTATGCAGAGAATAACATATCTGCAGGAATCTCCTGTACAGTTTGTATGTTATTCCTGCAACATAGCCAGGTCCTGGACACCTGAGTGATAGACCTTGAACTTTAGGTAACCCCATCAGCAAAAAGTCCCAGGGTATAAAATCAGGGGACTGAGGTGGCCATGCAGTTGGAAAACAGTGGCTAATGACTCTTTTTGCAGTGAATTTCTGTCGTAGCAGCAGCTGCACCCATAAAGCAATATGTGGAGGGGCTCTATTTTGCATGATTTGGTTTGGTTTATTTTGTGTCGGCCAATTATCTAGTCAAAGGATATAGGCCTAGGGGGAGGAGTGCCCTTCATGAGGGTCTTTCTAACCCATTTTGCATGAAAATGATTTTCTCCAGGCACTGTCTTTGCTGAAGTGCTGGAATAAGAAAGCTATTCAGCATTTGGGGATATTTGTCTCTGGTAACAGAACAAGTTACAGGTCCTGTTGGTATGATGTTCTGATAGAAGAATGGACCTACGATCATATCATATCTGCTGTGAAACCAAACAGTTCTTTTTGGTGAATGCAAAGGAATTTCCTTGAATGCTCTTGGTGACTTGACTTATCCCTAATTCGGCAGTTCTGGGTATTTGTAGTTCCATTAAAGTAAAAGTGGGCCTCATCCCCCCAAAAGATTTTCTACAGCCAAGCATCATCCAAGTCCATTCTGGCAAGAAAAATGAGAGTAAAAGTCAATTGCTTAGCATGGTCGGTGTGATGTAACTCTAGTACACAGCTGACCTTGTACGGATAGAAGTGGATAATCTTTTGTAGGATTTTCCATGTCATACACAATAAGGCATATCCAGATTTTGAGCTATCCCACGAATGCTGAAAGGGTAGCAATATTGTCAGGTGCTCTGTCGACAGTCACCACTTCTTTGATTGTATACTGTGATACAGGTTTTTGTCCTTTGCCTGACTGAACATTTAGAGAACCTGTTTTCTCAAGCATTAGAGAGCAAAAAATGGATTATTTGAATACTTTGTTATTCCAGTACATCATATTATATAATTCCTAAATAAGAGGATCTGCCAATTGGATGCATTTAAAATCAAAAATGAATTTAAAAATAAGTCAGAATATAAACAGTTTGGATTTGAGGTTTTTTCTCCAACACCTACTTCTGCTTAATTTATTTTTGCTATAAGAATTGGTCCTATGAAAAACTTGTCAGTATAAAAGTTGTAGATATTATTAAGAAGATGCGAAATTAATTTAATTAAATTTGACAGTTTAAGAATTGACAAAGTTATGAATCTTTGTCTTTTTTCACCCTCCTTTTTGTTTTTGTTTTTAATTTTTTTTTATCAGTAAGAAATAGTCCTATCAAAAACTTGTAAATACAAAAATTTTAGATGATTTTGAGAACATTTATAAAAAATTTAGTTGATTTGATATCTTGAGAATTGACAAAGTTATGAATCTTTTTCCTCAAAAAAAACTCTGTTTTTTCCATTCCTTGCACCCATTTTAACTTTATCAAAAATCTGTCTTGCATAAACTTTTGGCCCATTTTTTAAAAGTAATTTAAATTTTAAACTGATTCAATATCTATTTTAATTATGAAGTTGTGGCTTTTTTGGTTTTCACAAAAAACCTCCCTATTTTCACCCCTTGGACCGATTTTGTCCATTAACGAACTTGACTGAGATTTTATACCCCTTGATTTTATGTATGAGTTTGGAGGTGACTGGAGCAGAATTATAGAAGTTATCATATCCAGAAGAAAGTGATATATATATATATATATATATAAACTTTTTACTGATGGTAGTTTTGGGGTCTAGATCGGCATAGATCTGCACAAATTTTTCAGAAAATTCCAACATAGGAGCGACCTGAATACTAGTATTTCATATGAAATCTACCTAAAATGCAGCATGGACCAAGGCGGTGTTACAACTTCACAATTTCCTTTCGAAATGCGCTTAGCACAATGTCAAATTTAAATTTTGAACATGGGTTTTGTTTTAGTGATGCTATAAAAAGAAAAGCTTATTACAAAACTGAATTTAGTTTTATGAAATGTCAAATGAAGTTTAAATATGTACTATTATTATTGTCAGTACCAAATTAAGTTCATCCTAAACAGATTAGGATAAGATTTAAAAAAAAAAAGAGTTATACAGAATAACAATATTTGATATTAATTAGGCTTCATAACTTTTTGAACTTTTATTGTATGCACATTCTTACTTTTCTAGTATATACAGCTATGTTGTATAGTTATTCACAAAGTATTAATCTTTTAACAATTACTTTTTTAACAATACAGCTAGTAGTTCAAATATTTATAGTATGGAACCCTCTGAGCATGAGTAATACAATAGACTCCCTCAAATCTACACAGCTTGGGACCAGAGATTGTGTGGATTTTAGAATTTTGCAGATTTCTGGTCATTGTTTTGTGTACATTTTTTAAACAGTCATTTGAATGTAATTAATAATGCAGTTGAAACTATAATGAACGCTTACAATATAATAAAATAAATAACAAACTAAAATAATAAAAATTTAGATAACTTTTAAAATGATTAAAATATTAAAAACAAAGGTCAAGTTAATAATCAATAATGTATGATTAAATATTCATTATAATGATGAATTGTATTTTCCCTAAATTATTCAATGAAACTTCCCCTATAAAGATACATTACTAATTCACATCAAAATCATAAAATAAGAAAGTTTTATTTCAGGTTTAGTCAGACTTTATAACCAATAAAGCTTGATTAATATATAAATACATTTGGGAAGAAGATTGTGATTACCAGTAATATCAGCAATATCTTGAACTTTTTCAGAAATAAATTTATTCTTCCTTCATGAAAAAACATGAAATGAGTACAGGGATGAAAGCGCTGTGCCAAAAATGGCTGATATTAACCACCGAAGTTTAATAGTAACCTCTGCTTTATGAAATTTTAAAAATCTTTTCATTAAATATGAGAAGAAATACTTTAAAAATTTAGTGGCACCAATCTGTCATTTCTGACACAGCGCTTGCATTCATGTGAGTAATATTAAAAAAATTACAAATTAAAATATATATGGAATTAATATAAATCTTAAAAAGTCAAATTTTATTCCCATATCTGAACTGAATGTTTCATTGTTTACATCCGTAAATTATGAGCAGATGTTAGAGAGTTGTGGATTTTAGGGTTGTGGATTTGAAGAATTTTACTGTACTCATATTTGACCGATTATTTCCTTTCTCATCAAGAAAAATTGTAAACTAGCACACAAGCATACTAATTAACCATCTATTTTATAAAATTCATCATTGCTTAATATAACAATATGTAAAAAAAGAATGAATAGAAACAGATCAAAGAGTGAAAGCGATTACAACCTTAGAAAAAATTTCTCTACAAGTTCACGATTTTTACGAATATTCATTTTCCCAGAAATATGAGGAAAATTGAAAATTATCTTGGAAAACTGAAGATCTTTAATTACAGGATGGTATTCAAGCCATGTTGCATCCACATCAATAAAAACAAAACCTCCTGAAACAAAAGAAAAATTAAATAAATGAAACTGTTTATATTTAAAAGAGCTTCTGTTACAGACAAAACTAACAAGGAAGGTCTCCATACGGGCATACTCAGAAAAATCTGAAAAAATTACTGAATGTTCTTCTCATATAGTTATATATGTTTATAAAAAAAAATTTCGGCGGAATCTCCTTATAACGTCCGTAAAAAAATAATAAAAATTTCGTTTATTTGGCGATTTATCTCCGGTTGACGAAAAAACGAAATTTTGAAAAATACGCTTTTACGCTTCGAATACTTTTTAAAGAAAAAACTTTCTATGTTCAATTTATTTAAATAAGTTTAGTTTAAGTAATTTTAGTTTTGCATTTTTACTTTACTTTAAGTGTAATTTTGTCATATACGTTTATATGTACTTATAACAAAATGAAACTAATATATGTTATCATTTAAAACACAATTTAAATTGATTACAATTGTTCCAAATTGAAAAATGCACTGTTAAAAATCTGCTACATTTTGTTGCAACGCACTTCTTTGCTTGTATAGAAAACGGTTACTTGGCCGTGAAATGGAGCTTTCTCATTGGTTGGAATAGAGATATTATATACAAGCGGTGGAGTGCGTTGCAGAAAAATGCAGCAGATTTTTAACAGTGCTGCACAAGCTACAACACCGCTAAAAATCTGTACCATTTTCTGCAGCGTCACTCCACCGCTTATATAGAAAACGGTCAATTCACCGTGCTATGGAGCATTCTCATTGGTCAGAAGAGAGATATTCTATAAAAGTAGTGGAGTGACGTTGCAGTAAATGCTGCAGATTTTTAACAGTGAAGTCAATTAAAATCAATTTTCAGATTCGTTAAAATCGTCTGCTTTTGGCAAGGAAATGCACTGCTCGCCAAATCCCGCGTCGCTTTCAACTTTTCACGCCAATTATTCCAAACTATTTTATTTTTTTACATATCTAATAATGTAATTCTGCCGCTAATTTTCACTGATCCTTTATTACCTACATGAGTAGTTTAATTCGTATTTTTTACAAAAAATTCTGAGTATGCCCCCAATGGAGACCTTCCTTGTAAGACAAAGTGTTTTTGAAAAGTTAAATGAAACAGAACCCTAAAATAAAGTAAATACTGTGTTTACTTGGATAATTGTCATCCACACATCTCCTTTTTATTTTTTGATATATATATCAAAAAATATATAATATACATATATGTACATATATATACATACATTTATTTGTTTAAAAAAGAAAAATCTTGGGTAAATTTTGCATGAAGAATTACAACACAATGGAATTCTATAATTCAGTTTTTTTCATAGTGAAGAAAAATGAGTAATAAAGTATTGTATTAATTATTATTTTTTTCTAAATATCTATAATCAATCAGTATATGGTTGATATCAGTAATCATATTTGGTTCTAAATTTAGCAATCGATAAGCATATGCTGTAAAAGATAATGAAAAACATGTCTTTTTAATATTTAAAATACATTAATCATGTTATTTATTAATTATTATGGAAATACAAAACCATACTATGCATGTGAAACTATATACTGCAAAATACCATTACCCCCTTCCCCTCCCAATCGTGATGAAGGTCATAAAACAATCAGAGAGGGTGCATAAGTGGGATTTTTCCATAGTCTTATCACAAAATTTGTAATTTTTTTTTTTTTTTTTTTTTTTTGGATATTTGCGGGGAAGGTTTTCGCAATATTTAACAAAATTTTCAGTTTTTTTTTTACAATGTTTGATGAAATTTGTGGTTTGTTTTGCAGTACTTCACAAAATTTATAAATTTTTTAACAAAAATGAGGTTTTTCCAATGAGCTTTTCATGAAAATTACATTTTTTATGCAACTATTTGGCGAGATGCACGTTTTTTTATGATCTTTTGATAAAATGTTCATTTGTATTTTTTTTTTTTTTTTTTTTTTTACGAAATTTGCAATTTTTTTTCAGTTTTTTGATGAAATTTGCACTTTTTTCACTATTTTTTGACTGTGCTTTTTTTTTATAGATCGAACATATTTACAATTTTTTGACAAATTGTGTGTTTTATAGTGATCATTCGAGATATTAATGATTTTCCACAATCTTTTGACATGATTTGCCCTTTTTTCAGCAAGTGTTTGATTGCCTTTTTTTTTTAGATCTGAAATAATACGCGTTTTACAGCAATCTTTTGACGAAATGTGTATCTTTTGGCAATATTTCAACAAATTTCACTATTTTTTTCAGCAATCAGTAGATAAAATTTACTTTTTCTGTATCCTTTGATGTAATTTCCCTTTTTAACAATCTTTTGATGTAATTTGTGTTTTTTCAACAATCTTTATAGTGGGGTGGGGGAGGGTAGGTACTTTCTCAAGATTTTTTGAAAATTTCAAAGTTTTATTGGGTTGGGGAAAAAGTAATTTTGCTTTTTTTGTATTTTTCAAATTGAATTTATTTATATAAATTAATAAAACTAATCAATAATAGATGTGCTGTTTTGTTTGATGACCTTTAGCCATTTTTTCTGGTATAACCATAATTTCATCACTGTCGAATTTCTGGACAAAAAACTGAACAAGGTGATTTTCACAAGCCTCTATTGAAACCAGCTTAACATCATTAAGAGAGTTCTGCAGAGAGCGTAACAAATAATAATCGGTCAAGGCTAGGTCCAGACTATATGGTGGGTGCATCAAAACTTCCCAACAAAAGCTCTCTGAGTTTTTGCAGAGTGGCTAATGATGTGTGTGATTTAGTGTTGTTGTGATGGAAGACAACTCTTTTCCTATTGATCAATTCTGGCCATTTTCTTTAATCGCCTGCTTCAATCGCATTAGTTGTTCACAGTATATAGTCAAATTAATGGTTTGGCCAGGTTCGAGCAGCTCATCAAGGACAATATCTTTCCAATCCCACCAAACACTCAGCATCACCTTCTTTGGCATCAATCTGGACTTTGTGAAGCTTCTCCAGGTTTTGACCACGATCTTTTTCGCACATTATTGTCGTACGTGATTCACTTTTCATTACCCATAATCATTCATTTCAAAAGTGGCTCTATTTCGTTTCGTTTCAGTAGCGATTCACAAATGGAAACTATGTCCATTAAATTTTTCACTGTAAGTTCATGAGGAACCCAAGAATAGAGTTTCTTTTGGTAACCAATTTTATGTTAATGGCTCAAAGCTGTTTTATGGTCGATGTTTAGTTCTGTAGCAATGTTGCAGGAAGAAATATGCCGGCTTACCTCAATTTTTTAAAAATTTCATCAACTTTTTCAACGACTGGCCGGCCAGGGAGAGGTTCATTTTTAAAATGAAAATTTCCAAAACAAAAAAGAGAAAATCAATTCAGACACTGGCATTTATTTAAGCACAGATCATCATAAACACTAAACAATTTTCGATGAACCTGCGCCGCATTTTTTCCTTTTCAAAAGTAAAAAATAAAAATGTGACAAAAATGATCTTCTGGGATCTCCATTTTCAAAACGCATTAACTTTTGGCTGATTAAACATATGACGCTACTTCTATATTTAAAATTTTCTAGAGACTGTTATCTTTCAAATGTTATATAGTATGGCTTAGTTGAGTAAGTATTACTCAAGTTATGCAACTTTAAAGTTATCTATTGGGAAAAAACAAAATTACTTTTTCCCCAACCCAATATAAAATGAGGGAGGGAGGGGGGGGGGAGATTAATAAGGAAGAAAGGATTAACAGGATTTTATGATAAGCATATTATAAATAAGGAGACTATAACAGAATCCACACACATAGGTACATGAGGTGATCAAAGTCATAATGCTGTAAGTCATGTTTCCTGAAATTTTAAAAAAATAAGGCTTTACTACAAACATTACAACATATTCCAATGCTATAGAATATCTTGCAGTGCTATCTATAAGCAATTATGTGAAACTATGACTTATACTTTTCTGTCTTTAAATAGTATGATAGATGCTTAGATCAGTGCCGTGCAAAAAAGGGGGGCGGTCGCCCAGGGCGAAGAAACTTAGAGGGTGCCAAATTTATACTACCAACGTCATTTTTTGGCCTATCACAAGAAAAAGTTGGGGGTGGAAGGTGCCAAGCACAGCCTTTGCCCTGGGTGCAGTTTTCTCTTTGCACGCCCCTGGCTTAGATACCCTCTATGTATTTAGTGCCTATTTTCAAAATTAATGACTTTGCTACTATAACTGAAACAAATTCATATCTAAATCATATGGAAGCAATTTTCTCATTAATGATTACCATATCACATTATTACATATTGCAAATGACATAATATTTTATCTTAGAAAGAGTTAGATTCTATACTGTTAGCAAGGAGTCAGTGATAAGCCACTTAAGTATTGTTTTATTTGGTGCTATTTTAACATTTTCCATAATTAATTTCACCTTGGTTTCCTGGCATTCACATAGCATGGCATGATTAAAATGTTGTATTGTTTGTGTTATTACATTTTGTTTAATAATTATGAAAGTTTAAGATGTGCCACAAACAGAAGAAGCTGTAAATTTTGGTACTTAAAACTTGAAGAGGAGAGATTTAATCATTTCAAGGTTAATCATAAGTATAATTGTGTAGATCATATATGAAAAAAAATGAAATGCATTTTATGTAATATAAATCTAACAATTTAATGGATTTTTAATTTGTTGTACAATGATTAATACTCTTGAAGTTTACAATTATGTATGTGATCAAGTTTTTTTTATATAATGTTCAATGACCTAACTTTTTTTAGCATTTAAAACTAAATACAGAGAAAACAACATTACAATTTTGCCCTTTTGCAAGACTGTCAGAGGGTTAATATATAAGAATATAGTAATGAAATATTGGGTATATAAAATTAGGATACTTTACTGTGACAGATATTGGAATCTATTTAGATACATTATAGTAATCACAGTTTTAAAGAATTTCATGCATTTTAGAAACTGCTGCACAGTAAATTTCATGCAGCCAGGGATTTTCTTCTTTTGGGGGTAGGAGGGGGGGGGGGGAATTAATGTCTGTGTAGTATATATCAATTACCCATGCGCGTAACCAGGGGGGGTGCTCTGGGTGCCCGGGCACCCCGCCACACACACACTCACGCAGACACAAGAAGGATTTTAAAATTGAAGTAAAATAATCAGCATGCATAAAAAAAAAAATAATTGAAAACAATGTAAGAAAATAAATTAACTGTTTTTATTTTTCAAATATCCTGTCATAGCCTGTTCATATACAACAACAATTTCTCACCTATCATGATGCAACAACTGATAATTATTATTTTCACATTATTTTTGTACTCATTTATCAATATTTTACAAAATATTTATTTTAGGTTTCCAAATGTTCGGAAAGCAGGTGCCAGACACTACTGGTGCGTCATTAATCCAATGTTTGCAAGGCGTCATTACATTAAATGTTCACCCTGACATAGACTTCCCCCCTCCAACATTTGAGGGTATTTGAGAAAAACAAAAACATTTACATCTAGATATAGAAGCTATGCTTAATAATTTTTATCTTTTAAATAATGATAATAATAAATTAAAGCCTGCCAATCACATTATAAGGTTTTTGAGAGGAGAAAAATTTGTTTTATTCAGTTTTCATTCTCTTGGCTTGTATCATTCCGAAATGGGCCCAAAAAAATTATATTTAATTTGTAAATATACTTCGCACTTTATCACTTATATTTAAAAAATATGGGATGGTCAGAAAAGAGAAAACAAGCTTTAGAAAAATCTTCAAAAAATTCAAGACTTCAGGATATTTTTAAAGAAAAAGTAACTGTCCAACATCATGTCAAATCTCCAGAAGTCACAGTAACCAAAGAAAGTAAGAATAGTTTATTATACTCTCTTAAAAGGCGATTCTGAAATCCTACTTAACAAATGTGAAACTTTCTGACATATTTTATGACTTTTTTTTTTTTTTTTTTTTAACATAAAGGCACAAGATTGGATTTCAATAGACTTGCCTATTGAAGCGATTTGGAATTGAATTGAGTATTCCATTTTTTGACAAATAAAAAGTTATCGAGTTTAAGTGTACATGACGGCAGGTTTTTTCTTTTTTTTCCTTTCTCTCATTTTCACATCCATATATATATATTTTTTTTTTTTTTTTTTTTTTTCAAAACATTAATTTTGATAGTATTTTATGAAAATTATATTTACATAAATATGGTAAATGTCTTTCGAATACAAGTTTTTGAATAAAATAACAACACCTGGTGGTTTTATGCCTTTTCTAAGAAAAGAGAATTTAATTAAAAATATGTCAATCTCATTTTGTAATTAAAAAAAAAAATTAAATGTGTCAAGAAGTAACCTTTTTTAATTTTTGAACAGCTTTAAAAAGAATTAAAAAATAATGGAAATTTTTTAATTCAATAATTTAAGTTAAGGTGATCTGTGATAAATTTATAAATATGTTTTATTATTATTTTCTAAATTTACATATCTATTGAATCTAAATTTAAACAATTAAAATACAACAATGTTTTAAAACTAATTCCAGCTGATCTATAATTAAAATTTTTATTTTAAAATTTAATATTTAAAATTGATGAATCTTCTGACACAACAAGTTTAAGTTTTTTTTCTTTTAATCATTCGTGAGTACGTACACACTCACACAAAAAGGAATAAATGATAATTTTCATTGAGAATTTATAAATAGATAAAATATTTTTTATATAGCACATTTGAGAAAAATTAATAATTTTTCAAGGAAAATTTTTTTATTGTAAATAATTTTTACTGTCAACTTTTACAATTTTTTTGAAAAAAGTTCATGAATATAACTAAAGATAATTGTATGAAGTCTAATAACTCCATTTTTTATAGAAATTTTGTCAGTTTATTCTAGAGTATAAAACTTATTTCTTTTCGTGGAGAGGAAGGAAATATTCAAGATTTTTTTGTTATTAGTCATATTTTAGAATAAAGTTACTATGGATGCGACAAAGAAAGGTAGGACCATTGCTCCCTTAAATTTTGAAACATACTTTTTTTTTTCGGGGGGGGGGGGGGGGGATTAAAATTTATTATTTTCAAGCAGTTTAAATTGACTAAATACTAAAAGAATGAGGTACACGATGACACTATTTGGCACATGATGCAAAATTTCTATATGCATTTATTACTTATAACTGAAACAATCAATGGTTTGCCTAATCTGATGTGGTACCTGGTTACGAAAAACTAGCAGTAATACCTTTATTGCGGCACTAAGATCCGAGTTTATGATGGGGTTTTATCATAAAATTTGACTAAATAATTTAACTTTTTTATTTATTGTGACATTTATTATTATGTTCATAATTATGCTGCTGGTTTATGCATATATGCGCATACACACTCATGTATGTGTATTTCACCAGTGTATTTCACCACAACCTCAGATATTATCTGAGGTTTATCATCCGACTAAATTTCATTGACAAGACTTTGATTAATATAATATTTTAGATCTCATACAGCTTTCTTCCGTGCCTCTATAGAAGTTTCCAGCATGATAAAAATCTTTTTTAAATTTTTATTAGAAGTTAGGGTGCCTAAAAGTTTCATGCTTGTGTCCTGAGCCGTCCTTACGGAGGGCGGCTTAAAGCGAGGCCCGGTGCAAGGATTTTGAGAGGCTCTTTTTTTTCAGACCCTTAACATAATCTTATTTATACTATCAATGAAAAAGAATGGTTTTTACCGATATACTGTGACTCGAAGATTCAGGTTTCGATCCCCCTATCTATTAGAAAGGAGTAAGATTTGTTTGTGTGTTTGTAGAGGTAATTTTTGAAACTACTGAACCAATATCTAAAGTAATGATGACAAATCGATGGTGAAAGCCCTTCTTCAAGATAGGCTATGTTTCATGTCAAGGCCACTATATTTTCTTAACTAAAATTATAATTTTATATTAAAGATTTTCTATTATACTTACTTCGTTTTATTAAAAAAAGTATTTTGTGTCCAGGTGCGAGGCCTCTCTAGGCGCGAGGCCCTGTGCGGCCGCACCTGTCGCACACCCCTAAGGACGGCTCTGCTTGTGTCCACAAACAGTCTCTGTCTTATATCACAGCTGTAAGAAAATTTATATGCATATATATTTTTACCATTAGATTTAGTTTTGAACCTCTTCTAATACCCCTCACAAAAACAAAATTGTGTTTGGACCTTTTTTTAAAAAAATACCGCACAATTATACCTTCTAACATAAAAACTTGTTTAAAACGAAAATTTGAGCAGTCTCATGAGGTTCCGTTTTAACAGGTTTGTATTATATAAGATATTGTTCGTTCCCAACATGTAAGGTTTAAAAAATTTGCGCACCCCCCCCCCCCCCCCCCCATTCAAAAGGCTGGTTAAACCTATGAAAGTTTGCTAATTTAGGAAATTTCATACATTTATAGACTTCTAGAAGAATTTGGCAAGAAAAATTGGTCAATGAGATTGTGGCAAACAATAGCATCCGGCTAACAGAAAAGTACCAAGAGTTTTTATAACAGAAACATAATTTGTAAATAAGTATGAGGAAATTAAATAACACTCTTAAAAAAAAAAAAAATACTTACCATTCTCGGTTATGGTTTTCATATTTTTTTGTTGTCTGTCAGTTAATTCTTGGTCAGTTAAGCTAGAAGCATACACCTTTTCAAAGCAGTTTTTAGACTTAACAATGTAGTTTGCCGAAAAAGAAAAATCTCCTTCACCAACAAAGAGTGTATAGGATTCCTTCTCTGGTTCTTGATTACTCATTTTACTATTTTGACTTTGAATTCAGACCTATAATTTCCTATTCTGAAATTAAACCAATTAGTACAAAATAATCAGAACCTATTTATCATTTCTATGACATACTGGCTGTGTATTTGCACATTTTATATCTTATTTTACAACAGGATTTGATGTTATTTGAATGTACACACTAGCCATTGGTGATTGATTTTATATCAAAATGAATTTTATGAAATAGCAGAATTACTTATAACTTGCAAATGCAAAACAAAGGATATATTAAATGCTTTATTTTTATATTACCTTATTGTACACACACAATGTATTTTAATTTAAAAAAAAAAAAAACAATTTTTATGAAACATTTCATCAACTGACACCTTTTTACAACATTACAACTGTTTCAAATTACTAAACAAAAATAGTTTTATGAATGGTACGAGAATTATCTTTATTTTTATGTAACTCATTCTTAGAACTCAAATAATATAATGGATTCTACTGTTTTAACCCAATTTTTAAAAAGCAGTGCAATTTTTTACATATTATATCTACAAAACCGATTACTGCTCAGTTATACAGGAGATCTGGGTACAGTTGAGTTTCAGATCTGATTCCTAAACTAACATTTAAAAGAATAAATGAAAACTAATGCTTTTAGATAGTTTGAACACGAGATAAACTACCTTCCAACACAGCAAGCGTTCCATTTTCACATTCACATGTTTCTGGGAATTTGTTTGTTTTGAAAAACTGCGCCATCTATCGATATTTTTTAGAACTTCTCCAGTGACTCCAGTTTTTAATGCTTAAAGTTTTTTTTCTAAATCGTGGTTATTAAAAAATTAGTACTTTATTTTTATTTTTTTCTTTTGATCTGCGATGTATGGTTGTGAAATTATGAATGTTTCGTCTCGTGGATATGTCAAAAAGACGGTTTCTGTTTTCATAGCTCCATGGGCGTCACCTGAATGTGTTTGTCATGTTTATATGTCAAACCAACCAACCAGTCAACCAACGAATGTAGTTATTCATAATAAACAAATAAATCGGCCTGAAATGTAAAAAGTAGGGTTCAGCTTCTAAAAAAATCGAAAGGAGTAGTTTCAGTGAAACATTCCTGCAAAAAGAAACATCTTGAATTTTACTTTTGGTTGGATTTGAAAAATTATATATTGTTTTTGTGTTTTGTAACAGCCCACCAATTTTACAAAATGGAAAACAGAGAAAAAGAACACCTTTTAGCTTTAAAAGGTAGGTATTACCTTTCAAATAAAGAATTATTCGTTTCTTGCATATTTTAGATATACTGAGACTTCTACGCTAAGACGTGTAATTAATTCCCTATAATATAAGTAGGTATTGCATCCTATTCATGTGTCTTCGTTTCGGAAAATACATTTTGTGCAGGAGTGTAATGGAGAATATACGGTGTATACCTTCAGGATTTTCTTAAAAAGCTCCGTGTAACCATCTGTTTTTTTATGACTACAATACTGATTTTGTGAAAATATGACTCCTAAGAATAATGTAAACCTGGCTAATGCTAAATAAAAGAAACAATCCCAGATGTGATGAATAGGCAAACGTTTCGAATGTTGTTATTTGAGGGAAAGGATACAGGAATGGGACGAATTTTACTTAAAATGTTTCTTACTCTTTCTTTTTTTTTATTTTTATCCCTCATAAGACTTGGGTATTTAAAGTTAAAAGGTATTTAAAATTGATACATGAAATTAGACTTCTCTGTATAGTTATAGCAGACTAAAATAACTTAGATACAGTTCATTCTTTGTTTTAAATTAGTGATGCACGACCTTTTTGAGATAAAATTTTTTGCCGCCAGAATATTTGAAAAATGACATTTGCTTTATTTAATAATCAAAGTTTCTGTCATTATTGTAAGGAAAATTACTGTGCATGAAAATAGTGGTATCTTTGTGGCCCACGGGCCGGAGATTGTGCACCCCTATTTTAAATGTTTGATTTTATTTACTAAGTAAAAAAATTCTAATGTAACGCATTGTCATATTAATAGTAATATAACTACAGACGTAATTTGTTAAGTTTCAATAGAACATTAATTTTTGTCTTTTGGATAGTTAGGTATTTTGTATGCTTTAGTTTTTTTAGACTAAAAAGTAATTTTTTTATGAAAATAAAAATAAGTATTCAGGCCTGAACGTTTTAATAGTAATCAAATACATTTTAATTAAAAGGATCGGTAGAAGTGCCGCATTTACAAGCATGCATAAAAATTTTAACATTATGCTATTTTCAGTGTTTTTTCATGTTTTATGGTGAGGGGATTATTTTACTTTATAAAAGTAATAAATTTTTTAGTTTAAAATAGCAAATCTTGTTGGTTTTTTTTATAAAATTTAGCCTGACTTTGCACAGAAATTTTTTAGTTTTGTTTTTCATATTTATATATATTTTTTTTAATTTGTTAGTTATTTTGTGATTTTTAGGATTTTTTCACAGTTGCCTGCAATTTTTTGGTAGTCGTTATTATTAATTATAATTAGTATTAGTATAATTATTAATATCTTATCCCAATGCAGTAAATTTTGTCATATTTTCAATAGAGTTTATTTTTATTCATACAGTGATTTTTTAGGTGTTTTGTGTGATTTCTTTATTTGTGAAAGGAATCAGATTTAGACTTTTGAACCCAACATTTTGTTTATCTTCAATATTTTAATTTTTATGCATAATTTTTATTTTTCCATGAATTTTATATTTATTTTGTATTCAACAGCTAAATGATTTATTTTGAAATTTATAAATTCAAGATAATATTTGTTGAAAAAAAGAACACATTTTTCAATTCCGAATCATTTCAGTTGCCATGTCTGCAAATTTTATTCCTCTAAGTTAGGGATGCAGAGCCTGAGGCCTGCGGGACAAAAGTGGCTCACAAATTTCATCAATTTACAACTGAAAAAAAAAAAATGCAATTTTTGTGCATAGGTTGCTGAAAAAAAAAAAATCGTAAATTTCATCAATTTACTGCATAAAAATATATAAATTCTTAAGAATTGCAAATTTCGTTGTTTGACCACGGAAAACTCATGAATTTCATTGATCAAATGCAGAAAAATAGCAAATTTTGTCAATGAGACTGAGAAAAGTGACGAATTTAGTTCATCAGGTATGGAAAAATCAAGGATTTTCTCCATAATGTTCTGAAAAAATTATAAATTTCGGCAATCAGGCACAGAAAAATCATGAGTTTTGTCGATCAGGTAATGAAAAATCACAATTTTTGTTGTTTGGACATGAAAAATCTGACATTTTTTTGATTGGGTAAGAAAAAATCAGCAGTTTTGTTGATGCACAAAAAAATTGCAAATTAAATTCATTGGCTATGGAAAAATCACATGTTTTCTTAGTTTATTGTGTGAAAATATGCGAATTTCATTGATCAGGCATGAAAAAGTTGCATATTTTGTGCAATCAGTTATGAAAAAAATCACAAATTTCATTGATTAGGGATGAAAAATTACAAATTTTGCGATGATGTGTGAAAAAATTAAAAATTTCATTAATCGTCTGTGAAACAATTATAAGTTTTATCAGATTATCAAGAGAAAAAAATCCCGGATTTCATCTTGCTACATAAGAAAATGCAAATTTCGTTAATATAAGTTAAAAATCATGATATTCGAGGATTAAGAGCAGAAAAATGAGTATTTCGTCAATTAAGGGCAGAAAAGGCTCAAATTTTATTAGTCGGACACATGAATATTGCAAATTTTGTCAAGCAGCTTTATAAAAAACACAAATTTCATATATCAGCACAAAAAAAAAAATGTAAATTTCGTCAATCTGGTATGAAAAATTCTCAAATTTTATCGATCATGCAAGAAAAAATCATGAATTTCATTTGTTGGCCTCGTAAAAATCACAAATTTTGGCAATCAGCTTTATAAAAGTCAAGAATTTTGTCGATCAGGTTCGTAAAAATAGTGAATTTTGGCAATTGGCTTCTTAAAAATTGCAAATTTCTTTGTTTATATGCGGGAAAATTGAGAATTTCATTGATCTAGCACGGAAAAATTGCAAACTTTATCAATCATGTGAGAAAAAAAATCGCTAATTTTCTCTATCGACTTTGTAAAATGTGAAAATTTCAGTGATCAGCTTCATAAAAATCAAAAATTATATTGATCAGGTGCAGAAAAATCGTGAATTTTCTCGATTGGCATCATAAATATCGCAAAATTTGTTAATCAAGTGCAGAAAGATCATGAATTTTCTCCACCAGCTTTGTAAAAATCACAAATTTTGTCAATCAGGCTCAGAAAAATTACGACTTTCGTCAATCATAAGAAGAAAATTTGCAAATTTTGTTGATCAGCTTTGTAAAAATTTCAAAATTCGACGATTGGCTTCATAAAAATCACAAAATTCACTGATCAGCTTTGTAAAAATCATTCATTTTGTTTATCAGGCATGGAAAAATTGTGAATTTTTTCAATGTACTTCATAAGAATAGCTAATTGTGTCGATCAAGCTCAGAAAAATCTCAAATTTTGTCAATCAGCATTGTAAAAATTGCAGATTTAGTTGATCGGCTTTGTAAAAATCACAGATTTTATTGATCAGCTTCATAAAAATCGTGAATTTTATTGATCAAGCATGGAAAAATTTAAAATTTCATTGATCAGGCACGGAAAAAAATCGCAAATTTCGTCAATCAGCTTTGTAAAAGATATAAATTTTGGCAATCAGCTTTGTAAAAATCACAGTGTAATTGAAAAAAATCACTATTTTTGTCAATTTTTTTTTTTTTTTTTAAATCGCGAATTTTGTCGATCAGTTGCAGAAAGATTGTGAGTTTTCTCAATTGGTTAAGTAAAAATTGTGAATTTTGTCGATCAGTTTCATAAAAAGTGTTTGGCCTATATCCCTCGAGTAGATAATTGGCCGACACAAAATAAACCATAAAAAGTGCTAATTTGGTCGATCAGGCATGGAAAAATTGCAAAGATATCTCATTTGCATTAGTATTTATTTATTTTGCATTGTGTAGCTGACATCAATCTCTACAAAGGCTATTTCCTACTTTTTCAATCTCCTTTGCATGGTTTTTAATGAAGATACTTACCTATTCAAAACTATTTCTGAAAGCAAAAGTATCCAAATTTTAAAAAACTTCAAAAAAAATCGAAAAATCCCATTAAATAATTTATTTTTCCTCTATCATTTGACAAATCTAGTGTTTATTTTCCCTCTACCTTTTGATGAAATTTGCATTTTTTCCTCAATCCTTTAACATAGGGGTGCACAACCTTTTGAAGATAAGGGCCACATACAAATATGTCTGGGTGGTCAAGGGCCACATCAATAACACGACAGCATCCGATTTCAAAGAGGTGATCTGTAGCCTGTAATCAGATAAAAAAAATGTGGCTTCAAAGGGAGTGGAAGGCTACCCCTTTAAGTTTGCTTACACAGTCAAAATATCCAATTCAGTTGGTAAAGATATATCAGCACTTGTTATAGTCTAAGAGCTAGCAACGTTTTCGTCACCTGATTTTATCAAGGCTCATTTTTTAGTATGTTTTTCCCTTTTATGGTAGAATATGTTTGCTAGCGGTCTGGCAGTCGGGAGACGTTGCGTTTACCTGTGGCAGAAGGGGTTATGCAGGTCAAAAAGCTTCAAAATCACGTCATTTTATCAAGGCCCATTTTTTAATATGTTTTTCCCTTTTATGGTAGAATAAGTTTGCAAGCTGTCTGGCAGTAGGGAGACGTTGCGTTTATCTGTGGCAGAAGGGGTTATGCAGGTCAAAAAGCTTCAAAATCACGTCATTTTATCAAGGCTCATTTTTTATATGTTTTTATCAAGCTTAAAAATTACAATATATTAATTACTCTTTGGATAGCAGACAATCTATAATTAATTTTCCAAACACAAATTCGGTTGCAAAGTTAATGCCAGATGGCTTTAAATATGGCAACGAAAGCGCCTGTCCCAAGAGTGATTTAAAAATTATAAGACCTCTTTACGTCATTTTATCAAGCTTAAAAATTACAAGATATTACTCTTTGGTGAGCAGACAACCTATAATTAATTTCCCAGACATTAATTCGGGTGCAAAGTTAATGCCAGACGGCTTTTAAATATTTCAACGAAAGTGCCTGCTCCAAGAGCGGTTTATAATTTAAAAATTATAAGACCTCTTTACATCATTTTATCAAGCTTAAAAATTACAAGATATTTCTCTTTGAATAGCAAACAACCTACAATTAATTTCCCAGAAACAAATTCGGTTACAAAGTTAATGCTAGACGGCTTTAAATATGGCGACGAAAGCGCCTGTTTCAAGAGTGATTTATAATTTAAAAATTATAAGACCTCCTTACGTCATTTTATCAAACTTAAAAATTACAAGATATTACTCTTTGGATAGCAGACAACCTATATTTAAATTGCCAGACACAAATTCGGTTGCAAAGTTAATGCCAGACTTTTTAATTATAAATCACTCTTTGAACAGGCGCTTTCGTTGCCATATTTAAAGCCGTCTGGCATTAATTTTGCGACCGAATTTGTGTCTGGCAAATAATTTATAGGTTATCTGCTATCAAAAGAGTAATATCTTGTAATTTTAAAGCTTGATAAAATGACGTAAAGAGGTCTTATAATTTTTAAATTTTAAATCACTCTTGGAACAGGCACTTTCGTTGCCATATTTAAAGCCATCTGGCATTAATTTTGCTATTGAATTTGTGTCTGGCAAATTAATTATAGGTTGTCAGCTATCCAAAGAGTAATATCTTGTAATTTTTAAGCTGGATAAAACGACATAAAGAGATTTTTTAATTATAAACCACTCTTGGAATAGCCGCTTTCGTTGCCATATTTAAAGCCGTTTGGCATTAATTTTGCAACCGAACTTGTGTCTGGCAAATAATTTATAGGTTATCTGCTATCAAAAGAGTAATATCTTGTCATTTTTAAGCTTGATAAAAACATATAAAAAAATGAGCCTTGAAAAAATGACGTGATTTTGAAGCTTTTTGACCTGCATAACCCCTTCTGCCACAGGTAAATGCAACGTCTCCCGACCGCCAGACTGCTTGCAAACGTATTCTACCACAAAAGGGAAAAACATATTAAAAAATGGGCCTTGATAAAATGACATGATTTTGAAGCTTTTTCACCTGCATAATCCCTTCTGCCACAGGTAAACGCAACGTCTCCCGACTGCCAGACCGCTTGCAAACGTATTCTACCACAAAAGGGAAAAACATATTAAAAAATGAGCCTTGATAAAATGACGTGATTTTGAAGTTTTTTGACCTGCATAACCCTTTTTGCCACAGGTAAACGCAACGTCTCCCGACTGCCAGAGCGCTAGCAAACATATTCTACCATAAAAGGGAAAAACATTAAAAAATGAGCCTTGATAAAATGACATGATTTTTGACGTTGCTAGCTCTTAGACTATTATGTTTATATATAAATATAACAGATATAGCAAGGATTATTTTCAAGATGCAAAAATATTACTTGACTTTATACAGGAGAGAAGGTTCTGTTTTATTGAAAGTGCTAAAAAACAAGCATAAATGGCTGGTGCAGAAAAAAAAAATGTGAACTTTATGAACGATGGGAAGCGAAGGAGGTGATCAACAAAATTTTTTTTAAGCCTGATCAACGAAATTCCCAATTTTCTGTGCCCGATCAATGAAATTTGTAATTCTTTCACATCTGATCGACCAAATTTGCACATTTTATGAAACCAATCATCAAAATTTTCAATTTTTATAATGCCGATCGACGAAATTTGTGATTTTTAAAAAGTCAATTGACAAAATTCTCGAATTTTCTTCGCATGATCGATTTTTCAGCAACTGATCGATGATATTTCCCACTTTTCAGTGACTGATCGACGAAATTCGCATTTTTTATGAAGTCAATCAACGTAATTTGAGATTTTTACTAAGCCGATCAACGAAATTCGTGAATTTTACAAAAGCGATCAATGGAATTTGCTATTTTTGTCCCATAATCAACAAAATTCACAATTTTCCTTCATATGATCGACGAAATTCACAACTTTTATGAAACCGAACGAGAAAATTCCCAATCTTTCAGCTTCTGGTCAATAAAATTTTGATTGACAAAATTACCGATTTTTACGTAGCTGATCAATGAAGTTCGTGATTTTATCCCCTCTTAATTGACAGAATTCAAGATTTTTTCTTGCATCTGATCGACGAAGTTTCGAGATTTTGTCCATGCCTGATCTACAAAATTTTTGATTTTTGTCAAACCTAATCAACAAAATTCGCTATTTTAAACGAAATCGACAAAATTCGAGATTTTTCTGTGTTTGATCAACGAAATTCGCAATTTTTTCACACTTGAACGACAAAATTCGTGATTTTTACGAAGCCGATCGACAAAATTCTTGATTTTCCCGCACCTGATTCACAGAATTCGTGATTTTTACAAAGCCAATCGACAAAATTCTTGAATTCTCTTCGGATGATCATCAAATTTCACAATTTCTCTGCTCCAAATCGATGAAATTCGCAATTTTATTCGAGCCACATCGATGTAATGTTTTGATGGTAGAATTTTCTACCACATAATTTTAATTCAGAAATGTCACAATGACACCAGAAAATTTGACCAAATTTTTTGAAAAAGGTTTAATGCATTTTTTCGTGTTTACCATTAACTGTTTTTTTTTTTTTTTTAAATACTGGTGCCAATGTGATTTTTAGAATTTTGAAGAAAATTACACCCCAGAGCTCAAAGGGTTAATTGAAGAAATGTGCATTTTTCTGCACCCAATCAACAAAATTTTTCTACTAAATTTGACGAAATCTGCATTTTTTTATGGAATAAGATAAAACTCGCGATTTTTCTCTTAATAAACTGACAAAATTCACTATTGTACTGCATCTAATCAACGATATTTTCAATTTTTACCAAGCATCATCGTCAAATTTGCGATCTTCTGTGCCTTATCAATTGCGATTTTTTTCATGCCCGATCAATGAAATTCACGTTTTTTTTTCATGCTCGATTTTTTTTTTTTTTTTTCTCGAGTTTCATCAGCAAAATTCACTTTTTCCTGCACCTTATCAATGAAAGTCATGACTTTTCCATGCCGATCAACAAAATTTACGATACTTAAGTGAGAAATTTTATATTTTCTTGCATTAAGTTGACGAAATTTACAATTTTTTCCAGCGACATGTGCACAGAAATTGCAATTTTTTCCAGATGTAGACTGATGAAACTCACGGGCCACAGGTTGTGCATCCCTACTTTAACTAAATTGTATTCCCTTCTTCCTTATTCTTTGAGAAAATTTGCATTTTTTCTGCATTCATTTGATATATATATATATATTTTTTTTTTTTTTTTGCCTCCTTTTTTTTTTTTTTTTTCTTTTATGGTCTTTTGATGCATTGAGCATTTTTAATTGATCATTTAGAAAAATCTACTTTTTTTTCCGCAGTCCTTTGACAAAATTTGCATTTTTTAACAAATTCTTTTATAAAATTATTGCTATTTCCATGATTCTTTGATAAAATTATTACTTTTACTGCCATCTTTTGACAAAATTTATATGTATTCCACAATCCTTTTACAAAATTGCTATTTTTTCTGAGATTGATTGACAAAGATTAAATTTTTTCTGCACCCATTTGTCGAAATTCACATTCTTTTACATCCAGATTTTTGGAAAAGCTGGACCAGAATCACTTTTGCAATAGATATCTCTGCCGGGGAAAAAAAAAAAAAGATCATCGTACCTGCTGACGCAGTAGAAGCATTGCACTAAGGATATTCTTAACTTTTTAATTTGTTTGTGCCACAACGCTTCTTCCTGAAATTATGGTACTATGTTTAATTTAAATCTTCTTAAGACTTAAGCAAATAAACTTTAAATTATTTAAGGTTTATTTGCTTAAGTCAAGTCTCCTGTTTAATTATAGTAGATTGATTTAGATAGCTTTGTTCACTTTGTTTTTTAAATTCTTTAATTATGCTTTTTTATTTTTACAGTTATGCGTCTTACCAGGCCATCTTTGTACACCACTTATCCTGTTGCCAGTGATTCCAGATATTCAACTTGTAACATTTTAAATGATGCATTGAAGAAAGATCTTGGTTCTCCAGATAAATTAGAATATTTTAACTCTGGAAATTTACTGATGTTACCTCAAAGTTTTGGGTATTAGATTAATTAATATTATTTTTCAGTGTTTTTCTTTTCAACAAATTAATTTGAAAATCTTTTTTTCGTCTTAATTTAAAATAAGCTTTTAAAAATAATTTCTGCTTTTTCGAACAGTAATTATAAACCATAATTTTAAATAGATTGAAGATGATTGGTATACAATATAATATAGATTAATAAAGAAAAAAAAAAAACGTTAAAAAGGACAAGTGGAAGTATGTATAATCAGAATTGCCAAGTTACAAGTTAAAACAAAGAGGAGTAACTCACAATGAACAATTATGATTGGTCTCCTCGTGAACATAAGAGATTGACTCTGCTTTCTTCTCAACTACAAACTCTGATATACCTCTATTTTGCTTTTTGTCCATCTACTCCTACTTTTAATCCATAATTTTAAATTTAATTTTTATCTTAACTTTCAGCACTGATGATGAAGTTTTTGACTAAAGGCTTTGAAATAGCTATGTGTGGTTTATATATTCTTCTGCTCATACTTAAAACATTGTTTTACTCAATTTATTGACAGAATGTACAATCCTACCCCTTTTGTATTTTTATAGTATATGATTGCTTCTGGCATTATGAGAATTGAATTTCTTCCAAAAGCTAGCACTTTTAAAACTTGAAATAAAAAATTATAATAATAATAAAGGGAAAATATGTTTGTTGTAATTTTATAAGTTAAAAATATATTCCTCATTTAGAATCTTGGCTGTCATTCTTTTTATCAGAAGCCCACACCAAAAGTTAAAGCATATCTGTGAATTTTGAAAATAGCATTTCATAAAATTTCTTTCATTTCAATTTTTTTTTCTGATATGCACCAATAGCTGATTCTAGATGAAAAAATAGGGGAAGGAGAGAGGATTAATATTGACTGCAGTGTTACCTCTTAAAAAACCCCAAAAATGAAATGTTTCCTTAAAAAATGCTTCCCTAAAGTACTTCATCAAATAAAGTTATCCTACAATGTATGTATTCATTATAATTTTCTTTTTTAATCCTCTTGCTTTCCTATTGGCTGTTCTTACAGCTTGTTCCTTTTCCCGCCTTTTCATTTCAGTCATGCCACTGCATTCATAGTAGTCGGATATCTTTTTTGCATCTGACAATGAAAGACTCAGTTCTTTCGAAAGGCCTCACGCTTTTTTAATGTATTTTATATTGTGTTTAAGGAGTTTTTATATCTGTTCGTTTAATGTAGGATATTTATTTTTTAACATGTTGTCCTCTGTAACATGGAATTGCCCATAAAATAACTTTATTTTCAGGCTAATTATGTTATGTAAAGGTTATAGACCGGGAGGTGGCTGCACAAACCATCACATGATCGAAATGACAGCTGAAATTCAAGCTTTAGTTAAAACTAGATTTGCATATTAAAATACACCTGATGTTCCAAGTTATACCTTGGTGGAAAACATCTGCAATTTAATTTTAGTGGCTGAAAGATATGTTCATTATGTTTTCTTGCTTCCTGTCCTCCATGTTTTCATACTTTTGAGTGCAGGAAAATACAATAAATCTATTGATTAACCACTAAAATCATGTCTGCAGATGGTCTCCACCAAGATATGACTTGGCAGACCAATTGCATTTTAATATGCTAAATAAGCTTAGTCTAATCCTACAATTTCAGCCATCAACTCATTAAGGTGATGCTGTGTGCAGCCATCTCCTGATCTGTTAATTTTAATTTTTAAAAACCAAAATAAAAAATACCCATGCTGGAATTTGTAAAAATTTACAACTAAACATGAATGATAAAGTATACGCTTTTATTTTTTAAAGGACATGATTCATTTATGTATAATATATTTTTCAATACTTTGTATTTTGTATTTTCTTTAAAAGTTCTAGTTATTTCTTATAACTTATTTGTGATTGAAATAATAATATTCAAATGCCATTAAAATAGTACTTCTGTTTTATTTTATAGTCTATATTTACTTTTTAAAATATTTTACTATGTTTTTTTTTCTTTGCAGAAATATTTATTTGGGAGAAACTTTTTCTTGCTATATGAGTGTTCATAATGATAGCCAACAAACAGTTACAAATGTCAGTGTCCAAGTAAGTTCAGTCTTTGCTACTTTATAGTTATTTGCCGATTTTTTTTTTTTTTTTTTTTTTTTTTTTTTTTTTTTTTTCTATAAAAGCAGTAACATTACATATTACATATACAGTCGAGTCTCTATACAACGAAATCCATTGTTCGAGTAAAAAATTCGTTATATAGAGAAATTCGTTGTATAGAGAATAACGTTAAAATTATTATTTAATGTGTAAATTTTGAACAATTGTAATTTTTTATGTTTTTAATTAAGATTTTGAAATTGTTCATAACTCTGCTTAAAATATCACTATCAATAAGTACTGTGTCAGTACTGTGCAAAAGTGAGATTGTAATCCATTTCCAAAAAAATCAGAGAGATATTGTTGACGTCTCTGCTTTCCTTAATTGATTTCCATTTCTTTTTTTAAGTTTGCAGAAGTCGCATCTTATCCGTCCTCAGGATCCACATTATCAGTATACAAAATTCGACCTTTTTGAAGCAATTGTAAACCCCATTCTTATATGTATAACTATCCAATTGACACTGTTTTGAGAAGGTTGTTGAAAGTTGTGTGGGAGTAGAGGGGGATGAATTCGTTGGACTTAAAGAACAAGGAGATTCAAGCAGAGAAGTAATATAAAAAAACTTCGTACTGAACGATAAATTAGGAACAAGTGTTAGAAAATTGATTTCATGTGATTTCGAAGCTTTTTTAAAACTGAATAAAGAACATTTTTTGAAAATATTCATTATATGGAGATAGAAATTTTGCTATATAGAGACTGTCTTTAGTGTAATCATGGGAAAAGGGGAACGTTCCTACTAAAAATTCGTTATATGGAGAAATTCGATGTATGGAGTTTCGTTATAGAGAGACTCGACTGTAGTTTTTTTTTTATCTCTCAATTTTAGTCAAAGCTATCTGAAATTCTTTTATAAAGCAATAGGGTCAGGTGGGGTAAAATGACCATAAGTTGAGCTATTTTTAACTTTGCTAAGATATAATCATAAAATTATGTAAAATATTTACATTTTTTTTACTGATATTTTACATTACATTATCTGAGAGTTGCTACAATTTTTAATTTGTTTTTCTTGAAACAAAACTGTTTAATCCTTACTCTTTTTCGGCTTCTAATTATGATCATTTTACCCCATAACATGGAGTAAAGTGATTATATATATATATGCACATATAGCACAAAAAATGAAATAATTTAAAAAAAAAATCATATCAATAAGATCAAATAAGAAAATAGATAAGACACCTTTTTTTTAAAAACATTCATGTAAAATTTTATCACTTAAATATCAGAAATTAAAGGTGTAATGGGTGCTATTATTGAATGTTGATTCATCCACTATTTGGATGATCTATTCTGTAATAACTTCGTCTACAGCATTGTTTCTGGAAATGAATATTTCTCTGCAAACTTAAATTTAACAAGATATTTCACAGTAAAAAGGCTATTTTTTTGCTGGCAAATTTTGTTACAAATACTTTTTATGTTTTTTGCATATTAATGACTTCTTTATGCATAGATGTAATAGTTTCCCTATTTATGGACCATTATACTGTATATTATTCATCATTTAAACTATGCTTAAAAGTAGCATTTTTGTTTATTCAAGAAGTTTAACGCATGACAAGGAAGTGGGGTAGAATAGACATGCCACTAAAGGGAGGAATGGGACATGTCCAATTCTTTTTTTTTAATAAGATTAATGTAAATTGCTAACATATAAACTCTTTAGAGGATAATATATTAATTATAACATTGATAATATATTCATTTACTTCAAAATGTAAATAAATTAAGGTGATGATAATTTAATGTCATCTATGACTGACAATCCTGAATTTTTATTCCAATTATGAAAATACTGGAATTTTATATTGTGGCACACACATTATCAAAATAGAATCTTTGACTGTGTATCTTGCTGACACTAGACTATTTGTGCCTTATAGCTTTGTTTTATTGTTGTCCCATACCTCCTCCTTGAAACTTACAATTTTTTAAATTATAAAATGGCTTTTGCATGCTATGTTTCTATATTGATCAGAAAGATTAAAAAGTATTTCACCTTGCCTTCTATAAATTGAAATTTTTGTTTTTGTGTCAAAGTTACTTTTCTTACTTTTGTAAAAAGTGTCCCACACCACCCCACTCTCCCATACAATGTTCAGAATTTAGTACTAAGTTGAATTAGTGTTTATTTTCTGTTGCTACATCGGAAATATTGCATTTAAAGATCCATTAGGTATGTCCATTATGTCACACAAACTTCATGATTTGTTTTCATCCCTCTGTCTCCCTACCTTATATATTGTCACATTCGAGAGATATCCCTCCCCCCTCCCTATTATGGTATTGCATTATTTTGCAATTGTTAATTTGCAATTGATTATTAAATTATTTCAATTAATATTTTCTTCAACCTTTAATAAAATTGTATCAAAATTAAAATCGACCTTAAGGAAATTCTCACATTTTCATTAGTAATGATATAATAATAATACTAAGATCATTAACTTTTCTACCAGTCTTTGATATTATTTATTAGAAAATCATCAAAATTTTGTGTGCTTTTACTTCAAGATATTGCAATTTAAAATAAACAATAAAATGTAATTAATAAAGTAAAATCTGTGAAAAATGAGTAACTAGGGACCAGAAAAAATCTGTTACAGAAATATTTCAGTCATATGTTCAACTATATGACCTTTTAATAAGGCTAGACAGTGCACTATACATTAATGTATATTTCATGAACATGTTCATAGTTTATATGAGCTGTTTTTAATAGTTATAGTACTATACATAAATGTGTTAATATATACAGTAGACTTCCTAAAATCTGCAGCCCTAAAATCCACAACTCTCTAAAATCTGCACATAATTTTCAAATGTAAGCAATGAAACATTCAGTTTTGATGTCGGGACAAAATTTGACTTTTTTATTTTTATATCTATCCATACATATTTTAATTTCTAATTTTCATAAATATTACTGAATTCATGTGTTTTCATGAAGGAAGAATAAATTTATTTTGAAAAAAATTATGATATTGCTTATATCACTGGTAATCACAATCTTTTCACCAAATATATTTATGTATTAACCACACTTTTTTCATTATTAAGTCTGGCTAAATTTGAAATAAAACTTCCTTATTTCATGATTTTGATGTGAATTAGTAATGTATCTTTATAAAGCAAATTTTATATAAAAAATGCATCTTTATGATAAATATTTAATCATACATTATTGATTATTAACTTGACCTTCGTTTTTAATATTTTAATCATGTTAAAAATTATCTAAATTTTTATTATTTTAGTTTATTACTTAATTTAATGTTTTATTTATATTGTAAGTCTTCATAATAGTTTCAATTTCATTGTTAATTGCATTCAAATTACTGTTTAAAAAATGTAAACAAAGCAACGACCAGAAATCTGCAAAATTCTAAAATCCACAAAACCTCTAGTCCCAAGCTGTGCTGATTTGAGGGAGTGTACTGTATATATATATATATGTATGACACAAATTCAGTATATACTGGCAGTAGTTATAGAGGTTTTTTGTAATATTACCATAAATTAACTGTCATAATGTAAAATGGAGAATTTTGAATTGGTTGGCTGAAAAGGGCTGAATCATTCTTATTTATGAGTAAAGCTTCCTACATAATATAAAAGTGATGGCCTATATAAGAACATATAAAATCTATAATGTAGAATTTATTGTCATTAAGTCTTTACTAGTTAAGAAAGAGAATAATTGCTGAAGTCCACTTCCCTTCAGCAACAATAGAAAGTGCTTGGAATTTTGATGGAGCAACTAAGCCATAAACTGAAAAAGTTGGTTGCTCTATCAAGACAAAAACTTAGCCAAACCTAGTAAAAGTAAATATAAATTTTTAAGTGATTTTTAAAGATCTTGCTTGACATGATACAGTCATATCTTTTGACCTTTGAATATTTCATATTAAAAAAAAAAAAAAAAAAAAGCATTTTCATTTTTGTTTCTTTACTCAGTATTAAAATCTACTGTAGTTTTTTATTTTAAATCTGCTTTCTTTCTTTTTTTTTTTTTTTTCTAGGCAGACTTACAAATCGGGATGCAAAAAATTGTCTTGACTGGCCACAGAGGAAATTATAATTCTGTAACAAAATTAAATCCAGATGAGAGTGTAGATGATGTCATCCATCATGAAGTTAAAGAAATTGGAACACATATGTAAGTTTTCATAAATTTGGGATTTGAAAAATGTTAATAATTTATTATACACTTGTGTTTATCACTAGAAGCTATTTTTTCATATTCTTAGAAGTTACCTTTTCCTACAATTCATAACAAAATAAGCATGTCTCCTGTTTCAAGTTTTCCTCTTAATGGAATATTATTTTTTATGTCATTTACATTTGAATTAAAAAAAGTCATGCAGAATGTAGAGTTTCTTGTAAATTTAACAGGTGCTGTAACTAAGTGATTTGGAATCAATGAGTTAGTCAAATTTTCAGCACAATTTCAATGTTGAAAGACTGGTGAAATAATTGACAGATCAGTCAGTTTTCTTACACATGAGTAACCAACATATATTATTTCAAGTGGAAATTCTTTATACTAATGTCCACAACAGCTTTAGCAATTGTAAGTCCCTGTGATAAATGAATACTTATGGCATATGCTGGTAGTACATGATCATCCATAGGGTTTATGTTTGAATTTTGACCTTTAATTACTCAGGCTCAGGCCACAAATTGAATTTCAAGATTTAGCCTGTGAATGACATTACCCTATCTTACTAAAGTCAGTGTTTGTGATAAATTACTTTATAAATAATTGAATTGTTATTAATTAGTGTTCATTTCTTTGTTAGATTTAAGTGGATACATAAGAAGCCTCACTATCCTTTAGCTCACTGCACTTCAATTATACCAACTTAGATTTTTTTTTTTATGTATATATATAAATATTTAAATTGCACAGAAAGTAGTTTAATGTCATGCTTGTAATGTAGAAATTTTATAGTAAAAGATTGTTTTGAGATGGAGGCAGGGCCAACAAAGTATGTGTATGTCAGGTCCCACCTGAAGCTGATTGGGTTCTGGTGCTAAATTACAGCTTAGTTTGGCTTTTCACAAATGCAGCATTGCAATCATAGATCAAACATAGTCACTTGATATATATTTATACGTAAAGAACATTTATAGAGAATATAAAAAATATAAGAATATGAAATTTACACATTTTTTCCCATCTTTCACATAAAAGCCTACCTACAACACATGAAAAGTAACTAAAAAATTTGTCAAACTTTATTTATTATACACATTATAATATTTTAATTGCTATTTTAGTTTTGTAATTTTTTTTATATCTTCATCTAGATCTCTCATCATCAATCTAATAAGTTAATTCTCTCATCAACAACTACCAAATTTAACCTTTTTATTATTATTATTATTATTATAAATAATTTATTGTTATAATGGGACAGAATAGTTTTAAAAAAACAAAAGCATGTCCATCACTAGCATTGATGTCCTAACAATGCTTTTTATGACCTCAGCTATCACTTTTATCTACTTCTAACTGTCGCATGTTGCATGCTTTTTTAACACTTTCCAACAAAGTTGAAAAGTGTTTATGCTTTTGGTTTGTCTGGCTAGATGGCTGCCTGTCTGTGCTCAAACTCTCGTAAATATACTCCGACTGCCATGAAATTTTTGGACGTTATTGAGGTTTACCCAAGCACAAACCTTATTAAAAATGAAGTTCTTACCATGATCAACTTATCTACAAGGACAGTCAAAAGTTTTCCATTACACTACAGCCTATGGGGGAAAACCGTTTCAAATTAATTTTAAAAATGTTACACCAAGTGAAACATATTCAAATTTATATAATCTATGAAGTGCATTAAATTGTGCATTTTGTAAAGTATGCAGTGAAAAGAATTGTTATAATTCAACATAATAATAAAAGGGGGGATTGTTTGTAACATATTTTAATTACGGTAAGCAATTTAATGTATAATCAAGTTGATATACATAGCTGAGGCTTAATACGAGTTACTTCCTGCATAACATGAAGTGCATAGCATTTATAGGGATACACAAAACCTTTCAAATAATATATTCTATCCAAAGTACTGTAAGGGAGACTAGGGTACAATGGACCACAGGGTACAGTGGTCCACCCCCTATTTTTGATATTATTTCTGTTTTTGAACGCTTCATATTTTGGTACATACATGGCATCCCTGCAGTAGTGAATAGAAATTTAAAACCATGTGCATAGCTGCCATTTTAGTCATTTTATTCTCCATAGTTGATTTGAGACAGGTAGAAGTAAATATTTTCAGTGAAACATATGCTATTTTTTATCTTAAAGATGTGTAATTTGGAAGACATTGTTGAGCACAATAAAAAGGTAAGACAATATATTACTATATTTATTGTAAGTAAAATAATTGAATGTAAAACTTCTTTTTTTTAAATTAATTTTTTATCAAAGTGACATATGGGGTACAATGGATCACCAGAAACTGGGATACAACGGATCATTGTCCATCAGTCCTGTATTCTGCTTTTTTTTTTATTATTATTAAAAATTATATGTGAAATTAAGGATAAATAAATTACTTTATTTTTTGTATGTAAATAAACTAATGATTCATATTGTGTAGTGCATTTTTAAAATGTTATCTATATAATATGTTTTCAAATTTCAAAATTAACTCAAACACCAAAAGCCAGTAAACCAAACATTTTAATCATTTGACTTTTTTTCTGCCTTATTTGCTTTTTATAAACATTCAGTTAATTCTAAATTCTTACATTTTTACAAACATGCACCCACATTAAATTAGATTTAAATGAAATTGTACAATGAGAAAAAAAGAAATATATCTATTTATTAATTTGTATCTGAATATTATAAATAAGTATTAAGTGAGGTAGAATTAATTAAAAGGGGGACAACAATGCAATATCAAACATTTTTACAGATGATGTAAAGTAGACATGAAAAATAAAATTATTATTTTATCATGCATACATTAATTTAGTTGTATCAGTATAATAACACTGATAAACAAGGTTTCTGTTTCTAACTAAGTATGTGGTGACTTTTATATTTTAGGTGGTGCTGTGAAAGAATATGCCATTAAAAAGTTTCCATCACCCACAGATTTTTTAAAAATTCAAAATCCTGAAAATCTCAATTTTGTAGTATTTATTCAACACATACACCTTATGAAATTTATCATTTGGTATTTTAGTAATGACAAACTTTTAAATAACATTTATAAAGCTTAAAATTAATATTTGAAAGTATGCATTGAAAGTACAATGCATACACTGAAAGTATGCATTGTTTATAAAGTTCCAGAAAAATATAGATTTTTTGTAAAAAGAAATGATATTAATAAGAAATTTCATACTTTATGTAGCTGTAAATGTCTTATCTGTGGGTGCTCTCTTATATGTCATTGTTCCGAGTTATATTGTCAATTTAAAGCAGACATTAAGCCACTTATATCATTACAATAGCGTAAATCATCTTTTCTTTTAAAAAATGTTGAATATTTCTTATACCAATCTCGATAAATAGATATCTTTGTATAGTTTTTCAGGAGATTCCAACCTTGCAATCTTGATTAAATAATTCTGAGTTTTTCTTTGATAAATTTAAGTCTCTCACAAAATCATTTAATTCTTTTTGAGTTATTAGGTGTTGTTCTTCATTTATGCCAGGAGATTAGTTCACATCAGATGTTGAGGAAGTTTCAGTTTCACCGATTTCCATTTCTACTGCTGCATCATCATATGTGAAATTCTCTGGAGGTTTCGGTATTATTAAATCATCATTATGTAATGCTGGTCACATTGCTGAATCTAAGTTCGTGTACTTAATTTTATGTTTACTTCTTGCAAAGAATCCTTTAATTTTTGTAATACATTAGTAGCAGTCAGTTATTTGATCCTTTGGCACGTGTCACATCATGGGTATAGCAAAGGACATACACTTTTTTGTACCTTTCATCCACATCCGGAGGTTTGTAGCACGTTGTGTATAACAAGAACGAGGTGCTTATTTCTTATCTCGTTCAACTACTTTATAGCCAAACTACATATGATAGGCGCATCGATGCTTTTCAAAGTTAGCTCCCCTCACACACAGCAAAAAGAATCGGGTTCATTAACGCATCCTCTAGACATGTTTTACATATTGTAGAGGAAGATATGATAATTATAATCAAAATTCAATTAAAAAGTCTTATAGAACAAAGAAATAGTAGTATATTCGCCCCGAAAGATAAGTTTCCACTGTCAGGGATTTATGTTAAAGTTAAATACTGTGGGGGTGGCTAGAGCTGTCTGTTCAAGGTCGCTAACATAAAATTTATTAGGGGGACATCTGTTTCTACTCTCTTGCTGTATTTTCTATCGTTGTAATAAGAAAAAGGAATGTTTGTGTGAATCAAATACATGAAAGAGAATAATATAATATAATGCCTATACTATGCCTACATACTCCAAAATGTGTAAATGAAATTTCTCAAAATTGGAGGGTGATAGAAAATTTTTACAAACATATTCTTTTTCAGCAGCTTGAAATCTATAAGAAACGCCCAACGTATATAGAGAAATCGAAAATTCGTTAAAATTTGTTTATCAGTGTAATCAATACACATATGTGACTGATCAAACTGTACCAGATGCAACCAACCAATCAAACAAAAGCACTGCTGATCAACAACTAAGTATATATCACATTCAATGGTTGAAAATGATCAGCTAAAAATATCATCTTTTGAGTTACGTCCTTTACTAAAAGTTTGTTTGCACAAAACAACAAATAAACAAAAGAAAGGTGTATCACAGAAAACACCATTGAAAAAGTTTATTGAAGATGAAGTGAAGAAGAAGGATGATAAAAAATCGAATAAAAAAAAAGTCACTTTAGTTAGAGCTAAAAAGAACTTAGAAAAAAATTTGACTTCTGCTACAGAGAACTATAATAATGAATGCCTGCAATATATTTCAAAAGAAAAATGTGTCAGAAAGTTTGAGTGATTCTGAGAATATTTCTATTTAATAGTGATACAAAATGCAGTGATAATAAAATTTCACAGAATGATGTTAATTTTAGTAGTGAAATAAAAGTTGTTAATTACATTTCGGTTAAATTTTTGAAAAAAAAAAAGATTCATTTTGTTGATTTAGTAATAGAAAAAAATTATAATGATTTTGTTTTTGTGAGATCCATGTGCTGAAAATCAAACCAAAATGTATTTATATTTTCCTATATTGTTGATGAATCTCTTGTAAATGTTTACAATATTGTAATGATTCTTCCAGATTCTAATGTTTCACTAGAAAGCAGCAGGCTTTCAGTGACACAAATATCTTTTGATGTATCATTTGCTATCTTTAATAATCATCAAACTTACATTATATCTATGAAGTTAAGACATGAATAAACAAATTATGATATATTCTATGCTTCTTATTCTTAAAAAATGTACTATACTTATACATTTTTTCAGAATTACATATGGTCCATAAAACCCCATGCTATGGACCATTGTACCCCAACCATGGGGTACAATGGTCCATTTTATTACTTGCTATTTAAAAATATGTATTAAAAAAAGTATACATAATTGTTATTTTTGAGTATATGTAATCTAAACTACAATGTATAGATAACATGTATGCATGTGAGTTTTTAAAAAAAAATTAATATTTTAAGAGTAAACAGTCAAAGTTAACAAAAGTGGTCCATTGTACCCCGGTCTCCCCTACATTATTGATGATGGCTGTTGGATGGGTGAAATACATTTTTAACACTTTCCAAGAAAAAAATGTTTAAGTCTTCGATTTATCTGTTTGTCTGTCCAGATGGCCGTCTGTCTGCACTTTAACATGCCTGTCTGTGTTCCGGGGAATCCCCGGAATTCCGGGGATTTTACTAAAAGTGCTCCGGAAATTCCGGAATTAATTACAACAAATCGGCATGCTTTTTTTTTACTTTTCTATGAAGCTTTCCTTTCATCTGGACGTTAGTAGCTGGGAAGCTTCATTCGAAAGTAACAAATCGCCCTTTAGTTTAAAAAATAGCGCCTCTCTTGCTCCTCATTAAAAATCTAGTGCCCCTCTTGCCTCTCATTCAAAAAAAATAGCGCCATTCTTTCCCCTCATTTGAAAAAACGCCCTTACTGCTGTTGCGTCCGAACTGAATGCGCGCCTGCTGGTTGTCTTCTCATTCATACATTTAAGACCACGCGTTCTCAAAGTGTGCATTGCGGTAGACAAGTCTTTGACAGGTCAAGTTTTTTAATAAGATTTTGTTCTGATATTTCCACGAACTAAAAACATTGTTCTTTTTTTATATATCATGGATCAGAAAATCGAGGCATAAAAAGTATCGTGAATTTCAACAAATGATTGCTGAAAATTTTCGTCAATCGTTCACACACACACACAAAAGAAAAAAAAAAAAAGAAATGAAAAGAAAGAAAAAAACGCGAATTTCATCAAGGAATCGTGGGGGAAAGCGTATTTCGTTTTAGAATTGCGAGAAAAACGCTAACTTTAACAAAGGATCGCCAAAAAAGCATTAATTTCATCAAAATGCAGCAGACAAAAGTGTAAATTTTGAAGAATCGGAAAAAAAACTTCTAAGTTCGTCAAGGAGCCATCGAAAGGATGCCAATTTTGTCAAAGTATCGGGTGTAAAATAGAAATTTTGTTAGAGAGCCACGGAAAAATGCGAATATTGTTAAATGACCGCGGACAAAAGACTAATTTCGTCAAATGACCGCAGAAAAAATGCTATTTTTCAAAGGGCCGTTGAAGAAACGCGAATTTTATCTAAGTATAGAGACAAAAAGTGCGAATTTCATCAAAATGCCTCATAAAAATGCAAATTTTATATCAAAGGGCTGTGGAAGAAACTTTTTTTTTCGCGACTCTGCAAAATTCACGTTTTTTTTAAAATCGTAATCCCTGAACGAAATTCATATCTTTTCACGATTCTCTGTCAGAATTCGTTTATTTCGTGCGATTCTATAACAAAATTTGCATTCCCCCCCCCCCCCCTCAATAATTTGTCAAAATTTGCGATATGTTTTATATTCGAATTTTCGGAGTTTTGACTGATTTTTTTTAATTTCCGAAATGACTGACTCAATTTTTCTTGAATTTATGGAAAATCTGATTAGAATCACAGAGGTGAAAAAATATGAAATTCACAGCAAATTTTCTGAAAGGTTACAACAAGGTCCCGGTACAAAGTTACGTGCTTTTTTTTTTTTTTTCGCCCACCTTTTTTGAAATTTGCGTCTTTTTGTGATCGTTTGACGAAATTTGCCGTTTTTTCGCGATCTTTTAACAAAACTTGCCGTTTTTTACGATCTTGTTGCAAAATTTGCCGTTTTTTGCGATTTTTTAATAAAATTTGTCGTTTTTCGTGATTTTTAGCAAAATTTGCCGGGGGTTTTTTTACAATCTTTTTACAAAATTTGTCTTTTTTCCCTAATCTTTTAACAAAATTTTCTATTTTTTACGATCTTTTTAAAAAATTTGTCGTTTTTCATGATTTTTTAAAACAAAATTTGCCTTTTTTTACGATTTTTTAACAAAAATTTGCCGTTTTTTCGCGATCATTTAGCAAAATGTGCCGTTTATTCGCTATCTTTTAGCAAAATATGAGTTTTAACGCGATCATTTTGCAAAATATGCCGTTTATCGCGATCTTTTAATAAAATTTGCCGTTTTTTTCACGATCTTTTAATAAAATTTGCCGTTTTTCGTGATCTTTTAACAAAATTTGTCGTTTTTTCGCGATCTTTTAACAAAATTCTTTTTTGGTGGATAGGAATAAATGTGGAAGGGGTGAAAAAAGGTAACATTTTTTGATGACTTTATAGTTTATAAATATTATTGGAGTAAAATCCACAAAAGAATTAAATATTTGAAAGTTAAAAGCAATTTTATGTAATGGCTCATGGGATACTTATGAAGTTAATCGGTGATCATGATTTATATACTATTGTAACTTATTTAAAAAAATGAAGATTTATTTTTTCAGGGGATTTAATCAAGTGTTACAAACAGGCATGCTTTAACTGTCATAAATATACTTGGATTGCCATGAAATTTTTGGACATTATTGAGGTTTACCATAGCACAAACTCTATTGAAAATGAAGTTTCTACCATGATTAGCTTATTTACAGGAACAGTCAAAAATTATCCATTACATTACAGCCTATGAGAGAAAAATCATTTCAAATGAATTTTACAGATGTTACAACCTGTCAAACATATTCGAGTTAATATATATCTACTAAGTGCACTAAAATATGTATTTTGTAAAATATGTAGTAAATTATCCATTTACAGGGCCACACAAAAGAATTCCATTACATAATAATAATGGGGAAATTGCTTGCAACATATTTTAATTATGGTAAGCGATTTCATGCATAATCAAATTCATATATGTCACTGAGACTTAATATGAGTTATTTCATGCATAATACAAAGTGCAAAGCATTTACAGGGACATACAAAAGATTTCAAATAGTATATTCTATCCAAAGATCTGTATATTATGGATGATAGCTGTTGGATTGATGAAATAAATTTTTAATTATATGTGTTTTTAAGTTTCACTAAATGTATGCATATTATATGGTGTATATAAATGCTAACCATTGCACAATTTAGATATACAGGGTTACACAAAAGATCTCAGAAAGGTTACTGAATATAGGCGTAATTTACTAAAACGTAGTTTTTAAATGAGTTATGTATTTTTATGTTGAACTGCATTGTTTTTCAGAAATTTTTGCAGAGTATAGATAAAATGATATACAGTTGAACCTCGAAAATCCGGACCTCCAAAGTCCGGAAATCTCTAAAATCCAGACATTTTTCCGATTTCAGTTTTATTAATTTTTAAAATAAGACATAGCTGTAATTTTCATCAACTGCAATTAAATTCTGATAACTATACTAAAATATATATAGATATATTCTGGTTAATATTGTAATGACTTGCCGTTAATTTAAGACTTTATTATTACAAAAATTAAAAAGTTAAAAAGCGTTCAACAAAATTTACAGTAATGAATCATGATGAAATGAATGAATCGTTAAATTAATCATGAATTTTGATACTTGAAAAAATTTGGGTTAAAAAAGAAAACGTAAATTCTGTCGAAAAAATGGAGAAATTTGTAAAAAAAAGAAAGCCAAAACAAGCATGAAATCAATTAATAAATCTTGAAAAAACGCACATTTCATCAAAGGTTCATGATTCATTCATTTCATAATGATTCATCTCACTCTCAATCGCCTTTGAGAATCGGGAGGGAGGGCGCTTTCTTGGGATTTTTTGAAAATTTCGGAAAATTTATAAAGTGGGGAGGGGGCGTTTGATCGGGAAGAGCGGATTAACGGGATTTTACTGTGTTATATAGCCATAAAAAAGATTTTTTAATAAACCTCCAAAATCCAGAAAAATCGAAAATCCGGAATCGCCGCGGTCCCGACGGCTCCGGATTTTCGAGGTTCAACTGTACAGGGTCACGCAAGGAACAGAATACATTGTCTCCTTTTGATGATAATTTCTGAGAATGTGATTTAAGTAGTTTTTGCTTGAACTAAATTGCAGCAAAATACTTTCATGTATTAAAGTACTAGGTAAACTCCAGGGTTGAACAAAAATAAATTATGATTCCATCTATTAGTATAAATTGCAGAAAAGAAAATTTCAACCAGGTAGGTGTTTTCTTGCTAAAGAAAATGTCCCACTTTTTTTTTTTTAGTCTACATATCAAACAACAGATCAAATATAGGGCTGTTCAAAAGTATTGGAATACATATTTGGCTATGGACAGTAATACCTTATATCCCTGGATGACAAAGTTTTGTTAAAGATTTGGAAGTGCTGGAAAGTGTTTCATAATCTATGCTTAACGCATGATTTTTCTTACTTGTTTATCAGCACAGAGGTCCACAAAACCTTTCATGGGCACTTCCTGTGTACCCTGCAATTTCCCAACAGTGGAACAACAATCTGTGCTAGTTAGGGCCTGTACATATATAAATGTATCAACTTTTTGATAATTTTGGACCCTCTCTCCCATCCTTGTGATATCATCCACCATCGTCTTTCAAATCCTAGTTTTCCCTTATATCATTATCAATGTCAAAAAATTTCTTTCATTGTTTCAATTTTTTTTCTTTTATTTGCTGTGATATATAAAAATAGTTATTTTGGCTGTTTTAGTTTATATCAATTCCATATATATTTTAATTTGTAATTTTTGTTAATAACACTGAAATCTTGCTTTTTCATAAAGAAAAAATAAATTTATTTCTGAAAAAATTCAAGATATATTAACGATATCACTGGTAATCACAATCATCTTACCAAATATATTTATGTATTAATCAAGCTTTTTTAGTTATTAAGTCTGGCAAAACCTGAAATAAACTTCCTTATTTTTTAATTTTGACATGAATTAGTAGTGTACCTTTATGAGACAAGTTTCATCGAATAATTTTTGGAAAAATACATTTAATCTTTATAATGAATATTTATTCATACATTATTGATTGTTAACTTGATCTTTTTTTTAATATTTTAATCATTTTTAAAATTATCTAAATTTTTATTAGTTTATTACTTATTTTAATATTTTATTATATTGTAAGCATTCATTATAGTTTCAGTTGCATTATTAATTAGACTCAAATTACTGTTTAAAAAATGTAAACAAAGCAATTACTAGAAATCTGCAAAATTCTAAAATCTACACAACCTCTGGTCCCAAGCTGTGTAGATTTGAGGGCATCTGCTGTATTGGATCTTCTAGAATTGATTCTTTAATTCTCAGACAAATAAGCTTAAAAACAATAATTCTAAAACTTAGTGGTCATTTGACAGGAAATTTGTTTGTAAATCATGATAATGGGGATAGATCAATATATTTTGTGTTAATTTCACCGCAAAACATGTGGGGACAATAAACTTTCCAACAATGTATGACATGTTGGGGTCAAAAAGAAAACGAGAAATGTTTTCATAATTTCCTACATAAATCTGACTAATATGGCTAATTCTAATATTTCTAATATACATATATATGTGCAAACGGAAAAAAAAAATAAGGGCAAGAAAACACAGTAGTATCACAATAATTTAAAAAGTCGAGGTCATAAAAAAGCTTGGTTCTTGTTCATCTACTCGTTTTTTTTTTTTTACACAGCCATATGGAAAAAGCGATAAACAGTATGATATATGTATAAAAAAAATTCTAAATTTGCATTTGAACAGTGAAAAAAAAACAATTATTTTTTATATTTTAATCACTTTCTGAATTTTTATTATTTTACTAAATTATTTCTACATTTTACTTTATTGTAAGCATTCATTATTTTAAGCTTAGCTACATTCACAGTACTGTTTAAAAAAATGTAAACAAAACAATGACCCAAAATTCTAAAATCTAAACTACTTCTGGCTTCAAACTGTGCAGATTTGATGGAGTGAACTGTATATGTAACCACATATACCAGAAGAGTAGGAATGCCAAACATTAAGGTGATTTATATTTTCAAATTATAAATAATTTTATAACCTTTTAAAGATTTTAATAGCAACTTTCTATTTCCATAAAAAGAGATGACAAAAATAAATAAATAAAATAAGAATATTCTGTGTAATAATAATAATAATAATAATAATAATAATAATAATAATGATAAAAAGTTACAAAAAAAGGGAAATTTGTAGTTAGATCAAAAATTATAACAACAAAAGACTCCCTATCCCTGCAGATATTTTGCGATTTTATGTGCCGGGACCCTCTCCCTCCTAAAGTGATAACATTGTATATGCACAGTACCCTTCAGTTATATGCAATTTACTGGTCCATTTAACTTTCTGTTTATCTCATTAGTCACTTAGCATGAAATTTAATCATAAGTTACAAATTTTGGAAATATGCGTTTTGTGATTATTTTTTAAGTAGCAACCAACGTTAACAAGGTATGATATTTTAGATTAATTATGTAATTGTTTAACATTAATTATTTTAATTAATCAGATTATTTTAGGTGTAGTGCTTTAGAATTGTATCATGTATAGTTCTTTAACTTTTACTCTTCTTTCAAGACACTTGTCTTGGCAGAAATTGGTTATACTTGTTGAAATCAAGATGTTTTGACATGGTGACATTTTCTGTACAATGTATGCAATTTTGTGTTTGTTTTGTGCTTTTCAACATTTTGATAAATTTTTATATGCATTTTAACTGTCTCATTACATTTTTTTTCTTTTTAGATTGGCTTGTACTGTAAGTTATACAAGTATGAATAATGAAAAGATGCATTTTAGAAAATTCTTCAAATTTCAGGTATAGGAATAATGCATTATAAGTAATAAGTATTATGTTTTGTTTGTTTCTTTTTTTTTCTGTAAAAATGATGTAACCTTTTGATATTTAAGGTAATGAAAATAGCATTTTAAAAAGGGAGTATTAATGTGATGTTAATAATGTGCATTTTTTTCACAGTGTTGTGGCGAAATAGTTTTTCCACAATCCTTCGACAAAATTAGTGTATTTCCCCTCATGATCTTTCAACAAAATTTGCATATTTTCCATGATCTTTTGACAAAATTTGAGTATTTTTCGCAATCCTTTGAGAAAATTCCTGCTTTTTCCAAGGTCATTTGACAAAAATTGTGTTTCTACCAGTATCTTATGACAAAATCCACATATTTTACATGATCCATTGATTAAATTTCTATTTTTTATGCAATCCTTTGACAAAACTCGCATTTTTTCTGCAATCATTTGATAAAAATTGTGTGTTTTTCTAGATCTTTTGATGGAAAATGAACCTTTCTTGGAAATTGGGTTTTTCTGTGATTCTTTGACAAAAATTGCTTTTCTCCATATTTTAATTTTAATGCATATTTGCATCAATTCTAACGATAATAAAATTCAATGCAGAAAAAGTAGTTCCATGTTCTGCAGAAAAATAATTTGTTTGAAGCTTTCACATATGGTCCAGGACAAAAAAAAAAATTATAAAGGTGCTACAAGGCTTAAGTGAACTCACTTTTTCAATAAGCAGTGAATTTCTTACATCAGTCATGATGTTATTCATACAGCTGAATACACTTTTGCATTGAGGGGAGAGGTGGAGATGTTAAAATGGGTGTAGTTTTCACAGTCTGGAAAAGAGGATTTAGCTCCCTAGGCTTATCTGCAGTATCAATAAATTTGACAATCATTAAAATAAATAACAATTATCATAAAAAAATTAATTAAAAGTTTGTGCTCATGCTCATTTTTTTTATTTATTTATTTACTGTACAAATATTTCTGGAAACTAAATTCTCATCCATTCCCATCCAGCTGCAGCACTGTGAATGACATAGTTACTGTCAATAAAATATACTTATATCATTTAAAATAAAATAATTATCTAAAATTATAAGAATGCTGGAAACCATAACAACATTTTAATTAGCAAGTAATCTTAATATATGTTATGGGCAGTGTTAGTGCATTATAAGGACATTTTAAATTAATGTTAGAAAGTCTGTGATGTTTGGAAAAGTAGTGGCTTTATGGCTACAAAATTTTCATACCAAAGTATATCACTTTTTGGTATATCTGATTGCTATGTTACAATGAGAATACTCTGAAAAAGTGATGGTGCAGGTTCCTCGAGATAATACTTTTTGAGGGATGGCATTTTCACATTTATTTTCCAATTTTGTATTATAATTTGATATTAAAATTACTACAAAAGGTTTTAACACTGGCTCTAGCTTCATATCTTTATAATGATCTCTCTTACAGGGAATTTTGCCATCCTCCATACCATTATAACTTCTATAAAAAATTCTCATATTTTAAATTATGTCATTAACAATAAATCTCATTTTTCCTAAAGCAAGGATTTTACTGTCAATGGGATCAAAGGGAAGGGGTTGCCTTTATCCAATGATACTTCCTAAAGCACCTCAAATGTGCTGTAAAATTATAGCAAGAACTAACAAATCATTTGGTAGTTTTTAAAAATTATTTGAAGATTCAAATATGTGTGCCAAAACAGACTCCTGTGTTGAAATCTGTGTTGCCAGAAAATTTGATAACTTCATATGAGTTGAAAGAGAAGTGAAAGTCGTAGACATAGAAGCTAATGCAATAAAAAATGATGAAGCATTTTGACTTATAGCTATTCGTTAGTAAATTCTCATAAAGTCAGATAATGTAACATATGTTTGTTGCACTAGGTTACCTACATACATTTTATCATTGTATACCAAACTTTATCTATATACTACCTTTGCAGACCTATATTATCTGAGTCATGCAAATTCTTTTTATAGGATGACTGTACCATAAAAACAAAAAGGTAATTAAGGATGTCTGTATCTATTTATGTTTCTACTTGAAAAGATTACTGAATTTATTCAATTCATATTTATGCAGACCTGAAGCTGAGTGTTTAATTATTGTAACTTAGGTTATTGCATCAGTCGGCTGGTTACATTTGTAAATCATGCTGTTATGGGGGGGGGATCCTGATCTCAGCTTATCAAACATTGACAATATTTTGCTTTTGCTATTTATAAATACAAATAAAAAATTTATACAATATTACATTTTCTGATATATAAGACACATCTCAAAATTTGCAGGGATGTCACTTTTATGCCAAATGACAGATTTTCGCTTTTTTTTTTTGTCACATGATCACAAAATAAAAGATCAATTGTCTTCAAACAATCATGAAATAAAACAGCTATCTTTGTCAAACAATAACCAAATAAAGCAGCAGTCTTCGTCAAATGATCGCCAAATAATGAAATGATTTTCGTCGAATGATGGCCAAATAATGAAATGATTTTCGTCAAATGATCGCAAGGTAAAACATCGATTTTCATCAAACGATCAAGGAATAATGCTGCTATCTTTGTCGAACGATCACAAAATAATGCTGCTATCTTTGTCAAATGATCACAAAGTAATGCAGCTATTTTTGTCAAATAATCGTAAAAAAAAAACAGTTGAATCAAATGGTTATGAAATAAAATATCTATCTTTATCAAACAATCGCCAAATAAAACAGCAGTCTTCATCAAACAATCACCAAATAATACGACGATTTTTGTCAAATGATCATGAGGTAAAATGGCGATTTTTGTCAAACAATCACTGAATAATACTGCTATCTTCGCCAAATGATCACAAAACAATCCTGCTATTTTTGTCAAATGATTGTGAAATAAAGCAGTGGTTTTCATCAAACAATTGCAAGATAAAACAGCGATTTTCATCAAATGATCGCAGGAAAAAGAAAAACCTGTAAATTTTCATTTTTCGCTCATATAATAATCATAGCATGTATTGTTTGTTTTATCTCAATTGATTTAAAATATTGTGAACTAAAGAAAAACATTTTTATATAGTTGTATAAATTTTCATGCTCAAACTCTTTGAACAATGTACTTTTAGAATAGATGCAATTTTTAAAAGCTTACAAAAAAAAAAAACCTTTTATTTTTTTATGATAGTTAAAAAATAGTTTGTTAGAAATTTTATTCTTTATTTAGTTTATTATAAACAATATACTTTACAAGATTCATTCATAAATGCTGTAAAAAATCTAAATTTTACTTTATATGCATAATTTTTTTTTTGCTCTTTTCCAAGTAGAATCAAGTACCTGAATTTGGCATTTTTTTTAGGGAGAAAAAGTAAAAGAATAACAATACTTAATTCAAAAATAAAAGTATGAGTCTCTTTAATTACTGATAACTATTATGTTATTAATATAATAATTCATACAATCGTATATAACTACAGTATAGGATCTGTTATCCGGTGTCCCGGTATCCGGAACGCTCCGAAAACTGGAATGCAAATCGGGAATATGATTTTTTTTTTGTGTGTGTGTGTGTGTATGTGTAATCCTGTATATGCATGCATACTACAAAGTATGTTAAAAATTAATTTCGTTAAGTGTATACCATAATTGAAAATTTCCTCTCAGCAATTTTTGCCAATAAATATATGTTGTTGAGAATATTTGTGTGACTTTGTATATGATCTATAGAATTTATATACACCAAGTAATTTTTTTTTAGCTGACGCACTATAGCGCGTAAATTATGCAAAAAATCGGCGATGGATGCAAAAAAAATAGTTCTTACGCGTCCCCTTCGTCAAAGGATCGCGAAAAAACGGCAAATTTCGTTAAAAATCACGAAATAACGACTAATTTTCGGCAATTTTTGTCAAATGATTCGCGAGAAAATGGGTAATTTCGTCACAAAATCCCCAAAAATGACAAATTTCCCAAAAAGATCGCGAAAAAATAACAAATATAGTAAAAAAATCGATAAAACAACAAATTTTGTCTAAAGATTCGCGAAAAACGGCAAATTTCAACAAAAGATCGCGAAAAATGTTAACTTTCTTCAAAAGATCACGATTAAAGGCAAATTTCTTCAAAAGATCACGAAAAAATAACAGCAAATTTTGTCAAAAAATCCCGAAAAACGACAGATTTCGTCAAAAGATCCTTGAAAAACAGCAAAATTCGTTAAAAATCAAGTAATAACGACTAATTTTCGGCAAATTTGGTCAAAAGATTCGCGAGAAAATGGGTAATTTAGTCACAAAATCCCCAAAGAAGGCAGATTTCCCCCCCCCCCCAAAAAAATATGACAATAGTCCAAAGAATCGCGATAAAACGGCAAATTTTGACAAAAGAATCGCGAAAAACGGCAAATTTCAACAAAATATCGCGAAAAACGGCATCTTTCATGAAAAAATCGCTATAAATGGCAAATTCCTACAAAAGATCACGAAAAAAGTCCCATCCTGAAGCAGAATTCTTAGAAATGGATAATGTGTTTGCAGTGTTTTTGTTTCCAAATTGTACATCACTTATCCAACCATTGGATCAAGGGATTCTGAGATCTTTAAAAACTCACTACAAAAATGACTTCTTAAAAAAAAAAAAAATGCTCACAGAGTGCAACAATAGAATTGGGATAAAAAATTTCCAGAGAAGCTTCACAATCAAAGATGCTGCCGTGTGTCATGTGGTCCTCTGCATTACTTTTCAATGACGAAAAAGAGCCGGAGTTTGAAAGCTTCAAGATTTCGAAAGAGAAGCAAATTATTGCTGATCTGTTGGCATATGCCAAGGACTTTAATTGTCCAGAAGATAAATTGTTTAGAAGCCGATGAAAACATTCATGTCACTAATCACATGACTGACAGTGAGATTTATAAAATGATGACAAACAATAGACCTGACGAAAGTGATGATGAGAAGGACAACCAGCAGAATGAAACAATAAGGTATTAAATGAAAAATTAATATTTTATACCGAACAATTAATTTCAGGCATGCAACAGAGGAGCTACTTCCATGAGCAGGAAATCATGTCTCTGTACAAAATACAAGAACAATTAGGGTAAGAGACGCGCTATAAGCAAAAGACTATCCTAGAAATGTTTGCATAAACCCCAATCAAAAGATTCTGTTTCAAAATCTCAAAATTAAATTTCATATATATGTATATTTTTTTCATTTATTATAATTATTTTTTTATTTTGTGTAAATTAATCAATAAATTAAGGTATTTACATGCATTAATATTCATATTTACCTATTTATTTCACTATTTATGAAATTATTTCGTGCATTTCTTATACTTACGGTAAAGTGTTCCGAATTACAGAAAAACTCCTTATCCAGAATGCCCTGGGTCCCAAGCATTCTGGATAACGGATCCTATACTGTATATACTATAAGCTATATACTAATATTCTAAAAGCGTCACCTTCAATGAGCCCTCTCGATGAGTCACCTTTGCTTCATTTATGAAGCAAAGCGTTTTAAGGATAATAAGAACAAAAATACTTGTGTACAGCATAGATTATGGAACACATTCCAACACATTCAGAATGCTGTAATAAAACATCAGTTTCCTAAAATAAAAAAAATTTAAATTTACAATTTGGAAAGCACATAATGCATTTGAAAACGCAATTTCTAGTATTACCATAAATAGTAATTAAAATATGATTTTTTTTTTGTGTGTGTGTGTGTGTGTATGTGTAATCCTGTATATACATGCATACTACAAAGTATGTCAAAAATTAATTCCGTTAAGTGTATACCATAATTGAAAATTTCCTCTCAGCAATTTTTGCCAATAAATATATGTTGTTGAGAATATTTGTGTGACTTTGTATATGATCTATAGAATTTATATACACCAAGTAATATTTAAAAATAGTTAAATTTAGAAGCATATACTACAACTGAAAACACTCTTTCAGCAATTTTTGTTTGTATGCTTTAATAGTTCATTTATTGCTCATTTTCTGCTGTTGCCAGATTGTTTTGTGTATTTCTATAACTGAAAAATGAGCTCTATGCACATAACCTTGTGGTACATCTCAGTGATGTATATCAATTTGTTTAAAATACTGGAATATCAATAAAATAAATGGCAAATGTTTTTTCTCATGGACCTTAATGAAATGGAATTCTTTTAAGTGGCCTTATAAATGAAGTATGCTGCACATTTCATTTTCAATATTGAATATGCCATAGTAAATCCCAATAAGATATTTAATTTCATAGCAGTCGAACTTTATTTACACAAGTTAGAGCATGGACAGACACACTGGATTTATAAACACTTTTCAACTATGTTGAAAAGTGTTAAAGTATATCTTATGCACTAGAAAATATTGTCAGTTATGTTTGATCAATGTTATATCATGAAACCAATATTTAGTAGAATTGTAAACTTGTCTGTTCAGATCCTGTTTCTGTGTTTATTGTAAAAGTGCCAATGATGAATGAGTTGTTAGTTTACACCACATTTGCAAATAATATTATTATAAAATATACATTGTCTGTTAATTGTTAATATTCACACATAAGTTAAAATAAAGTTTTTACATAATATTCAACTGTATATATGGAAGATAATCATTCAACTATTGAATTAATTAAATTCTTATTTTTTCATGAATTTCAAAATAAATTTAATGATATAAATATTAGTCAATGATATATTGGCCATTTTGTTTAACGACTTTTTCCCATCTTCCGGTCATAATTCTGCATTGAAACAAAGTTTAGTTTTTAGAAGTAAAAAACAGAATTAACTCTTTTTTTATATTTACTTGAATTGAATGTTTTCCATTTAAATGGTTTTGAAGAGAAATATATAAATAATGATTTGAGGGTACTAAGTCAGGGCTATACAATGGATGAAGCATCACTTTCCAGTCCATCTCCAATAAGTTTTGGTGAGTGATCAAAATGTTTGTTATTTGGCATCCTGATGGAATACACAACCTTTTTGATTTGCAAATTCTGGTCCTTTTTTTCAGATTCCTCATGAATTAATCTAATTCTTAATGAATTTTTCTTTAAATATTTTGTTCAGTTTTATTAGTTGTCATTAGAAATCTGACTAAATCATTTGGTTCTTTGGAAGTACCTCGAAACAAAGAATGTCATTATAATCCGACCAAATAGACAGCATCACCTTATTTTGATAAATTTCTGCTTTTGATGTGCTTTGTGCTGGTTCATCACATTTGTTCCATGTTCTTTTGTGTTTGACCTTGTTATAGACCAGTTACTACTTGCTTTAAAAATGGGTTGATTTTGTTATATTTCAGTAATGAATTGCAGATGTTGATTTGTTCGATGAGATGAATTTTCTTTAATTCATGAGGAATCTAAAAAAAAGAGCTTACTTACAAAACCAGATTGCTCTAAATGGTTATAAATGTTTTTAAACACACCAAGCTTATCTGCAAGCTCTTGTGCCAAAATGCACTGGTTAGCTTTGATCTTTGCTTTTTTATGTTTGTTTAAGTTCAATTGGACACCAAGAGCATGGTGTATCTTCAAGAGAAAAAAATCACCAGAACAAAAATTAGCAAACGAAGGCTGATATTTGTGTTCAGTTTAACACTCCTTACCCAGACATTTTTGTTTTAGCTCATATTGCATTTTTACCTTCTCGGAAGTGAAAAAAAAGCAAAATATGATGAAAATAGCTGTTTGGAATGTCCATTTTCAAATAAATGTAAAGCAATGACTACACAACTAAACTTAATGGGGTTTTTTTTTTTCCATAAAATAATCTTGAAATGTCACCTTTAAAACAGCCTCTAGTATGCGCTTGAATAGATCAGTATTACCAGAGACATTCAGCAGTTCCATACATAAAGAAATAAGACATGTCTTTTTACATAATTTAATCTTTTATTTTAATGAGAAGTAAATGGGAATACATAAGATAATAAATTCTGTGTAATATATTTATATCTATAATTTACATAATCTGTCTTAAATGCTTTTAAGTTTGTTTTTTGTTTTTTCCATTGAGAATTTTTTTTTTTTTTTTTTGATTTGCAGAATGTAATAATAAACTTTTTTAGAAACTTTTAATTATATAATATGTCAGTGTTTGATTCTGTACCTTTTTTGTTTGTAGGTATCAAAGCCTTTGGATGTTAAAACTAAGTTCTACAATGCAGAGGTAAGTGGTGTAGAAACTGAATTATTTTGAGTTTTCCAAAATGTATATTACCTATGATTTAAATACTGTTGATTAATTGATCAAAAAATATGTTTATACAAAATATTCATTTTTTATAAATAAGCATTTCTTTAAGTGAATTTGAAAATTTCTGTTAAATCTCATAAATAAAGTAAAACTTTTGTTATTTAAGTAGAAGAATGGTTCTTAATATTTTCTTGTTCCACATTACTTTTATGAATGCTGTATTATTTTTACTCTCATTTATTGTTTACATGCATATTTAGTCTCTAGTATTAATTTATGAATTAATTACATAAAGATTTCCATAACTATTTTTAAGATTAAAACTTTTCTACCAGGCATTGTTAAAAAAATTCTAAACTTTTGAATGTTATAAAATAATGATTTGTTTTAAGTATGTATTGGTATGTAATGCAGAATTTTTCATTATTTTACATTAAAATTGCCTAATATATCAATACAAAATATTTTTTTCAAATTACTATTTTTTATATTTATTGAATATAATATTTTTATGCATATTATATATCTCAATATGAGCTCTGTAGTTAGCTCATTTCTTAGATATAGCTAAAATATCTTTTTTTAAGTAACATGTTATTTTGGTTTCCAATTTCAATGATATAGAATATTCTGACCTAAATTAACAGTCTAAAATATTGCATATTAAATCTGGACTTTATGAATAGTTTGAGACATTAGCAAACTTTATAAATTACTCATTCAATTGATCAAAACTTGTTTATTACAAGTAATAAGCAAGCTGTCCCTAAGTGAATTATTTTCATACACTACATGTATAACCAGTACATTAAATAATATTACCTACATTATAGTAGAATTGTGGTGTGATAATAATATCCCTCTACCATTTCTCCATACAATTATCATCATTTTTTTAACCACACATATTTAACTGTGAATCTTTTCTGAATTTTGAGACTGTAGGTGCATGATGTTTTCAAATTGGTGGCATAATATCTACATATTTTAATTAGATAATGTTTAAAAATATAGATACAGCTATATTCAAAAGTATTAAACATTTTTTTATTGATAATATTTATAATTGTGTGAAACATATTTTTTTTCAAGTGTATCAAAAACAAAAGTTAACAAAATATTTTTATCTGATTCTTTTTGCATATAGCTGTATTTCATATTTATAGATTGTAGATGTGTAAGTTTTACAAATTTTACATATGAATACTTTTACAAATACTTTTTTTGTAGATTTTAATCCTGAATAATTAATTATGAATCTTATATTTTCATATAATTATTTTTTATTGTCATTGTATAGTTTTGTGGTATTTTCAAAATATAGATATATGAAGTTTACAGGCTGTAAATTTATGTTCATAGTTGCATTGCTCCTTTCATAAAAGGATTTAAAAAATTTTAAATCTTCCAAATCAAAATTGACAGATTTGTTATTTTGTCTACCTTTAAATACAATAAAATCAAATTTTTGATATCCAAGAATTATCAAGAAGAAACATAAATAAGACACCATAATGGGTATGGAGCACCCCAAATGAAAAAATTATAAATTATTTCAGCCCTTCATTTTGGAAAAATAGTAGAAGATTAGTTTTAAAGTTCTGTACTTAAAAAGTGAAAACAGAACTATTATAAGATCATTCATATGTCTGTCTGTCACAGCCGTCTTATTCATAAGCTATTTGACATGGAAAGTTCAAATTAAAAGAGGTAATAAAGGCTATTGACCCACATATTTATAGATTATTAACTTTCACAAACATATTTAGGGAAAATGTAGAAGGACTAAATAAGTTACTCGAAAAAAAAAAAAAAAAATCTTTTCATTCTATATTATGTGAAAGCTTTCGTAAGGTCAAACTCAAAAATACATTTATTTTAATTTTTGGTATTATATTTTCAGAGATATCATTGAAAATGCAATACAGAAACATGTTCCCCCTACCTATATTTCCAAATCTACTTAAACTAAAATTATGAAAAAATTATGTCTAGTAAAAGTTAATTTAAACCTTCCGGGAAAACTATAGCAATTACCCTAGGTCACTCAGTTTTTGAGAAAATTGAATTTTTCCATTACAAATAAAATTTGATTTACAGGCATTCAGCAAAGGAGTTGGGGAGTACTGGAGGTACTAAAATTGATCTAGAAGTATGAAAGGATTTTTGATGATGATTTAAAAAAAAAAAAAAACTATTGTTGGTAAGGGGCTGTGCAAATGTAACGTATCAACTTTTTGATAATTTTGAACCTCCCTCCCCCCTTTCTGATATCATATGTTATCATCCCTCAAATCCCCCCCCTCTCCAGTAATGATAGCATTATCAATGTGTGAACATCTTTTAATTGTTATATTTCATGTATTTTGTTTGGAGTAATATACAAAACTGGTTACAATTAGTTTTTGCATGCTTTGATTCAAAGGAAGAGACGTCAATAAAATATCACTTTATATCAAATAGTCTTTGAAAGGAATAGTTACTATTTAAAAGTATTTTACAGTAGTTTTTTAATGCATAATGCATTCAACAGTAAAAAAAAATCTAGTTACACTTGCTCTGAACAGAGGAGGAGTTTGGAGGGGGGGAGAGAGAGAGAGAGAGAGAGAGAGAGAGAAATTCTTATCAACAAACCAAGTGGACAATATTTTTTCTCTTTCCTTTTTTATTTATTCGTAAACACAAGCTTCATTTTAAATGTAGTTCACATATAGTTTCTTGAACCATGATTATATATGCATACACATATGATGAAGAATAGGAATGTATTAATATATTCCATATTTTAGAACTAAGTAATTTTACAATAATTTAGTGATTTTAATAATAATTTTGTAATTCCATAAAAATAGATAACTGACTAAAAAAAAGATAACGTACTATTTTGAACCAAAGACCATCATGTTACAAATAAGAGGAGAAAATTTTAATTGGATCAAAAATGATACTGATATAAAAAAAACCCTCCCTAGAGATATCTTACAATATATCACGTGCCAGACTCCCCCTCCTCCCCCTAAAATGATAATGTTATATATGCACAACTCTTAATTAGCAGATATATTAACCCTTAAAAACCCGGACAGTTTGGACATAGATACAGACACGGGCGGCATATTTTATGCAGCATCAAAGCCTAGATAACAACTTTTAATGATATATTTGTATAATACAATGCTCAGTACTAGTGTAAAAGCAATAAATGTCAAATTGTTAAAAACAGATCATTTAATTTGAATTGATCACATAATTACTATGGGATTTGCAACTAGTTTGCATTGGATGGCTTTTTCAATGTGCCACTTATGTCTTTAAAGTTTAATTTAAAATGTGGCATGAACAAAGGCGGTGTTGTAACTTTCTGACCTCCTTTTTTAAGCGTTCTTAGCACAATTCCAAGTTTAAACTTTGAACAAGGACTTTGTTTTAGGTACACTATAAAAAGAAAAGATAATTATGCCGAATTTAGATTTATGAAATACCAAATGAATTTAAATATGCACTATTTTTATTATCAGTACTAAATTAAGTTCATCATAAACAGATTAGGATAAGTTAGGCTTCATATTTCTTTGAAATTTCATCTAGAGTATTTACAGCTATACCTAACCCAATGGTCATAGACCTGGTGCCAATTACGTCAAACGAATATATCCGCTACAAACTGCTACTAAGTTATTTTGACTGATTCTGCACCAAAATTGTCATTTTGTTTTTCCCTTCTGTGCCCCAATTTAATTTCTTAGTGTCACTTTGTTTCTTCCAAAGAATTTTCTTACTCATCTTTCCACATTTAGAAGTGATTCTGTTCCAAATTTTCTGAAAAATTAAGGCAATCAATTTCTGAAAAAAAAAAAAAATCGATCATAAATCCGAAAATTTGGCCATAAAATGCATTGTGAATTTCGTCGAATGGTTGCCGAAAAAAAAAAAAAACTTAGGATTACGGGAAGAACAAGAATTAAATCAGAGATTGTAAAAAGAAATGCAAAAGTCTGTAAAATCCAAAGTGCATAAATGTTAATTGTACAAGAAATTTTGCGTATTATTGCTTTTGTTTTGCCCCTTTAGATGGAAGAACTAATCAGTTTGCTCTTTTATAAAAATGAGAGATTCTGATATTTTAGATTTGTAATGTAATACCATAATAGTAAATATGATATTTAGATTACATTTTATGAAATCTTTTATTAATGAAGCTGGTTAGTGTTTGTAATTAGCTAAAATATTATTAATTAAAAAAATTAAACACATTGCCTAGTCTATATTTACTTGGTATGTGTTGCTGGCAATACATTAAATAAAGTAATAGAAGGCTTGAAACATAAAAAACTTATCTCTGAACATGAATTAATGTTTGTATGCAGAAATAAAAAAAAAAAATCACACTTAACCCACATCTATAGCAAAAAAAAAAAAATAATAATAATAATAATAATAAGTATTTTTCATATAGAAATGTTTTCTTTTTAATTTCTGATTTGTACTTTTAGTGATAATGTATATTTTAAAACTGAATATGGCATTTATTCTCTCAAATTCAACTTATTCTAAAACCTCTAAAATCCACAATTGCCGAGTCTGGTACGATTTTGGATTTTAGAGATTCTACTGTATTTGTCTGTATTTCAATAATTTCTCTTAAAGTTATCTTGTCACTTAATATTATTTTATGAACATATTAGCTATCTAGTAGAATTCTTTGCATTTTGACATTTTTTAATTACTCACAGCAACACCTTTCTGTTGAGTTGCATCTTGCATTTTTTTTTTTTAAATCAGTGTACTTGACCTGCATGAGCACAATTTTGAAGTGAAAACCTCTACAACATGCTATGCTGCCCAGAACTAGCTGCTTATATGCATGTGCTACTTTTATCTTTTTTGGAGTCTATCTTACATCAATAACATTTCTTGGAAAATCAATAATTGCTACACCCTGGTGATGGCTTCTAAATTTTTTTATCCCTTTAGCAGTTATGGGATTTCTGCAATAAAACCATTTCACCTCTGTATTTTCACCTGTTTTTTATTTTTATGGTCTCATTCAGTTGAATTTAGGATTAAAACCAATAAATTGGAGTTTTTCAGGAAACTTTAATTTTGATCAATTAAACTTTTTTGAAATAAATTCAAATATTCAAAATATTTCCAGATGCTACTGGAATCCAAACATCCTTAATAAACTGAATAAAGTGAATGAAGCACTATTCACTGTGAAGAAAACTGATTCAGTAAAAAAAAACATTATGAACAGATGAAGCATTCTTTTAAATGCAAATTTTAAAAACGTAAATTTAAATATGAATATAAGCATCTAAGTGATGTTGCTTGGAGGGTTTCTGCACTAAACAAATAGTTCAAATATGCAAAACAAGAACATCAGAACATTATTTTAGTGGGATTTTGCACAAATCAAAGTGCCTATATCTACACTTGAGGGGTCAGTTACCTTTTGAACTAACAAAATACGTAAAAATGTGATCCCTGTAAGAATGGCTGTCTCTCTGTATCTAATAGACTTTTAAATATAAAATTGAAAACACATAATTAAAAGGGACTTATTTTATCAATTAAAGTTGTTAAAAAAGTATACACATATGTAATGCTTTTTAATTTATTAGAAAGACAATACAATTTTTACAAGAGAATAATTCTTGCATGCACGATTTTTCACATTTAAGTGGCTAAAAAAACCAAGTTTTTTATATGAGTAGAGATATAATATGTTTTCAAAATGACCAACAAGTGTTTATACAACTATTTTTTTAGTTTCAGAGGATATCTGAAATAAACTATTCAATTGTTATTTAACTTATCAAATAATCGCATAGCAATTCCTTAGCATTTCACATATTTCTTTGTCATTTAAAAAAAACATCCTTGACTTTTTTTATTTTTTTAATCATTATTTGCTTATTTTCTGTAAGAAGTTTTCACTTCAAAATTATTTTTATTTTTAAGTTTTCTTATGCTTTGCTGTTATGTTAGTCTTTTCATATTTAACTTATATTTTCTTTGTTTTACAAGATTCTCTGGCTGTCACGTTTCATAAAATATAAGAAATTTAACTATGTTGTAAGTGATTTTTGTAGAATAGTTTGCATGCTGCATGCTCTTGCATGTTTTATATTTTTTAAGTTTACATTTCTATTTTTTTTCTTCTTGTGTCATTAAAATTTTTCTACCTATTAGATTGTTTGTCTGTTTAAAACACCAACTTGCTATGTTCTTCAGTCACTTTTTCAGTAAAGTAAAAATAATAATCAGCATGACTGAAAAATTTTAAAACAGATGTCACTCGTGCTGTTCTAAACTGTTCCCCTTTATGTATGTTAAAAAATTCTTTTCATAACAGTTTCCCATAATCATGCTCTCAATCCAAAGGGACTATTTTCAGAAACATGCACAAAATCATTTTAATCTCAGATGCATAAAATTAGTTGATGTTCTTATCCATTCACTATGAAATTGGATAGAATTTTTCCATTATTCAGTAAAGAAGTTTTTTGAAAATGCTGGCAAAAGTCATGATTTTGAACTAAATATCTAGAAACAAATACCCTAAAAAGGTTGCTATAAGATAACAATTGCTTTTAATGCAAGATAGAATACATCTATTGAAAAGTGAAGGGGAAAAAATTATTAAAATGTGGTCATCAGTTAACAGTTTAATTATAATTAAAGTTATAGCACATTAATTTTCCATATTTTCTGAAGACTGAATCGGAATATCTGATAAGTTAATGTATGGAAAGATGAAAATGATTTTGTCATGGCAGTGGCGTAGCAAGCAGAGGGGGCAGTCTGCCCCGGGTGTCACCTTCTAAGGGATGACACCCAATCTCTTTTTGCAAATATATATACATATATATATACACATATATATATATACATACATATACACACACACACATATATATATATACATATATAATAATCTTATAAGATTTTGAAAAAGAATTCTGAAATAAAATGAAAATTCTAGCGCACAATGCAACAGAGTTAATTTTCTTTTCTTTGAGAATTTGAAATTTTTTTAAATAAGATATGCTCCAGAGAACAAAAACCTATCTATCCAATGAATGGGTAGCAAAAGCAAGCTCAAAAAGAAATTCTTATCTTCTACATATAGACACCACATTGATGTATGCAGATTATGAGTTGAGTGATAAGTTGCTCCATTTTTCTAAATACAGAAGGACAAAAGTTACATAAGTAAGGGTATGGTCATTTGTTGTAATAACGTATTGTGATTGAAAAAATAAGACTGATGGGGCAGACACCCTGGTAAGTGGGGGGGTGACACCATTTATGTCCACCCCGGGTGTCACCCATTCTAGCTACGCCACTGTGTCATGGTTTCCAAACCTTCTAATATTTTAGTACTACTATTTCTGAACAGAATTGTTCACTTTATTTAGTGACAGGAATTTGTGATTAACTAAGACAAAGATTATTATTCAAAAATAGCCGTACTAAAAATTAAGGTGTTTTGAAATTATGGCAGCAAGATTTGCTCTATTTATGAAGCAAGGAAAATAACATGCTTTAGAACACCCAGTTAAAAAAATTATTTTACATTGTAAGGTTTAAATGGTTTTCTTGGCATAAAAATGTAAACTTATTTTCCTTCTAAAAGTTCCTCTTGAAAGCAAAATTTCTTTGACTGCAAAGGCACAATTTACTGATGACTAACAAAATATCTCCTCTTCGTAATTTTTTTAATTTAGAGATTTCTCAAATTAATAATAAAGAATATATCTATATTAATACAGATTTAGAAGTTTATTTTCTTACTGGTGGATAAGGACCTAAGCAGTGTTACAAATCCTATTAATTGTTCAATCAAAATGTCTCATTATTGACTAGAGTATAGCCTGGATATGGTGGCTCTGTTTATGTGTAACCATGTACACTAAGAGTGCGAGCATAAAAATTAATGTCTTCTAAAAGACTGTTTAGGTCCATTCAGCCCAGTGGTTAACATACTAACCAAACAATAAGAAACTTGTGGCAATGGTCACAGGTTTGGAACCAGTGCAGTCTGAACAGGCTGACTATGTAAGATTTTCTTAACCTGATAATGATAAATCGGGTCACTATTACTTCAGAAATCCTGTCTGAAAGCATCTCTTTTATGATTTATCTCACAAAAGGCCGTTCTATTTGACTTTCAGCTATACAAATTCCATAGTGGGTACATTTCTAGTCAAATGGAATTGTCCTTTGAATGATATAATATTTATTTTTAAAAATTTCTAGATACTACAGGATTTTACAGGAGCAGATGAACACTATTATCCAAACAATCACAGCATAATAAAATAAAAATTTCAAGTAAAAGATTTATAAAACAGAGACTTGACCAGATCTCTGCAACTGGCTCAAGAAATATGATTTGGGATAAAACCTCACATATGGATTGTAAAAACTCCTCCTGAAGAATGAAATACAAACATTTTGTCAAAAAGATTTTTTTTATTTGTTATGCTAAAGATGGTTATTTATTGTTTTTGACAGAGTCTGGCCTTGGGAAGAAATTGATAAAATCTGTATGTGTAATCAGGGTATATAATTATATATATATTATAAACCATCTTTTAAGTATTTATATGGGGTCAATCCATTTCAAGTGGTTCAAAAAATATTCTTTTGGTTGCTTGACCATTTTTTAAAAAATCTAAAATTGTTTTTACTACAACCTTAATATTATGGAAGTTCAAAATGACCATTATTTTAATTTTACTATTTTTTCTTTGTGTATGGTGACTATCTATGTTTCATCGTGTACAGCAATTTTCTCACATTGAAAGGTTTACAGAATTGTATTTCATCTTTTTTTTCCCCAATTCAAATGGGGTTTGCAGCAATTTTTTCAGAATAAATCATTGTGTACAACAATTTTCTCACATTGAAGGGTTTACAGAATTGTAGGTATTTCATCTTTTTTTTCTTTTTTTCTCCAATTCAAATAGGGTTTGCAGCAATTTGTTCAGAATAAAATGAGTTAAAAATTTGGCAATAGAATAGTTTTTTAAACAAATTCTTACTGGTGAAATTTTAGCATGGATTTTAAGATTTTTTCTAAAATCTGTCCATTGCATCAAATTTGCTCTTGTGTTATAATTTCTGGTGCTTTTCTCTAATTCACACAAGGAAGAAAAAGATAAACCAAGTAAGGTTGTTATTAAGTAATTAAAAATGTGTATTTTATTTACAAATTATTTTTATATTTATTTCTAAAAATTATTCATCAGTAATGTGCGCAATAACTTGAACATAGTTTGTTTGTATACCGTAAAATCCCATTAATCCGCCCTTCCTGATCAAACGCCCCCTCCCCACTTTATAAAAAATTTTAAAATTTCAAAAAATCTCAAAAAAGCCTCCCCCCCCCCCCCAAAAAAAAAAAATCGCTGAAAAAAATGGAAATTACGTCAAAAAATCATAAAAAGAAAGGAAATTTTATTTAATAATCACTGAAAAAACGCTAATTTCGCCAAAGAATCGTGAAAAATAACCTCAAATTTCCTCAAAGGATCGCGAAAAAAATCATGAATTTTGCCAAACGATCGCCAAATAAAACTACATTTCGTGGAAGATTGCAGTAAAAACACGATTTATATCAGATCTTAAAAAATGAAATCTAAGAATCATTTTAAAAATGCGAATTACGTCAAAAAATCTCTAAAAAACGCAAATTGCGTCGAAAGATCGCGGAAAAATCGTGAATTTCTCAAAGGATCCCCAAAAAGAACGCACATTTTGTTTAAAAAAATTGCAAGAAAAAACGCAAATATGTCGTATCTATAAATAAACAGTCGAAAATCGCAAAAAAATGTAAATTCTATCAAAAAAATTGAAAAAAACCTGCAAAATTTCTAAAAAAAAAAGAAAGAAAGAAAGAAAGGAAGCACGAATTCCATTAAAAAATCTTGAAAAAATGCACATTTCATTACAGAATCATGAAAGAAATGCACATCTCCACAAAGAATCGCATTAAAAAATGCAAATTTTGTAAAGTATCGCAAAAAAAACTGAAAATTCGTCAAATATCACGATAAAACCCTGCAAATTTCGTCAAATATTGCAAAAAAATCCTGCAGATATCTCACAAAAAATGCAAATTTTATGAAAAGATCACAGAAAAATCCTGTGTAAGTGCCCTCTCTGATTATTTTAAGATTTTTTGTGACATTTGGGGGGGGGGGCGGAATTATGGTATTTTACGGTATGTGTTTGCACGACTTGCGTCGCATATATTGCATTTTGTACAAAATGGTTAGAACTCTGGTTACTGATAACTTTCATCAAAACTTGGCACCTCTGGTACAAGTAATTTCGACCTATTTGTAAAAAAAATATGTGTCATGTTGATATTTTTCCTTTCATAAAAAACTTCCTTTTGTAAACAGACATTTTGGAAAAAATCTTAAAATTTATACTAAAATTTCACAAAGAAGAATTTATTTTGAGAAACTTTTCTATTACCAAACTTTTAGCCTATTTTATTCTGAACAAATTGCTGTGAACCTCATTTGAATTGGAAAAAATTAAGAGGAGATATTTATAATTTCATAAACCCTAGTATGTGTGAAAATTGCAGCAATGATGAAACAACGATGGCCACCATGTACAAACAAAAATAGTGATATTAAAATAATAAACAATTTGAACTTCCATCATGTTAGAGTTGTATGAAAAATTTCAGATTTTTTAAAAATGGTTGAGCGAACAGTGCTGGACCACTTAAAACGGATTGGCCCTATGAGCATTACATAATTACTGTTATTAGTGAAGAAGTTTTTAATTGTAGTTTTCTTTTACTAGTCTGATGAAGTTTATTTGGAAGCACCTTTACAAAATATAACTTATGCTCCAATGTGCTTAGAAAAGGTTTCTTTAGAGCCATCAGCAAACTTCTCATCTCGACAACTCAACACCATAGAAGATGACAGAGGGTAATATACACTATTATAAAAATATATGTACTCAGAAATAATTGAGCCACTGTCATGAAACTTGGCATGTGCATAGTGTTTTCATAGATGAACAAATGATTACAAATACAGAATATATATATAGATAGATTAGTTGCTTAAAAAAGAATGTCGATTTCAGTAGGTTGTAAAACTGGTAGCTATACAAGCTGATACTTGGTGAGGCATAGAATCTATGGAGTTACTGATGTCTCTCTGTAGTTTCTGCCATAACTCTAACAACTGGTCAACTAATTTGGTAGTATACCTTGATGGGTGGAGTCTTGTTCAAAATATTTCACAAACATCTTCTATTGGAGCTGACCATGGAAAGACATTATATTCTTGTAGACATTGCTGAAAGTGTCTTGCAGTATGTGGCAGTGTTGTGTTGCTGATAAATGTTAATTGGGTGGCTTGATAGCATAGGCAATACCACTGGCTGCAAAATGTTATTAATATACCTGTGAGTCTTCAGAATACTTTGCAGCATGAAGAAAGGTGATTGACTATCCCAGCAGATCTCTCTCTCAGACTGTCACACATCAGGTGTTATGACAGTGTGCCATTCAGTAACAAATAACAATTAGACTGCTGACCTCTCTGCCTCCACACACTGCTGATGACCACTGCAGTGGTGATCAGCACTGAGAGAAATGCAGGACTCTTTGCTAAAGATCATATTTCTCCAATCAGACACTGTTCAGCTTGCCTGAGCCTGCCAATTTTTATAGCTCTGACTCAATTGTTTTCTGGGTGCATATATATATGTATTATTATTTATTATTTATTTATTTATTTATTTTTCTTTTTGCAAGAAAATGTATTTTATATTTTTGCATATTCTAAAAAATATTAAAAAGTAATTTGTTATGAAACAAAATCAGATATTTGTTATAATTTACATTTTGAATTTCAAATTTGTATAAGTAATTTCAAATTTTAATCAAATCAGGTTACTTTTAAAAATGTATAATGCACAAATTACATTAGTTGTTTATTTTTATCAAAAAGCTTCTGTTTGTTTAACATCCTTGTTTAAAAACTGCAATATGTTGTATTTCAATTAGCAGAACTTGTAAAAAATCAAGCCAAAATAGAAAGAAAAAGAAAAAAATCAATATTTAATCTAAAGATACTATGCTGTTTAATTTAATAAAAAGTTTACAGCAGTTGAAAAGAAAATCACTTCATAGATACTCAAAATTGCAGCATGCAGAATTTATATTTTACTTTATGTATATATATATATATATATATATATTGTGATATTTGTAGGCTGTTATTAGATAGTTATTTGTTGCTATAAAAGCTATATTTATAAATTACAAAAAAAAAAAAAAAAAAAAGTATATGCATGAAAAAGGTAGATTCTGTAAGATCTTATCTGCTGAAATCTTTAATGACTATATTACGTACTTATTCACAAAGTGACATTAAAAAAAACATGATTTTGAGGATATCACAAATATCTCACCATATTTACATACAAAATACAAATTCCTTTCAAATCGACCAAACTAGAACCATTTTATCATTGGCTTTTTGTCTTATACAATCCTACTGTCAACTAATTTTGAAATAATCAGATCTAGCAAGGCCCATATTGAATTAAATAAGCTACTTTTGAGTCTAAATATAGAAAGTGTGAATTATTTCTTCTCTATTTTAAGTTAAAACAGTTTAATTTCTTGCTTAAAAATGCACTTTAGGGGCTGTGCAATTGTAATGTTATCAAGCTTTTGGTAATTTTGGACCCCCCCCCCTTTTCTCCCATAATGATATAGTTATCAAAGTATAATTTTTTTAATTTTTAGAATTTAGTTCTTTTGTTTGTAGTAATATACAAAACTGGTTAAATTTACTTTTTGCATACTTTATTGATTCAAATGAAGAGAAGTAAGTCAATAAAATATCGCTTTATATCATATATATTATAAAGCAGAAGTTCTGAAACTTCCAAACGAGTGTTTTCAAAAGCTACCCGATGGATTTTTTTGCCGATTGTATCATTCGATAGGAAATATTTTTCCGAAGGTTTATGATTCAAATTTACAGGGATAGCTCTGATTTTTCGTAGTAAATTTCGTATTTTTCGGTTATTTTTGACAAAAGGGTTGCCAGTAGCTGTTTTTGGCGAAAATTATAATTGCTAAAAGAATTAAAATGGCTATATCTATTAGAAATATTACAAATATCTTGCAAATAATAGCAGAAAATAACTACTGATAATATTAATAATAATAAAGAAAGACCGCTTAAATGAGGCATAATATTATAAAAATATATTTATCTTGAAAATGAAAAAAATATTTGTAATGCTTAAAAAATAAATTAATGTGAAATATAACAACTGGTTCAACTTTTGGCGACTTATCCCTGGTGTTAGAATAAAAACATGAATTTCAGAAATTGATTAAATGAATTTTGAATGATAGTTATTTCCCTTTTTATTATTTTCTTTTTCTTTTTTTATCGAATTTCCATATAATATAACTTACAGCAGAAAAAAGCAGATCTGATTGTAAAGGACACTGTAAGATGTGAGTTACTATTCGTTTCTATACCATTTTCATCTTCCTTTTGTCGCCAAAGAATGTGTTTTTAAGCCGAAAATGCACTACTGACTTAATGCCTGACTTGGGTTCTTAATGGTCGCAATAATGTTTTTTTTTTCAAGTGAAGATAATTTTTAGAGTATATTTTAATATTCAATCGTAAATTATATAGATATGAGTATAACTCTTTTATTTCTTTTTGCAAATGTTTTCATTGATAATTTAATTTTTCTTGCGTCATTTCGTCAATTTCACTTACGTGAAAAATTTCAGTTTTAAAATTTAAAAACTGAAGAAGGAAAGATTACTGCATCGATTAAAAATCTACCCCCAAATTTAAAGATTAAATGTCAATAATGAATGATCGTAAATGTCACATTCACTTGACATTAAGCATAATATAAATACTAATTATGTCATCAAGTGATTTCTAATTCTACATTTTATTTCTACTTTTATATATGCTTTGCTAATTTGTTTTTCGTTATTTAAATGAAAATTTATGCTAATCTATATAATCTGGCTAATAGTTTGGCGATTTTTATAATTTGGCGAAATTGGTCCACGGTATAACCAAGTAGTACTGAAGGAAAAATTTTGCAATTCAAAGTAAATTTATGCAGTTATGCGTTATTACTATAGATAAATTCAACATTTTGAAATAAAAATTTCCTGCTGAATAAAATTTACAAGTCTTTTTTAATTGACCATTTCCTCTTCAATACGTCTTCAATCAATATTTCGCTATTCTCTTTCGCGCAGGCTAACAAAAATGTATTTTAAATATTTTATTAGATAAAATGTAAATAACATTTTTCGATTTTTAAAAAAATATTTTAAAAATCTAATTCTACCATTATGTGTCTTACAGGACAAAATAGCAGAATTACTTTTAAAAATGGTTTTATCTGTTAATTGTATGTTATTTGTTTATTTGGGTGTTTGAATTTACTTTTGTCATCAAACAATGCGATTTTATACCAAGAAGGCATAAGCCGGAGCGATGTTCACAATTACTAAATAGTCTCACTCTCTTTTAAATGTGTGAGAGCATTTTTAGGATAGTTTTTTTATGTTTAATTGTAAATATATAAATAGCAGATATAGCAAAATAATGTTTAAATTTTAGTATAAATGTCTTTCTGATCCAAACTGTAAAATAATTTAATTGCAACTTTTTAATGTTTTGGCGCAGATGTCATATACGCACCACATTCGCACGATTGCAACAAAATGGCGATTTTATGCCTCACATGGTAAACCGACTATGGTTGTTTATTTATTAATAAACTATTTATTAACTTTCATTTTGTTTTTTTAAATAATATAAATCATTTTGTTCTATAGCTATTAATTAAACTTTTTTATTTATTATTTTTTTTCAAATAATATAAAATAATTCAAAAATATTTATGAAATTGGTAATTAAAACCAAGTTCTCCAAATTGGCGCCAGAAAAAAATTGCGCCAATGTGGTGCATACACTATACATAAGTAGGGAAAATGCAGTATAAATACCTATTAAGTTTTTTCCTAATATGGAAATTTTGTCACAGATTTGGTCATATACTCATCGAGATATCTCACTGGTGCCAAAATGGCATTATTTGCCTCATATGATAACCCAGCAATAGTTGTTTATCTGATGATAAGTTGTTTATTTACTTTCATTTTCTTTTTTGAAATTATATTTGTTGTTTTGCTCTACAGTTACTTTTTTATTTATTGTTAATTGCTGTTTAAAATGGTAGAAAATAATAAAATATATATAAACTTCTTTGGTATTCTAAAACGAAGATTTTGCCACATTGTAGTTGCAAGAAAATCGTGCTAAACCTTTTGTGTATATGATGTCTGTGTAGGAAGCTTTTGTGAAATATGAAAAGTGTAAATTGGCTACTACTTGATTATCACGTCAACCAATTTCGCCAAATTGTTCGCAAAACTATACAAACTTACATAATTTTATCTTAAATAATTAAAGAGAAAATGCTTAAATACGAAAGAGCAAATAATTTTGTCTTCATTTTTCAAGAGGAAATTTTGCAATAATAAAGTAATTGCTGTAGTGAGAATTTTAATGTGTGTTTTTTTTAATCGTTGGCAACTTGCTGTAACGAAAAATGTTTATTTTTTTTCCTGCTATTGTTTTGTAAGAGCTGGTTTTGTCAAAGCCATGTTAAGATGGTATTCAAATTTTTGAGCCCTTCCTAATTACCACCCCCTTGGGCCAATTTTGCTCATTTGCAATTCCCACTGAGATATTAACCATCTCAATGTACTTGACGAGTTTGAAGATGATTCTTGCATAATTGTGCCTTTTATCGCGCGGACAAAATTTAATATATATATAAACTTTTTAGGTGGGAGTAGCTTTGGGTTCCTGGCTTCACATAATGAAAAGTTGTGAAGAATTATTTCAGAAGTTGTACCATGGTAACGACTGTAATAATTAATATTTCTTCAGATAAGGGAAAATTTTAATCCTGTTGCCATAATGGTCTCATTTCACTTCCAAATTTGTTCTGTTAGTAATAAACTAAAATAGTTACTTCTAAATAGCTGGTTTTTGTGCAACGTTTAAGATAATTTAATATCACAATGGTGTCTAAATCGTTTTCAGCAATGAGCAAGGTGCTGCTGGAGGTCCAAATTATTTAAAATACAAATTTAAATTCACCAGTTCGTTTTATCCACTGTTGATTTTGAAATATTGACCAGCGCAGCGGGCATAGCCTGCTAGTAATTAAATAATACTTAAAAGAAATAGTTATTATTTAAACGTATTTTATAATAGATTTTTGTTACATAATGCATTCAACAGTAACAAATTCTTGTTGCACTTGCCTCGAATGGAGGAGGAATGGGAGGGGAAAGTAGAAATTCTTATCAACAAAACAAATGGACACCATTCTTTATCTTTTATTTATTAGTAAACACAAGCTTTATTTCAATTATACTTCAGATATGGTTTCTCGAACTGTGATTATGTGGGTGATTCTCAAAATGGGGGACAATTTCAAAAGTAAAATCTCAAAAAAATTACTGTTAGCAAAATTTCTGAAAAAAATAGGTGTTGTTAATATAGTATTAGGCATACTTTACATGTAGTCAGCAAAGCTAAATATTTAAAAATTAACTTTAAAAAAAATATTTAGCATTTTTTGAGCCATGCTAATGACAAAACAAATTGCATGGAATAAATATATTAAGAAATTTTTATTTTCTTCCTGTTTAAATATTTTTTTCTATATTTATTAGCCTTCCTTTTCAGCAAATGGGTTCCATTTGTACATATATACATATAAGGAGAATAAAAACATTACCAAAGAGCAAACTTTGTTTACATGAGCAACATTCTGACACTAACAATGTAAGAAGCTGTCTTAGTGATTTTCTGACAGATTTAATGCATATTTTAGGGATAATAAATGTAACACCTAAATTTATATGTAAAATTAAACTTTATAAAAGATACAATATAAGCAATGGTTACATTTATGCATATAGGAGTCTTTAGCATGGACAGAAAAACCATGCTAATGACACTGATATTTGTCCATGCTAATGACAAATTTTAATTTAAATAAGATTATGAGCCATAATATAATCACAATGCAATAGTCCTTTCTGTGGCTTTTTAAAACACAAAAGTCCTATGCAAACAAGTAAAATAAAAATTTTAATTATAAAATAAACATGAAAATTATTATCCATTCTAATGACATACAATTGATGTACACCCCTAATATTCAACTTCTATTCTTAAAATACAATACATGCTTCTATTTTCAGAGTGGGATAAAAAGGCTACTTGTTGCCATGGAGAAACTTTATATTTTCAAACTATTGTCATATGTGAAAATGAAATTTCGATTAATAACCAGCTGTTATAGTATGACCTTGTTTTGAAAATAGAATATGGAGGACAAACTTTAATTCTTATTTTATGTACTATAATTTTATTTTTAAAAAGAAATTTATTGGATAAATCCTCTCCTTGATTAATTTAAAGAAAGAATAACATTTGTTTTATTTTATAAACATGATATTAACTCTTGAAAAAGCTAGTATATACAAGGAACAGCTGCTGTGGACATCCATGCTAATGACATTTTGAACATTTATTCTGTTATTTTAAGGTGTTTTTAACTAAAAAGTGAGTAATTCTTGAGTGCAAATAATGAATAATATTAAGACAAACATATCTAATATAAAAACATGACAGAAAACCTCTCAAATTTTTTTGTATGCTGAAAGACATAAATTGTCCCCTATTTTGAGAATCACCCATGTATGCATACACATATGAAGATGAATAAGAATGTCAAATGTCTGGGAATGCCATATTTTGAATTTGATAATTTTATTATAATTTAGTGACTTAAATAATAACTTTGTAATTTCATAAAAATAGGTAACAGCCTAATAAAAGATAAATACTATTTTGAACCAAAGACCATGCTTTAAATAAAAAGAGACAATTTTGATTGGATTAAAAATGATATTGATATCAAAAGGCAAATTCCCTCCTCTCCCTAGCGATATCTTATGATATCATGTGTCAGACCCCCCTCCCCCTAAAATAATTATATTACAACCCCTTACCTTTTCTGAAAAACATCATTTTTGAATTGTGTCACTGGATGAATGAGCATGCAATGCAATGCAATATGAAAAAAATGTTAATTATTTTTTTTTCTTGGTGGGGAGGGAGTAGTATTTCAAAGAGTATTTTTAAAAGCAAAACTTTGATTGTTCATTATCTTAGCTTTTCACTTTTTGACTTGAGAGTCCATGAGTTGAGATATGTTTAAACCACAAGTAATTTAATTAATAGTGCTTATAATAATGAAAAATGCCTTACAAGCAAAAAAAAAAAAAAAAAAAAAGTGTATAAAATTATCTACTGCCTAATATTGACCTTACATAGAGAGTTAATATATACAGAATGGATTACATTAAGACAGAATATAATAAGAATATGAAAGAGTAAGTAATAAGTAATAAGTTTAATGCATTGACCAGTGTGCAAAGTAAGACCATGGCACAAAGACTGCTGCAGCTTCAAAGTCATTATGGCTCTAGGTGTTGATCAGATCAGACTTCCACTACTTCATGGAAAAGGTGGTTGCCAGAATAAGTATGGGCATTATATAACGTATTCAGATAAATACTGTTATTATGCTTGAATCTAATATTGCATTAATATGTTACCAAAAAGTTCTTTTTAATTAAATAACATATTTTAAATGACAATATTTTTGCTCACTTGAATTACCATCAAGACTTTAATCGACTTTTTGCCTCTAAAATAGAACAATATTCACTAAAAATGTCCTAAAATGTTTCTTTTGAGATGCGCCTCCCTATCTTCATTCTTTAGTTATGACCAACTCTCTTAGATGTGTGTGCTAAAAATTTATTTTGCATTTTGTCAAGGCCCTGTCAAAATTTCATAGGGGGTGCCAAACATCATATACTTTCTCTTTTTCTGATAGAGCAATGTAGAGCATAAACGAAACACTGAAAGAAATAGAAGATCAGGAAAACATCTAAAAATTATATTGTTTGTTTTGTTTTTTTAGAGGAGGGGGGGGGGGGAATAAGAATTAGAATTTTTTTTTCTTGTCATATTTTATGAAAAAGAGAAAATGTTTAGAATGATTTGTGCAAAGAATTGTTTTATATTTTTAAACAATGTAATACATTTGTAAAACATACAGGGACCTTATTCAGGGATAGTTTTGATATTAAATAAATATGGTAAAAATGAAAGTGTTTTTTTTTTGTGTATATTCATCTAATTTCTAAAAGAGAATATTTAAATAGTAATTGATTCCTCAAAACCAAAAAGAGTAAAAGTATTTTATTATTAAATGCCAAGTTTTTATTAAATAAGACTTTTACATTATGTCCCGTTAAAATGGTCATGTATTCGGTTGTTATGAAATTACTAAGCATATGAATTTAGTAATTGTAAATTTACCTGAATTTATAAATTTTACCCTAAAAAACTAAAATTAGTTTTACAGATCAATATAACTCTTAAAGTGATATTTTGAATAAAAAAATTATTTGTGAGACATTAAAGAAATTTTGTCTCCTTCTCTTATCTATTGCGATGTTTTCAGATATTATATGTTGTTTGTAAGTATATTTCTTCATTTTCTGGTAAGCATGCAAAGGGAAGGGAGATGGAAAGAGTGGAGCAGTGTAACAGTAGGAGAATGTTGAATCCAGAAAGTGGAATTTATAACTACTTTAGTTAAAAGATGTGGCGGTTTAATGTTGTTTTATCATTACAATGTTTTTTATTACTATTTGTATTTAAAAAGCTACAAATAAAGAAAAAAAAATTTTTTTTTTTTTTTTGAAAGTTTGTTTTGAAAATTTTTTACCTGCCAGTTATCAGTCTGAATTTAAAAACTGTTAAAATGTCAAAATTAGATAATATAAGCAAGATATTACCTAAAAGTCCTATAATTGCCTTTCAAGAATAAAAAATTACTTAGTATTTATAAAAAATAATCTGCTTTAAGAAGTCCTTAAAAAAAGAAAAATTACATCACATACTTTCTAGGCCTTGGTAATAAGTTAAAAAATTAACAGCTTACATCAACCTATGTAACATTGGAACCTATAAACAGAAAGTAACTGTTTGTCTCATCTACACACCAGAAAAATTTAAAAGCTAAATTCACTAAGTTTAATCATAATCATAGTCTAATTTGATCTTGATATTAAGATATTTCTATCATTATGTAAATCTATTTAGATCAGCATATAAACTGTCATACAAGTATATCCGGTATAATTCATTTTGAAATATTTTTCTAAAAGTAGCTGTCAAACATGTAATGGGGTTATAATAACACTAGTTTACAAATTTCAACTTTTTTTATATACCCCAAAAGAGATATATATAAATGTATTAGTCTACCTTCCTTAAACCTAAAAGTGTCAGCAGAAATATTCTGACACGTCAAAATTCTTTTTTTTTTTTTTTTTTTTTTTTTTTTTTTTTTTTTTTTCTAACTACCCAACGTGGTGACGACAGTTTAATGTTCATTCGTTCACTTCAAACAACAAATATTTTGTTCCGGATTGAATTAAAATGTCAAGCAGAAAGTGTAAACAAAGTTCTGATCATTTTTACTATGTTTGTGGAAAGTTTATATTTTCAAAAAAAAAAAAAAAAAGGACTGCATACTAAAAGCAGCAAGCACAACTTTAAAAAGCCTAATCCTTTGCATATTGTGTTCTCAATTCCGGCGTGGCCCATAGCCCAGAATGGGCTGCTAGGGCGACAATGGATTAAAGCCTAGAAGCTACAACTACTTGAAGAGATTTGAAGGATTGGTGTTCACATACACCCAGAAAAAAGTCAGGAAATAATTTAAACAGAATTTTATTAAAAACATATTAAAATACAATTAAATAAAACAACAAAATATGGCCCTAACTTTGGCCAACAAATTAAACAGCTCATTTAATGAGCTTTTGGTTAAATATAAATCATGCCTTAAATATTACATCCGAGCCATTCGAACATGAAGTGGCTCAAATATATACCATCTGATAATCACATGGAAATCGGAAGACAGTTCTGTAACAGTGAAGCATGCTGTTAAACAAACCAAACAATTAGAAATTAGCAAACATCCTCGGTACGATAATGCAATAGTTAAATTGGAATGCAGTCATTCGTAAAAGAATGACATTATATCGTTAAAAAAAAAGAAACACGCATAAGCAGAGTAGTGAAGCGATATCTTAGCTAGGCATGAAACAGATATCGACACCGAAATACATACATCATGATGTCTTCGATATCGGCAAGAAATGCCATGTTATGACATCACCTTAAACCTAAAAGTGTTAACAGAAATAGTCTATCATGTCACAATTTTCTTTCTGCAGTCAATTGTTTTTTTAACTACCCAACATAATGATGACAGTTTAACGTTCATTCGTTCGCTTCAAACAACAAATATTTTGTTTCGGATTGAATTAAAATGTCGAGTAGAAAGTGTAAACAAAGTTCTGGTTGTTTTTGCTATGTTTGTAGACACTTTATAGTTTCATAAAAAGACGACCCATTGTAGATTCGTTAACTTCATTATTTTGGATTTCTTGTTGCAAACTAAGATAAAAAGTGGATGCCTCATGTGTTTTGCGAAAGCTGTAGAATCGTTTTATTCCAGTGGTCATCTGGAGAAAACATACACCTTCCATTTGGTTCACCAGTGCTATGGAAAGAACCTAGTAATCATGAAAATGATTGTTACTTTTCTGTTACGAAGACAGTGGGATATAATACAAAAAATAAGGTGAGTATTATATGTGCTGAAGTTCCGTCTGTTACCAAGCCCATTTTACACTCGAAGATCTACCACGTTTAGTTTGTCCCGGTAATTCAAGTGTAAATATACTAGGAGATGACAATAAAAGTGATGTTGAATTCAAATCGATTTCTAGTGATTCTAACAAGTTCTCTCTTCAAGAAAAGACTCCACATTTAATTAACCAAGCCGAATTAAATGATCTTATAAGAGATTTACAATTATCAAAATCTAAAGCAGAGCTTCTTGGTTCTCGCCTACAACAATGTAACTTATTAACACCAAACACAAAAGTTACGTTGTATAGAAACAGAAGCAAAGTTTACTCAGAATTTTTCAAAAAAGAAGGTGAATATTGTTATTGTACTGATACCCCGGTACTTTTTGAAGCAATGAATCAAAACTATGATAAAACAGAGTGGTGCTTATTCATAGACTGTTCGAAATATAGTCTAAAAGCTGTTTTATTACATAATGGTAATAAGAAACCATCTATACCAATAGGACACGCAGTGAATTGTAAAGAGAGCTATAAAACGATGTGTACTTTAATTAATTTAATAAAGTATAAAGAACATCAACGGAAAGTGTGCAGTGACCTCAAAGTCATCGGTTTGTTATTGGGATTGCAGCGTGGTTACACAAAATATTCTTGTTTCCTTTGTTTGTGGGACAGCCGAGCAAAAGAACATCATTATGTAAGAAAATAATGGCCAATTCAGGACAAGTACATTCTGGGGAAAATAAACATCAAACACGAGCAATTGGTAGATCCAAATAACATTACTCTACCCCCTTTATACATCAAATTGGGAATTATGAAAAACTTTGTGAAGGCGCTTGACAAAAACAGTGATGCTTTCCGGTATTTACATAAAATCTTTCCAAGCATTACAGAGTCAAAACTGAAAGAAGGGATATTTGTTGGCCCACAGATCCATAAAATGATGAAAGATTTTCAGTTTGAAAGCCTTTTATCTACTAATGAAAAATCTGCTTGTAAGTCATTCAAAATGGTTGTCGAAGAATTTTTAAGAAATAAAAAAAGTGAAAATTACAAAGAAATTGTTGCCGATTTATTGAAAAAATTTCAACAGATGGGAGTAAACATGTCATTAAAGATTCATTTCTTGCATTCACATCTGAGTTTTTCCCCTGAAAACTTAGGAAGTATGAGTGACGAACAAGGGGAACGTTTTCACCAAGATTTAAAGGTTTTTGAAGAATGACATCAGGGATTTTGGGATGAAAACATGCTAGGGGATTACTGTTGGTCCATTATAAGAGAAACTGATCCAAATAACTATAAAAAAAGGCAAAAATTAGCCATTTTTGATTTTTTTTTATATTTATATCAAAATTATGTAATCCAGTTATGTAAACAAATATTTCTGAAACCAGACGTGACAGAATTTTTTTATTATTTTTTCTGGATAACTCTATCTAAATAAACAATAAATTAACAACTTTCAGCTGGGGTATAAAAACCGTGTAAACTAGTGTAATCAGCATAATATATTCATTTTTTATTGTTTGAGATCTGAGGAAAAATAAAATGGGATTTTTACATGACAGTTGAAGTTAAATAGTATTATTAAAAGTGTTGTGTGATTTCATGTTGTAGTACAACCCTAATATGTAACTACAAAAAAGAAAAGTCTTCCTTTTAATAGAAAATTACCCAAATATATATTTTAAATGTTAGAATTTCGGCTGAAATTTTTAAAAGTTACTTTATGGCCATATTTATCATACTGTTTGCTCCTTTTTGCATTTTTCTTTTCCAGTGCTATATATTTTAGGCCTAAATTAAAAAAAAATTAAAAATATTTGTAGGGATATTTTATGTTTTTGCTCACCATGTATTAATATTTTTAAGAGATCTTTATTGTGTCATCTTTTGCAAAGTAAGTTTTCTATGTAAAGAATTCCTCTGATCCTCTTTTCTATTATTATTTATAGAGTCCACCCAGTGTTTGGTGAAGTCAATTGTCTCAATCCACTTGATAGCAGACAGTATTTATTTTGTTTGACACCTAAACCAGAAAGTCAGCAAAATGTTAAATTCTTTAAAGGAATTACTAGCATCGGAAAATTAGATATTGTATGGCGTACAAGTATGGGTGAAAAAGGACGTCTCCAAACATCACAGCTGGAAAGAATGGTTTGTAAAATAAGCTAGCATTTCCTTTTAGTTTTGCAACTTTTTAAAGTTATTTTACTTTTTTAGATTTTTAACAATAAGTAACTTATCACCACAAGTTCTTTTTTTTTTTCTTGTCTAGGCCCCTAGCTTTGGGGAAATTAGAATGTCTATTGAAGAAATACCTAGCATAGTTACATTAGAAAAACCATTTCCTGTAACTTTACGGATCACAAATACATGGTTTGTCTTCCTTTTATTATTTCTTTGTGATACTGGTTACTGTTCTATGTCACTTAAAATGCTTCACTTTTACTTGTTTTGATCAAATAGCTTTCTTATAGCAGTCCTTGCATGCAAGTTAATTTTGGCCTGTAATAACCTTTAAAACCAATATCTGACATTGCAGATTTTGGTGAATACAATGAGATAAAATACATATTTCCTTTTAATCTTGTTTGTATGTGTATAATGATGAGTTTAAATATTTATACTCATCTCACTTATTGAATTGCATTATGAAAAGATGATGCTCAAATCATGAGGTACCAAAATTTGTTCACATTATACTTTAAAGCAAAAGTCAGGCTAGGCAGCATTACTAAGCAGAAGTGATTAAAAGGCTCTTGAAATAACTGTCTAAAATACTAATTATTCACAATTATAAAGAGATACAAAAATCACAATAGAATTTTTGATTTATTAAATAGCATTTATAATTCAAAGAGTGTGGAAATTACAAAAATAGGGTTATACCATAAATAATGGAAAAACAAGGCTTTTTTATGCCAAAAACCAGAAATTATTACCAGAATAGCTGCACTTGTACCAACAATTAGCATTACAGTTATTCTAAAGCTTGTCAATATGATGTGGTCATGCAACAGGAATTACTGTAAAAAATCCTTTTTAGATGCTCTACAGATACAGCTGAACCACAATTTTTATTAACAGCACCTGTCAAACATTTGCTATCCAAGATGCAGCATATACTTCGATGTTCTGCTGTACAAGCTGCTGAAATAAGTCAAATGTCGCTTGTTTCTGGTAAATGCAATTTTATTTTGTAATAAAATCTTTATTATTTAAAAAAAATCCCATGTCTCTGCACATTTTAGTGAAAACTGTATCACATTATTGTCTATGTTTTGAATTATTAAATTTTTATTAATTTTACAACTTTTGTATCATCTGGTAAATAAATAAATCTAAATTGAGTATGCTTATCTTTTAAACAGATGCATAGTTGCCAACATCTACAAAATGTCTGTAGTTTTTACAGTCAACAGTCAAAGACTAAAAAGGTGTGGCAAGCTTAACTAGTTGGATGTGTCAATCCCAAAACTTTCTTCTATCTCATAAATACATTTTAATATTTAAAAAAAAAAAAAAAAAAAAAAAAAAAAAAACGTGGTGACCCCAAAGTTACCCACTATCGAATTTCCTCGAACATTTGACCTAGCCTAATGAGATTCTGGTATCCGAAAAGCCTAAAACGCAAACTTTAATTAATATTCTGAGAAAAAGAGCTTAATAGTGCTTCATGTTGGGTAATTTATACTAAAACCTAATAAGCATCTATTTATGTCAAGACCTAACAGAATCTGAAATTTGATGGAATTTCGTCCATTAGTTCTTGAGATATAGTTATAACAAAAAAATTGCAAAACGTTGCACAGCAACACCATATCTTGGACAATTTATGCCAAAACGTAAAAAAGCGTCTAATTATGTTATGGTGTAAAAGAATCTCAAGTTTGATGACATTCTGTGCATTAGTTCTTGAGATATAGCTAGTTAAAAAAAACCGTGTAAAATATAGCACAGCAGCACCATCAGTTGAAGGATTTATAACAAAACGTAATCATCGTGTAATTGTGTTATATGTCATTTTGTAACAAAATCTGAAGTTTGATGAAATTCTGTGCGTTGGTTGTTGAGATATAGCTATCGGAAAAATCGTGCAAAATGCAGCTTAGCTGCACTACCTGTTGCAAGGTTAATACCAAAACGTAATCAGCGTCTAATTATATTATATATTCTAGTGTAACAGAATCTAAAATTTGATGAAGTTCTCTGCATTAGTTCTTGAGATATAGCTATCGCAAAAATCGTGCAAAATGGAGCATAGCAGCGCCACCTATAAGGCAATTCACACCAAAACCTTATCATAGGCTATGTATCTCAAGGTATTGCGGAATCTGAAGTTTGGTGATATTCTGTGCATTAGTTCTTGAGATATAGCTATCATGAAAATCATGAAAAACGTGGCATAGCAGCGCCACCTGCTGGCCAATTTACACCAAAACTCAATCAGCGTCTATGTATATCAAAGGGTCACAGAATCTGGAGTTTCGTGAAATTCTGTGCATTAGTTCTTGAGATATAGCAATCTCGAAAATCATAAAAAACGTAGTATAGCAGCGCCACCTGTAGGCCAATTTTCACCAAAAACCAATAGGCACTAATTCATATCAAGGTCTAACTGAATATAAAATTTTATTAAATTTCGAGCATTAGTTCTTGAGATAGAGCGCCCACAAATTTTTTGTCACATACAGACAGACACACAGACAGACAGACAGACAGACAGACAGACAGACAGACGGACAGACTCACAGACAGACATTTTCTAAAAATAGTCAAAACGTGTTCAGAACCTTCTAAAACGTATAAATCCGTCAAAAATCGGAAGTCGAAAATTTTCATGAATCCAATACTTTCTTCTTGTAAAGATAGAAGAAAGTAAAAATATGTATAGAATCTTTTGTTCTGTCCTTTTTCTTGTCTTGCTCTCAGCACTGTTTCCTTATAATTCTTGTGTGCCATCCTCATGTGCTGATTGTTTATGATCACACTTGTATATTATGCAACAGTGTTACTAGTTCAAAGTTTGCAGTGTTAATAAATAGCACATGTTGTCCCAATGATTATGATAAAATGATTAGCAAATTTATTTCAGATGGATTGATAGGTGTCAGAAAATACATGCTAGAAAAAGATAAAATTAGAATAAATTATTTTTATAAGCATATGAATGATATACTTAATCAGTGTGCACAATTTTTTACTGTGATTATTTTGTGATGTATTTTTTTTTCTCACAAATTCTTAATTTAAATTTTAAAAAAATTACTCATATATTTCTTCAATAAATAAGATTGCATAAAAATAAGAGTATGCTTTGAGCATTTTTCTCTGCCAGATTTTGGTTCTTACAGAAATTTTAGTAGGTACCACTGCTGTTAAAGGCATAATTGATCTGTATAGTTTTTGTATGTCTTTATCGTGACACAAGATTCTGAATGCCCTAGTGATTAACAATTTCTTTGTAGCCTTTATGTGTGAAAAAGATTTTAACACTACAGTCCCATCTGTATGCTACTGAAAATACATCCATGTGTCTTGGCTCCCCCATTGGCCATTGACCGAAACTGGTAAACGGCAGGTGCTGGGTTCGAACCCAATTGTGACTGTCAGCCTAATCATTCAGGGTTTTCCGTGATTTTCTTAAAACCTTGGATTTCCTTGTGTAAATATGGATTGGGTTCCCCAAGAAAGCCAGCCTTACAGAGGGCATCCCCCTTTAAGGCCCATATCCCAAGTGTAGATAATTGGCTATCATAAATACAAACAAACAAACAGACCATGCCTCTTGTTTGGCATACATACATGAAGTTGCCAAGGCATACTATAGATTTTGCTATCTGTATGAATGGTGCATTTTCATCACACACTCAAACTTCATTCATTTATAACTAACTGTTCCTCATATAGAATACATTATATATTCTATTTAATAAAATATTTCTGCTGTTTATCTGGATAAATTCTACTTCTGTTGCTGTTCTGGAAGTTAGCTGTACTAAAGTTGTGCTGTAAAGTATTAAAATAAGAGAAATGGAATAGTAGAAGTGTAAAATATTGCATAATTGGTGTGAGGGGCCTTTCTGGGATTTATTTTAAAAACTTAATTGTTCTATCCACCATTTAAAAAACCATTGTTACTTTTCAGGGATCCTAAACTTTTTGCAATCAGAGGTTGTAGGATCAACATGAAATTAGATGACAAAAGGGAATCAGGCACGTTGACATTCATTGAAGATATTTGTCAAATGATTTTTGTAACACCTGACAAATCCACTGATTTTAAGTGTTCTTGTTTCTCAGCTATAAAATAGTTTTAAAACCAGTCATATATAAGCTCATCGATCAAGGTTTTAAATGCCAGTCAAAAGAGCAATTTCTCCACAGTTCTATTACAAATGAAGTAAATTTTGCAAAAATAAAAAAGTTAATCCTAGTTTTTTTCAGATATTAGCTTTTTGAAAAAGCAATAAAATGGAAATTGTAAATCTAAAAAGGTCTGACTTGTAGATTATTCAATTTTTTACACTTCACTCTGTAGTACAGTCAACTTTTTAAATCTCCATAGATTGATTTGGTGCAATATAGAATATGATGTATTACAGATCAGTCTGATTATAAATTAACAATATTTGCATGAAAAGGCAAATATAGTACTAGAGTTTAAAGAAAGTTTAAAATAATTACATACAAATTTACTGAACCATGCAAATGCTGACAAACAAAATACTGAATTATGATACAATAATCATGTAAATTTTTGTTATGTTTGTATATTAATCAATGTGAATAATGTATTTGAAATTAAACTAGTCGGATGTGACAATCCCAGAACTTTCTTTTATCTCATATATTTTAATCCTTCCAAAAAAAAAAAAAAAAATAGCAGCATCACCGGTTGGGTCATTTACTCCAAACTAATCTGTAAAAACTTATTTCAAGTTCTAACTGAATCTGAAATTTTATGAAAATTAGTGTATAAGTATTTGAGATAGAATCATCGCAGAAAGCCTAAAAAAATCTGGATAGAAGCGCCACCTGTTGAGCTATTTACTCCAAAAACTGAAGAATACTAATTTATATCAGGGACTAACAGAATCTGAAATTTGATGAAAATTTGTGCATTAGTTTTTGAGATAGAGCGATTATGATAATCATGAATAATTCTGCATAGCACCGTCATCTGTTCAACTATTTACTCCAAAAATTGAAGAATACTAATATACATAAGGGATTAACAGAATCGGTAGTTTCATGGAAATTCATGCATTAGTTCCTGAGATAGAGATAATCATGAGCAATGAATTATTGAGATAATCATGAATTATCATGAGTTATTGAGATAATCATGAACGATACTACATGGTAGCGCCTCCTGTTGAGCAATCTACTCCAAAAACTGAAGAATACTAACTTATATCAAGGACTAACAGAAACTGAAGTTTGATGAAAATTCATGGATTAGTTCCTGAGATAGTTATTATGATACTCATGACTAATGCCACATAGCAGCGGCACCTGTTGAGATATTTACTTCAAAAACTGAAGAATACTAAGATACATAAGGGACAAACAGAATCTGAAGTTTCATGAAAACCAGTGCATTAGTTCCTGAAATAGAGCTATTGCAATAATGACAAATAATGCACCACAGAAGCGACATCTTTTGAACGATTTGCATCAAAACATAATCAGCACTATGTCATAGCAGGTACTAACTAAATATAAAGTTTTATTTAAATCCATGCACAAGTTCTTGAGATATGGCTATTGTAAATAATGAAAAATGTAAATAATGCAGCATAGCAGCACCACCTATTGAGTGAGATACACCAAAAACTAATCTGATCTGGTTTATATCAAGGTCTTGCTGAATCTAAAGTTTTGTGAAATTCAGTGCATTAGTTCTTGAGATAAAGCGTCCAAAAATGTTTTGTCACAGACAGACATTTTGTAAAGACATGTTCTTCAGGTTCTCTGACCCCTAAAATGTGTAAATCCATCAAAAACCGAATTTCAAAAATTTTCACAAACCCAAAACTTTCTTTTTGTAAAGATAGAAGAAAGTAAAAATGGAAATTTCAACTATTATTGTTCCTAAATGAGTGATTCTTTTCTCACCATTGTAGCACCAATCCTCTCATGAGATTGCAACAAAGTTTGAAATCTGTTGTGAATGATATTTTTAAAAATATATAAAGATGGACATGGCCTTCAAAAATTGCTGTGGTCTGGAAGACCCCAGAAAAGGACTTTTCATGTGGACAGAATTGTCAGGAGTAAAGCAGTTGATGACCCGCATAAAAATGCTGTTGCAATATCCCACAGTTTAAGGAGTGAAAATATTGTTGAAATGAATCCGCCATGTTAAGATGCTTATGTAACATAGGATGGTTGTTTATGGTACAATCAAAGTTAAATAACTTTTCATAAATAAAATAAATAAAATCAAATGGGCACACTAGCATTTCCCAAGGAACTGAAAGACTGGTCAAGTGAAAACAGGAAAAAAAAATATGATTTTTTGTTGAATTGAAGTTGAGCCTTTTTAGGAAGTGATGACAGCCCAATGACCTAAAAGCAAAATATATGATTTAAAATTTCTTAATATTCAAAGTTAAATAACCTTTCATAAATTTTTAAAAAAAATCTAATGAACTAACTAGAGTTTCCTAAGGAATTGAAAGACTGGTCGAGTGAAAACAGGAAATAAGTACTATTTTCCATTGAATCAAAGTTGAATCTTTTTATGAGTGATGACAGCTATTGCGTCTAATGACCTGAAACGAAAATATGCATTCAAAATTTCTTATTCCTACAATGATGCATAAGAGAGGACATATTATGCTGTGGGGAGCATTTTCTGGAAAAGATCTCAATCCGTTTCTTAAAATCCACTATAAGATGAATGATGAAATATATAAGGATTTCTTGCAAGATCATTTGCTGCCATATTGGAAGAAAAGTTGTGGTCCCAACTATTTGTTTCAGCATGATAGTGACCCAATGACAGTATGAAAATTCGTCAAGTAGCAGCATTTGCACAAAAAGCTTTCACTTTTGAAATGGCCAACCCAAACATTTGATATGATTCCAATAGAAAATGTTTGGAACGAACTTGATAAACATGTATGGAATTATAAATATTTCAATTCAGCAGAATTGTCTCGAAAATGGCAAGAAGAGTGGGAAAAACTTACCATACACAACCCTCAACTGTTTATCAAATCGATGCTCCGTAGTAATTATTGCTAAAGGTATGACGATACTATACTTACTGTAAATGCTTTTGATCACTGATGATTTCTATTACAACACCATTTGTTTCCAAACTTATTAAGGTGGCCAAAATCTTTTGAGAACAAGCATTTTTTGTGCTTAATTTTGTCATTTAAATTTGCTGATACTTATTTATTATTCCATAAATAAGTTCCTTACTACTATGTCAATAAAATCCATAAGTATCACTTTGAGATTCCTCTTAATATGGGTATACTTACAAATTAACTAACAATTTTATGCTGGCCAGAAACTTTTGACCATCACTGTAGTCAGCAGTTGTGGATTCTGAATAATCATTATGATTTCTAATAAACACTGCATTCAGGTGTAATAGTTGGGTGCATTTGTATGAAAATAGTTCATTTTTTCTCTTTCTAGCAATTTTATATTTATATCTGTATGGCTGTGTTTCATATTGATACAAATCCATTTAGAAAAAATGACATGATGACTTATGCTGTACGTTATACAAGTCTACGCTCAGGCATTAATATTGTGATAATGTTGCATTTTCATGGAGTTCATCTTTTTTGTCTTTTTATGTCTGAGCATTATAATAAATGATTATTTAAAAATTACTGAAAGTCGTAAGTCTCATTACCTCAAAATCCATTAATGTTGGCATCTCTGCATCACTTTAATATTTGAACTGCATTTCTTTGTAAAAAATATTCACCATTTTATGTGTTGCAAACCATCAGTTTTAAAAACGATTTCTTAAATTATAAAATCTATATTAAAAACTTAATTTTTTCATGCATTAATTTTGTATTTTCTTCTTTATAGTGAAAGAGCTTTAGATTTAGTACTCTTATTACAAAATACTTTTTCCAATGGTGTTTTGTGGCAAGGAGTTTCTGGGCAGAAGCTGAATAAATTAGAGAAAAGTTCTTTTATTGTGTTACCTTTAGAAGCGATTCCAGTTAAACCAGGCCTTCAAGTATGCATAAATTTTGTATTTACATAATTACAAGGGACAAATTTAAGTTTCTATTTTTATTTAAATACAATACTTATCCTTCATTTTCTATGATTCTATAAAAGTAAGCGCAACTTGTAAAACTCTTAAAATTCCTGATATTTTGATTTTTTTTTTTTTTTTAGTATTTTTTATTGTGTTTATCATGCAGTTTTTTGCTTTTTGTGATATCTACCATTTTTTAAAGTTCTTTGATACTATAAGAGCAGTTTAACAAGGATATTGCCGCAGAATTTTTTAGAGTGAAATCTTATTTCTATCTATAGATGTTTAAATAGGAGGCAGTGAGGATTAATGGGGCATTTTTCATTTTCTCCATAAAAAGAATTAGGTCTTAAAATACTGTCTTTTGCTATTATAATAAAGTATTCACTTACCAAATTATTAAAGGCAATATTATTTTTCCAACCACAATAATTTAGAAAACGTCAACATTTTTCAAAGCCTTCAAACATATTGCATCCAATCCCATTCTTGGATAGAATGTTACAATAAACTACTTCATTCTAGCTCAAGTTGTTATAAACTATTATTATTAAAACATTTTAATATTAATTGCTAGATAATGTTAAATTATATTCATAATAATATGTATATATTTAATCATTTTAATATACATATATATATCATATTTAACAATTTAATGCCCTTCTATCTAATTCATCTTGATTAAAAGTTACATAGGCTTAGTCTGTACTAAGATACAGTTTTTAAATTTAAACTCAAATTTAGAATAATTTGGTGTTTTTTTATTTGTATCAACCAATCCTGTGTTGAGTATTTTTCTACCAAAATCATCCAAATTAACATCATAAATTATTGAAACTTCTGGGTAATAATCCCTTGGAATGTGTTATTAGACTTTTAATTCTTCCCCTGAAATTTGTATCATCTAGTAATGTATATTTTTTAAATCTGGTAACTTAATAATTTAAATTTATTTTCTTTAGTGTTCTTAATGGATTTTTTTTTTATTTATTAATCTAAAGTAAAATTTTAGCCAAAATTTCATCAGTTACATAAGTCATATTTCTTTGTCTCTGAAATCTTCATTAATTTATATTTTCTTACTTGCAGTACAAATGTAATATTGGTCTTTCTTTTTTTATCTATCATTCTATACAAACAACCCCATGGACTTTATATACAGGGTGTTCTAGAAAGGACTCCCCAACTTTGAAATGACATAACTTCAAAACAGTAAGAGATAGAAATGTGAAACAAGTTGAATGTTAGACAGATAGGTCTGGAATTTTTTGTACATCAATTTAAAAAAATTGTTCCAATATTGGACACTAGAGGGCACTGCAATCACAAAGCTGTGTCCTTGAAATAGTTCCTGAAAGTGAGCTGTTTGAACTGAGATAAAAAATCACATTACAATGGTTTTGATATGGTTACCTTTTTCTGTGCAGTTAAAAATCACTTTTTGCAGTATTTCTACTGAAATGGATGCACATGCCTCACAGATGAATTGTTCAAGCTGTTCCAACATTTGGGGGTTCTTAGAATAAACAGCGTCCTTCAAGTAATCCCACAAAAAGAAGTCGCATGGATTGAGATCCGGAGGTCATGGTGACCAATCCATACTAATACCTGACACTTTGGGATAATTCAAAGCAATGGCTCTCTCACTGAAGTATTCCTCAAGGAACTCAAACATTGCAGTAGTATGGTGTTGTCGGGCCCCATCCTGCATAAACCATTAAATCTCTGGTGCATCCTCTAGAGCTTGAAATGTTCCAATAAACTGCTGTAAAATTTCAATATATTGAGATGTGTTAATTGTTTCCCTCCTGAAAAAGGGCCCAATGAATCCTTTACTGCACAGTCCTGCCCACATTGCAATTTTGCTGAGTGCAGTTGTTTTGAAAGACATACAGACGGGTTTTCAGTACCCCATATTCACCAGTTTTGTTTGTTCACATATCCCTCTAAATGAAAATTGGCCTCATCAGCGAACCATACATGACCGACATAAATTTTATTTTCATGAATCATCTGCAGTAACTCATTTGAAAGAACTTCTCTTTGTTATAGAGCTGTATTTGGGATCGCTTGATGGCACTGTATTTTATAAGGAAAACAGCTTCAGGCCTTTTCACATTATACTGTGCGTAGTGTGTTTGACAATCTTGCTTCAGCAGTGACTTCCCTATGGATTTTCGAGGACAACGTTTAACAATTTCTTCAACTGCTTGCACATTTTCAGGTGTCATGACTGCATCCCATATTTCCAGCTAAATCATCAGCCACACTGCCTGTCTGTTCAAACTTGTTGAATAAATTGCGAATTGTTTTCAAGTCTGGACCTTTTTTAACATTAAATTTTTTTTTAAAGCTTTGCTTTGTCATCGTCGGACTTCGATGTAATCGATGGTATTCAAGTACAATAAAAAAATTTTGTTCCAAGGAATACGGCATGATATTCTTGAATTCTGAATTATTCTCTAATTCTATACAACTTTTTTACACATGTCAGCAATGAAGCAGACGCACAATTGAAATTTCTGTACTTCTGAGTATCATTTAAAGCTCCCATGTGCTTGTGCTGCCACCCGTTATCCAATATTGGGACTATTTTTTCAAATTAGTGTATAACAAATTCCAGACCTATCTCTCTAACATTCAACTTGTTTCCCATTTCTATTTCTCACTGTTTCGAAGATATGCCATTTCAAATTTGGGGAATAATTTCTGGAACTGTATGTGAAATTGCATCCAACAGCTTGTGGTACTTTATTTCATTATTCAAGTCACTTTATCATCAGTATCCAGGTATTTTACATCATTGAATATGATTGTAAAAAAAGATATGAAAAAAAGGGGGTATATTTTTAATGAAAATTCAGTAAGTGTAAGCAGCTTCTTTGGATATGAGAAAGAAATTCAAGACAAAATAGAAAAAGAACAGAGATGTTTCATGTAATGTAATAGAAAATGCAGCATCTAGAAACAGTACCTCTAAAATGTGTATCATCATGAAGTCTTTCCAATTCTCCAGAATGAATTGTTAGTTTGGTTACAGTGTTTGAAAACATTTCCAGGGCTTGGTTTTTATACCTTCATTGATTATACCAGAGTTCATTGTTTAACATTTTATTTAAATGTGTAAAATTGTTTAAGGTATTTTTATCTATAATATATATGTTTATTTTTTCTTTTTATAGAATATATCTGGCATAAAAGTCAAAGAACTCTTTCTTAAAAGAATGTATGACTTTGATGAAATTGCCCAAGTTTTTGTCTCTACAGAAGCTGCATAAATTTTATTATAGTTTTAATTGCAGTATTTGTTATTTAACTATTGTTAAATGTTTTAAAGTCTAACTTTTTGATGTGATTTATGTTCTTTATACATAAAAAAGTAAATAAATATGGTGTTATTCCAGATTATTTATTCTGTGGCTGGGCTGTTACAATTCTTTTTATTTTTAAAAAACATGGTTTTGAAAAAAAAAATAGTTTAAAGGTTTACTTTATGAATACTCATTATACAAACGTTCCCATTCACAGAGTTGTGATTTAGTAAATAATTTGAATAATGCAAAATAATTTCAAGCCATGTATTATGTAGTTTCTCGATGCAAAAAAAGAAAAATCGATTTTTTGGACTCATCAAAGTAATATCAATATCTATTTTTAATACCAATCTAACAACAGTTATTACTTTTATTGTATCTTAAGTGATAAAATCACATTAAATAACCCAGTTAAATAACATCACATGACATGATCATTATTAAAGTGTATCGCATAGAAATCTGTGAGAGATTTTATTCATTATCTATTTTGATTGATTTAAAGTTTATTATTCCTGACTTTTGCATTGTTCAAAAGACTTCCTAAAAAAAATTTAACCTCTAAGTGCTTTTTTAATTTTTTTTAATGTCCATAATGCAATTTTTAAATACTTCTAAAGTATTTTCATATTTTGCTCTGGAATCCAGATTATTTTTAAAGGAGATTAATACTGATTTTCTGCCTCCCAAAATGTGTAAAAGCAATCATTTTTCTAAGATGTGTTGACTGTTTTAATATAATTTGTTTATTTACTATTTTCACTTTCTACAAGAAGAAAGTTTGATTCATGAAAATTTTTTAATTCTGTTTTTTGACAAATTTACACATTTTAGGAGTCAGATTTCAAAAAACATGTTTTTTATAAAATGTCTGTCTGTCTGTATATAACATAAGTTTTGTGGGCACTCTATCCCAAGAACTAATGTATAGAATTTTATAAAAATTTATATTCTGGTAGCCTTTAATATAAACTTGTGCTGATTAGTTTTTGGTGTAAATCGCTCAACAAGTGATGCTGCTATGCTGTATTTTTTTTTAATTTATGCAACAGCTGCACCTCACTAACTAATGCATTGATTTTCATCAAACTTCATATTCAGTAAATCTGTGATATGAACTAGTTCTGTTTGTTTTAGCCCAACAGGTGGTGCTGCTATGCTGAATTTTCCCGATTATTGCAATAGCTGTATCTCAAGAACTAATGAACAAATTTTTTTCATCAAACTTCAGATATAGCTTGATAAATGTTATTGTTGTTTATGTTTTGGTATTACAAGTAGCTCTTTTAAGTTGCATTTTCCCAATATCCACAATAGTTCTATTTCAAGAACTAATGCATAGAATTTCATGCCTTTAGAATCCTCATGATGGGCATAGATTGTCATTTAATTTTGACTCTGTGGTAGTGACTTTTTAAGTATTAACATGCATGGGATAGAAGAAAGTTTTGGGATTGTCACATCTTACTAGTTTCTATTGATACTTGTTTAAATGGATTATACAAGGTCACATAGTTTTATTTAACAAATGTTCCATATATCTAATTTATTTTTTTTATGTGTGTATATACAAAATAAATCAAATTATTTATGTTACTATAAGAAAAAATAAAAAAATACAAGGTGTTGACGAAAGGATTTCCTGATTTCATAACGTGAAAGCTGTAAGAATTTCATACAGCGAATGCAAAATAAAATTTACCATTACATCTTGCATTATCTCAACAGAAATGGATTCAGTAACCCCACAGATGAATTATTCGAGGTCTTCCAGCATGGTGGGATGGTTTTGGAAGACAGTGTCCTTTAATGTGCCCACTAAAAAAAGTCATAAGGTGTCAGATCAGGTGAATATGGATGACAATTTATGCCTGTGCCACTAAATTGAGGATAATTCAAAATATTTTGAAACATTTATAGGCATGTATTTCTTGTGGTTACTGCACCATCTGTAATCAGATTTTGCATCTGTTTTTGAAACTGGTGTATGAAATTTTTACAGCTTTCACAATAAAAATACCATTTGTTGCATTCTTCAGTAGAACATTGTTTTCAAAATTTTACATTTTGAAATTGAAAACTCCTTTTAGTGAACACCCTGTATGCATAAAAACCAAAATGATGTTATAAAAATTTCATATTGTAAACAAAAATCAAATTGATATAATTGAAACACTTTAAAATTTGCTAAATAAATCTACTTTCACAAAAAAAAATTTCATCAGAAAAGTAAAATGTCGCTGCAACACCCATGTGATTTGAGACAATTTTCTTTCTATTTGTAGAAATTTCCTTCTGACTGGAGAGTTTCAAAATGTTCGAACTTAGGTTTGTTAATTTTTCTTGTTTTGAGGTGAAAACAACATACACAAAAATTTTGTTTCTAATACAAAAAAGTACTAAGCCCTATAGCATCTATATCTTTTAAATATTGAATTTCTCAAAATTTTTGAGGTTTATCAATTCTAGGATCAACTGATTTGTGAAAACGCTATTTTATTAATTTTTAAAAAATGCTTGTGTACATCTTTTATTAAAAGTCGACAATTACATTATTATTAACTAGAGAATCAGACAATTATATCTGACAGCTAAAGCAAATTAACTTATTTCTTAAGTCTACCTTAAGGCATTTATTCAAATTAAAGGTTTTTGCTAAAGTACAATGTTTTTAAAATATAGTAAAAGAAAAAATGTGATTATTTTGAAAGAATGGATATTTCTTCAGTTTGAAATACACTCAAAATTATTTTTAAAAATATATTATATGATTAATAAGTATATATCTATCAAAAAAATTTTATTTTGCAATTCATGTCTTTTTTTTCTAAATATATTTTTTTTTATAATTCATATAAAATGTTTAAAATTACAAATTAAATGTGTTTGGGTTATTTTAGTATTATAACCACACCCAAAAAATATTGCATTAGAATTATAATTTCAGGAGATATTAATAAAAATATGAAAATGTAATTTAACATTAGAAGCTCTACATTTTGAATATTTATATTCAAAAACTTAACATCCAAACGACTTGAAATTTGTTTAACCTAAGTTTTAAATCTGAGTTTCAACCAAAGATTTAAAATAAAGTCAAAATTGGGTGTTGCTATTGAAGAAAATAAAGTTTGGTCTGGTTTTGATTTGTAAGTAGCACCCCCCTCCCCCAGAGAATTTTATATACATCATTTAAAAGTTGACTTCAATTTCAATCATTTGGTACCAGTAACTTTTTTCTATTATAATTAGTTGCAGAGTTTGTAGACGGTGTTTACCCTCATTTTTCTTCCATGACTGTACATTAATGAGGGGTGTGATTCATGTAAAGTAAACTGGAACTCGCATCATTCCTAAAAATTTCTCACTTTTCTGCTTCTATTTTAACTTTTTGGATGCTAGCTTTTTATACCTAATTCTATTTTTATATTTTGTCTGCATCACTGTATTTTAAAAATAAATTTTGTGCTACATTTTTCTTGTGAAACTTGTCAAAGTACAAGTAAATGTATTTTGTAAAAATAAACAAATAAATAAAAGAGGTGCCAAGCAAATAAACAGGGTTGCTACACAACCTGGAAAAGTCAGGGAATTTGATAAACTTTCATTGTGATCTCTAAGAGAGTTTCATGGTTGTGCAGCCAGAAGAGGGAATCTTTCATGATTTGGCAAACTGCATATTTAAAAATAGAAAAAAAAATCATCTACCTTTTTTTTTTTTTTTTTTTCAAAAAAAATTTTCCAATTTTTTTTAATTCTCCACATTTTATATTTTTAAAACTCATTATTACAGATTTTAAAACTTTTTCCAGCAGTTATTTTCATGTAACAATAAATAATTATCACAAGACTCCATCTCACCACTCTGTTTCTACTCCCCTTTTGACTCCTGTTGAAAATAAATTTTAACTAGACAATGATTTTGGAATATAGTTAACAAAATGAATATTTGTGAACTTAGTGCACAAATATATTGTAGCAAGTTTGTATAATTTGTAGGAAACTTTATTTGAAAGCTTGTAATTATAAATTATTAAAGAGAGCGATTCCAATTGCAAACCTCAAAGCAAGATTGTTATTGATTTAGGAGGGGAATTGGGATAAAGAGCTTTAGCTCAGGGATTATTAGTAACTCTATTCAAGACATTTTAGTGTTTTTTGAGTAATATAACATTTTTATACTCCCAGCATGTCCACCACCCTCTATGTCACTAGACTAGAATTTTCTTGAAATAAACTTGCAAAAGTGGGGGAATTTCATTTTTCCATATGAGTAGCAACCCTGAATAAAATTTGTGTATGAGATGCTGATCCTAGTGTGATGTGAGAAGTGACATAGGACTCATAAGGGTTAAAACATCTTTATAGTAAACTTCAACTACAGATGTTAAAGGAATCTACCATGAAAATTTTTGATTTGAAATAATAGTTCGAAATGTTTTAAAATTTAGGAACACTGCAAGTCAAGAATAAATTTTGTCTTGTGAAATAATCATGGGTGAGACTTGAGTAGAATATATCTTTTTGATCAATTTCAAGTGGACTCGTGACTAATGCACAAGGAATTAAATAATCATTCTGAATGCATAATTAATTTAAATAAATAAAACCACAAGTGAAAAAAATTGAAAAGATGATGAAATTGAAAAAATGTGAGCAAACTGAAACATTATACTACTTTTTTGAATCACCATAGCCACAAAATGACTGCAATGAAATTACATCGTTTAAATGGAAAACAGACTCAATGGAAACCATTAATGGAAAACAGACTAAGTAACAAAAAAGTATTTTTAAAGGCATTTAGAACTTTTTAACCTTTTAACTAGCTGGCCTGGATTTTTCTGTTTCTAGAAATCACATTAAAATGGCTGTTGATAAAAACAGTTTATAAAAAATTCTATTTCTCAAACATCTAGTTTAAATGGAAAACAGACTCCGTAGAGACTAAGTAACAAAAAAGTATTTTTAAAGGCATTTAGAACTTTTTAACCTTTTAAATAGCTGGCCTGGATTTTTCTGTTTCTAGAAATCACATTAAAATGGCTGTTTATAAAAACAGTTTATAAAAAATTCTATTTTGAACCATGTATAGAGAAAAGTGATAATAAAGATATTATAGCATCAAACTTTGATTAAATATATATATATATATCCTGGGATTTACAAGCATTCTTATAAATATACAGAAAAACCCTCAGGTGATGAAAGGGTTAAATAAACAAAACATTCCTTAAATTGTATTGAGGCAAATTTACATGGCTCTGAACATGTTCAGTGGCAGTCAAAAGTTTCTGGCCAGCATAAAATTTTTAGTAAATTTGTAACTATACCCATATGAAGAGAATCTCAAAGTGATACTTATAAATTTTATTGAGGTAATATTTAGGAAACTATTTACAGAATAAAAAATAAATTTAACTGACAAAATTAACTGAAAAAAAAATGTTTGCAAAATTTCCTGCCACCTAGACAAGTTTGGAAAAAATGGTGTTATAATAGAAAATAATAGTGATCAACAACATTTACTATTGGTATTTTGTCTTTGTACATTTAGCAATAAGTACTGCATTGCAGAGACATGACATTGATTGAGTGGTTGAAGATAGTCCATGGTAAGTTTTTTCTATGGTTCTTGCAATTTTATTAAAAATTCTGCTAAATTAGAATATTTATTATTCTGCATGCATTTTCAAGTTTTTTCCAAATATTTTCTGTTGGATTCAAATCGAGTGATTGGGCTATCCATTTCAAAAATGAATTTTTTTGTGCAAAAGCCAATGCTTGACAAGCTTGCATGTATACTTTGGGTCATTATCATGTTGGAACAAATATTTTCAACCACATTTCTTTTTTCAATAAGGCAGCAAATGATCTTGCAAGATATTTTTACATATTGTACTTTCATCTTGCTGATGATTTCAACTAACAGACCGACACATTTTCCAGAGAATTTTCATCTCAGCACAAGTCCTCTGCCATGCTTCATTGTAGAAATTACATATCTCGAATCTTATCTTTTTCTTTAGATTCTCAGGCGTATTGTCTGCCATCACTCTAAAAAAAAATTGAACTTCAATTCATTGGAAAATAGTACTTTTTCCCAGTTTTTACCTGACAAATCGTCTTTGTGTTCCTTGGCAAACATCAGTCAGGCCTCTGATTTCTTTTACTTTATGAAGGGTATTTTAACACCAACTCTTCCATTAAGTCCTACATCTCATTAGCATCTTGACATGGTAGACTGACTCATTTCAGTAATGTTTTAATACCATAAATCACAGAGAATTACAGCGGTATATTTGTGTGTCATCAATTGCTTTTCTCCTAATAATTCTGTTCACAGAAATAGTAGTTTTTTGAGTCTCCTGGACAGTGCCAAGTTCTGAAGGCCCTGGGCATCTTTATATATTTTTTTAAATATAGTAATTACAGTAACACAGTAAGTTTTCTGATCTTAATTTTACTGCAATCTCACAGGTGAATTGGCTCTTTAGCGACAAACAAATCACTCATTTACAACCAATAATTGTTGAACTTCAGCTACACTATTCACATTGATTAATTAAAAAACACTTTACCAACAACAAAACTAATGAATGACAAAGGGCTGGAAACTTCCGCACATTGAAATTTCGACCCTTTGCATCAAGTATCTTCAGTATCCAATCAAAAGGATCACATAATCAGAAGTCATTTATTTATTCCTAACTTTAGGAGCTATATTGCTTCTTTATTGAAACATTCTGGCAAACAAATCAAAGAAACTAATTGGCCAAAAATTTTTGACTGCCACTGTCTATTATTACTAGGTAAAAAAAGATCAACACAAAATGCATTGCAATACTTTTATATGATTTTGGAATATAAATTTAAAATAATTTGAGTATATAAGAGTAGAAAAGAACAATCATATGAGTAATACCTTTTCATTCCTATTTTCTTAAGGATCTGCATTGATAGTCTTTCTCGATGACAAGATCCTATGCAAATGGAAAAATTTTATTAGGTGATTACTCATTAGGTGACATCTAATATATTTACCAAATAATTATCTTCATCATCAGAAAAAAGATATCAAATATAGTTTATTTTCAAAAATGGTTTTTCTACATTTTAAATATTTTTAAGACTATTTTTTTAAAATTTTTGCCTAAGTGAAAATTTTAAACATCCGATGGCTTCTTTCTGATGGTGAAAATCATTTTTTCATATTTATATTTGGTAATGAGTAATAACCTAATTAAATTTCCCCATAAGTTAACACAGGATTTCACAATGAGTAAGAGGAAAGGTATTGCTGACCTTTAAGTATGTATTTCATGTAAGAAATTCATTTTGAAAAGCAAAGAAAATATATTTGCAAAAAATAAATTCAAATGATTTCTGCCATTCTAAAATAAAATAAGAAAACTAAGATGTTATCATATTGTTATAGTGTGTTTATACGGGTTTTTACGGAGAAAATAGTATCAAAATATTAAGTTAAACTCAAGGCTATCCGTGTTTTTAGAAAGTAGGGACTGCTGAAATTTTCTCTTTTTTTATCATTAAAGGGGATGGTTAAAATTATCGCTTCTTATTTTCCTAGGGGAGGTTGAGTGTTTTGCCGCTTAAGAGGCGGCGCGGAAACAACGCGGAAAAGGAATTCATTTTCAAAGATTTTGCCGATGTGACTTTTGACTTGGGGATCTATAAAGTTGAAGACGGGATATGGTTTTGACGTAAAATATCCCTCGCAGGTGGACGGAGTAAGCAATTATTTTCTTTTAGGTGCCGGCTTTAACTCTCCCGGATTGCGGAGGTTAAAAGGGGTCAGCGTTGTTTTAAAATTCAGGAAAGGCGTTGACCATTTTGGCCAATGAAAGTTTGGGGGTGTTTGAAGGAACCTCCCGTCGGTTAATTAAAAAAAAAAAAAAAAAATGGAAAGAGGGGGTTGCGATTTTAAAGAGAGTCACTCTCACTCTCTTGCTGACTACCGGACTTAGTACTTGCACTTTTTTCCGTGCGAAAGAAAGCTCTGATGTCGGAATCTTTATAATTATTTTTTGGCTTGGAAGCTCTCACGGCTCTTGCTCTTTTGTGCCGCTATTCCGGACGAATAAGCCTCTTAAGGTGTGGGAAGCTATGATGTTGCTTGTCGGAGGTTCCGACGGAAGTTAGACTATTTTGCGGGAAGCTAATGATCCTGTATTTTTATATGGTGCGCACTAGAGATGAGAGCGCATATTTTGAAAGCGGACTGGAGCATCTTCTAATGCCGAGGACGGGTACACGGATGGAATAGATGGTCAACCTATGAGCGGTCACGGGCCAGGGAGGATAGCTCTTTTCTTTTCTTCTACGGGACGTTTGTTCGGGAGAGATTTGCCGGAGTCGCTGTTCTAGCCGCAATGTTTGGAATCGACCATGAAGGTTTATTATGGAGGATCTGTTAAGTTCTGAGATGCCTGACGGTAATTCTGCTGGAGCTTTTATAGACAGAAAAGTGGGTTGCGTATGATGAATTGTGGTAAGTGTTGTTTATTATGTTTTGGGGAATGCCTATATCAATTTGTACTATAAATTCTATCCCAAGGAAATTCATAACATTTACACGAGTTGGATTATATCTAATTGTAATTTTTAATTTGCTCTAAGAAGTCTTGTATTAATATGACTTATTGTGTTTTAATATACCTAAATCAAATAAATACTAATTGTTGAATTTTATAAATAAATCTATTATGTTAGTAATCTAAGAGTAGGTTTCTTTAATTCCAAGAGTCTTGATTATTTTCCTTACTCAGAGACATTTATCTTAAGGTAATTGAAAATATTTTGGAGCATCATAGACACAACGCAATGAGCATGAATTTGAATTTTGTTTACAAGAAGGAGATTTACTTTTAAGATTATAGTTAATTTACCATAATTTTGAAATTATTTAATGTAACAAATAAACAGGTAAAAATCAAATAAATGAAAATAAATAAATCAAAAATAAACGAAACATAACACTGGTGCCGTTAAGTAACAAATAAATTCTGTTTAGAGTTTGACCTTTACTGGGTTTTGGTGCTCCAATTCAATTTATTTTCGAAATTTATAATTAAATTTAACTTTACATTTTTTTTTTCTTGATATTACGTAAAATATTAATATCGGGAAGCTTTATAAAAAAAAAAAAAAAAGAGGTGTAAATAAAAGTGCCATTCGATTATATATTATGTATCAACTTTCATAATTATTATTATGGCAGTGCAATATTGGAATTAAAATTTTTTGCTATGTGTCATAAATATTTCTCCCACCTCTGCCATAAAGTGTTTGTGTTTTAAATATTTTTCAATATATTTGAGTTGCATAGTGAATTTGTATGTTGTCTGTTGTATATATTTATATGTGAATTTCTTGGAGTCTGAAATATATTAACTTTGGTTTAACATTAGCAAGTATTTTGCAATATTTAATCTACTTTCGAAATTCTCATTATTTTATTGGAGTGTGATTCAAAATGCCCGAAACACACACTCAGGAGGCCACAACAATGGCAGAAATAGAAGCTACAATGAAAAGGCGCGCATTAATTTTAGATTCTTTAAATATCATTCCTATTTTTACGGGGCAGGACATAACATGGACCTTAGAACAATTTAAAACGAAATTTTCGGCAGTAGCAGACTTCTTGCTTTGGCCGAAAGAAGATCAATTATTTGCTATTCAACAGCGATTAGCTGGATTGGCCTTGCAAACATTCTTAAATTTCAAGCATAACATTAAAACTGTGGAGGATTTATTTGATGTATTGCAGGAAAAATTTGGTGCTAAAAGGGATCAAGGGGATCTTTTAAATGATTTCTGGACATTTAAACAACATCAGGACCATTCGGTAGCAGAATTTATTGCAAAAGCAAATGTTAAGGCTACTGCAGCAATTTCGGCACATAATTTACCGAAAGATAGTGAGGAAAAAACAAAACAGGAATGGTTGGTTTCCATGTTGCAAAAAAATTTACTTCCCCAGATTAGAAAGGGTGTAATTGCCAGAAATCCGAAAAATTTAAAAGAGTTAGAAGAAATAGCGTTATTGGAAGAACGCGCGTATAAATCAATGCCTGTCAATACGGCCTTGCAAATAGATAATTCTAATTTAGCTTGTGCGGTTACTATTAATAGAAATAATCAATCAGAAGCGGACTATTTTCGTGATTTCGCTAGGGAACTGAAAGATCAGTTACAAATTTTATCAGATAAGATTTCTAAACTCGAAAAAGATTCGCAAAAAAAGAAACAAGATGATATTGTTTGTTTCCGGTGTAATTTACCCGGTCATATACAACGATTTTGCCCTCAATTTCAGCATACCCGGCAAAGATTTAATGATGAGTCGACCGAGAATAACTCTAGACTCAGAAATGAGAGTCGCGATAATACATTGGAGGATAGGGGAGACATACGGGAATTTCAAAATTCACGGGATTTTCGAGGAAGGGGTACTGGTCGTACATTTTATTCAAGAAATCGGGGCCGGGGATTTCAATCTCACGGACAATTGGCAAACCAGAGATCTAGAGATAATAATTTAAACTATTGATGGGGGATTATAAGCCGACGAATAATTCCTCTTTGGGTTATACAGAGTCGGTATCAGACAATACAGGGTGCCATAATTTTAATGTTTTTTTTAATGAAAACATCGAAACTAAATTACCATTAATCGAAGTTAATATTCAAGGAAAAATATGTAAAGCATTAATTGATTCAGGTTCTAGTTGTAATCTTGTGACACAACAAGTTGTTGACTTATTAGAACTAAATAAATTAAAAAAAATTTCTATTTCTATGAATACAGTTTTGGGGGAGAATTTAAAATAAAGAATTCTGTTGATTTAACTTTTCGAATTGAGAATCAGGATTTTGAAGATAATTTTTATGTAACTAACGGTTCATTATCCTCGCATTTCCATATTATTCTAGGCGTACCTTTTATAAAGAAATTTGATGTACTTATTGATTTAAAAAACAATACATTATTTTACGATAATACAGGTTTTTCATTATTAATGGGCCCTAGTAATAATGTTAATTCGATCGAAGTAAAACCTGAACCATTGCCAGTTTTTTCTAAGCATAAAGAATGCATTCCTCCGAATTCGGAAAGAATTATTAATGTTAGGATCAGAAAAACAAATTTTATACATTCAAAAGATGTTTTAATTACTCCTTGTATTGCTCCGCTTAGGAGGGATTTGTTAGTAGGGACCTCGATTTGTGAAAATGATGCAAATAGATTATTTATTAAGATAGCTAACTTGAGTGATAATGTAGTGCACGTAAATAAAGGAACTAAGTTAGGTGTGTTACTACCAGTGATATCAAATTACCCCCATAAGCAGGATGAGTTTACGGGTCATATTGACGCCGAAAATATTGGATCTATGGATCATGCTGATTTAAGCTGGGACAGTAACGTTGATTTAGATCATTTAAACGAACCCCTAAGGTCAGAAGTACGCGACTTTCTTAACAAAAACACAGATATCTTCGCCTCATCAGTTCTTGACCTTCCTGGGTGCGATACGGTGAAACACGAAATTCGACTGAAAGACGAGAAGCCAGTTAAATGTAAACCCTATCGCGTCCCATATAATTTACGGGGAGAAATGGAAAGGCAGTTAGATATTCTTCTAGAAGGGGGGATTTTAGTACCGTCAAACAGTGAATTCGCTAGCCCCGTAATGTTAGTTAAGAAAGCAGATGGTGGATATAGACTGGCGGTGGATTTTAGAAAGTTAAATGATCAATTAATAAAAGATAGTTACCCATTGCCAAACATAACCGAAACTATAGATTCTTTGGGGGGTTCCAAATATTTTTCAACTATGGATTTGACTTCGGGTTTTTATCAACAGCTAATTAAAGAGGAGGATCAAAAATATACTTCAATTACCACGCATAAAGGTCTATTTATGTATACAAGAAGCCCATTTGGCTGTTCCAGTTCGCCTCCCGCATTTCAGAGATTAATGAATTTTATTTTCGGAGATGTGGCAGACCTCAATATTTTAATTTACATTGATGACATATGTGTGGCTTCTAAAGACATACAATCTCACTTTGAAAAATTATCTTTAGTTTTTGATAGATTGCGGCAGCACAATCTAAGATTAAAACCCTCAAAATGCCATTTTTTCAAATCCGAAATTACCTTTTTGGGATTTACGGTAAAGGACGGAAAAATATCGCCCACTACAAAGAATGTGGAAGTAATTAAACAATTTAAAGTGCCTAATAGTAAGAAACAATTGTGCCAATTTTGTGGGACGATAAACTTTTATAGAAAATTTCTGGGTGATTTTTCAAAAAGAGCTATTAATTTAAGTAACTTATTAAAAGGAAAATCTAAATTTATTTGGACAGATAAGGCACAAGAAGAATTCGAAGATTTGAAAAACGCTTTAGCAGATCTTCCGACTTTAAATTTACCAGATTTTAACAAAGATTTTGTAGTATTTTCTGACGCTTCAAATTTTGCATTGGGTGCAGTTTTAGCTCAGTTTGACGAAAACAATTTTCCTGCGCCTATAGCTTTTGCAAGTCGGAAACTTAAAGAAGTCGAAACACGTTATTCTACAACCGAACGCGAACTTTTAGCTGTAGTATGGGCGGTCAATTATTTTAAATGCTACCTTTTCAATCGTAAATTCATAGTATATACAGATCACGCTGCTCTTACATACGCTCTAAAATTAAAGGATCCTACTTCGAGAATAGCTCGTTGGTTGTGTTCGCTCGCTGATTATAATTTTGAGATAAGATTTATTAAAGGAAAATGCAATTCGGTCGCGGATTTCTTATCTCGGTTTGTAGATCATGAAATTGAAAACATTGATAAAAGTGATATTACAGAAGTTAAGACTGTAGAGAAGGATAATGTGCATCTTGTAAATAGCCTTGTTAGTACTCCTTTGATGCATAGTTATGACCCTTCGCACTTTCTTAACGAACTTAAATTAGAACAAGGGAACGATAAATTTTGCTTGTCAATCATTCAGAAACTGTCTGATAATGTTACTACTAAACCGGATCATATTTTATTTTTTTTAGAGGATGATATTTTGAAGTGTAAGGATACACGTAGAAGAAATAGAAGAGATATACAAAGCAAATTCGTTTTACCTTTGTCTTTAGTCCCAAAAATATTTAACTTAGCACATAACTCAGTAGTGGCGTGTCATGCGGGGATTTATAAAACATTAGAGAGAGTCAAGCAATTTTATTTCTGGCCAAAAATGTATGCTCATATTAAGAAATTAATAGGCGCTTGTCACTCGTGTTTGGAATACCGCGGTCATAAGCCGAAAAAGGACGCGGAGTTACAAAGATTACCCATCGCTACTCACGTCATGCAAATTGTGCATCTCGATATTTCGGGTCCCTACACGCAAACATCTCAGGGTAATAAATACATAGTATCATTTGTTTGTGCATTTTCTAAGTGGCCGGATGCGTGGCCTGTTTCTACAATTGATTCGGATACAATTGCAGACGTTTTAGGCGAATTTATTTGCCGATACGGAGTGCCTAAAATATTAATAACAGACCTTGGTCGCCAGTTGGTGAGTGATGCTATAAAAAAGGTGTACAAACAATTGGAAATTGATCACCGTACCACGTCTCCCTATAGACCTCAAACTAATGCGAAGGTGGAAAGACAGCATGGTTCAATAGCTGCTCATTTAGCGCATCTTGTAAACACAACTCATACAGACTGGGATAAGCAGCTAAAATTTGCGCTCCTAGCTTTGCGATCAGCAACGCACGTTGCTACAAATGAATCTCCTCATTTTGTGCTAACAGGAAGAGATATGTTACTTCCCTATAATTTATTAGCGCAGGAAATTCAATTCTCGTATTCTGATTGCCGTTCTTATTGTGAAACTTTAATCCCTTCTTTGCAAGCTGTTTTTAATCAAATCCGGGATAATTTAGAAAAAGCTGCGGAAAATCAGGAGAGATTTAAAAATAAAACGGCGGTCGATAAAAAAATTAGAATTGGAGATTTAGTCTTATGGTATTGTCCTGCAATTAAGATTGGTTTATCTCGAAAATTTGCTAAACTTAATACTGGGCCTTACAGGGTCATAGAAAAATTAGGGAAAGTAAATTATAAAATTCAGTTGGTGTCTGATCCTTCAAAGAGTAAAACGGTTCATGTGAATCAACTTAGAAAAATTGGAATTAGATCAGTTTTTCCTGCATTACAATATAAAATTGATGCACCAGAAGCACCAGAAAACAAAAATTTCCAGCCAAAAGAACAATTTGCTAATATTGACCGTGAAGTCAAAGTATATCCCACAAGGATATTTTCACGAAGTTCTAAAAGATATTTATTTGAAAATATACATGTAAATCCAGGAATGAGTACTCAGGTAAATATTCAGAATTTAGTGACCGGAGAGGTATCAGATACCAATACTCAGAATGCTTCACTAAATGGAAGAATAATTTCACCCCTCCCTCCTTTAGGAGTTAACGGAAGCCCGAGAAGAATAAAAAAAAAAGTAAGAGAGAGAAAAAAGGGGGGAGTTCAACGAACTCCTTGTGTAAAAAGTGGTCAGATTGCAACTCATTCGTACCGTTTACGGAAACGGTCATAGCTTGTATATAGTTTTTTGTTTGTTTGTTTGTTTTTGAGCTGGTGTAAATATATTTTTTTTATTATTTTTTTCTCTTCTGTGGTAGCAGAGAATATGTATTTGTAATAGAAATTATAGGAGTACTTTTCAATTCTGTTTTTAGGGCTATTACATTTATTTTGCTCTAAAGTTTTTTTTTGTGTGTGTGAATGTGCATTTTTATACTATATATATATATATTTTGTAATGAATCATGTGTAATCATTTTCAGTTTCATTTTATTAAACTGTTTATATGTTCTTTTGTGCATTTGATGTTATTGATATAACCATCAAAAGGTAAACGCATACAGTTTCATAGATATGAATTTGTATAAGGTTAGAGGTTATTTTTCGGTGGCATTTTCTAATTTTACTGAAATTTTAAGAGTACAGTGATGCTCTTTCTTGTAAATAAAAGTAAAATTTCGAGAAAAGATTTTTTTTTTTTTTTATTACTATTTGATTCATGGTGTTGGAGCAAAAATAAGACAATGCAAAGTAGTATTATGATGTGAGATTTGCTGTACGTTTAATAATAGTGGTAAAGAAAAAAAAAAAAAAAAAAAATGTGTTAGAAGATTATTTTTTATTGTTGTTATTATTACCTTGCATTGATACAATAATAATTGATTTGTCGGCAGAGTATATTAGTGGGAGACTTTGTAAAGTATGTTTGACCAATGCTGCATGTGATGCCAGTACGCTAGGTTTTGATGCTTGATAGAGCTTTAAAATTTTATTTTCTTTATCTGTGGATTCGAATTGCCTTTGGCTGGTTTTGAAATTAATTTTGGGAGTGGTGGTAGTGCTTTCAAATAAGGGGTTTTACAGGGAGTATCTTATTTTCGCAGAATTTAGGAATGTGGTGTAAGGCAGAGGAGTTTGTATACGATTATTACCGTCGTATGGTGGCCGAGTGGCATTATTTATTATTATTATTATTGTTATTATTTTTATTATGATATTGGTCAAGCATTACTGTGGGTTATCATGTATATGTATATTTAAGTACGTATTCAGGATGATGCATCACTGAAGAGAAACAAACATTGGACTTTAATATATTAATTTCAAATAATAGCTTATATTATTTGTTTTAATTACTTACATATATTAATGTTTTCAGTGAATTTATTTTATGTGTTTATTACTTTATTTACCTCATCAAGAAATTGTATCGTCCTAAACTACTTTTAGTGTATGAGAGTGAGATGCAGGATACTGAATTTATTGTATTGGTTTAGAAATACTTTACTGTTAGCTTTTGAGGATCTATTAAGGTATATTTATGTGTTAGTGTACAATATATTATTGCATTGTCAGTGTTTTTGTAGAATTATACTGAACGAACGATAACTTATTGTAAAAGCTCGTGTAGATGGTTTGAATTGTAAGTAGCAACAATAATTAAATTTAAGTAAAATTTAGTTGTTTTGGTTGAGCAATTTCTTTCTTGGGGGGTAGGCCGTTTAAGTTTTTTTTCTTCCCTAGTATTTCTTTTCTTTTTTTTTTCTCTCTTTCTTTTTATAAATTCTGGTAATAGCTAAATTTGAGTATAATTGCTAGAATTCTGGTCGTTTTTGGGGGTACTCTCTTAGTGCACAAAGTGAGTACTGTGTTTTTAATGCTATGATTTCATTTTCTTATTTGGGGCAGGTGTTTTGTTTCGGATAAGAATATGGGGTATTAGTGGACGAGACACATCCGAAGACGATTGTTGGCAAAATTTGACTTTTCAATAGATTTAGAGTATAGTTTAAATTTTTTTTTTGTTTTTTGTTTTGGTTAGAGAAAATTTTTTCTGCGTAAAAATTTTCAGCAAAAAGGGGGGGTATTGTTATAGTGTGTTTATACGGGTTTTTACGGAGAAAATAGTATCAAAATATTAAGTTAAACTCAAGGCTATCCGTGTTTTTAGAAAGTAGGGACTGCTGAAATTTTCTCTTTTTTTATCATTAAAGGGGATGGTTAAAATTATCGCTTCTTATTTTCCTAGGGGAGGTTGAGTGTTTTGCCGCTTAAGAGGCGGCGCGGAAACAACGCGGAAGAGGAATTCATTTTCAAAGATTTTGCCGATGTGACTTTTGACTTGGGGATCTATAAAGTTGAAGACGGGATATGGTTTTGACGTAAAATATCCCTCGCAGGTGGACGGAGTAAGCAATTATTTTCTTTTAGGTGCCGGCTTTAACTCTCCCGGATTGCGGAGGTTAAAAGGGGTCAGCGTTGTTTTAAAATTCAGGAAAGGCATTGACCATTTTGGCCAATGAAAGTTTGGGGGTGTTTGAAGGAACCTCCCGTCGGTTAATTAAAAAAAAAAAAAAAATGGAAAGAGGGGGTTGCGATTTTAAAGAGAGTCACTCTCACTCTCTTGCTGACTACCGGACTTAGTACTTGCACTTTTTTCCGTGCGAAAGAAAGCTCTGATGTCGGAATCTTTATAATTATTTTTTGGCTTGGAAGCTCTCACGGCTCTTGCTCTTTTGTGCCGCTATTCCGGACGAATAAGCCTCTTAAGGTGTGGGAAGCTATGATGTTGCTTGTCGGAGGTTCCGACGGAAGTTAGACTATTTTGCGGGAAGCTAATGATCCTGTATTTTTATATGGTGCGCACTAGAGATGAGAGCGCATATTTTGAAAGCGGACTGGAGCATCTTCTAATGCCGAGGACGGGTACACGGATGGAATAGATGGTCAACCTATGAGCGGTCACGGGCCAGGGAGGATAGCTCTTTTCTTTTCTTCTACGGGACGTTTGTTCGGGAGAGATTTGCCGGAGTCGCTGTTCTAGCCGCAATGTTTGGAATCGACCATGAAGGTTTATTATGGAGGATCTGTTAAGTTCTGAGATGCCTGACGGTAATTCTGCTGGAGCTTTTATAGACAGAAAAGTGGGTTGCGTATGATGAATTGTGGTAAGTGTTGTTTATTATGTTTTGGGGAATGCCTATATCAATTTGTACTATAAATTCTATCCCAAGGAAATTCATAACATTTACACGAGTTGGATTATATCTAATTGTAATTTTTAATTTGCTCTAAGAAGTCTTGTATTAATATGACTTATTGTGTTTTAATATACCTAAATCAAATAAATACTAATTGTTGAATTTTATAAATAAATCTATTATGTTAGTAATCTAAGAGTAGGTTTCTTTAATTCCAAGAGTCTTGATTATTTTCCTTACTCAGAGACATTTATCTTAAGGTAATTGAAAATATTTTGGAGCATCATAGACACAACGCAATGAGCATGAATTTGAATTTTGTTTACAAGAAGGAGATTTACTTTTAAGATTATAGTTAATTTACCATAATTTTGAAATTATTTAATGTAACAAATAAACAGGTAAAAATCAAATAAATGAAAATAAAAAAATCTAAAATAAAAGAACCATAACAATATTTTTAGTGTTCCATACCTCAAAAGAATAAAACACTTACAACATCACTTTGTTGTCTTGTCTGTCTGTATAAACTCTTTTTCATGACAGGCTGAGGGTATCAAGTTCAGATTAATATCAAATAATTAAGTCTACAATCCAATTGTTGTATAAAAATTTTAAACTTCTAACTAAATGCAAGTTACAGTTGTAAAAAAATGTTTATGCAAATCCCACATAATAAACTGACAAACTATAAATTAATGATTTATGGATTTTCTCCTTTACATATGCTGTAACACCTTTCTTCATGCCAAATTTCAAGATTCTAGGTCAACAGGAAGTACTGTATAGGTTTTAAGAGTAAAACCTAGAATCTTGAAATTTGGTGCAAAGGGAGTTTTTATGTGGTGGAAAATATTACAAAGCCACTTGAAAATATGATATAATTAAAAAACAAAAGATATAAATTATAAAATTAAAAAACAAAAATAAAAATATAATTAAAAATTAAAAAACAAAAAATCTGCCTTCGTCAGCTGCCATTTTTCTGACAGTGCTCAAGCCTAGTATGCAGGGGGTGGTACTCTAGCAAGAAAAGATTACTTTTATGTACATTTGGTGCAAAAATGAAGATACATTACACACATTTCAAGCATAAATTTTTGCACAGAAAAATTAAAATAGCCATTTGATTAAGAATTATGTCTTTCAAACTATGTTTAAAAAATAAAAGACTTAGGATCCATCTCCATATTGAAATTATAACAAACTGTGAAATTTCCATTATAAACAGCAATTTTGACCATCATATTTGGATTCTTCGGTAATTTTATTTTCAGATGCCAAACAAGGAGCATTAAATTAAGTAGTTTAGAAATTATACAAATGTAAAGTTTGAGCTTTTCGATGGTAAATCCCTTTTATAATAAATTGCAGAGTAAACCTCAATATGGAATTTTTTTTAAATACAACTCAAAACTACTTGGTAGAAAGAGCTGTGATTTTAGATCTGCATATTCAAAGCTCCTAGAAATAGATTTCTGTTAAAAAAATGGTTATAATTCTCATATTTTTTTTAATTGATTTTAAAAAATGTATTCTTTTGAAAAAAAATATTAATTTTAACCTACAAAGTTTTTAAAACAAATTGATTTCTAGAAGCTTTATGTGAATCCAAAATTAAAGCTCATTCCTCCCTGTAGATTTTGAATTGTTCTAATGCAATTGAATCTATGCAATAGGAATAGCTACAATGGATTGAAATTATACTAACATGGTGAATATTTTTTAGTCAGAAAGTATCCTGAAAATTCTTTTTAAAAAAAGCTCTGCTTTATGTGCGGATCTGGTTTTAATTTTCATGAATTTAAATTGTATAAATTACGGAATAAAGCAAGTAGTTCTTTAAAGTAGGTGTACCCACTGGCAAAAAATATTCATGTACTTTTCAAAATCCCTAACTTCTAACATCAAAGAAACTAAAGTTTGAAATTCTGAGCAAAAGGTTTGAAAGAATTTTCATCAATTTTCAAAAAATTTCCATTTGTTATAACTTTTTTAAATGAGATAAACAAACCATTATGAAATGAAGCTCAGATAAGCATGATTAGTAAATAACAGAAAAAAAATCTCCAATTTTTCCAAATTTCACTGATATTTCCATAAATCCAGATCTGCAAAATTCCCTGGTATTACTATATTTTTTAGGTAAATGACCAACTTGAAACAGTGTTTGTTTACTTTCCATAAAAGAATCTCTTTCCAAGCAGTATGATATCTGGAATAAGCATGGAGTCAAAGTATTTTCATAACATGTTTCCTTATAGATTAATTTTTAACAAGTCAATAGTTTAAAGTTTCACATATGTAGATATTACACAAAATCTGTCAGCAAATAATTTTATTCAACCTGAACACTAATGAAAATTTGAAGGAACAGAATTTATCTTTTTTTACACCACTCCCCAAGGAAAAATAAGCAGAAATAGCATAATGTTATTTTTTCAATTCAAACAGTTGCGAACAGTTATCAATAGGTGATAGTTATAGCATAATTCAGGTGTTTGTCATTCTTATAAACAAATAACAATCTTTATTTAATTAACAGTATCAAATGTTTCTTAACTGTAAGTCAACAAATTATAACAATTGAATCACAGCATGTAATCTCAAGTTTTCAAGCTCCAGAGCCTCAGCTTATACAATGTATATTGTGATCATATATAGCCTCAGAGTTCAGTACAGTGTTAAATTCAGTGTTGAATTCAGATTCCTGGAGAGATTTCTGTGGCTCCAGGAGGTGAGGGACATTATGGAATCCTGGTAGGGAAATTGAATTTTTTTAATCATTGAAAACACAAAATCTCAAATCTTCGGGAGAAGGACATCTCATTGCTCTAAGGAGAATGTCCCTCCCAGGCCACCTTCTGAATTCAACACTGACTGAGTAAATATCTGTTGATTCTAATTCGGTTCACAGCTTGCTAGATAAAATTCAGTCAGTCTGATTGTTCAAAAGTGAATTTTAGTAAATAGATAAGAACGGAAGATTGTGTTCCATTTTACATTGTTCAAACTGGAAGAGTTCCTCTTCAATGAGGGCTTAGTTAAATTCTAAATATCAAGGGTTGGTGTGTCATACTTTCTGATGTCCGCTTTACTTGTAGCAAATTTCTGTTTTCTCTTGTAGTGCCTACTTGCTCAGTATCTGAATCTCACTAGCTACAGGCAGCCACTTTCAAAATCATGAGACAAGACTCCCACTTTCTCCTATTGTTTGCCTTTTAAATTCCTTAATTTTCTATACTGAAAACAAAATATCCCTTCTTTGCCACACTGAACATTCCAAACAGATTATCATCTCTTTCCTGCTATCCTATTGATGAGCAAGAGATTTCACACTCATTTCAGATGGTTTCACTCCACGTATTGTCTGTTTTCTCAATTGCACACTCAGTTGGAAATCATTAAATGTCTCACTCTTCACCTAGACCTTTCTCAAATATGGGAATTATTCAATATGTGTCAAATTCATGACAAAATAATTATTTATGAATGTTTAAAATTTTAGGCATGAGAAAGCTAATTTAGTCTTATTTTCCAGCACAATCATTTTACAAGGGATTTGCTATACCTAAAGTTGACAGATTTTCTTGGGAGAAAGTATAAATTTCTCACAGTGTTAATTATTTTGCTCACTTGTAAATAAGCTTTATTGCAGTCACAAATGCAATTTTCAAATCATTAAACCAAATACCTTTTAAAAAAGATTGGTTGTCGCAGTTTTTCACAATGTATTATTGTTTTGATATAAAACTAAGGATTGACTGAAACAGGTTTTTAAGGTTAAAACAGAAACCAAAACCTAATTTCAGGAATCTTCCTATGTTGGGCCGAAAATGAAAATGTCCCAAAAAAGTTAAGTAATTACTACATACATAAATATACATAATTAATATGTATATATTAATTATGCATAATTATTAATTATTGCCCAATTTCACTCTCTGTGCCTTAAAGCTCCTGTCCCTGGCCAACAAAGCACTTCCGAGCTAATGTTATTCCTATCGGGAGGTTAATTTCTAATATCTGGTTTCAATTTCGACATTTTGAATTTTTTTTTTTTTTTCCATTGCATAGATGAGGTACATCTCTACATCACTCCTTTTTTATTGTTTTCGATTTTGAATGCAGATATTTTTTATAAAGTTAGTTTCACTTTCAAAACCGGTTTCAATAGTGAAAGTGCCTTTTTAAAAAATATCTGCAACTTAATCGAAAAAGTAAAAAAAGAAGCGATGTCGGCATGCACCTCAACTATCCAATGCAAAAAAAAAAAAAAAAAAAAAAAAAATTAAATGTCAAAATGCAAACCAGATATTAGAAAATAACCTCTCCATAGGAATAGCATTAGCTCACAAGAGCTTCGTCAGCCAGGAACAGAAGCCTTAAACCCAAAATTTGAATAAACAAGGAGAAGTGATTTTACCCATAGAACAAATGGGATTGAAGTTTTTTCTTTCCCATCAGATAAGTCCCCTTAACATAGAAATATATAGAACAGCAATTCCTTCTCCTTTTCATTAGATCTTCATTTCTGCAGCAAAGATTGAGACTGGTTTTAATCTTTTAATGAATTAAAATGTACAGTATTTTTTAAATGATTTCTGAAAGTTTGTTTCATACAGGAATACAGAGTAGTGCAAAATAATAAGAACAATAAAAAATCAAAAAAATCACTTTGCACTTATTCAAATGCACAAATCTTCGTGTTAAAATTAAATATGTGATATTTCAATTAACATAATAATTTACAAAAATTGTATGGATACTTAAATATATTTTTTAAATATGTATTTTGCTGAAATGCTGGAGCAAAATTATAAAAACACAATAAATATTTCAAAACTGTGGATTGTGATTGGTAGATATTTTTGCATATCATTTAAAAACACATTTAAAACAGATTCTGAGTGCATTCATTTGGTTTGCAAGATATTTTGATTATAGGATGGAGAAAAAAAATGCCTTCCAACTTCAAAAGAGGGCTAGTTCTGATTTATAACAACATTGGAATGTCAAATCAAAGAATTGCTGATAGAAATAAGCATTCAAACACTATCATTTTTAATTGCATACAGAATCCAACTACTTATGTTACTACAAAATCTGCAAGGAAGCTGAGAATTCTTCCAAAATAATCTAAAGTTTGATTATTCACATGGTTCACCCCCCCCCCCCCAAGCAAAATAGCAACAAAGAGAACTGGAAACCAGATAAAGACCACGGCATCAGTATAGACTGTTAGAATAAAAATGCCAGAAGTTCTTAAATATGTAAAATCATGTTGTTGCTAGAGTTTAATATCTGTCAATTAAAAAAACTGCAATAAGTTTGATGTGAAAATATCTCAAACAACAAATGATTGGTTTAAAATTATCTTTAGAGTGGAAAAGAAGTTTAATTTTGATGTTCCAGTTTCTTTCATACAGGAGGTTTCGCTACCAGACCGACAAACTTTGAGGGATGATAGTAGACACGAAGACAAACATTATTAAATAGGAAACCATGGGGCGCAAACGTCTTCTGTAGGAGTTAGGGGTCATTAAAATTTAAGGTCCAAAATTTCAAACGATGATAAAAAACGGAAAAAAGGGTTGATTCGTTTGCGGTTTTCACTAAAATTATTCTTTAAATCACGATTTTTTCAGAAAAAATTTTTAAAAGTTACATTCAAAAATTGTCGATAGAGGGCGCTTTAGACTTTAGAGTAACGAACAACTACTTTTTACCGTTATTTTGTGCATGTGGTTGAAATTATTCTAAAGTTTAGATTTTAACTTAAATTTTAAGCCCATAATCGAAACATTGGGATCGGTTAACTAGCGAAAAATTAACTGTAAACAGAGGGGGAAATTTTAAATGCTCATAAATTTGGACAAACAAATCGATTTTGTTGCGGTTTGCGTGTAAGTCATTCCCTTGGTAATTATTTTATTCAAAATGACATACAGCATTGGTGCCCCCATTTTTTGATAGAGGGCGCTTTCGACACATCTCCGAAATTTCAATGGCATTACTCCTAGGTGTTTAACTACCAGACCAACATACTAACAGGAAGTGTTAGGGATGCAAAGCGACTCGGAATCACATAGGAATGTAACATTGAAAATGCCTTTTTAGCGAGTTGTGGTTAAAAGAATCAGAGAAAAAAGCAACAGAAACAGGTAGTGAAACAGCAACACGTTAATGTGGAAGAAAACAATTTAGTTAAGGGTTTTACTACAAAAGGTATCCGAAATTACGACCAGAAGTAGTCGGGCATCTTTGACAGCAGCGATGCATGCAATTCCTCTCACTTTGAAAAATTCCTGGCATCTCGGACAGCTTTCTGGCAGCTGCAGAAATTCGAGAGCTGAGAGAGAGGTCTTCCATTGACGGTACGGGAGTCTCATACATTTAACTTTTCATTTCCCCAGCAGAAGAAGTCCATACAGATTCAGATTCAGATTGAGCCAGGTGGGGGGGGGGGGGGGGGAGTGGGCTACCATTTGGTTTGAGCTCAACTAGCCCCACCCAGCAACGTTCATTTAAAAAAGTACAGAAAAATTATACACTAATAAAATAAAGGTAGGTAAAAAAAGTAATTGATATAATGAAGTAGGTGCGACGATCTGGCAGGCCAACGAACCGGGCCACCACTACCTATCCACCGCTGTCCATATGTTATGTTGGGGTGTCTGCGAACATCATTGGTAAAATGTGGAAGAGCTCCATCGTGCTATAGAGTGGTGCAACGAAAGAGGAACATGTGCTTTTACCAGAAGTTCCGACAGAACGCGTTGTAGAATTATCAAGTTGCTTTTTTCTCTGCTTCTTTTAACCCTAACTCATAAAAAAGGCATTTTCGACGTTACATTATAATATGATTCCGAGTCATCTTTGCATCCCTAACACTTCCTGGAAGTATCTTGGTCTGGTAGTAAAACATACAGGAGTAATGCCATTGAAATTTCTGAGATGTGTCGAAAGCGCCCTGTATCAAAAAATGGGGACACCAATGCTGTACGTCATTTTGAATAAAATAATTACCAAGGGAATGATTTACACACAAACCGCAACAAAATCGATTAGTTTGTCCAATATTTATGAGCATTTAAAATTTCCCCCTCTGTTCACAGTTAATTTTTCGCTAGTTAACCGATCCCAATGTTTCTGATTATGGGCTTAAAATTTAAGTTAAAGTCTAAACGTTAGAATAATTTCAACCACATGCACAAAATAACGATAAAAAGTAGTTGTTCGTTACTCTAAAGTCTAAAGCGCCCTCTATCGACAATTTTTGAATGTAACTTTTAAAATTTTTTTCTAAAAAAATCGTAATTTAAAGAGTAATTTTAGTGAAAACCGCAAACGAATCGACCCTTTTTTCCGTTTTTATCATCGTTTGAAATTTTGGACCTTAAATTTTAATGGCCCCTAACTCCTACAGAAGACGTTTGCGCCCCATGGTTTCCTATTTAATAATGTTTGTCTTCATGTCTACTATCATCCCTCAAAGTTTGTCGGTCTGGTAGCGAAACACCCTGTATATGCATAGTCTTCAAGAACGAAAAGATATATTTTCTCTTCATTAATTAGGTTGAGGCTCCCTAATGGTTTGGGCTGTTTCTTCTTTGGGAGGTAAGCTTAGAATTGCTTTTCTTGAAAAATAACAAAATAGACATATACCTACAGTAGAAAATCTACATAATGCAAACTTAAAAACACAAAGTTTTGTGCTATATAGAATTTTGCATTATATGGATCACACTTCATTAAATTTAACTCATAGAATATAAATTTTTGTATTATATAGAGCATTTCACATTTTGTTAAATAGACTTTTTAAAAATAGTCCAAATATATGGGACCCAAAATCATTCATTATATTACTCATTTTTAAAAACATTTATTGTAATAATAATAGTATAAAGTTCTAAATTAAGGATATAAAATCGAACTAATGCATTTATTTAGCTTTCTAGACAGTAGTAATTTTTTATGATCTAGGAATTCAGGTATTTCTTCACTGCAAAATTTATTGTTTACATCTGAGAAGTTGTGTGTTATATGGAAAATTGTATTATAAAGATCTTCTACTGTATATTCATATATTAGAATGCATTTGTTGTAGCAGAGTGAAACAATTGCTACTTTAATTAATTTTTTAACAAGACAATTCCTAAATCCACTCTGAAAAGACACAAAGAAGTGGCTTGAAGATGAATAAGAATGAATAAGACTCCCAAACTTGATTAGCCTGTCAATTATCCAGACCTAAATACCATGATGGAGAATGTTTGGGGTATTATGCTATGCAACACATACCAGAAAATGGTCAAATTCTCCAAAATAACTTTATTAAAATCTGGCATTTGTGATGTATAATGTGTTTTGTCATCTCAACAAGTTCAATACCAAGTAAACTTTATGCCACGAAGTTGCAATGAAATTATTAAATACGAAAGGAGCCATATTGACAGCTAATATTTCTGCAATTTAGAAAAACCTGTTGGTTTCTAATATTGTTCCTCATGACATTTGTATACACCCTCTCTGCTCTAACAGCATCTTTTTTTTTTTTTTTTTTTTTTTTTTTTTTTTTAAGAAAAAGAAAAAAAACTTAGCTGAATTTGGAATGGCTACACCTAAGAAAACCCCAGAGAACAACTTAGGCCACTACCAGTCAAAAAACATTATTAATTATTTATGTTTATCGGTTTAATCTCTTTTGTGCCAGAGCTTGATGTACTTTATGTGTATAATTAAACTGTATTAAGAATGGCCAATTTTTTATCATAGCACCTCCACTCCACATGACCCTAATATCCTAAGTTATGGCAGCTCTTATTGTACATCAAGAAAAAATACAATGTATTATATTGTATTTATAACAATTGTTTTCTTTATATTGACTCAGGGGCGGATTTATGAAGTGAGGGGGCCCCTCTCACTGGAACTTTTTGGGGCCCTTCCGCCTTGAAAAATTGGGTACATTTCTAATTTTAAAATAATAGATATTTAAAACTAAATTACAATAATTATTTATAAATTAATTAAAATCTATTAAAATCATTAAGGATTAGGTGCACAAAATTTATTTTATGCTCAAATTACATCAGAATTTTGCACGAGCTCAGATACTGTGGCATATAATTATGTATCTTATTTTCCTTTCCATTTTTAGCACTTTTCAACTTTGTTGAAAAGGGATTATGCATTCTGTTTGTCTGTCCATGCTCTAATTCCCGTAAATATACTCGGATTTCCATGCAAATGATAAAGCTTATTTAGGGTCACCAAAGCATATTTGGTATTGTTTATGAAGTATGTACAATCAATGGTTCATTTACAGGGGCACTCAAAATAATTTGATTACATTATGGTATATAGGGGAAAATCGTTTGTAGAATATTTTAATGAGATTATGCTATTTCAAATGTATTGAAACTGCTAAAATTACTGAATTTCACTAAGATCACGTTAAAACAAAGCATTATAAAGTAGCCGGATGACCCAAGAAGTGTGAAAAAGAAAATACCAAGAGAATAGAATTATTTTTAAAGAAGAAGCACTGAGCTCCCCAAAAAGACAATTCATGTTCAAAATTGGTAATAAATAGAATCCAATGGTTTTTACATTTATGCTGGTGAGCAGGAGGATCAAGAAGTTGTTGACAAAAAAGAAAAAAAAAGTGAATCGGACAATTTTTAAGGAATCTGTATTAGGGGCCCCAAAAGAAACCAGCTGATAGTTTGGAGCAGAACTCAAAAATGGAACCATGTAAAAAGGTCCCAGCATTTAACGCTTCAGATTTTCAATTGGACGAAATTATAAGCTCAGGGTATGAATTAATCATTAGAATAAAAATTTAAAGAAATGCTTAAAATATAGTGAAAAGCTCTTTAAAAATGAGTCCTAGGACACCAATAAAAATATGAGGGGTAGCTGAAAGAACGAAGAAGCTGTTAGAAAAGAAGCTAATGAAAAAAATATTAGAAAACAAAACTGTGAGAGAAGCTGCTTCCTAAATAAATTTGCCGAATTGCCTTTAATATTAACCCAATCTGTATTTCATGAGTGAAATCCTCCGCCGACTACAGAGTTAAGGACTTACCTTTAATAACAGAGTTATTTTTAATTTATGGCTGCAGTGAGTAAACGTAAGTTGATGCCGAAAAATAAGATTACTATTCAACAATGGTGCTATTAAAGTGATAAGGCAATTTTTTAGTATTTTATAAAGTAGTTGGAGGATCCTAAAACTACGTTAACTGTTTTATGCTACAGTGGTCTCTGATTGGAACAACCAAATTCTAATTCCAAATTTACAAACGACACCAAGAATATTTTTAAAAAGTTTTGCTTTTACACTGAAAGTTTAAAGTATTAAGTTTTTAGTTTAAAAAAAAGTTGTTTGTAAATTTCAATATCAGCTAATCATTTCATCATTTTATGAACAAAATTTTTCAGCTCCGGAAAGGGTTAAAGAAAATTGTAGGAATCATTTTAAAGCCAATTGATATTCAAAATTGGTGGTAGCCGAAGTCTGAGAAATTTTTTGGCATTCATGTAATAGCTGAAGAGTAAGTTCTTAGGGAAAAAAGCTAGTGAATCAAATCATTTTTAACCCTCTCATGCATAAATTATTTTTCATTATTTACAAAAAATCCTTTTTATGATAAATGAAAGACCCATTCTAAAGTAACTTTATTATTGTGCTGCATGCTAGTTATTATCTTTCCACAAATCAGATCTCCATAAATGAATGCTCGATTTTTTTTTATTTTTTTTTACTTAATAATGCAATAATTATCTGTTCTCATATGAGGCCCGTATGCATGAGAGGGTTAAGGAGGCTATAACAATGGGCCCAAAGAGGGCAACATGAGCAGGGCCATAACATTAAACATATTAAATGGTCTTAGTTCTTAGCACCTTAGACCATCTGTTAATCAAAATTAAGCATATCTATGAAATAATTATTAGAATAAAACTTTGAAGAAATGTTCAAAAATTTGGGGGAAGGGGATTACTTAAAACATGGTATAGGTTCCTAGAAAAAAATATGAGAATGTTGGTCCAGAGACAGGAGTCCAAGACTCAACTTTAAAATTTCGCATTGAAAGTGTAAGAAAGTTAGGAAGTGAAAAAGACATGGTGCAAAAAAGTAAAGGGATCCCAGGTCCTTACGTAATCCTAGGGTGCTCAAGATTTTAACTGGAATGTAGAAAGGGAGAACAACTAAATGGAAAAGGATTCCAGAAATAAAGATCGTATTAAGAGGGAGCAATTTATTAACAATTTATTGTATAAAAAAATTCAAGGGCCGATCACGGGCCACATAGTGCCTGAGTTTTTAAATAGCATGTAGTTGGGTATAAAGATATTTTTTAGTGGTTTTTAAAACAACTGGAGGGCGCAAGAACTATGTTAAAGAAAATTGCATGCAATTTGGATAATTTCTAAAAAAGCTGCACATAGGACCCCAAGATGGCAATTAATATTCGAAACTAGTGGTAGCTAAAGTCGGGAAAATGTTTTTGTTGTTAATATAGTAGCTGGAAGACATACGAAGTTGATAGTGAAGAAACTATTGAATTGGACCATTTTTAAGGGAGCTATAAGACAGGGCCCAAACAGTGCGACTGACAGTAAAGAGTAGGTCTTAGCATGAAAACGTGTTAAATGGTCTTAGTTCTTCGCACTTTAGATCTTCAATTAGTCAAAATTAAGCACAGGAAGAAAATTTTGAAGAAATGAGCAAAAAAGGGGTATGTTTTAAATAGGCCCCTAGAGTAAGAATAAAAATATGAGAGTGTTGGTCCAGAGAGAGGAGTCCAAGACTCAACTTTAAAATTTTGCATTGAGAATGTGAGAAAGTTTAGAGGTGAAAAATACATGCTGCACAAAAAGTTTAAGGGGCTTTGAATCGTTCCCTTCATGATCCTAGGGTGCCCAGGATTTTAACTGAAATCTTGAAACGGGAGAATAACTAAATGGTAAAGGGTTACAAAAATGAAGTTCGGATTAAGAGGGAGTAATTTTTAACAATTTATGGTGCAACAACTTCAAGGAGTCTGGTACCGGACCCCAAGGTAACAGAGACTTACCTAGCAAGTCGTTTGATATAAAGGTATATTTAGTAGTCTTAACATTAATTGGAGCATGGTAGAACTATGATAAAGAAAATTGCATGCAATTTGGATCATTTTTTAAAAAGCTGCACCAAGAGTTTCCTATAAGGCCGATTAATTTTTCAAAATTGGTGATAGCTAAACTCAGAAAAATATTTTTGTGATTTATGAAGTAGTTGAAGGACCTAAAAAGTTGTTTAAAAAAATAAATAAAAGCTAGTGAATTGGACTATTATTGGAAAGCTATAATAGAGAGTTCAAAAAGGGCTATATGAAAATTTAAAGCAGGTCCTAACATGAAATCATATTAAAAAATCTTAGTACTTAATGCTTTAGATCTACAATTAATTAAAATTATATTAATCGTAGAGCGACAACTATGTTAAAAAATATCACGTAGTTAGGATTATTTTTAACGTAGTTACAACAAGGACCCCAAGAAAGCAATTAACATTCAAAATTGGTGGTAGCTGAAATCTGAGAAATTTTTTTGCTGTTGTAGTAACTGGAAGACCTAAGAAGTTAGAAAAAAAATTATTAAATCAAATCATTTTAAAGGAAGTTATAGTAGTGGGCCCGAAAAGGACCAACTGATAATTAAAAATTAGGGACCTAACATGAAAAGATGTTAAATAGTAGCGCGTTAGATCTTCAATTAGTCAAAATTAACACAAAGTATGAATTATTGGTTAAAATAATATTTTAAAGAAATGCACGAATAATTGGCCAGTGTTTAAAAAAGGGCCCTCGGGCCCGATTTACAATATGAGGATGTTAGTCTGAGAAGAAAAGTCCAAGAATCAATTTTAAAATTATGTACTGAGAAGGTGAGCAAATTATAAGGGATAAAAAACGCTTGGAGGGCTCAAGGAGTCCTAGACCGGGCTGTACAGCACCCTAGGGGGCCCCAGGATCTAAATTGGGAAGTAGAAACGTGAGAATAACTAAATGAAAAAAAGGATACCAAAAATGACCCCTTTTTAATCGAAGTATTAAAAAAATCAATTTATTAACAATTTATTTGCAGAAAAGCTTCAAGAGGCCTTGTATCGGCCCAAAGCAGCCAGGATCTTAACAAGAGAATAAAAAGGAAAGAATAGCTAAATGGAGCAACGTCATTAAAAACAAAGAATATTTGATATAAAAGTGCACGTTATTAACAATTTAGTGCGTAAGAACTTAAAGAAGTCCCGATCCTTAGAATAGTAAAAATATGAGCCTAGTGTACATCAATTTTAAAGACTTCTATGTGAGGTATATTTCGCTAACAATCGCACATAGATAGAGCGAAACTTTGATTTGTACAGATTTAAGAAACAAAAACCTCAATGGAGTGTACTCGGGCCAAGATCTTAATTGAAATATACAAAGGGGGATAACAAAATGAAGATAGAGCCCCCAAAACATAGAAGATCGGATAGAAAGAATTTTCAAATAAATATTTGCTATATCACTGTGGCTACAGAAAGTTAATAATGAAAAAAAAAAAAAAATCTTGATTTCCCTGACTATCGTTATTAGATTTCCATTACTAATAATTATGTACATACATTTTTTTTAATTTATGCTGCTTACTAATATAACACACTTATCCAATTTGCTAATATGTCATTTTAGAGAAAAAATCAAAAATTGCACAATACAGTCAAAAATTGTTAATGCAAAATACCACTTAACACAAAATAATATTGAGGCCTCATCAGATAAGTCTGAAAACTAATGTAAATTAATTTGGTTAACACAAAACAGAATTTCGCAAAATCCTGCTTAAGGCAAAAATTTTTTTTGCTTGAAAATCAAAACATTCTTTCTTAAGCAAAGTTTTTGTTACCTCTAACTACCATGTCTATTATTTACTAAAAATGAAGTTTTTCTTTCTGTTTTAAAATGACATAAAGAGGAAAGTGTTTAAAAAAATAGTGAAATATTTGACTAATCTCTGCTTTATTCACATCCTGAGCAAGTATGCCTGAGATGGGAATCAATTCGAATTACACTTTATGATCATCAACAAAAGAAAGGAGGGAAAAGAGGAGGTGAAACCTTTTTCTATAGTTAAAAGGTTGTGTCCGAACTATCAATGGCTCTTGATCTTGACCTCTGACCTTATGAAATCATATCTGATAGCTATCTGTTTGGCCGTTTATGGGGACATTCATCAGCTACAGTGGTTGAAGGAGTTTCTTTTTTTAAAGTGATTGTTCCATTAATTGTTTGACTGTATTAATAGTGACATTAACCATGTTTCCGAAATCCTGTATCTTTGAGTGAAAGAAATTACACAGTTTTTACTTCAATACCTGACAATTGAAACTCAGTTTGCAGTTTCTCTGTAGAATTTTTTAAAAGATGAATTAAAAACAGCAAGCTGTATCTTTAGAAACAAAGCATAAGATTTTAAATCAATGAAGTTAGCAATAAAGTAATGAAAAAAATCAGAAATTGTGGCAAAGTATAGAATAGCCAATAGCACACTCATTATAATTTTAGAGTCAAGAAAAGATTGAAATGACTTATGATGTCAATCAATTCAAACCAGCAAGAGAATGGATATGTGCAGGAAAAAATGAAGAAATTGAAATTGCTTTCTTACAGTGGATAAAAGAAGCAAGAAACCAGAACATTGTTTTAACTGGTGCAGTTTTGCAAGAGAAAACAAAGGCTTTTGCTAATGCTCTCGGTGACAGTGATTTCACATGTTCTAACAGATGGGTTAAAATATTTAAAGAGTACCATAGAATTGTCTGGAAAAAGATATGTGTAAAAGACTCTACCATAGATGAGAATTCTGTACAGTCTTTTTTCTTAGGAAAATGATTAGATGGTAAAAAAAATTATGCTCCCTAAGATATTTTTAATGCTGATGAAACAGGATTGTTTTTCAAAGCTCAACCCTCGCAAACACTTACTTTAAAAAGAATGTACTGGTGGAAAATTCAGCAAAGAAATAATTACAATTATAGTCAGCTTTAACATGGACAGAACTGAAAAATTATCATCCTTCGTGATCAGTAAAACTATGTTGATGCAAAAACATTAAAACTTTTCTAGTTTCCTGTGCTTCCAGCAGAAATGCATGGATAAACAATGTTATTTTTACAAAATGGTTACTTGCTCTGGAATTAAAATTCTACCAAGAAAAAAGAAAAACTTGCTTATTGTTGGATAATTACAGTGCTCATAAAGATGTCCCAGCATCAAAAGTAATTGAATGCGTCTTTCTTTAACCCAATACTACAATAAAACTTGAACCTTGTGACTAAGGAATTATCCAATACTTTAAAGTGTAATACAGAAAAAGAATTGATCATAAAATGATTCAATGCTTTGATAATAAAGCTAAGTTTTTTGTGAATTGACTAGAACCTATAACTTAACTAAGAAGTGACTGGAACAGTATCACTGCTAGAACCATGAAATATTGTTTCTGATACATGGGATTTACACATGACATAAATGAAAAAACTAATGAAACAGAATCTGAAATAATGACTGATTTAATAGAAGCCCAAAAATGGAAAATTATTTCCCAGACATAGTTTGCTTGAGTAAATTTGCATAGATGAAGATATACAGACTTTGGATGTGATGACAGATGAAAACAATAATTGCTGCATTAACTGAAAAAAAAAAAAAAAAAAAAAAAAAAAAAGAGAGAGAGAACAACACTGATGTCTCAAACAAGGATGAAAAATCAACACAGAACTGAAAAGCTCAGTGTCATTAAATGAAGCTATTGCAGCATTGAAAACTGTACAATGTTTCCTTATGGAACAGGAGAGTGCTTACCAAGCTTTGGACAAATTAAATGAAGTCCATACGTTCCTAGAAAGAAATGATCTTCAAAAATTAAAACAAAAATTAGTAACAGATTAAAAAAATAATAATAATTAGCAGGTAAATAAATTTATTGTTTCTTAAAATGATGACCAATTTATTTTATTTCTTAGTTAAATTTTCTACTCCTTATAAATTTATTATTTTAGCTGGGATATATTTGTAAGCCTATTCATATATATTATTAGGATATTTTATTCATATATTATTTAGTTCTATTCTAGCCTATTTATTTAGCATAGATGGCATCACCATTTTGATGGTTAACGTGAAAGAAATTTGCAGCCCCTACAATTTTGTGTTAACGAGGTTCAACTGTACTCATTGGGTATTGATTGACAGTTTTATAAATCTAAACACAAAATTTAGTCAAATTTCATGCAGTGGCCAGTGAATATATAGTGATCAGAAAATTTCCTCCTTTTTTGAAGAACGTTCAATTCTAAGACAGCTATGTTTGACAGGATAACTAATTGGATTAAGGGTGTATTTCGATTCAAACTGCTTATTTTCAGATTTATTTTTGAATTCATTTTTGCTCTCAAATGCATCAAACTGGCAAATTGTCTTATTCAGAAAGAACACAAGGTGCCGTGATTGCAGATTCTTTGATAAATTTAGAAAATATTGCAAAAAAAGCAATCAAAAACAGCATTTTGAACAGATTTTTCCGAAGTGTGAGATCTGAGAACGAAAGAAAGGGTCATACTGAGAAGGTAATTGTTCATAAATCATATTCTAATGAGCTGAGCATGAAAAGACATCACACGGCACCTTATAAGTCTCTTCAAAAATCCCCTCAGAAAGTTTCATGTTTCTACTTTTTAAAATGTGTCTGAAATTGTATCAGAAAATTTCGAGCTGTTGAAGGTGGAAAAGTGTTTTTTCGAATACATCCTTAAGCTGGTCACCTGGTCAAGTTATACTATGCTATCGTATCATGTAAAATTTTCAAAAAATGGGTAAATTGCCTTCAATGTAAACACTATCCATAAAAAATGAAGACCATCTAACCATGTTAATTTATGTTAAAATTTCAAAATCTCCTATCATGTGCATCTTTTTAAAAATACTGGTGAAGACTAATCAGTATGTGAAAAAATATGGCATATAAAATACACGAATCAGATTTGTTGGCAAGGTGAAAATACAAACATATTTTCATATAGACAAATTTCTCTGATTTTCAAACATTTTTATGAAATTTCCTGATTTTTAAAATCTGTAGACACCTTGGATGCAAAAGTGATAAAAGTAAAGGATATAAAGCAGGCTGGGCCATTTACTAGATCCAGTTAAAATGAATAGAATGTTTTTAAACATTTTACTTTCATGAAATACAATAGGTAAATGTGTTAAAATAAGAAATCAATTTAAAGGGAAACTATCTAAAGGTTTGTCAGAATTTTAGAATAAAAAAAGTAATTTTTATTTAATTAGAAATGAAATACATGTTCGTCAAAAATCAATTGTTGAAAGCATCTGTTAATCATTAAAAAATAAGGACATGAAGTTTTTTAGTGCACAATATGTTCAGATTTTTATTTTAAAAAATCAAATAAACATTATATATATATATATACACACACACACATACATCGAAGAGCCTTTACATTATGCCATTACTGTTTAATGCAATGTAAGCCTGTATTTCTTCCTCAGAACCGCCAACAGCTGACTTGGAATTGATTTGACACATTGTTTATAGTTAAATGTGGTATCTGGTGTATAGGTGAAAACTGGGAAATTCAATTAGTAGCCAGTGGCCGGTAGACCCAGTTTCATTAGTGGCCACTTTTTAAGTATAATTCAAAATATTTTTTTTTTCTTTATTTAGTGGCTAGTGAGTAACAAAGTTACAAATATTTGGTTAAAAAGAAGATTGGCATTCCACTGAATGGAAAAGTATGAATTAGTAATTAATACTGCAGATAAAATTATAAGTGATAAACTATTATTTAAATATATATTAATGCATTGTCAAAACAAACAGGGAAAAGTTTTTTTTTTATTTTGAATATTTTAAATTCAAAAATAATTTCACATTTTTCTTGGATATTTTTTTTTTACTTAAAACTTAGTAGGATCTAATATCATTAAGATTGGCAAGTGGTAATTATTAAGTTTGGTGAGTGTACAGATAAATATAAATATTCTTTGTTTTGGCTGAGATTTTAAAATTCCGGTTGTCTTATTAAAGCAATCAGAGAGTGCCAATGTGTTGGTGAGGTGGAGGAAGTCTGCTTGGTGGCAGTAAAATCAGATGATAAATTTTCCAGTATTACTTGCCTGGTGGCGAGTACTAATTTTGTCCTATATTTTTAAAGTAATTGGCTATAATGTTTTAATCTTTCTTGACACCTACATAAACTTTAATCATAAATACAAAAAAAATTTGTACCAGCGAACTATTACTGGTACAATTAATGAGCATATAACAAGAGTAAAAGGCATAAGATACAGCAATGTCCTTAAAATCACCTTGCATCCAGAGGTAAAAATAGTATAATTTATTTGAAATGCATGTGGAATTAAAATTGATGACTATATTTTGTAGGAAAAAACTATTTCTTGAAAACATAATACAGATAAAGAGTTCATGGTAAAAAGCCAAAATATAGAAAATACAATAAAGTTGCTAAATCTGCTTGCATCTGATAGAAGGAAAGAATTAACCATTTTACTAATTAAATGTAAACAAAGTAGAGATGCATATATCCATGAAAAAAGCTGTATTTCACAAAGAAAATTAATAAGATTTTTTAATCGCTGAGTGGCGATCGATGACCGATTTTTAATCGCCACTTTTACAACTTTAATCGCCAAGTGGTGAGTGTTAATTTACACCTATAATCTGGTGCCAAGTGTTAATTTAATTGATCCTGAAATTCTCGCACACTGCAATGTAGTAGTGTTGCAGAACGAATTGGGATTTCCAGGTGGAACCACAATGTTATTGGATTCATGTCAGGTGAATTCAGAGGCCAGAACATAACTTTAAACTCACTAGGATGGTCCTCAAGCAACTTCCTGATTATATGGCATCATACATTATCCTGTTGTTTTGTTAAATGCAATCACACGCTGGATACTCTGTTGTCATGAGTGGATGCACCTAGCCTGACATCTGGGAATGTTCTATAGGGATTATGGGTCCAATGTGTTAAATAAAAACATCACCCATGTGATAATACAGCCATTACCAGCTTGTTTTTGACCAACTGTGCATCTGGGAGCCATTGTTTCAGTTGAAAATCAGCATATTTGTACACAACCGCCATGGTGATAGACCAGAAAACGTGATGTCGGACTATGTAACTGTCTTCCATTCCTCTATTGTTCAATGCCGATGTTTGTGGGCCCATTGTAGGCACTGCTGGTGATGGCGAGCAATCAGAACAGGTATCAGAATAGTTAGTCTGTTGTATCTGCTGCCAAGCAAAACTAATTGATCCTGCAATTCCCACACATTGCAAAGTAGTAGCGTTGCAGCATGAATTGGGATTTCCAGATGGAGCCACAAATGTTTTTGGATTCATGTCAGGTGAATTCGAAGGCCAGAACACAACTTTAAACTCACTAGGATGCTCCTTGAAAAGCTTCCTGACAATTTGGTATGGTACATTATCCTGTTGTTAAATGCAATCGTCCCCTGATAACAGGGTACAGTCATTAGCATACTTGTATTGTTTTTAAAAGTAATAAATATAAACCAAAATATTTCTTGAGCTAAATAAATTAACAATAAAGAAAAGTATGATGATGAAAAATTTTACTTTTAGAAGCTCAAAACATCCCATCAGGATAAAATGGATCACTGTGAACTAATGGCGTGTTTTGAAGGCTGTAAGTAATCAATTAGCTTAAAAGGAAAAATTTAAAAATAAATAAAATATAAGGGCTGGTTTACTGTGTACTAAAATCCACTGTACCCCACTCTTCCCTATATATGTATGAATGTGTTTTTTACTATAATCTTGAAACTGTCTCAAGACATTTATACTGGAAATTTGCAACATTATATATAACAATAAGAGCCCAGCAAAAGAAAACTGAACCCCACCTAAAAAAAGGTACTCTTTACTTTTGAGAAAAATTGATAGTTATTTTCTTCTATCAAGTCATAAACTAGTTTTTGACATCATTAAATTAGCTTAGTTAAAAGTTCTGTGTAATCAAAATAAGTTAATTAGCAACAGAATAATTGACATTAAACTTGTCTATATATTCAATACTTAACCAAACAATTATATTTTAGAAATGTTGGCAATAATTTCATCTTGTTAAAAATTGGTAATTAAATTATTCTAATACCATTCAAGAATCACCACACAAGCACAAAAGAAAAAAAAATAATGACAGGACTCTTATTTAAATCAAATCTTAAATTTTAATATGTATATATTTCCTTCTGAAGCACATTGACTTTCAATTCTACAAGTAGAATAACTAACATTTCTAAATTCTCATCAAATAAAAAATTCAGAAAATGTAATTATGATGAAAAATGTCACACAAGCAAACAACTTCAGGTGGACTGTGATTTTCAGGACTGCTTGGCATTCAATTTGGCGACAGTTTGACAAGGAACAATATTCACATTAAATCTGACAATCATCATTTTTAGTTAAAATGAACTTTGATTTTTAAAGCCGGGAGCCTCTATTCATCATGCATGCATTGTTAATTTCCTTGTGTTTCACATTTTTAATTTGTAACTAAAGTAAGACTATACTAGAAAACAAATGTAGCACCATTATCAATTTGACGCTGGATATTGTTGTTTTTAGTAATCATTGCTTTTTAGAATTAAGATTTTGAATTCAGCTATTGTAATATAAAAGTACAAAACATATACAGTAGACTGCCTTAAATCCGCACAGCTTGGGACCAGAGGTTTTGCAGATTTTAGAATTTTGTGGATTTCTGGTCATTGCTTTGTTTACATTTTTTTTAAAAATAATTTGAATGTAATTAATAATGAAATCAAAAGTATAACGAATGCACACAATATACTAAAATATTAAAATAAGTAATAAACTAAAATAATAAAAATTTAGATATTTTTAAAAATGATTAAAATACTAAAAGGAAAGGTCAAATTAATAATCAATAATGTACAATTAAATATTCATTATAAAAGAGGAAATGTGTTTTTCCTAAACTATTCAATGAAACTTGCCTCATAAAGGTACATATCTAATTCACATCAGGATCATAAAATAATGAAACTTTATTTCCGGTTTAGCCAGACTTAATAACCAAAACAGCTTGATTAATACATAAATATATTTGGTAAGATTTGATTACCAATGATATTAGCAATATCTTTATTTTTTACAGAAATAAATTATTCTTTCCTCATGAAAAAACATGAATTCAATAACCTTAACAAAAATTATAAATTAAAAAATGTATGGAATTGATATATAACTGAAAAAATCAATTTATGCACCTAGATCTGAACTTAATGTTTCATTGTTTACATCTGTAAAATATGTGCGGATTTTAGAGAATTGTGGATTTTAGGAGTGCAGATTTGAGGGAGTCTACTGTATATATTTTTAAACAATTTTAATATTTTTTTCTTAATTAAAAACACTTTATCTTGATATTTAAAAGTAGTGGACATTTCTTTTGTCTCTATACCATAGAAGAGGTTTTGAATTTGAATGTTTTTAACTATGCAGGAATCTGAGAAGAAATTGGGTCTTTTAAAGAACCCTTCACAAAAGTTTTCATTTCAAAACAGGATTCTTCACAAAGTTTTTCATCAGAAAACAGAGCCCTTCATAAAACTATTCATCTCAAAACAGTACCCTTGACAAAACATTTCACCTTAAAAAAGGACTTTTCACAAAATTCTTTGGTTTATAAATGGACTTTTTCTAATTTTTTCCAGCTCTAAATTAAACCTTTCACAAATCTAATCATTTAAAAGCCAAATCTGACCAGTCACTTTTACATATAGTTCATTAAATTAGGACTAGGTATTTCACAAATGTAAAAAAAAATCTGTTCACAATTTCACAAAAACAGTCAATGTCCTGCGAAGAGAAAATTGTGACTGAGATGAAGTTTCAATTTGCCTCTCTCCCCAATCACTATTTCTCTTTGCAACAGGTGTCACAAAATTGAAAAGTGTAAAAACACAAATATATTCAATATTATACAGACTTGTTTTTATTTTTTTTTAATTTATTTTTTTTTAACTTTAAAAGGTTTAATTTTAACAAATAATATAAAAGAACATTTCACTTATGCATATTGGCAAAGAGGAGCTGGAAAACATACATGGAAAAAATGTATCTAACAGTACAGTGTAACCCCTTTTAGATACCATGAAAGAAGCAACATGCTATTTTGAGAATGTATGTTTTTTTTTTTTCATAAAAAAAAAAAAAAATCCCAATATGTATATAATTTTTTTACAAAAGAAGCAAATGATGATGGTAGTATTTATTTGACGCCCCCTGCTTTGCATGGCCCAGAAAACAGGACCCTGAGAGGAAAGTCTGGACAGATCTTCGTTACGTATTAACCCTCCAAGCTCCTTGCAAAAGGGTAAAATTGTAATGTTGTTTTCTTAACATTTTGTTTTAAATGTTAAGAAAATATGATTCTTTCAACATTATAAAAAAAAAAAAAAAAACTTTATTATAAGCATGAACGTAATCCTCCAGAGTATGAATTATTCTCCAATGTATTGAAAATTAATTAAATCTATAGAATTATAGTGTTTTAAATATTGCAGTGAAAACTGGAGCTTAGTATATGGAATATTACGTTCCAAATGCTTAAAGGGCATAGAGGTTGATCGATATGGAAAAACATATAAACAGAGCTCTCGCTTCGAGTCCATATAAAAACAGAAGTATTCAATGTAATTAATTTAAACTTTCTGATATTTTAAAGGTATGTTTCTAGTTTTATAAAAATATAAAATGAAGTACTTCAATGTAATATAATAAGATATATAGCAAAATTTATGTAACACAATTTTCGAAAAAAAAAAATTATGTGTTATATCATCAACACCAAGATATCTTAACGTTGAATTGACATAAAAACCTAATTTTTGCTTTAAAATGATCCGGAAACATTACTCTATAGAATGAATTAATGATATAACTATAACTCAAAAACAACATTATTAAAAATACTCTCAAGTTTGAAAATTGAAAAAACTCCTAAAAAATACAACTTTTTTAAAATTAAAAATACTCAAAATATTAAACTATTTAAACAATATTAATTCATTCTATAGATAATGATGTTATGCGCATGCAAAAAAAAAAAAAAAAAAAAAAAAAAAAAAAAAAAAAAAAAAAAAAAATAAGCCATTCCATCAAATAGTTTTTTAGCTCACAGGCTATCAAAGCCTTAGAGCTTATGTGCCCGCCCGTTCTGTATGTATGTTCGTACGTAACGCGATAACTCATGATAAAAATATCCGATCCACTTGAAATTTTGTACATAAGTATATCCTGATAAGGCGCTTCCCTGATTAGTTTTTGGAGTTCATTCGATATGTATAAGAAGGTTAACGGGGGGCTCATGCCCCTCCTCTTAATTGATATAAATGGGTTTTTCATGCAGAATTAAGTTTTCGTTCAAAATTTAGATATAGGATCATTCTGATGGGGCGATTCCGTGACTGTTATTAGGTGTTCATTGAATAAATATAAACAGGAGGAACAGGGGTTCTAATGCCCCTCCCCTTAATTTATATAAATGGGTTTTTGAAGCAGAATTGTCAGATTTGATTCAAATCTCTGAATAGTTTTGGAAGTTTAATGGTTAAGTATAAAAGAAGGGGATAACTCTTCTTAAATTATATAAATGCTAAATGGGTTTTTATTAAGAATTATCCGATTTGCTCTGAATTTTGGATATAGATTTTTTATATGATAAAGCATGTCCTTGATAGTTTAGGAGGTTCAATGATCAAGTATAAAAAAAAGAGGGGAGAGCTGTTTCCCCTTATTAATTTTTTTTTCGAACGGAATTAACCCTTGAAAATATAAGGCTGTAATGTACACTCAGTATGTGTAGCCTGTAAGCTCAATGCCATCAGTTTAACTGGGCAATATTCTGTTTATTTAAAATCTTGGTGTTAGTCGTCAAAAATCAAATTTTGAGAAAACGCGACTTAAAGTTGAAATTATATGGGTGCAGCTATGAAAGTGTTGATACATAAATGCTTATAACTCCGTTAAAAATGCAAATATTTTTATGCGGCTTTTTGCATTGAGTTAAGAATATAAGAATTAATTGAATAATCAAACTAGATTATAAAAAAAATCAGTTTTTTGAAAAGTTTTCAACCCCTGAGCCCCTTTAAAGGGTTAAAGAAGAAAAAAGTATTTTCTACAGGGGTTAAAATGGAAAAATCTACAAACAAGAACACTATTTCAAAATTATTTTTGACTATGAAATATTTTTTAGAGAATATATTTTACATCTAATCATGTAAAACAATTCTTAAATTGCTAAAGAATAAGTTACTGAGAGCACAATTTTTGAGCAGACCAGATGTTATTACCAAGACGGTTATCTAAGTGAAAAATGCTTGCTTGTTGTCGGCCCCGCTAGCTTAAATGGTAAAGCATTGGCACAGTAAGCCAAGGATCTAAGTTCAATTCCTGGCCTGTGCAATTTTTCGAAATATTCAATTCATATGATAGTTTTATTAATCAGTTTGATTGTGTTAAAATTATAATATATCTATGTACCTATCATTTATATGGAGTTCCTTTGCCTGTAATTTATTCTGTTGAGCTGTTTAAATAACATACCAGATGTCATTACCAATAAGGTTACTTGAGTGAAAAATGCTCTCTGATTGTTAGCCCAGTTAGCTTAAGCGGTAAAGCATTGGCCTTGTAAGCGAAGGATCTAAGCTCAATAACCCATCTGGGATAATTTTCCACTCAATTGGAAATATTCAATTTGAATGATAGCTTTACCAATCAGTTTGTGTTAAAATTATAGTATAGAATTCAAATAAGTTGAATTTATATAAAAATTATGAAATTTGTTAAAAAAAATTTTGTCACTATAGTTGACAGCATAAATGCACATGCAATAAAAATTTTGCTTAGGTCATTTTAATTTTGACTTGTAAGCTACTCAAAGCGCACAATCACTCCCTTATTGAGCAGAAATAATTTTTAAAAAATTCTAGGTAAGTGAAATAGGTTTTTTTTTTTCATTTTTCATAAAATGTATGCTTTTCAAATCACAGTTTTGGCAATATATTTTTTAATTTCATGTTTAAAAATAAGCTTATTTTGATTATCAGCATCTTAATTTCTGCACTTTAGTGTAGTTTCTCCTCCTAGAGGTTACAGTTCAGGATGACAAAATGCAGAAAGACGCCAAGCAGGGATGAATTGCACAATTGCACCTCATTATAAAAACATATAGAGAGATCATAATGATTATGAATTATCACGAATACTCAGGGCATAAAATAACATAGAAAGTAGGCGACACTAGTGTCGCCCAGTACCAAGATATTGTCGCCCAGTGACAGATGATGGTGCCGAAAATTTTTTAATATAAAACATGGGAATAACATAAAACTGATTCTAAGAAATGAAATTGAATTTTCTATGCACAGCCCGATTAAGGTTGTGCGGGGCCCAAGGCCACCTTTTAGGGGGCCCTTCGCAGCAAAATAGTTTCTGTAATTTTTTTTTTTTTGGGGGGGGGGGGAGCATAGGGAATGAGGATATTATTAGATATTACGATACAGTTGCAAAGTTAACCAAAATACTTTTGATTTTTAAGAAAATAATTGCGGAAATTTTAAGACTTTTTAAAAAATATTTTACTCAATTTGGGGCCCCTAGCAGCAGTGGGCCCAAGGCCACGGCCTTATTGGCCTGAGCGGTAATCAGATTCTGTTTCTAAAAGAATTTAAACTGAGTAAGCGAAGAACAAAAGCTCTCATAGATTCTGCCATGATTGTATTTGATAACTTTGTTCATGAGAATAACGCAAAAAATAATTTGGCAGTTTTAACTATAAATGGGCGAACTTTAAACAGAGGCAAGAACAGCGGTTACTAGATTCTTATGAAACAATATTTGGATAGAGACTTGCTTTGGGCGTCGTGCGTTTCTAACAGGTCCGACTTGGCTATGTCTCATTTGGAATTATCAGTTATCAAAGTTCAGCATTGGAAATTACTACACTTTATTGAGTTTCTGCCCCACTTTTTGAAAAATAGAAGGAACAGAAAACTAAAATACCTTTAGTTTTCCTGCAATTTTTTTTTTAAGTTTGTGGAATACTTAAGAATCTTATGATAGAAAAATTCTCTCACGCAAAGTATTATGAATTCAAAATTCAAGAAGCCTCAACCTGTGTTCCTTTGATTATAGATGGAAAATAATAAATAAGAACACCTGACTTGCCTAATGTCTGTATCTTAAGAAGCACTTGTGTAAAACTTTAAAAAGTCAGTTAGAGGTCTTATATTATACTGCCTGATTTAAAATTCATATAGAATTGTTAAAGAAACTTATTTATGAATACTTTGATTCTTATCAAAAATGGATGTCATCCCGGTGTATGCGAAGTACAGTCAGCGAAAATAAATGCAGCACTAAGGAAAACAGTGATTCGGATATTGAAGATAATTCTCACAGATATAAATTCAACAACTCACTAATTTCCATCAAGAGATGCTGATCTGCAGAGAAAAAAAAACTGCAAGTTGTAAAGAATCTGTTTCCAAAATATTGGAAGACGTTCAAATAAGCATCTCCAATGGGCTAAATGTTTTCTTAAATGTAAGAAAACACAGGTTGTTAGTGCAGCCCGTCTTGATGTTTAGATCTTTTTTGGTAAAGAATAAATCACTGAATTTACTGATGATGTAATGACTTTCTATGAAGTTGAATGCATCTATGAAGCTATGCATCCATCTCATCGATAGCAAGACTGTATTACAACTTAAAACGTTTCAACCTCACTATATTTTTAATAAGTTGGTACAGTCATGTGTTTATTTGACACCTCAAAGAAAAAAAAGAGTTTCGTTCATACATACAATACTTAATTGCAGCAAAGACACTCACAACAAACTATCAAAAGAAGCCTTAAAATCAAGGATGTCCATTGCTCATAATAGTACTGGGACAGGTCTTTATGAACCAAAGCCTGTTATTGCAAGATTTCTAGAGAGCAAAGAAAGAAGGAGAAAGCCTCCAGACACCAAAATTTATGAGAATACTGAGTTTGTTAAAAATATTTAGCTAAGAGAATAACTTGCAAAAAAAACTCCTTATCGATTGCAATTATTATTGTAGAATTTTGAAAACATAACATTTTTAGACGTAAAGGAAAAATCGTTTCCTATCCTGCATAATTCCACTATTTGTATTAAAAAATTTGATCCACAATAATTAGTATTGCATCATTTTGGATATATTTTATCGAGAGAGTTTGATATTTTAAAACAATAAGGGGCTCTGTTCACCTACGAACTATACTCGTCAACCAAATCACCTCTAAAAATCAGTTAATTTGATCAATCATAAAAAAATAATAATAATGGAAGATTAAGTTATATTTAAAAAAAAAATCAGTGGTAATCGGTCTATGAACGGGCATTCAGAATTCCGTTTCATGGAGGAGGTATAAGGCCGAATAAGTTGCTGTTAATGTCTGTTTTCACGTTTGATTAAATAAGATTATTTAAACATTTCAGAATCAGCTAAAATAAATTTAATTTAGTCAACAGAGTCTTAGTTTCTCTGTATTATTTAACAATGCTATAAGCTAATGAGTTTAAATAAGTGATTCTTAAATGAAACGTTTTAAATCTGACGTAATTTTCACCAAACATTTTTTTCTTTTTGTAATATTTACGCGAAAATATTTTTACCATTAGAAAAGAGATATTGTTATTTTGGACTGTCTTATTATTTTTTTTTATCTAACGTAATTTATCTATTTACGACTTTTAACGCATATTAATGAATTTAATATTGTACATTTTTCTTTTTCTTTTAAAACTCACGTGTAAATATAGAGTTGAGTCTCTCTACAACGAAACTCCATACATCGAATTTCTTTATATAATGAATTTTTAGTAGGGACGGTTCCCTTTTCCCATGATTACATTAAAAACAGTTTCTAAATAGCGAAATATCTATCTCCCTATAACGAATTTTTTCATAAATTGATCTTTATTTATTCAGTTTTTAAAAAGCTTATAAAACATGTGGAAACAATTTTTTATCACTTATTCTTGATTTATCGTTCGCATCCTTCTCCAAACAGTGTCAGTTGGATTCTTATGCATATAAGAGCGGGATCAATGGAGGAAATTGAAGAAAAAACAATTTGCAATTGATCCAAAAAGGTCGGATTTTCTGTACTGAGGATTTTCTGGATTCTGAGGACGAAGAATACGCGACTTGAGCAGACTCAAAAGAGAAATGGAAATTAATTAAGGAACGTGAGATTCGAAGAAAATGTTGCTCTCTCTGGTTTTTTGGAAGTGGATGACAATCTCACTATTTCACAGCATCCTACTGATAATGATATTTTAAGCAGAGTTATGGACAATGATGGTAAGATTGACAATGAGCATAAGAACGAAAATCTACAACAAGAGAAAAAACAACCACGCAGTGAAATGATGTGTTCTTTTGATCTTATTAGAAGAGGACTTCAAATAGAGGGAAATGCTCCCTATACAATTATTTATTCCTCGCTAAAATATGAACATTTTTACGAAAGTTCAGCAATTTTTAAATCAAAGCAACAAAAAAATTACAGATTTCTAAAATTAATATAAGTCTTCTTTATTTGATTTGCATTAAGCTTTCAAAAAAATGTCGGTTCTCTTTTTTGAAACTATTTAAATAAATAAGAAATCGAATATTAGGTTAATATTTAGAGTTAAACATTTCAAATTCCTAATTAAACAGATAAAAAAATAATATTTGCTCAAAATTTTCACATTAAATAGGAATTTAAATGTCATTCTCTATACAACGAATTTCTCTATATAACGAATTTTTTACTGGAACAATGGATTTCGTTATATAGAGACTCGACTGTAGTTTTATGCTGTAATTTTCAACATTTTTCTGCTTTTAATGCATAATAGTCATTTAAATTTAATTTGAAAGTTTTTCTATTTATAATAATCACGTGTCAATAAATTATTAATTTGAAGGAACTTTTATTCTTTGCATTGTTTTATAGTTGGCAATAATTTAAAATAATTTTCTTTTCTAAAATATGTAAAAAATATCTCTCGAAATGCTACTAATTTGAATTTAAAATGGAAATATATCCTCATAAAATGAGTCAAATTAAAAAAATAAATGCAGTCGGCACAATGGAAACGTTTAATATATAAAATGATTAAATTCTTATGTATAGTTTTTGCTCCTATAAAACCTTTTCAATGGAACAGTTTTGACCAACTTTAAAATTAAATATCTTTTAAAATAATTATTCGATTTTCAAACTATCTAAACCAGCGTATTTATCAAGCATTTCTCTATAAAACCACAAATTTTCATATTTTTGTATGTAATAGCTCTTTTAATATTAATGAAGAAAGACGTCTTGTCACAAAAAAAAAAAAAAAAAAAAAAAAAAAATCAATGTCAGAGGCGGTGACAGCGTTAATTCTTTTTTTTTTTTCAAGAATAGACAGATTAAGGGTGTACTTCGATTTAAACTGCTTATTTTCCGATTTATTTTTAAATTTATTTTTTCTCTCATATGCATCAAACTGGCAAATTGTCTTATTTAAAAGGCACGCAAGGTGCCGTGATTGTCGATTCTTTGATAAATGCAGAAAATATTGCAAAAAAAGCAATCAAAAATGGCATTTTGAACTGATTTTTCCGAAGCGGGAAATCTGTGAACGAAAAAAGGGTTATACTGAGAACGTAATTGTTTAAAAATCAAATTCTAATGAATTGAGCTTAAAATGACATAACACGGTACCTTATACGTCTCTTAAAAAATCTCCTCAGTAGGTTTCATGTTTCTACTTTTTAAAATGTGTCTGAAATTGCATCAGAAAATTTCGAGCTGCTGAAAGTGGAAAAGCGTTTTTTCGAATACACCCTTAAGACATAATATTTTTTCATCTTTAGTTCTACTCTTTGCGAAGTGCAGTAACTTGCAAAAGTCAAAAGATATTTAACCACCATAAGAATCATTGATTTGGTATCTTGGAAAACGTTAAAAACGTTAACATGATATTTATCTGTTTCATGGCTTTGAAACACCAAAAGGAATATGTTTTCATGATTGGTTCTACTTTGATTCTAAATCTGTAGTTATAATACTATTTCATTGAAAAATATTTAATGATTCAAGTTGAATTTACTTTTCAGAATTTATTCAAGTGTCTATTTACTTAATTAGTCTGACTTATTATGGTTATGAACAACAATCAAATGTACAACTAATAAAGACTAACATTTTAACATGAATTCAGATGATAATTTATCACTTAATGCATAGCTGCCAACTTTTACGCATTTTCGCTACCACTAAAATTGTACAGAGATTTTCCATTTGTTTAATCATTAGATTTCGATGATTAAATAAGACAATATTTACTATAAAATTTTTGTGATAGGAAAAACGCGTAAAAGTTGGCAGCTATGCTTAATGTTTTAATTAGGCATGCTAATTTGATAGATTGGATCTATTATTTGGTCCATTACTAACATCAACGATTACGAATTTGTCTAAACTGAGAATGCAGTCTTTTTTATGTTACCTACCTATAAATTGCGGGGTTTACATATTTGGGTGATTCTCAAAATAGGGGACGATTTCAAAAATGAAATCTTAAAAAAATTAATGTTAGCAAAATTTCTGAAAAAAATATGTGTTGTTAATATAGTATTAGGTATACTTTACATGTAGTCAGCAGAGCTAAATATTTAAAAATTAACTTAAAAAAATAATTAGTATTTTTTGAGCCATGCTAATGACAAAACGAATTGTATGGAATAAATATATTATGAAATTTTTATTTTCTTCCTGTTTAAATATTTTTTTTCTATATTTATTAGCCTTCTTTTTCAGCAAATGGTTTCCATTTTTACATATATACATATAAGGAGAATAAAAACATTACCAAAGAGCAAACTTTGTTACATGAGCAACATTCTGACACTAACGATGTAAGAAGCTGTCTTAGTGATTTTCCTACAGATTTAATGCACATTTTAGGGATAATAAATGTAATACCTAAATTTATACGTAAAATTAAACTTTATAAAGGATACAATATAAGCACTGGTTACATTTATGTACATAGGAGTCTTTAGCATGGACAGAAAAACCATGCTAATGACACTGATATCTGCCCATGCTAATGACAAATTTTAATTTAAATAAGATTATGAGCCATAATATAATCACAATGCAATATTCCTTTCTGGGGCTTTTTAAAACACAAAAGTTCTATGCAAATAAATAAAATAAAAAATTTAACTATAAATTAAACATGAAAATTATTATCCATTCTAATGACATACAATTGATGTAACCCCCTAATATTCAACTTCTGTTCTTAAAATACAATACATGCTTCCATTTTCTGGCTGGTTTAAAATGACTACTTGTTGCCATGGATAAACTTTATATTTTCAAACTATTGTCATATGTGAAAATGAAATTTTGATTAATAACCAGCTGTTTTAGTATGATCTTGTTTTGAAAATCGAATATGGAGGACAAACTTTAATTCTTTTTTTATGTACTATAATTTTATTTTTTAAAAGAAATTTATTGGATAAATCCTTTCCTTGATTAATTTAAAGAAAGAATAACATTTGTTTTATTTTATAAACATGATATTAACTCTTGAAAAAGCTAGTATATATAAGGCACAGCTGCTGTGGACATCCATGCTAATGACATTTTGAACATTTATTCTGTTATTTTAAGGTGTTTTTAACTAAAAAGTGAGTAATTCTTGAGTGCAAATAATGAATAATATTAAGACAAACATATCTAAATATAAAAACATGATAGAAAACCTCTCAATTTTTTTTATATGCCGAAAGACATAAATTGTCCCCTATTTTGAGAATCACCCATTTACATTATTCAATGAAAATTATGTAGTTCATTAAGCAGCAACAGATGTACAATAAACATAACTAATAAAGTACAGAAGTTTGCCAGTCATTCAGTACTCTTATAATTTAGTTTTCTATTACCACAGGTGAAAAGGAAAATTATCAACATTTTTTTGGTACAAAAGACCAAACCAAACCTATTGTCGCCCAGTGAAAATTTTTTAAAATATGCTCTGCGAATACTTCATTTTTAAGCAAAACAGTAAGGCTTATAATTGATATAAAACTATAAATTTCTGATATGTTACAAAGACAAAGCAATTTCATGTTAAATTATTGTAATATTTAATGAGCATTTCATAAAGAATTGTTACACATATTGAACTCACCAACTGCTAGTGAAAAAAAGTAGTCCAATATATCTGTGGCTTCTGGCAATAACCAGGTAAGGCACATTTTTAATATTTTGAGTAATTAACATTTAAAGTTTTCAAATGTATTTTTACCATTACTTATTATAAAATATATTAGAACTTAATAATTTTAACTGCATTCAATTAGGACATTAGAACCTTTTTTTTTTTTACAAAATAGTTATATTTGGCAAAATATATAATAATTATGGCTTTTATTTATCTGAGAACCATTTAAAAAAATTTTCAATTTTTAAATGAAAATTTATAGGCGTCCTATGACGGGAAGTATTTGATTTTCATTTTTCAGTACTATGGCAGATGAAAATATTCTTTTAAAGTTACATTTCCCCAAATTATCTCAATTTTTTTCAAAAATGTGCCTTACATGGTTATTACCAGAAGCCACAGATTTATTCTTTGTTGTAATAACAATAAAATAATGCTACAAAACAGGGATAACAAACTATTTAATTAATGTTTTGTAATAAATATCAGTGTAATTAAATTATGCTTTGGATAACAAAACAGACAAACAAAAATCAAAGATAGCATAATAAAATTATATCTTTGTGACCAATTCATAGTAAATGATAATGCCAATGAAAAATTATAGAAAATAAATAAAGTAACAGTGGCTATATATATTTTTTATAACCATAGTACATAACAAAAAGTTAACATTGCCACTCTCCCTAAAGATGCTTTTTTATAAATTATACGCAGTGGCAGCTCAAGACTGGCTTTTTAAGGCAGCCCATGCATGACTTGAACTTTTAAACTGTCAGTAAGAAATCACCTTATTTAACTCATTTGGACGCACACTGGTTCTCATAGATCCAGGCGTTTTTAAATTGTAATGTAAAAATAACCTCCAAACAGTGAAAATGGGTCAGTCAATCAGTATCTGTTCCCAGGGTCATTCTTTTTTTGTACCTTAGAATGTTAAAATTGTGGGAAGATATTTTGGGTCAAAAAATTGGATATCCAAGCTTCAGAGACCCCGTGCACACTTTTGCATTTATATTTTTACTGAAATTCAAAATGTATTGTTATTTGTGTTATAAAGATTAAATGAAACATTTGGAAAAATTATTTCCTGAAATTTCAACAGATGAAGAAACGACGAATTTAAAATAAAGATGCAGATATAACTGATGCGGAGCAGTTAATTCATGAATCCTTTACAGAAGTAGTTGATTTAGAAGGATGAATTAAATAAATTTAAAATTAAAAGCCTCCAACAGGAAAATATGTCACATATGCCCTGTTGCAAAGGATAATGTATAAAATATGTAGAAAAAAAATGCATGCAGCAAACACAGCTCCATTATATGCAATTTGTGTCAATAGTTTTTATTTCTGAAATAAAGCTTTTGAATTTTATGCAACCAATTTATATGCAAGTATTTCATAAACATCAATAACATTAATTATAACTGTAGTGACAATTTAACAGTATTATATAAAAATTCTAGCATTTTTTTCATATTAAAATGTATTTTAAATACATACAATAAACAATAATAAAAAAAAAATACATATTTCTTCAATTTTTAGATTTTTATTTCTTTTTTACCAAGCATATTTTCTCATTATTTTTATTTTATAAAATGTGGCAGCAAAAGCTATATGTTAATTGAGAGTAATAATGTGTTTTTAAAAGAAAAATATTTATGGGTCTCTGAGATGCACCGTACATGTTTGTTTTGCTATTAAGGGCACACATTGTCCCGAGTCAATAGTAGAATTTGTGATTAAAACAAGCAAAGCTTTCTACTAAAAAGTAGTGTAACAAAATAGTGTAAAAGTATGAGTCAGGCAAGTAAAAATCCAGTCTCAAGCTGTCACTGATTACTTCATTGCTTATATTTTTATCCTATAATATAATACTAGATGGATTTTCTAAAAATGTCTTCAAAGTTTGTAAAAAGAGTCCTGCAACTTGCTCATCAATTATGCTGCAGTCATATGACAAAGTAACATTCATTTTCTGGACAGGCTTACTGCCTTCAGCAACTAATCTGGTTGTTCCAACAGCTAATATACCACACTGAGGTGGATTAATAACAGCAGAAAATTCTGATATTCCATACATACCAAGATTTGAAATAGTAAAAGAACCTCCTTGAAATTCTTCTAATCGTAACTTACCTTCCCGAGCTTTAGCAGCTAAAGCTTTTACAGAATCAGATATTTCAGGTATACTTAAGTAATTTGCATTTTTCACAATTGGTGTAATCAGACCATTTTCTGTAGCAACAGCAACTGATATATCAACAGTTTCTAATAAAACAGCAGAACCACTGGACTTTACAACATTCATTTTAGGTACCTTGCATAAAGCAGAAGCTACGCTTTTAATAATAAAGTCATTTACGGAAACTTTAATACCATCTTGTTGCAAACTTTTTCTCATACTCATCACTTTATCAATACAACAATCAACACTAACATAAGCATGCGGAATTGTACTCTTTGCTTCACTTAATCGCTTAGCTATAGTTTTTCTCATTGAAGTTACAGGTAAATCTATATAAGGAGAACCATCAGGAACTTTCATTATTTGCTTTTTGGTTACTTCTGTTTGGATAGGAGCAGCTTCAAATGCACGAGGTTTAAGGTTATTCTTATTTACATAGTTCAAGACATCAGCTTTAAGTATATTATGTTGGGGACCTGAAGCAGATAGAGCAGAAAAGTTTATGTTGTACTCTTCTAAAAGCTTTCGAACAGATGGACCAAGCAATTTTGGTACATCTTGATGACTAGAATGGGAAACAGTTGGTGTAGTTTGTACTATCTTTTCAGGTTCTAGTTTTTTACTTACTGGTTTAGGTTCATATGTACTTCCTTCACTACCTATTACAGCTATAATTTCACCAAGTTGAACGTTCTTAGAATCTTCAGGCATTAATATTTTTAATAGAATTCCTTCTTCTTCAACTTCTAATCCAACAATAGCTTTATCAGTTTGAATTTCGCAAATAACATCACCGGGAGATATTTGATCGCCTTCTTTTTTTAACCATCTTACAATAGTGCCTTCAGTCATTGTTGGAGATAAAGAAGGCATCTTTATTTCAATAGGATCATCAAAACGAATGCTTGAACAATGAATTAGAGCATTAAATCTATTAAATTTACCTCCTACATGCCTGTTAAACAGCGATCTTTTGCAGATTACTGCAAACGTTCCCAAACGAGAAGTCATTCTTTACTGAAAGTTTGAAAATCAACTGTCCATAACTACTATAGTGCATAAAATACGATCCAAAAACAATTCACAGAGCAGAAATAACTTAAACATTGAACACTGAGTTCCAATGTTTATAGCAAATAACATCTGAGAGGTCACCTGCCGGTGCGACAAAAAATGGCCTTATTCTTTTTCGTGATTTTCCAATAAAATATCATCTTACTTTTGTAGAAGAATCTGATTGGATGAATTTTCTTTGTTTCTGTGACGTCATTAAAACTACTCTTGACTAAAATCCACACCAGATGACGCTGCTGAGTCGGAAAATAAAACTGGAAACTTTGAAAAAGTACCTTTGTAACAAAGTTAAAGGTGTTAGCTACCCTAACCGCATAGATGGTATAAGTAAACATACCGCAGAGTCAGGCTCTGCTCGCAGCCTTCGGTACACTGTTAATAAAATAAAGAATAGGGGAGAGTGGGGATACTTGAGCATAGGGGATACTTGAGCCACCCCTATTATCTCTACAGTTGATTAATTTTTCTTTCTAAAACTGCCAATATGATAACATATTTATAGTTCTGAACATGTAAAAAAGAAATCACACATCTTGGTACCATTTTGAAAGTATAGTGATTAATAGTTGTCTTTTCCCTATCTGAAAAAAATATTTGGGTGCATGGTTTTTTTGTTTTTTTGTAATCAAAGTTTTGTTTAAAGTTGCAACTATATACATACATTCAATAAGCATAATTTCAATTGTATTTTGAGTCTAAAATAGTTCTAATTGCTGCATGCTTTATTTAGTAAAACTCTGGGAAACAAAAATAGTGATAGTGGGGATACTTGAGCCAATGAGAGTGGGGATACTTGAGCCATGTCTTAACCATCCTCACTAGAAATTAAACATGGGTGAAACAAACAAAAAATAAAATTCCATCCTTATATTCACTAATAGATATTTTTCTGGAGAAAAGAGAGAATAATTTTTCATTTTATTTTTTTTTCTTAAAAAAATAAAGACCTAAAAATGTTTAAAAATGCATATTTTTTAAATGAAAATGTCTATTTTATTTTTCGATTTGTTCGATTTGACAAACGACCAAAATTCGAACAAAATAGTCTGTCTAGATAAATGTAAACATAGTTTTCAATTTAATTTTCATTAAATGAAAATAACTTTTTAAAACGGTTTTACAGGCTATAATCTCTAATACTTTAATTAGTTAGGTCCAACATAATAAAATATTTATTTTTTAATATAACATATTAAGATTAGTATTTTATATTGAAATCGTAACCTCTGTTGCTGTAACTTTTTTTTTAACTAAGAAAATTGAAGAAAAATTGGTAAAAAGAGCGCACAAAAACAAGAAAAGCAACAAAAATCCCAGTTCAAACTTACCTACATGGAGCCAAAGAGGAAGACAAAATCTTTTCCTGTGAAATCAAAAAAGTGTTTGAAATAGTAGAATGATACATCTGGCTTAAATTCCGACAGCTACTAAACTAAAAGCATGAGTTCGACAATATCATTAGAGGAAAATTCTGTCAATGATGGTGATGATGTGAAAGAAAACCTTCTATTGATGGTTGGTTACTAATAAAATATGCCAGAAAGAAAACTGTAAAAATATTTGTTGGATAAGTGCTTAATATTTTGAAAATGAAATTTGCAAGAAGAATTGCAGATTCCAAATTTAAATGGCTCTGAACTGAGGATGTTTCTACCGTCGTTATAACTGAGGTTCAAATTATCCTTCGACAACCAGTTTTAACGACAAAAAATGATCGTATTACTAGCTTTGTTTTCTTAATTGGTTTTGAAACACTTTACGTTTCATAATTTATCATTCTGTAAAATATTTGTGCAAAAATAAAGCGAAAAAAATTACTTTTGTAGGTATTTTTCCGTAGTGGCTCAAGTATCCCTTCACTATGGCTCAAGTATCCCCGCCATGGGGATACTTGAGCCATGATGTAAAACAAAAAATAAACATTTATTATGCATAGAAAAATAGTTCAAAATTTATTGAAAGTGGTTTTTAGTTGAAGGAAAAATATCAAATTTTCATTTTCAATATTTTATTTTATTCTAAAAAAATATAAAAATTTTAAAAAAAATAAAATTCAAAAAATGGCTCAAGTATCCCCATCTTCCCCTACTGCCCAGTTAAACTGATGGCATTGAGCTCACAGGCTACAAATACTAATTGTACATTAAAGCCTTATATTTTCAAGGGTTAATTCCGTTCGAAAAAAATTAAGAAGGGGAAACAGCCCTCCCCTTTCCTCTTTTTTTTTATACTTAATCATTGAACCTCCTATAGTATCAAAGACATGCTTTATCATATAAAAAATCTATATCCAAAATTCAGAGCAAATGAGATAATTCTTAATAAAAACCCATTTAGCATTTATATAATTTAAAAGGAGTTATCCCCCTCTTTTATACTTAACCATTAAACTTCCAAAACTATTCAGAGATTTGAACGAAATCTGAAAATTTGCTTGAAAAACCCATTTATATAAATTAAGGGGAGAGGCATTAGAACCCCTGTTCCCCCTGTTTATACTTATTCAAGGAACACCTAATAACATTCACGGAATCGCCTCATCAGAATGATCCTAATCTAAATTTTGAACGATAACTTAATTCTGCATGAAAATCCCATTTATATCAACTAAGGGGAGGGGCATGAGCCCCCATTCCCAGGCATGTAGCCAGGGAGCATATTTCAGATGTGTATATTGCTGGGACGATTACTGTTTCTAAACCAATAGGAGACCGTCATTATCACGGTCAAGTACACGCCCACACAGTTTGATTGACAGGAACTCGTGGACAATTGATCGTGTGTGTTTATTATTTATTTGTACTCGGATTGTTTGAATTTGAACTCGGTAATTAAAAATTAAAGGTACGAAAGATTTTTTTTTTTTTCAAAATGACTGAATTTTATTTACTTCAATTAGAAATTATACTTCCTCTGATCCTGAAATAAATAAATAAATAAATAAATAAAAATTAAAGTAAGAATTTTGCTTATACGGATATTTTCGCAGAATACTTTTTTTCCCATTTGTTTAATATATATATAAATCATTTTGGAATGAAATTTAGAATATTAAAAGGGTTTGAAATATTTTTTTTTTAAATGTCTTATTTATTAATAAAAGACAGCCTCCAATAATTAAAAAAAAAAAAAATCACCAAAGGACTCTCGGCCCGCGATGGACTCGAACCCATATCCTCCGGTTTCAAGCTCGACGCTCTAACCATTCAGCCAGTCAGCTTACTTTCATCCGCAACAGATTATCGTTATAATTAGCACCGTCGATTGTCCACGAGTTCCTGTCAATCAAACTGTGTGGGCGTGTACTTGACCGTGATAATGACGCTCTCCTATTGGTTTAGAAACAGTAATCGTCCCAGCAATATACACATCTGAAATATGCAGCCAGGGAGGGGGCTAAGGGGGCTGAAGCCCCTCCCGAAAGTTTGAAAATACAAAACTATCTATATAAAAAAAAGGGAAAAAAGTTTTGTTTGTTTTTATCTTCCATTACATTAAAATCAATTGCATTTTTAGCTGTAAAAATATCCATACATTGAATTGCAGTTACGTTAATACTTCATTATATCAGTTATTTGGATATATTGTTTTTTTAATAGGTATGTACCACTAAAAATATAAATTCTTTTTAAAAAGTAATTTTTACTGTCTTTATGCGCAGTAAAATTTGATCAAGTGTGATTTCTTATCATCAGTTTGACTAAGGAAAATTAAGTATAATACACATACGGCATAAGAAAGGTCACGAAAAATAAGGAAGACTATTTTCTACATGTTTCAGTCGTTGGAAAAAGGCTACATGTTTTTCTTTAAACATATGCAATTAGATTATCACAAACCATTATGTTATTTTAACAAACAAACGTTAGATTTCTTCAGGAAAATAGAAGTAGAGAAGTAGAAGAAGTAGCAGTTGTTGAGTTTTCAAAGAGCTCCAGGAAAAGAAGAAATTAGAGCAGTTCTTGGACTAATACTTGAAACAATCTTATTTTGTTCAGAAAGAAATAGCCACTGACCACGATGATGATCCTCTAAATTTAGAAAAAAAAAAATATCGAATTCAGAAAATATTTCGAAAAACATTGGAAGATTTCTTCAACAGCTGGAGCTTTTTTGGCAGTCAGGGAGAAGAATAATTTTCTCATAAGCTTAAGCTTGTCTGTTTGTCAGAAGGTTTTCTGTCTGACAATGATAATAAGTTCTTAAAAAAAGTGATATAATATTGTTTGTTTGTAACCCATACTAAAGATGCCTAATTGATTTTACATAAATATGCAGAAAAATGAAGTAGAAATTATTTGTGAGATTTTATTGTACTTCAAAACTTCGGGAACACATCTTCCAAACTGAAATAAAGATCACAAAACTAACATTTAGACAGACAACAGGTACAAACCTTCAAATTACATTCACTGACAAGTATTACAATATCCCGGTCTTATTTCCCCATGTAGAAAGTCTTATTCAAAATTTAAATTATCGATTCATTTCGAATGAAGACATTCTAAGAGATTCCCAGTTACATCTTCCAGGATGGAAGAATTCACTGAAAAAGGCAAGCAAATTAGAGAATCCGATGCAATATTTTCAGGATAAAGTGTCAATGTAGCAAATGAAAGCTGAATATAAATAAGGGTGTAAACAAATTGCTAATGTTGACAACAACACAGAGGTTTTAAAAGTTTTAGTAATGTAATGTGACGTATTACGATAAAATCAAACACTTGCTGACAGTTTTGGTTGAAAACCGAATAACAACTGTCAGTGCTAAAAGATATTTTTTGGCAATGGTCGATGACAGATTGAGTAGCTTTTCCATGATTTCCATTCTTTGCGAAATTTCAGAAGATCTTGATAAGTCAATCGGCATCATGGCTAAGAAGAAATTATGATGATTGCTTCTGTTGCACTAGAAAGCAGTGTTGAATTATTGCTCCCCCGGAGCAATGAGATGTCTCACCCCGAAAAAATTGTGATATTGTGTTTTCAGTGGTCAAAAAGTACAATCCCCCCCAGAGCCCCAAAATCCCTCCCGGAGAAAAGTTCCTGAATTCAACACTGCTGGTAAATTTATTTTACCAAGAGTACCATTTATAATTATTATAATCAGAGAATGTGAAATACAAACATAATTTCTATAATTACATATGACTGTAGCAATTATTTAAAAAAAAAAAAATAATGCCTGTAATTTATTTCATTTATGTATCAATAGTTTCAAGATCTCGCTCTCGTAATGTCAGATTCTCGCACGTTAACATTAATCCTGTGTTTTAAATCAATGCATAATTTTTGTTTACATTCGAATATTTTACGTTTTTTTTTTTTTTTTTTTTGGATAGGGGAAAGGGGGGAGGCACACGTTTGAGCAATTTTTTAAAAAATCAGTTCATTTCTTATTTGAATTATATTTTTTGCATTTTAAGTATTACATAATAAAAACAATGCATTTCTTCATCATATGAACCAGATATTAAAAGTTTTCCATATAAATTAAAAAAAAAAATGTGAGGATTTAAAAAGCTGAAATATTTCTGTTCAAACCTGCCCCATGTAGGGGTGGCTTTGAACAAGTAAGGGGTACCTTACCTTTAAATAAATGAATAAAATATGAAAATATTGAGAGTTTTTTGCAACGCTGCATATCTTTCAGGAATATAAAGTAATATGAATAAAATTTAATAACTATATTTTATTGAAACTAATAATTTTTCTAATATTTAACCAAACTTAAATCCATTAAAGTTGATGTCAAAAATCATTATTGAAACAACACAGAATGTCTCTCCAGTTATGTTTAGTTGAGAAAACATTTTTAAAATATCCCTGTAATATACCAATATGATATCTGATGCTTCTGGAAAATTAAAATTTTTTATTCACACTTTTTATGAAAAAATCTGAAAATTCCATTTTGTCTAGTACGAAAGTACTAGTAATTCCGTAGTTTGGAAAAGAGTAAATGAATGAGTATAGGCTTTGTTAGACAAACCTACTAAGCCATGAATCATTACTGTGCATCCGGACTTTGCAATTATCAAATAAATGAATGCCATCATCAATTTAGGTTTGAAACTTCCAATCGCTGATACATCCAGAGACTGTAATACATGTGTGAAGTAAGGAAGGATTTTTAACAGTATAAGTTCATGTTCTTTGATATTCTTAATTAACCTCTTTTCACATAATAAAAATTCCAAAAATAGTAATATTTAGGTATACCAATAACTCTTTATTTCATAGTTTTAGATGTTCAATGGTGCCCCATCACATGGAGTTCAACATTACAATTGTTTACTCAATTCGGCTGAAGAATTTGAATAAAACAAAGCTTATAAACTAAAGATTAAATCTTTGTTTAAGTGTGGAACAATAAATCAAAATTTTAGGAATACAAAATTTTGAACAAAAATCTTACAACGTTATTTGCTTAAGTTTAGATTTAAGAGGAAGAAAAATACATATCTTGCTTAGACAGTATTGTGCATACAAAATGGATCAGCTTTGTATACTTATTGCACTGAAACAGTAGTAATGTATTGCCATAGACATTTTTAGAAAATAATTTATTTGAAGAAAAAAAATTAGAGTGTTCAAAGGTGCCCCCAGTTTAAACGTGCCCCCCCCATCTCCCCTACTTGAGGCTCATCTCAAACATTGTTAGTATGTGCTTTTTAAGTTTCGCAGAAAAATTTTCCTAAAAACTGTCCGGTTTCCGAACTGGTTTGGAAACTGGAAGTGCTCTTAAAAATTGCAATAGTAATTGAAAAAATTATATATGAAATAACAATATTTGACATAGTTAACAAGTATCCTATGTAGAAACACACATTAGGATAAGCCTAGATTATTTTTAAATTTTTTACTGAATATTATTCAGATTACTTTTGTAAGAATAGAAAAAATTCCAAAATTGAGCCCCTCCCGAAAGAAAATCCTGGCTACGGGCCTGCCCATTCCCCCTCTTATACATGTCGAATGAACTCCAAAAACTAATCAGGGAAGCGCCTTGTCAGGATATACCTACATACGAAATTTCAAGTGGATCGGATATTTTTATCACGAGTTATCGCGTTACGCACGAACGAACATACAGAACGGACGGGCACATAAGCTCTCAGGCTATGATAGTCTGTGAGCTAAAAATCTGCTGCATAAGCTTTCCGCCGCATGTATATAATATCTCTATTCTGGCCAATAAGAATGCTCCATAATAAAGTCAAGTAACCGTTTTCTGTACATGCGGCAGAGTGCGTACGTAACAAAATGCTGCAGATTTTTAATAGTGTACAGGAAAATTGTCCCTTAAATTTCCCAATAACTAATACTTGAAATTTTTAGATATTCATATTTGGACAATTTTTACTTTGTTATGCAGAAAACAAATGTCACATATAATCTGACGTTGTGCAAAATAATAATAATAATTCTAAGAAAATTAAATTTATACTTTACATAATACATACTTATTTTTGAGCGCTGCAGAAGAGGAAGCAGTGGAGATGTACGATACGCGGCCGTTATCCAGCGAAGAACAGAAAAATATGAAGCTGTAATCAATCAATTTGAAATTTATACAACGCCCACCCAAAAATATAGTAGTTGAGATATTTATCTTCAACAACAGAAAACACCAAGAATCGGAAACTTTTGATGCTTTTATGACTGACTTAAAGAAATTGATAAAGTCCTGTGAGTTTGGTGACCAGTCAGATTCTGTGGTAAGAGACAGAATTGTTCAAGGAGTGGCCGATATAAATTTCCGGAAAAGGATGCTTCGTGAGACTGATCTAACTTACCTAAAGCCATCGAGATTTGAAAAGCAGCAGAATTAAGTAAGCAAAGAACACAAACTGTGCAGGATCAAAGTGCCGATAGCTTATCCAGACTCTTCAAAAGCAAGTTGGAGACCAAGAAAATTTCCAAAAGATAATCTTAGAGGGGACACCGAGTGCCCGAGTAGTGATTATATTTTCTGCAAGGAGTGCAATTGAAAACATCGTAGGAATCAGTGCCCCCAGCGCATGGTAAAAAATCTTTTAAATGCAATAGATTTAATCATTTCGCCAGTGTCTGTAAATTCAAGCTTGTTCAGGAGGTGAGACTTAATACCGAGGCCAGTGAATCAGAAGATTATTTTGTAGTTTCTGTGTCAAGGGTTAGGTCAATCCATGTGAAAACCACTCTAAGAGCATGGACAAAAACTACATTGATCAAGGGTTTATCTGTAACATTCAGAGAGGACATTGGAGCAAAAGTAAACATTCTACCCTTATGTATTTTCAGAAAATTATCCTCAGAAATGGAACTAAAAAAATGTGGCATTATTTTGGAAGCCTATGGTACAAAATATAAACTTTTTCCTTTTGGGTTTGTATATTTCCCTTGCATTGCTGATGATGTAGATCATATTATAGAATTTCTGGTTATGTCAAACAATGTACGGCCATTGTTAGGTCTTGAGACATGTATTAAATCAATTCACTTTCTGAATAATGTTGAAATGCCAAATAAAGGTAAGTTAGATTCCTATAACAATGCATCAATTCCTAAAGAGCAGTTTATTCAAAATTATGTAGAGATATTTGAAGATGTAGGAAAATTTAATGGAATTTGTAAAATATCAAGAAAACCCTGATGTCAGACCACCACGTAGGATACCTTTAAATTTAAGAGCTAAATTTGAAAAAAAACTAAAGAATCTAGAAAATCAAGGTATCATTTCAAAAGTAGATAAGTAGATGTAAAAAGTAGATAGATAATTTCCTTGTAATTATTGAAAAAGCTAATGGCACATCAAGAGTTGGCATTGATCCTCAGGATCTTAATGAAGCAATTAGGTGGGAGCATGTATTAATTCCTACAATTGAAGAAATTTTGCCCAAATTATGCAATAAATTTCTGTATTCTGTCCTAGTTCTTAAGGATGGGTTCTTTCAAATTGCTTTAGATGAAAAGAGCAGTGATTTGTGAACATTTAGTACACCCATGGGATGTTATAAGTTTCTTAGGTTACCAATGGGAATATCATGTGCTCCTGAAAATTTTCAACAGTGTAATCAGGAAAATTTTGGAGATATACTAGGTGTATTAGTTTATTTTGATGACATTTTCATTGCAGCTAGTTCATTGGAAGAACACGATGAAATTTTGCCCAAAGTGATTGACCGGGCTAAAGTTCTTAACATTAACCCCATCGGGACGAGCAACCGGTATACGTGCCGGCACCAATTGTACTCATATCCCGCGCAACTGGTATTCATGGCGGCGTTATTTGTACTTACATCACGAGCGACAGGTATACGTGCCGATCAAATGGAACGTTTTGTTTTTCACAGTTTAGCATACAAAAAATTTATTCTAATTTTATTTGAATGTATATTAAGGAAGAAGACTTCTCCTTCAAACTAGGAAAGGTAATGAAAACATTTTTTTAATCCACGTGAATTTAATTTTTTAAGCAAATAGAACAATGGGATAAAACAAATTTTTTCATCACGTCTTCGTGTTTCATAAGCCTTTTTACACATCTAGTAAAACTTTATTTTTCTTTATTGGAAATAATTCTACTGCACTTGGGATGCAGAATTTTGTGGTTAAAGAATCATGACTAATAATTCACGTGTGCGATTGAGTAGACAAATTTGTCTACTCAATCGCACACGTGAATATGATTCATACCTTTTTTTCGCTTTTATCTCGATCAGAAATATTTTATTTATAAGTCGACTTCATTAGTGAGGTCGTGTTTTCTTTCTTTTAGAAAGAAAGATTTATCAATTTTATACTTTTATTTTATTTCAGCACGGCTTCGTATTTTTTAAAAAAGTGTACATACTGATTGTTAGAGCTGAAACGTTTATCTCAGGCTCAGAGGATTGTTTTGCAATTTATCATATTTGCAACGGTTTTTAAAAATATAAAACTGTTACATTCTATTATTTACATATTGCGCATTTCAAATTAATGACCAGCTTTATTTTTCATTTTCATATTTCATGGGACTTTTAAAGTGTATTTTAACATATTATTTTGTTTTATTCATTAGTATTCGGGTTTTTTTTTTTTTTTTTTTTACTTATGTATTAGATTGTATGTTAACATAGATTTTAAAAGATAATTTTATCCTCAAGGAAAGTTTTGAAAAACATGTTTCAAGTCAGAATTAAATTTTATTCAAAATTATCCAATAATTTTTATACGATATACCTTATTATACGATATAACTTATACAAATATATTTTCTATTTCTGAAATAATTTTAACTTCAAAACGTTTTGGAAAGGCATGCTTTTAATTATTACTCTGATTTGCACATCATTACTGATTATTATTCAACATTATTTGATTGAGTTTTTAACTGTGTGTGTTTATATATATTACAAATTAAAAATTTTTTCGCCAAAACTAACCTTTATACTATCTTAATTTTCCGTACTTACTTCAAATTATTAAATTAAAATCTTGTTTTTAGATCTAATCTGTTAATCTGTATGCAGACGATATAAATTCTTAATTTGCCTTAAAAACATTATTCCAGTATGCGTAAATTTAAAAAAATGGCTCTAAATTAAAAATATTCTTAATTAAAACTTTATTTCTTAATATTCCAAATAAAACTGATTTCTTGTATGTTTTTATCAACCCTTTTTAAGAAAGTCTTATTAAATTTATTTCTGGAACATTCTGTAACCTCAAACCATCATTCTTTTATGTAAACAGAATTCTTGTCCAGCTACGAGATTATTTTCCACAAACGATAAATTTATTTAAAAAAAATTATTTAACCAATTTATAATTGAATCGGGATTTTTTAGGCAGACGACTTTTATAAATGATTAATTTTAAGAGAAAAAGAAAAGAAATGAATTTATTAATATGCACACTATCGAAGGTTGACGGCGGAAAAATAAATAAATAGATAAAATAAAATAATGATATTTTTTGAAAGGTATGGTTTTGGAATAAATTTAATAAGACTTTCTTAAAAAGGGTTGATAAAAACATAGAAGAAATCAGTTTTATTTGGAATATTAAGAAATAAAGTTTTAATTAAGAATATTTTTAATTTAGAGCCATCTTTTTTTAAATTTACGCATACTGGAATAATGTTTTTTAAGGCAAATTAAGAATTTATATCGTCTGCATACAGATTAACAGATTAGATCTAGAAACAAGATTTTAATTTAATAATTTGAAGTACAGAAAATTAAGATAGTATAAAGGTTAGTTTTGGCGAAAAAATTTTAAATTTGTAATATATATACATTTTTATTTAAAAAATATTTTTTAATTAAATCATTTTTTTACCCTATATTATACATATATATATATATATTTGAAAGTGTTACAAAGTAACATTAGCAGGTTGTTTGTAATTTTTATTTAATTGTTTTCATTTCAAAATAAATCGTTTTTTGTAAAACATTTATTTTATTTAGGGGGAATTGAGGCACATTAATGTGCCCCAGTTCAACAATTGTTACATGGGGCACATTGATACACCCCCTCTACTGCTTAAAGGGTCATTACAGGAAGTTTCACAACAGCTCCAAACAGTGATGCTAGTGCACTCAACTAGATACAGAAAGTCTTGGAATGATTCAGTTGTTTGATGAAACGGGATGGGTGATTTATTGTTTTTGTGGGTCAAAAGTAAATTTGAGTTGTAGAATTGAAATGGTATTATACAACTGTTCTTGTGTTTTCAACCGAAAAGAATACTCTCCTTGGCAAGTAAAGCTATTCTTTATCCATTCCTCATTCTTTTTTTGTTAGATAAATTATGAAGTGTGTATTTGAGACTCATTTTATTCAAAATGGCTGTATGGGGCACATTGATACAGTCTATGTCGGGGCACATTGATACAACCTAAATCTTTTTCTAGTTCATTTTTTCATTACCTTTTTATTATTTTTTTACAATACACTCCTTAATCCAACCATTTTTCGCTAAAAATTTCTAATATTAGTTTTTATTGAAGTGAAATAGCTTTAATTTCTTTATATTAGAACATTTTATAGTATTTTTGCAAAGAGAAGACGTACGAACTTACCTAACATCTAGTGCTAGTAGAACTAACAAAAGAAAAGGACGGTAGCCTGGAAAATCTCAAATTTATATCGATTCTCCAGAGAAAAAAGTATTTTCGACATGAGAAATGTTAAGTAAGAAAAACAAGCTGTAGAACAGCACAGGATAATTATATTATAAACAGAATTTTTAATATAATTATCCTTTATTTTATAAACCGATTTATAAACAGAAATCCTGGTGATTTTTTCGTCTTTCCTAAGAAAGAAGATAATTCTGGGGTTGAAGTGCCAGATATGACAAAATTACCGCAGCCAACAATCAGACAAGGAACAGCCAGAACATCAGGTCACTATACATTTCATTTTGATTGCTTTAATATTGCTTACAAATGAAGTCTGGGTGATTTGAATTTTTATAAATAATATAAAATGGTTTGCTAACTATTTTTCTATGAAAAATATGCATTGGTGTTATTTTGTCTCCATTTTTCCCAGGCGTATCAATCTGCTCCGGGGATGGGGCACATTGATACAAATGACTTTTTTTGATTTTTTTTTTAATTACATGCAAAAATAATATATAAAACAACGATTGTACATTTTTATAACACAATACAGGTTTTGATGACACCACACAGAAAAATAACTTTAAATTTCTGCTTTCTGGACACCAAAAAAATTCTTAGAAAAAAGCTGTACACTGTAAAAAATATCAGAAGATCATAATGTTTCTGAATATATAAAAACATACTGTAATCAAAAACGAAAATGTACAGTGACCTCGTCTAACTCACCTAAGGATTCAAAAACCGTTCCTTTACCTTTAAAAATCCCAGAAAACTATTTGCTTTGGAAATTTAAAGAAGAATTTATAAAAATTAATTTTTATTAGCTGCCCGTCATTTTCGGAAACGTTTCTAAGTAGCTTTTACAGTACAATAATCACTTTTCTCAAATCAAAATATCACTTTTTCGGATTATATCAATTCTCAAGTTAACATTTTCAGCTGCATAACTGATTTTGTGCATGCAATTTTAGCAAAATAATGTTAATTTTCATATTAATGTTAATACTGTTAATAGTGTATGTTTGTCTATTAAACATGTTCTCTGAATATCAAAATACTTTCGTATGAATTGGTAGCATCTGAAAGAGTGATATTTTGATTTGAGAAAGAAAAGTGATTATTGTACTGCAAAAGCTACTTAGAAACATTTCCGAAAAAGACGGGCAGCTAATAAAAAATAGTTTTTATAATTTTTTATTTAAATTTCGAATAGTTTTCTGGGATTTTTAAAGGTAAAGGAACGGTTTTCGAAACCTTATGTGAGCTAGAAGAGGTTACTGTATATTTTCGTTTTTGATTACAGTACATTTTTATATATTCAGAAACATCTGACATTTTTTACAGTGTATCAATGTGCCCCAGTTCCCCCTACTGAAAGTTAAAAAAATTATTACCGTAATTTCGGGTGTATAAGCCGCGGATAAAACAATTCTTTTTGGACCCAGAAATTTTATTTAGTGATTGAAGACAAATATTTACGGCGATCTAAATAGTTATATTTGTTTCTTAAAAAATTCTGGGTCGAAAAAGAATTGTTTGATCTGCGGCTTATACACCCGAAATTACGGTAAATATCAATTCAGTTACGTTTAATTTTCTATTATAGCAAAATGTATCATATATTTATATTTTACATACAGGTAAGTATTTTTCTGTCACGTTACATTATTTTCTAAGCTAAAAACATGGTATTAAGTATTCATTGTTTATATTTAAACATTCTTTTTTCAATTAAAATGCCACAAAATACACCTCATTTTTTGGATGAATATATAAAATAACATCGAAAATTATTTTTTTATTAACTTTTAAAGATTTATTTAGAAGCGTTAGGCTTATCTGCGCGAAATCCTTCGGCCCAGAAGGTAAAATCGAATTTTCACGCTTCGTCTTGTGATGTGCACTTCTGAATGCGCGCGCCGTCGCGAACGGGTTAAGTTCAATAAAGATAAATTTCAATATAGGGTTACTGAGGTTAGGTATTTAGGTCACTTGTTTAATGCTTCATATATGCGGCCAGATACTGACCGTGTTAAAGCAATTACTGAGTTAAAAGAATCTAGAAATGAGCTTGAATTACAGGGTATCATCAATAACTATTCAAGCTGATAGTTCAAAAGATGGTTCAGAATGTTGTTTTTTACAAAATGATCAACTTATAAAAATTTCCTCTCGTATTTTAACAAATACCGAAAAAAAAAATATGCTCAAATTGAGAAGGAATTTTCAAGCATATTGCTTGCTGCAAACAAGTTTCATTATTATCAAAGATTTCTACAATTTACAAAAAATGCTTACTTTGAAGAAATATTTACACTTACAATAAGTTTTTAACATTTTGTTAAAATCAAGCAATATTTAACTTCCGAAGGTGATCTGCCCCTTTAAGTGTATGGTGAGTTATGAGGGAAATAATCTACTGCAAGTCATTCTCACGTAGTAACTCCAGTATCAACAACGGGACACATATTGGCAAAAAAATATAAGTACGTCATTGGTAATCTTTCTACATGATAATTTCAGATTTCATGCTCTTTAATTACTCGTAATAAAACTAATTAAAGTATTGTTTGGAAAGTTTTATCTCAAGCAGAATATTCCGAAGTTCTTAACTTTAGGTCATTGCAGAATTACTCGACTTTTCAAACTTTTGATATGTAAGATGTGACAAAAAGCATTATGAGATTTAAAAAAAATTCTAAATCAAAGGATTTTTGTTATCGAGGAATTAATGTACTGAAAGGCTGAGGGTATGTGATCATACTTTAGTATGATCCCATACATGATGTGAAGGATGTGATTATTTAAAACCACTACTTTTTTTATTCACTTTTTTTTATAAACACTTTCAGTGGCAAGTGTTGCTATATGTTAAATTTGCAGCACAATTTCTTAAAAGAAAATTTTGAATAAAAAAATAAAATTTAATTTTTTTTCACGTAACATATAAAAGTAAAATTTTATTAAGAACTTCTGGTACCAGTTTAAAATAAAATTAAGTTGTATAAATAATATACCATAGACCATCAAGGGGTTAAAAATGCAGATACCTAACAGTTTGGCAAAAGTTGAAATGATAGCCCCTATATGCATTTTTCGCATCTTTGCCGCTTCCTTCTAATAAATTCTACGTAAATTCTGGTAATGCGGATACAGGTAACAATAAAGATTCATAAATTTTCTGGTTTAGACAATAGATTTCGTTAAAGAAGGTTTGGCATAAACGAATTCTTTACTTAAATTTGAATAAATAATGCCTATATTTGAAAAATTCATTAAAATTTCATTAAAAATTTATATAAATTAAGTTTTATTCATCGTTTTTACTAAAAACATACGTGTTTAAAAAATATATCATATTTTTCAAAAAAGTACCTCGGAGGTAGGCACATACCTTAATCTTTAATTAAACTACATGTTTAAACAAAATGTGAATACATACTACGTCGAATTCCCTTAAAAAACTCTTTTTATAATACATAATTCATTGTTATGCATTTTGTAATGTTGTTTGTTTTTTGTATGCATTGTTATGCATGAAAAAAAGATATAGATATCAGAAACAAATATATAAGATACACTGAAAGACTTAGTATAAATTTTAAATTTATGTTTAATTTCACATTCTTGTACTAACTCATTTACAAAGGCAGAACTTGTCAATAGTTAATATCAAATCAATTTATCTTCCGCTTGACACCTTGCGTTATTGGGCACTCCAGCTTTGCTTTGCTACTTTAAATTAAACTCCAACCCTCGGTATATACGTAATATATGTTTTGAACAATTATTAAATGAAATGAATAGAAAGTTTTCGCTTGAATTATTTTTCTGAATATTCTCTTATCCTAATTACCTATTTCCTTTATCCTCTTCATCAGTTTGGAGAGATTTAGGAGTTAAAATTATGATCGTTACCATTTCATTTGATGAGATAATTAAGAATATCAAGATACTCTTGTGCCAGTTACTTAATACATTCAATGGCATAATTTCGTAATTACGGTTTTGTTATAAATTGAATTTTTGCAATGAGGATTTTATGAAATGTTAGTCAGATGTGGAAATAATGTCGAAAACGATTGCATACTATTATTATTATTATTATTTTTTTTTTGAAGAAAAGGTGACTCGAATTTTTCTTTTTTAGCGACAAATACGAATGGAATCGAAAATTAAGTTTCATCTTGATATGGACGTTATTTTTATCCAAGAAAAATAGTATACTGCAAACATAAAACGTAGGTTTGCTTTACTTTCTACAAAATCACCAATGAAGGGAAATGATGCATTTGCTTATAATGCTAAACAAGTTTCGAAAACCACTGTTTGGAAAAGGAAAGCCATGCATTAAAAATAATTGCTTCACGGCAGTTTTCATTTTATTGATGTCCAAATGTGCACAAAAACCTTCTTCAATGGCAGGAAGGGAAGGCTTGCTTGGCATTAACTCGTACTGTACAGCCGCTGCAGTCGAAATACTCAAGGACAGAGGATACAAACTGTAACATCATCACTAATCGACCGATTCCTCATTATTGTTGGAATATACACAGGAAAATTTTGAATAACAATAATGTTCTTTTATTTTATTCGTGGAATATCTGTCATCTTCTAAAACAATGTAAATAATTAAATTTACTGTGGAGAATTCGGAATCCCTAAATAAAAATTCAACCAAATGCGGAATGCCACAGCGTTGCAGCATCTTGCTAATTTTTTTTTATTGGAGGATTCCAAATTCGTACCATTAAGTTTAAATAGTTCCTAATTGTTTTATAAGACGATAGATATGTCACAAATAATAATAAAAAAATGGGTCAAAAATTTCAGGTGTGAATTCCAACACTAGTGAGAAGACGGTCGATCAGTGATCACGTCACAATTCGTGCCCTATGGCCTTGTGTATTTCAATGGCAGCAGTACAGCACAGGGTTACACCAATTGCCGAGCTTTCAGCATCATAGCCGAGCCATTTGTTTTAATATGAAACTTACAAGGAAGGTCTCCATACGGGCAGACTGAAAAAATACAGAGTATTCTTCTCATGTGGATATAAAATTACTGCATGTAAATAAAATTACTGCATGTAAATAAAATTACTGCATTCGTTTACGTATGAAGTTTTAGTGCTGACATTTATTATCGTAAACAAACACTGAACAACGCATACTGCACAACTGTGCCATAATTCCACGATTGCAAAGCACTGTTCTCTAAACTTGTTGAGCACAGAATGCTTTGCTCATCCGATTTTTCTGCTGGTATTGTGATAGCGGCTTCAATATAATCCATGTGATTTATCAAATGACACAGAGATTTGCCTATCGTAAAACTGACCTCTCACTTGCCTAATTTCTTTGCAATTTGTGAAAAAGGGAAGTGAATTTTTTATTGAGTTCCCTTTTTAAAACATGAAAACTTCATATAGCACCTTAGTTCACACGGAATCGAATCCTTGAAATACAACTCAAATCAAAGTAGTACGTAGAAAATGAGCTGAATGAGCTTTTGGATTTTTAAATAAATAAAGTTAAAGCTTTCGGTCTGTTAAGTATTGACAATGAAATTTTGATCAGTTGCGGCCTGCATTGTAAAAGGGCTGTTGACCTATAATTGTTAACTGCATTAACAGTTAAATGCATTCACTGTTAGTTTAAATGTTATGATCAAACTTTTGTCAGCAGTAACTTAAACTGTAAGAATAACGATGAACATTTCTCAGTTTCATACAGGTTTCTCCAAAACTATTTCTTGTTTATAGTTCTGATGGGATTTCGCAATTTTATAGACTCCAACATAACATTAGATTGACGTCAGAATGACAAAATTATTTCCTTATTACCATAAAAATTAACAAATTGTCTTTGTTAACCTAGTAATTTAGAGTGTTTTATTCCATTTAGATTTACGTTGCGTTCAGTGATAAAATTAATCTGCAGATTATTTTACAATATGGGAAATAATGATGTTTAATGACACACAATATTTTTCTCCTGTTGAATTCCTGAAATTTTAATCTTAAAATAAATCTTTAAAATTGTCTCTTCCTTAAAATTAAGTTAAAGTTGTAAGAAGCTATTTTAAAATACTGTTTAGTCTAGAAACTTTTTTTCAATATTTATTAGGTACTCAGAATATTATTCATGTTAAAATTAACATTTTAATGGAGGTAGAAACAACTTTATGCAAAATTATTCAAATTTAGTTAGATAAATCCCTACGGGCAATACCACTTAAACCCAGTCTGTATTTAAAACATACATCAATTGGTCTAAGATGCTAAAAAATATGATAGAAAATGAATTACTGTGAAATACTTTTTAAAAAGAATTGCCAGTTTTAATTAAAGAAAGTATTTTACCGAAAGCAAATCTTTTATCACTAACAATGAATTGTTTTTAAACAGTACGCTAATTTTATCACAGGATGTGTTTCTAGTAAAGAGACTTAATATTAACAGATTGCATAAGAGTAAATTTAATGTGGTATCTATGAAAGGAATGTTGAAAGAAAAACAATTGTTGAAAATTTAAATAATTACCATCTCAATTTTGGAGTTTGCTTATTTGTTTATTACGAAATTGTTTTTAATTTTTACGTACGAAAATGTTTCTAACACGCTAATAAACAAATACATTTTGAGGAAGATTGCAGATAGAAAGATAATAAGATTGAAAAATAAAAATGTAAATAAAAATGCACAGTTGAAATTTGTTTGAACTCTTTTACTCAATTACATTTATTTGTTTTATTTCATTTCCATGACAGACTAATTTCATAGTTTGAGCATCTTGTTCTTTTGGAGATTTGAAAACAAACTAATTATGGAATTCATTTTCTTCATTTCTGTTTTTTTTTTAAAGTCCGCAACTGCAATAGAATAATACTGAGAATCATTTTTATTGTGTGAGAAATGAGAGATGATGCTAGTTTGGTCTTTCAGAAAACAACTGCTTCATGCATGCAGAATTAAAAAAAAAATAAAAATAAAACAAAGATAATACAGATAAAAATGAAGGAAAATAGCATTGTATTTGTACCCTAGTAATGAAAGAAAAAAACAAATATAGCAAAATAGCTACGAAATTTAATAACATAGCTTAAAGAATAAGGAGTTTTCAATTTTACCCACAATTTTAGTGAATGTCGAAACATAATAGTAAACAGGTGCACCAATTTTTAATGTATATTTGGTTTACCTCAGTACAGGTTATTTCTTGCAAGCTTTACCAGGATCTGGCAATACCTGTAAATATAATATTTTAAGTTTACTATAAAATACCTTGTGAAGGATCCAGAAAAAAACAAAGACAGTCCATGTTTCTGAGATTTTCGGCAACCTTACCTTAAGGCCTCTGTCCCTGCCCACGAAGACAATCGCGAGTTATGCTATTCCTAAGGGGAGGCATTTTTCTAATAACTCTTTCGCATTTTGACATTCTTTAATATTTTTTTTTTGTGCATTGGATAGCTGAAGTCCCTCTCAAGATTGCTCCTTGACTACTTTTTCGATTTTGGTCGCAGGTATTTTTTAAAAAGTTACTTTCCCTTCCAAAACCGGTTTTGGAAGTGAAAGCAACTTTATAGAAAATGCCTGAGTGAAACTTCAGAGATATTTCAGCTATTTTATGCAAAAATAAAATAAAAATAAAAATAAAAATGTCAAAATGCGAAAGAGTTATTAGAAAAATGCCTCCCCATAGGAATAGCATTAGCTCGTGAGTGTCTTCGCGGGCAGGGACAGGGGCCTTAAGACGTGTACATTTGTTTGAGGTAAAAATGAAGATAGTCTTTTGAAAAACAATAATTGATGACAAGTCGATACACAAGAGTTCTTGCTGCTTACATGTATAAAAGGAAAGAGTATGTTTTAGATTTTGAAAGAAACAGAACCCCTATTCTTCATACATGAAAGACAAAAATAAAAAAAACAGAAAAAAGGTGAAATGAAATCCTATTTTTACACACAAAAAGGATTTTTGCTTTTAAAATGCTTATTTATTCTTTGTTTATGTGATATTTTTAAAGATTTATTTTTCTTCGAATATATTGTATTTTGAATCAATTTTAAATATTCAGTTACAATAAAATGTAATATTATGAACAAATGGAGAAAACCTTGGGACAGAGAGCTTAAAAAGAAATTGCACACCATAAAACCTTGTAAAAAAGGTGTAAATTCATGGATATTTTATCGTCAATTGGTGCAGTAATTTTACGTGAAATACCATTTTTTAAGTAAAACTGTCTAATTTTGTAAATTTCATGCTTTTACGGACAAAACCCATCTATTTAAAGGAAAAATACGTTTATCGATTCGAAAAATCCTTCGGGACTTTGCCTCTAATCTCTGCTGTAGTAAAATTACTGCAACCTCTTTTTTACAATTAACCCGTAATTTTCATCTGGCCTTTCGATTCACTACTGAAAAACGATGTGCTTTTGATAAGGCTATGTAAAGAACATTAAAAAACTACCCATAAGTATCTGATATATCACACCGGGTAAACAACGCCTCATGTTCCGGGAGCTTTGCTTCACTGACTATTCATTATGTTTTAACCCTCTAAGTCAGTAGTTCCCAACATGGGGTCTACGCCCCACTGGAGAGCAATTTGGCATTTTAGGAGGGCAATTTCAAATTTATTCATTTTTACATTTCCTATCTGTGTCTTAATAAAAGTGATGTTGTAAATCAAGAATAAAAGTTATACATGCAAAATTTAAAAAAGAAATTCGAAAAGTAAATTTTTTGTTGAATTTTTTAAAAAGTCTCTAATCAAAGTAAAAAAAAAAAAAAAAAAGAATTTATCTCAGAAGAATTACCTAAAAAATATAAAAAGATATCGCCATTTACTTCATGTTTTTTTTTCACAAATGAAAATTTCTATAATTGTTTTGATAATGTATTTTACAATTTTCAAAACTTTCGATTATGTCTTGAATGAGCCTTATATTTCTATTCTCTCAGCTAGATTTCTATTCTGTCTGCTCTCATGAGACATATAGACATGTCTCATGAAGGAACTTTTACAAATGAAGTTATTTAAAATTATATCTGAATTCAACCGATTTGAAGATGTTTAATCTAAAAAATACCTGAAATAATGTTATCGAGGTACAATTGACTTTATAAAATTTACAAATATTAACACTAGAACCGCGGTGGCGGGTCATTTTGACCCTTATCACATGAAAATATTACGATTCGAACCAGAAAATGCCTTATAAAATAAAATAAATATGAGAAACACATAAATAATTTAAATAAATAAGCTAAGTAGTATTATATAAAAATTCTGATGCGAAATATTTTGATAAAACTTGAGTAAAATTTTCCGCGGTTCTAATGTTAAACAGTATTAGGAAGGATATTTATAAATAGTAAATAGCCGTAACTGTGTTGTAGGCCTTGCTATGTTATAAATAAATATTTAACATATGTATTTTAAATTTTAGAATCAGGTAGTAATACAAGGAAATCAATTAACAGTAATCGGAAAGCGAAAAAACACAAATGTTCTTTGATAAGGGTGAATGGCTAGTTAAAATTTATAAAGATGAGAACATTGAATGCTTCTTGGATATTGTAAATACAATATATATATATATATCGTCCAAAGTTTCTCCATCTGCTTTTAACCCATTCGTGCCCAACATCTTTTGGGTAAATTTTATTTGGTTGGCACCACTATTTTTAGAAGATTTAAGTTTAGTTCATTAATCACGAAAATGCATCATTTAAATAAAATAATTATTGCTTTTCTTTTTTACCGGTGTCAAAAACAGTGCTGAATGCACCTTTTGAAGCGTCCCTAAAAAGGGACGCTAGGCACTAATGGGTTAATAAGATATTAAAATGAGTCAGTATTATAAGATTTAGTGCTAAATGTAAGAGCCTCTACAAGCGTTTTGTGAAGATGAAAATGCTGACCATATAACACATTTATTTGACACCGAGGTAAGTTAGAATAGAAACTTCCTTTTGCCTCAAAGACAAAAATATATAGTCTCATTACATTTCGTCACCTGAGAATAAGATGGTTCTATCTGGCAGAAAGTCAATTTCGAGTTAGAAGACTTTGAAAATCAGCATGCTGTGTACGTGCAGCTATTAAAGTTTACGAAAAACTTTTGGCATTAATAGATTCATATGTAAATATTGACAGTAATTCTACAAAATCAAACTTTTTAAATAATATTATCATGAATTTTTTTACATTTAAAAAATTTGATAGAACTATATTATTCTCAAACGCCTTAATTTCCTTGGAATAAGATGGTCCTATCATGAAAAAATAATATTTCTCTTAATTTGTGTAATTTTTATAGTTTAAAAGTGAAATTTCTTTGAATAATTCAAGTAAACATCAGTGGATAGTAAAATATTTATTACTATCTGTATTTTTGCATAATAATAACAGAAAACTGCCGCTTCCAGTTATTCATACTAATTAAACCATCCTCACTAAACTAATGAATATACCTAAGTTAAATATATTATTTAACTGAACATAAAATAGCTTAAATATTTAATTATATTAAATAGGGACCCAACAGTTTTCTTTTTTTAGAGTGCTATTTCAGTCGGGGAGTATGAAGTTTAATACAAAAAATTGTGATTATATTGATAAATAAAATTGAAACGAATTATAAATGAAAATTTTCGTATTACAGTCAGGTATATTCTTGTTCAAAAGAGAAGACTTTATATCTCTAAGGAAAAAAATTCTCGTTCTTTTTAAAACAACGAATTAAGTTTGATACTCTTTTGTTAGCCGAAATTTTCGAATGTTCCATAAACCATGCTTTATTTTATATTACAGTTAGGCTAATTTCTCTTAAACACATTTGGAAAATACAACCTTTCACCTCTCAGAAACTACTTTAGCATTCTCTGTAGGTCTTTTATGGAATATAAAAGTAAGCAACGTTAAAAACGCTAAACATACTAAATTTGCAGCAGACAGGTTTCGGTAGTATATAGCGTACCGTCGTCAGTGCTGAGGAAGGTAGAAATATGCTCATATATATAGGAGAGACGGGGGATTGAAGGTGACCAATAGGACGGCATAGGAATGCAAGTGTTAGCCAACAGGCGAATGCAGTGGAAAGGAACCGAAGGAGAGAAATGGATCAAGGGAGGTAAAAAAATATATTTAAGAAAAAGAGGTTTTCATATAATATTTCCAGCAATCCGATAATGGGGGATGGTGAATTCACAATTGATAATATTGTCAAAATTTTTATAAATGTGGAATGCTTCAAGGAAGTTAAGTTCATGAATGGAAATAGGTTTGAAAATTATTTTAGCTGAACTGGAGTCAAAAGTATGGTTCATCTCACAGCAATGTTTTGCAATGGAAGATTTATTGATTACTTGTTTCCAAACATAATTTTGATGTTCTTTAATACTTTTTTTAAGGGTTTAGTTTGACCAAAGTAGGAAAGACCGCACTGGCAATTAATTTATTTTATCTTTGTTAATGCAATCCATCTTTCTCTGTGCTATTTTAGGATTTGGTAAAGTTCTTTAAGGAGATGATGGAGATACTCCTCGTCGTTTGGAGGGGCTCCTTAGCAAATTCAGCGCTGTGATATTCTGGTCACAACAGTTGTTTGTCTTAAACTCACTATTATAAAGAAGTTGTATGATTTCTAATTGTATCACCTTAGGGTACAGAGCGAGATTATAGGCAAATTTTTTGCTACACGAGTGGAAATCTAAGAACTGCTCTGATTTCATTCTCAGGGTTGTAAATGGATTACTGCGATTTATTCTCAGCAACAGACGTATAAATGAAAGTGGCGAAAAAAAATCTGCTACATTCATTGCTCTATCTATTTGCCTCTGAATATTATCCACTTTTTCCACACATGAATGTCCAGGTGTACAATATCTTAGAGTAATGTCCATAATATGTGGATGAGATTGTATAAGTATTGGAATTGCATAAGATATCATTTGGCTTCTATTCTGAGGAACATAGCTGTCACAACATAAAATTAAACTATCAGCATCTGGAAAGTCTGTCGGTCGATGATACAGCTAAGCTTATGTCATTCCCCTCTCTGCCTGACATGTCTTCTGTCCACAAGCAAAGCAACAATATGCTTTCTTTCCATGCTGCATGTGCTTTCATGTTATACAAGTTAATTTTCTTTACAGAAAAAGTTGCTGATTTTTATACAAAGGGCATGATACCTGGAACATTTTCTAATACAAAGCAAATGACTGACTTATCACGGGAATTTTTGTCATCATTTCTGAGAGTTCTGGTGGATTCAACTTCTTTTTTTATGCAGATCATATTTACATTGCATTTCATTATTAATTTCTCACTGGATCTCAGCATGTTTATTACTCCTCACAATGATCACACCTCTCTTTCTTTGTATTGTTTAATTCTATGTTGAACTGTGTATTAAATATGTGCCTATAACATGAAAGTTTCGCTGGCTCTTCATTGCTTTCTCTGTATTTCTGAAAGTACAATCATACATTTTCTGAAAGTTAAGCCCTGATTCTAAGAATGTGTTTTTTCAGTGCTTGCTCGGTTGTAGTGTGACTGAATGTTGGGAAAACTTTCAATGTGAGCTTTTATTTTATTCTTGATATCATTTGAGATTATTCTGTTTTAAAATTTACCTCGGGGATTTTGTTCGCGGCTTGAGGCAAGGTATTTCCAGTAGGATGTACATAACTACATAAAGGCACTTTTTACGAAAAACTCACAGTCCTGCTTTCAATTGCATTTGTAGGAATTACTTTTACTGATTTTTTTAAAAATTGTTTTAACACCAAGAATATCTAGAGCTGGTGCTTCATCTAAACTGTCATTCATTCTTCTCACAGGATTTTGTAAATCTAAACCAATTAGAATTAATCCATCTCTGCTTGGATCAGGTCCATTAATAAAATTAAATACAATTCGTTTTGCATATCGACGTACTAAAAAACATATTTAAAAATATTTTTACCTATAAAAATTTCCTCTATATTTTACTGAAAAACGATTTAATTATAAAAATAATATATTCTTTCATACAAGAAATAAAACATTGTCGATTTTCATTATATATTATAAAAAAAAATAATAACATATTATCTTATAATGCTGTCTGCGATTGCTTTGCACATAGAACTCTGTTATTCTGACTGCTTTCAACAATTTTTGATGGAACTATATTATTCTCTTTCGCAAGTGGAAGTAAATTATATATATCGAAATTTTAATGCAGAAGTGCATTCACTGATAGAAACAGAACATTCCTATGCTAAAAAGTCATTTTTTTCCAAAATGTCAGTTAAAACCTTATTATTCTCAGGTGACGATTTGTAGAAGTATGTTACAAATAAATGTGTGACATAAAATTAACCACTTTCTGAAGTTACAAAATGTGAAGAATAATTGTTATTAAGGTTCCATGAAGCTTATTCCATGGGAATAGAGTTCCCTTTTTAAATAATGGGAGACGTATTTTACAAAGTTGGGAAGGGGGGGGGGACATCATGATTATACAGATGCTTCGATGGGGTGTGGCCCCAAAAAAAGTTGGGAGACACTCCCCTAAGTTTCCCCAAAACAATTTAAATTGTTTTCATAAACATTGTTTGTTAAATTGTAAAAGAAAAAAGAAAGTTAAATTGTAAAGGTATGTTAAATTGTAAAGTAATTCATTGTTTGTTAAATTGTAAAGGAGCATGAAATGTATGTTAAAAACAAAAAGGGAAAGAAAATGTAAATTAACATTAGTTTTAAATTAACATTAATTAGCATTGTAAATTAACATTAGTTAGCATTTTTATGAAAATGCGTTTAAACCCCTCACAACACTGCCAGCACATGAGGCTTTGTTCATCCGGTATCGGATACTTATGGGCAATTTTTCAATATTCTATACACTATAAAAATCATATAACCTTACTCCATAAAATTGGTGGCAGCTGCTGCCTTCAATTTTATGGAGTAATTTTTTCACTTATGTAATGGTGTAATTTAGACATACATTACTGGTTACAATGTTACACCAGTTATGTCTGTTAAAGTACACCATAAAATTGGAGGCAGCAAGGCTGCCACTAATTTTATGGAGTTATGTTGCACAAATGTTTTACAGTGTACATAGTCGGTCAAAGTAATCATTTTTCATTAGTGAATCGAAAGACCAGATGAAAATTACAAATTAAGAGCCTACACTACTGACTGAGTAAGACCCGGATGATAATGTTAAATCTATGGGGGCGTTCTTTTCAAATACCTCGCTCAAATTTTAATATTTTACATGATTTTTTTGCGTAGGATAGCCGAGGACGATTTACAACCGGGCTAGTTTTTACCTTTTCAATTTTGGTTACATATTTTTTTATATTATGATAGCTTAGATTTCAGAGCCGGATCTAGCCGGTTTCGAAAGTTAAAATAATTTGAAAAAAATCTGAAACCAAAACCAAAAAACTAAAAACTAGCTTGGTTGTAGATCATCCTAAGCTATCCTATGAAAAAAAAAATATGTAAAAATATTAAAATTTGAGCTACAGATTTGAAAAGAATGCTTCCATAGACTTAACATTATCAACCGTGTCTTTTTCAGTCAGTAGTGGGCTCTTAATTGTAAAAAGAGGCTGCACTAATTTTACTGCAGCAGAGGTTACAGGAAAAGTCTCAATGGATTTTGCTATTCGATAAACGTGTTTTTTCTTTAGATAGACGGACAAAAATAATTTCAGCAGAATTGTATTTTAAGATGCATTTTTAATAAAGGGGCATGAAATGCATATTAGAAAAAAACAAGGAAAGAAAATTTAAATTACATTAGTTTTATAAACATTTTTATGAAAATTCAGGAAAAGCTTCAAAATTCTCAGAGGATTAACTGATTATTTTGGGGTTAGACATTTGTACAGAAAGTAATTTATTATTTATTAATTTATTAATTATATGATAATATCATTTGGACATATTCCTCGATGAAAAACCCAGTGAGATTATATTTAAACTTGCAGGATGTTATCATGCTATAATTCTCTTTTAATGTGGTCTGCTTTTCACGAGTTTAATTTTACAACATCGTATTTTTTTTGTATAGTACATATATTCTTAAAGAAATTTTCCAATAAGTATAATGTATTTTATGCCTATCATTATATTTTTATTAAACTCTCTTACTTTAATAAAGTTCGAATAAATGCTTTTCAAAATCCCCACTGCGATTCTGAAATGGTTATCGAATGCAACATCCTTGGATTTTAGCACATAGTATCTGTTAAAAATTCGCTTTGTAAATGTAATGATTTTTATGGGCTACGTGAAGGAATTCGAATATATTATCCTACTTGAATGGGCAATTTCAATTTAATGACTTTATACTTTCCCAACTTGACTGGAATCTAAGAATAATTTCAAGAAAGGTTCTTTAAAGTTTTCCGTTATAAATGATCACTTTATCTGTTATAGCTTTTGCATGACTGAGCCTTACTATGAAAATTTTCAATGATTAATAATGAATTTATCTTATTCAGAATATATTACTTTTCTTTAATGCACATGTAATATCTTTTAACTTTTAACAAATAAAATTAAACAATTCGTTTGCATCCTTTTTTTCTGCTTGTAAGTGTGAAATATAAACAGATGGCTTGATTTTCACACTTTATTTATTTATTTACTTATTTATTTATTGAACACATACATCTGACTTATGTGCTCGACGTGAAAGCCTGCTTGATTTTTACTCTTTTATGTTGAAAAAATTCTTGTCTACAGATGGTTCCGTTTCGGTATCAATAAGATCTGAAATTTACATGTTTGACTGTTTATATGTTTTCATGTCTTTTTATGTGCTTTATAAGATTTGACTATTGTAAAAATTAATTAATCGTCTTGAAATCTTAACATTTTGAGAACGTGATTTGTAATACTTTAGGTTTTTTTAAACGTCACACGTGCATATTTGTTACAGGGACACTTCAGAAATTTAAATACATCATTATTTATAGTCATTACATTAATTATAGTCAAAATAAGCAATATCTTCACCAATGAGATTTAAAATGAATTTCGATTACAATAGAGCATATTATCTTACAACTCGAATTTATTAGAAACCGATCCGATCTGAAATTTGAGTCGGGTAGGGATGGGATTAATTTTTTTCTTTTTGAATAGGTTAGATTCGAATTATTTTGGGATGGTTTTGACTCTCGTAAGATCGATTTTGGTTATATATTTTTTTAAAAGAAAGTCTACAGTATTGCTTAAGGTGAAAAAAAACATACATTTGAATAGAAAAGGAAATAGAATATCTGCACATATATATATGAGGAAGTGAGTTAAAAACGCACCTTATCCAAAGTTAAAAAATCCTGTTTTCTCTATCCATTTCTTCCATTGGAAAATCTGCACGTAAAAAAAAAAAACAACAGTCTCCCAAAAACTAGTTTTATCCTACATTTCTGTCACTATAAAATCCTGATTTGTAATGAATACCAATGGACGCACTTAGAAGTTTCTTGCAATCCTCTAAACTTTGATTTTCTGGATAAGGCGATTTTTGAAACTCATATTCTCATATATATGTACAACGGACGGTTATAATGTCAATGCAAATGATCATCTGTATCTATCTATCTATCTAGCTATACGTATACTGTCTTTATGCACGTATGTCTATCTATCTATCTATACATATACTATACACCAAAGAGCCATTGCATTATGACTACTTGTTTAATATGACGTAAAACCAGCTTTCACTCCCAAAACCAGCAACACCCGACGTTGCATCAACTCGACAAAGATCTTAAAGGTAGTCAGTATGTGGTACCTATTATCGAGCGCTCACCAATTCATCCTGTAGTTTTCGCACATTGCGAGGTGGTAGCGAGACAGCACGAATTGGCATTCCTAAGTAGAACCACAAATGTTACATTGGATTCATATCAGGGGAATTTGAAGGCCAGGACATGATCTTCAAACTCACTAGAATACTCCTCTAACCATTCCCTGACAATTCGATCCGTATAACATGTTGAATAAGCCTGCTGGTAAATGCAATAACCTTCCTGAAACATTGTTGTGATAAATGGGTACTCCTGGTTTGCAACGATGTTCAGATAGGGCACAGACATTAGGGATTGTTCTAGGGGTATTATGAGTCCTAATGTGTTCCATAAAGACATCGCCCACACGATAATACAACCATTACAGGCTTACCTCCGACCAATTGTGCATCTGGAAGCTAGGGTTTCCATTGGAAATCGGCGTATTTGCACGCTTCTATCGATGTTATGGACCAGTAAACGCAATTCGTCAGACCATGCGACTTTCTTCCATTCTTCTATGGTCCAAATCCGATGATCATGATCCTGTTGCAGGCTTTGCTGGCAATGACGGCTGTCAGCGCAGGAACGTGCTCAGGCCGCCAATTGTTTAGGCCCATGCGCAACTTTGCATGTCACACTGTGTGTTGAGAAACATTGTCTGGGGCGCCACTGTTGTAGCTGTTGGGTTATTTGGGCTGCTGCAGCTTTACGTCACGCATAAGCTTGAAAATCTCCGCTCACCCCTGGAATCAATGCACCGTGGGTGACACACCTTTGGCCGTAAACTTGTCGTTTCACCCTCCATACACCACTTTCGATGCGTGCTCACAACGAATGCACGTGACCATCCTACCAAACACGCCGTTTTCAGTCAAAGAAGCGTAACGAATTGACCTTTATCAAACTCTGATAAATCTACGGCTTTTCCAATTTATATCGCTAATCACATTGCGTTTTGAAATACAATGCATGGGTGCTATATATACTCTAACATCACCCGCGCACGCACCGCGATTTTGTTCCTGGGCGAGCTGATTGTTCAAGATAGAGAGTGGTCATAATGTAATGGCTTTTTGGTGTACATATGTATAAACTTCCTAAATCATTAAAACCCTCAAACGTGCCACTTCCGTTACCAACGTTTCCAGTCATTGAGCCATAATGATTTGACCTTTATCAAACTCTGTTAAATCTGCTACTTTTCACATTATGTCGCTAATCACGCTCTGTTTTGAAATACAAAGCATGGGCTCTTTATGTACTCCAACATCAGCCGCGTATCCGTCATGATTTTGTTTCCGGTGAGCTCATTGTAATAGATGGAGGATGATCATAATGTAATGGCTCTTTGGGATATGGGCTCTAATATATAACATGGAATTGAAAAACGTTGTATTCGGGTTATTGGTCTTTTATTGGTGATTTTAATTTTGTCTTTTGAATAGAATTTTTGGGTCCCTTAATCCTACCTTTGCAGGACTTTAATGAAAATAACAATGCTGAGTTGTCACAAGAACACTAAGATAAGAATCAATTTCTTGAAGTCAATAATATTTTTTGTTGAAAATTACTTGTTCATGAGAAAACGTATGGATATTTAAAAAAATAAATGAGTACTTATATTTTATTATCTCTGGAATAAACTGTTCGGATTTTAAGCCAGGAAAAACACTTGAAATGTGACTTTTTCATTGTGGTAATCCACTTCTATACTCAAATCTATACTACTTCGATTAAAATACTCAACACAATCTTACGTTATTGTTTTTATTGCATCTGCGAAACACCTGACGCAATTTTACTATTTATGCAATTTATATGGTGATATTTCGGGTGAAAATTAGTAATTAAGTAGGAATGTATGTTCATCTCCTTGTAATTATAAAAGCTAAAAAAAATTATGATTAATAAATCTTAAAGTAAACTTGTTGTGATATTAGGGCTAAAACTTAAAAGAGACACAAGGACAGCAATTTGTTGTAAATAACCAATAAAGATAATTGTTTGTCTAAGTCAGTTTAAAATTCCAAAATACTATCAGTTTTCAATTAAAAACACGAGTATTTTTTTTAAATAAAATACTTAAATTCATTGTACATTATGTTATGCATAGCAGTGGTTACAGCAGCAGGTGAAACACATTATTAAATCAACAGCAGCACAGTTAGACAGAATTCCGAATTCCAAATATTTTATTGTTGAAATATTTCTGTTTTCCCTCTTAATTCTTTCATAGTACAAGACAATATAAGTTTAATTTTGTTGCTTGATTTTAATAACTGCATAAAAAATACATGATGATTATAATTAAAGTATAAGTTTAAAAGAGCTCTAAAAAACGAACCACTAATTAGAATGACTTCAAAATTGAACGGCGTATTATTAAAAAAATGGAGAAAAAACATGAACAAAAAAAAATAGTTTGAAATTTTAGCGACAGATGGCACTGTAAGCGTCATAATTTCGACTACAAATGACAAATCATAAAACAACGGCAAAGGCGCAAGTTACACGATAAAACAACTGTACAGTTCAGTGTGCATGACGGTACACGTGTGATACTGTTAGTTATATAAGCCCATCAACCATAGCAAAATAGTATCACTTCGGATGGGAAAAATCAGTTTTTAATTGTCCTGAGGCCAAAAACAGCATAAAAAGCATTTATCCAATCAGTTTTTTAAATTTCGCGAGACTGGCGCAAAACATGTACAATATGTTATCCACCGTTGTGTGCAACAAGGTTAAATCAGGAAACAGCATGTTTCACAACCGATCGAAGTGTCACCGGGGTCAAGTTCAGAATGTGCTACGCAATGCGCGTCTTCAATTCAGCTACGTTGGCAATCGGAATACTGAACACAACATATTTCAGATAACCCCACAGCCAGAAATCACATGGATTAAGATCAGGTGATTGGGTCGGCTAGGCTGTAGGGAAATGACGACTGATAATTCTAGCATTTCCGAAATGCCGCCTCAACAACTGCTTCACTCGATTTTCAATGTGTGTAGGAGCGCCATCTTGTATAAATATAATACTATCCAGACATTTACACTGTTGCAGAGCTGGATTGACGTCATTACGCAAAAGATACTCATAGCGTTGACCATTGACGGTAACGATAACAGAACCGAAAGTACCCGTCTCCTTGAAAAGATATGGCCCTACGATAAATGATGCCGTTGCAAGTGGAAGTGGTACTGGGTTCGTTGCGAGTGGATTTTTTGTCGCCCATATTCGGCAATTCTTTGTATTGACATATACCGTCAAATGGAAATGGGCTTCGTCTGTCCATAGAATTTTCCACGGCCAATCATTGTCTACGGCTATGCGAGCAAGATATTCCAAAGCAAGACTCTTACTGGCAGGTCGGAAGGAAACAACTCCAGCACATGGAAAATTTTGTACGGATAGCATTGCAGGATGTTTCGTAGAATGTTAGGCACCGTGCTCACAGGTCTGTCCAATGTTTGGGCAATTCTCCGTGCACTGCATGGTTGTACACGACCGTTCGATTCCTTCTGAACTGCTGTGGCCTCTGCTTCAACTATCTTTGAATCACATTTTTTCCTTCCTCTACCAGAATTCACATCAAACGAACCTGTATTTTCGAATTTTTTCATCATTTTCACCAAGCCCATGACGGTCATCGGTCCAATGGGTTTTTTCTTACCCTTCAGGGTCCTGAACTTCTGCAGAGCTACTGGTGCAGAATCACCGTTCTTGTAATAAAGCTGAGCGCGGTCCTTCATTCAGACACTCATGGCGAACGTCTGAGATGCAAAAGGAGAAAACTCCGTTTACCCAACGCTTTTATCACACCTGAAACAGCCATGCCCATGCCAGGCATTTTAATTTACATCTTCTGACGCTTAGAGCACCATCTGTCACTAAAATTTGGAACCTTTATTTTTTTGGTTCATGTTCTTTCCCCCTTCTTCAATAATACTCCGTTCAATTTTGACTTCATTCTAATCATTGGTTCATTTTTTAGAGCGTTTTAAAACTTAAACTTTAATTATAATCACCCTGTAAATAAGGACGACGGGCAGTCAAAAACTTCCCGAAATTTTGTTCGGACTCTTTATTGCCACAATATAGGTATACATTTATTTAATCGACTTCAAAGTAGGTTCCATAAGAACACACAAACTTGCTCCACCGCTCTAGTCTTGCTGGAAAAAACGATGAAAGTCCTGCTTTGGTATCTTCCTAAGTTCAGCCGTCGCGTTGAATTTGATGCCTTCTACGATCTCGAAACAGTTATCGTTGAGGCCCTTTTGATCATGGTGAAGGCATAGAACTCGCCAAGCTTAATGTATTCATTTGTCTTTCGTTTATAAGGTCTCAGTTCCAAACACTCTGAAGCAGATTTCCCCAATCTACATATGGACTTGATATTTGCCTTTTGCTCGAACTCTAACATCTCGCTAGCCAATCACTACACACTCCTATCTTCAGCTATACTGACGTCCCACTGCTTGTTACGAATTCCGGTAGTAAAATAGAAATAATGGTAACAGATCAAAGTTTATCGTTTTGAAACCTTAGAAAGCATCAAAATCAACGCGACGACTGAATTTCGACAGCTAACAAAACAGGAATTTCATCGTTGTCTTCAGTAATGGCAGGAGTGGTGGAGCATTTGTGTGTGTCCTTATGAAACCTACTTTGAAGGAGATTACGTAAACGTGCATCTATTTTGTGGTAATAAAGTATTAAAAGAAAATTCCGGGAATTTTTTGACTGTCCGTTGAAAATAAAAAAATACAATATAAAACTTTAAAAAGACATACAAAACTAATATATACTTTTATTAGTCCAAATTTAACCTGCTTGAGATAAAGTTACTAATTTTGAATTACGATTGACGCTTTATTTAAATACAAAATTTCTATATTAAATAAAGCAAAAATTTCTATTCGAAAATAATGATGCCTGTTTTCCCGTCTCCAAAAATATTTAGTTAACCTTGACAGAACGCAGACTATGAATCAATTAATTATTAGATTAGAATCCTTGGTCAAGGTTGGGTATTCGCAATGTGTTGGATATACCTTTAAACAAAAATCACATTTTGTTTAGTTATTGTTTTATAAGGTAAACAATAAATATAACCACTGTTTAATTCTATATTTTACTTTTTTTTCAACCTTTTCCTGACTTTTGATTTAATAGATTGAAAAATCATGGTCATCATTTTAATAATTGATGGTTTAACCTAAAACTTATCTGTGATTCAATATTGAGTCATGGTTCATGTAAAGAACAAAATCATGATAAAATTGTTTACATCTTATGGTTTTAGTAACAATATCAAAATTGGATTCATCGGTTGTCGATTTCAGTACCTGCCGAGAAAGTTCTTGTTTGTTATGGCGGTGATTTAACATTGAGATCATGATGTCAAATAATGGGATTTCTAGGCGAACCCAGCCAATGCTTTTTTGCTTCTCCCCTCCTTACACTATAAAAAAAGAGCATTAACACTCAGAATTGGGGTTTATGAAATGCGAAATGAGGCACTAGATTTGGTATAGTGCATACTTAAGCGCCGAAATATGTGTTATCTTACGCTCGGAATTGTTTATTGGTACTCCATCAAACAAAATCTGGAAGCCAAACACCAACATTGATGTACTTCTTTACTTTCAATCAGAGATTTACAACCTTTTGCAGCAGTCTTTTACAGTTCATCAGCAGACGGCAACAGCCATTTTAGGAAAGACGTTTCATCGTTTCGAATTCGAACTTCCGAAATTTAGTTGGAAAACGTAAGGTGAGTAAAGTAATTATTCTTTATACATTTAGAGATAGGACTAAATCGCGTTTAGATATAAAGTGTTTGTATTTGAAGCACACGTACGTGTTTGCGTATATAAGATGTAGAAAGTTCAAGAACATTTTTCACGTTTCATTTTCCTCCCGTATATCTAGTTTTCCGAGTAATAGTGTCTCAATATTACTGCCAGTTTTAATACTGTTTAATAATATATATTGATCTACCCCTGTTTACTTAACAATAAGGACGTTGTAAACTTCATTTAGAGATTTTCTTTGTATTTCAATTGACTTTATATTCCAATATTTTTTGTTTCAGATATTTATTTTACTGAGATACATCAGTTTGTTTACACATTCTACCATTCGATTCCTGAGTTCTCAGCATATTTTAATAAAGTTTCACCACGAAATTTCTCTCATTTTCACATAGCTCATTAATGTAAGTGTTCACCAGAGTATTAATATATTTTATATAATAATATAATGTATTTTGAATTTATAAAATTTGTGTAACAAATTGTAAAACCTATATGTTCGAGGCGGTACGGTATTTCAGTAACTTGTTTATCTGCGTGCGTTTCCAACGATTTCCCTTGTTCTTAGAACTCTCAATGTCAGATGTCTTATCCTTTGATTAATTTGATATGAGTTTGGATATCTTGGCCATGTCTGCGTCATTTAATCTAATTTTTTCTCAATTCTATTACTTAAGGTTTTTATCTATATACAAAGCTATATGTAAAGAAGAATTTTGAGGTTGAAGACATTGAAATTATGGTGTGGTGTAAAATATCTTGCTCATATTAACCCCTTAACTGTCGAATTTTTAAGAAAAAAATCTTCAACATTTTTGCTAAAAAAAAAAAAAAAAAAAAAAAGGCCATTACAAATTTTGAAAAATAATCTTTTTATTTAATGGTAAAAGTTTCTTTTTGCTAATAAAGCAAAATTTTTAACTCAAAAAAAGTGGTTGTTCGATAGTTAATTTCAGAAATATGCATTTATTTGAGCGAAACGCACATATACGTCCGGGGCAGTTTAGGAGGTAATCCTTAAAAAACAATCTTCCATGCCGGTTAGTACATATGCGTATCATCGGAAGTCTAAGAACTAACAGTGATCACATGTATGAATTCTACAAGGTCCGGCTATTAATTTCCAGGACTGATATAACTGTACGAGAACGAAAAGCTGAAAGATGGCGCTAATGATTGCATATTGAAGAGCGTTTTTTTGCGTATGTGCAGTGCACTCGGCGCCATTCTGAAGTAAGTGGTTCTCGTGGAAAAGCGCATTAAAACGTAGCTCTCAAATTGCTGTTGTCGAAGTGAAAATGGAGCAAAGAATTAACATTAAATTTTGCTTAAAATTGGGCAAGACAGCTGCGGAAACCTACGAAATGTTAAAACAATTTTACGGCGAGGAAGCATTATTCCACTCAAGAACTTTTGAATGTATTAAATGCTTTCGGAACGGGCGCGAAAGCGTCGAAGATTATCTCCGCATAGGTCGGCCGCAGTCCGTACGCACGCCGGAAGGAATTCAAAAAGTTCGCGATATGGTGAAATGTGATCGTCGATTGACTTTCGAGTACTCGCCAATGAATTGAACATTGAAAAAGTGACGGTACGGCGAATTTTGACGCAAGACCTAGGCAAACTCAAGATTTGTTCAGATTCGTTCCGCACCATGTTCCATTCTTAGCCCAGCATGGTGTCGTTGAGATGTATCATCCAACATACTCTCCAGATCTAGCATCCGCAACTTTTTCCTGTTTGCTAAGCTGGAAAATTTGCTGAAGGGAACAAGATTTCAAGATGTCAAAGCCATCAAGAACATTTGTACAGCCATTTGTACAGCCGAGCACAGGCGTGCATTATGGCTGATGGGCATTACTTCAAATCATATTAAATGGCTATGTGTTTAACCTTTTTTTCTTCTGAGTTATTCCATGAGTTCTGGAAATTAATAGCCGGACCTTGTATAAAAGTGTTACATTGCAAATGCGTGAAACACTTTTGCAACACTAACTGAACATAAAAATCAAAACTTCTAACTGAAATCGTTTTTGATTGTGTGGTGAATGCGTTGCAAATGTGTTGTACGAAATTAAAAGATTGTGCAAAAAGTGTTGTTAAAATTACAAGAGGAGAAAATGTGTTTTCAAAACATTCATTTTTAAAATTGTGTAATTTTAAAGGCACCATGTAAAAAATATTTTGAAAATATTTTACACGTGTTGTTTTATAATGTTCTAAATTGCGAGGCATTTACAATGTGTTGTTAATTTGGGGATAAAGTGTTGTGCAGCACAGCACTATTTTAAGAAACTATTTTCATAAATACTATTTACAAAATTATTTCAACACATTTAACATCACTATTTTTGGAGCACATTTCTAGATAGCAGTACTTTTCCAACATATTAAGAACACAGTCACAACCCCCCCCCCCCCGCCAAAAAAAAGTTTCACAACGCATTAATGTGTTGTGAATTTGGGGACAAAAAATGTTCCGAAATGGGTTCATTTTTGTGTATGAGAATTTGCAGTGTATTTTAGAAAATATGTCTCACATAATGTTCTTAAACCTAACATTTATATACAAGGTGTCCAAGGTGGGACAAACTTTAAGGAGAGGTAGGGGACATCAAAAGGATTCAGATTTGTATAGCAACCCATGGTCGGAAAGGTTTGCTTGGTGCGGTAGTGGTGACACAAAACGCAAGAAGGATAGAACACGACTAAGAAGTGAAAATATCTTTATTATTCTTAGTACAGTAGAAAAATGACAGTCATCGAAGTAGGTATTCGAAATTACGACCCCGGGTCTTGATGCATATAGGCGCATCTCCGGTGCAAGGAAGATCTAATGTACCAGGAATGTCCCGAATTTCCCCAGCAGCGTCAATAATGCATGCAACAAGTTCCTCAGAACTTTCCAGTGTTATCCCGGTATTTTTTGCTGCACTAAGAATAATAAACATATTTTCTCTCCCTATTTGTGTACTTTCTTCCATGTGTTTTGTGTCATCACTAGTGCGCCAGGAAAGTGTTTCCGACCATGGGTTGCTACGTAAATCTGAATCCTTATGATGTCCCATACCTCCCCTTAAAATTTGTCCCAATATTTCTGGGACACCCTGTAGTTTTAGTATAATTAATAGTTGAAAAGTATACTGTAAGATCCAGTATTCTATTCATCTACCCAACTGAAAGCAAAAATCAATGGATTTTATGATTTGGCTCTTTTATCCATTTTCATCATTTAAGATTGTTTAGTAACACTAAATTGTAATTGTTTAGCTATTATACCGACAACCAAAAGTAATTATTGATGGTATGCGAAAACATCCCAAGGTTAAAAAAATCTATGATACGCAATATTAACTTATATGAATACTCATAAACAAATGAAATTTTTAAGTGCATAGAAAAAATAATTAGCTTCATATTTATCTATTTCAACTGGAAGCATAACGGGTAAGTATGATATTCTATAAATGCAAAGCAAGAAAATATAGTAACCCTCTGAGCGTCTAGCAAAAGGGTAAAATTGTAATGTTGTTTTTCTGCATTTTGTTTTAAATGCTAAGAAAATATGATTTTTTACACATTATATATAAAAAAACGTAACTACAAATATGAATGTAATCCTTGAGAATATTATTCATTCTTCAATGCATTGAAAATTCATTAAATCTATAGAATTATATTATCTTAAATATTGCTTATATTGCAGTGAAACCTTAGCTTAGTGAACGGAGTATTATGTGCAAAACACTTACAGGATTAATCTATGATTAATTGCTAATTAAGTTTAGCTTGATATGTAAATACCCTTAAAACTTTTATTCTATCTCCTAGCAACTTAGTTATAAGAGACAAATATCAGATGCAAATAAAATTTTGAACTACGTAATCCTTTTGTTAATTGGAGCAACTTGATAAATGATTAATGAATCAATTACTATACTGCTTTTTTTTCAATTATAAAACACGAGCATCAAAACAAGATAAATATTTCAGCAGTGATGATTTTTCTCATCTATTTATAGCTTTATAAACATTTGCTGAAAATTAGCTAATTTAGTAGAATATAACATTATCAAGGTAGGTAAAGTTGTTAGGATGTGAATAATGCGCGTAATACAACCACTTTTATCCCAAACTACAGTAATGGGATTTTGTACCATTAAACTCTAATTTAGGCAGCTGAAATTAGATTTTTACATTACTTTAGCTTCTCGCACTAAATTATAGTAGCAGCTCACCAAGCTGGTAATGATCTCTGCCTTCAATTTGAGTTTAATTCATTAGATTTTAGTAAAACGGAGTTTTTGATAGTAATTATGGTACAAAATATAATTATATGAAAAAGAGGAAATTAAAATTAAATAATAATGTTTTAGTGAGTTTTGAAACTTTCAAATTTAATGTTAAAGATGGAAGAAAGAATTTCCCATGTAATGTATGCAGTTTGAGTAATATTATTGTTAAATGAGTTTCTTGCTGTTTAAAATTGTTTTGTAATCAGTGATTAATCACATTAATAAAGTGAAAGTTATGAAGATAAACAAAAAAGTGCACGCCAATTAGAACCATTTCACTGTGTTAAAAATTCCTGAAAAATTCCGGGAGCCGGTGACATCAAAAGCATGTGACATCGTGATCGCAGAATTGAAAATTTTTTATGTAGATCTATAGTAAAAATTCCCTCGAACAAAATGAACTATGCATGACTGGGTTTGACAAATCAAAAATATGCTTAATTAAATTAATTATTATAAAAAATCTATAATATTTTACATCATCGTAGACATTGATCACTCTTAGAGCATTTTATAGAAAATTTTGTATTCTTTCAAAAAAAAAAAAAAAAAAAAAAAAAAACTTGATATAGCAAACTTTATCAGAAAAGTCTGTCATACCTAATTTAGGTTGACGGCCGGTGATGATAAAATTTTACACTTAGGGAAGACTGGGGCACATGTGAGCATGTGGCAGATGTGAACATCGCATCTTTTCTCCAGCTACTATGTGATTTTCTAAATGAAAAAATAAATATTAACAATGACAGAACTTATAAGGTAAATGCACCAGTAGTGGGCCACATAAGGACATTTGTCTAATTATTATTAATATGTTAGTGAATTCCAAAAAACATATATATTTTTAGCCTAGTCCTTACCTTCATGTATGAGAATAAACATTCAAATTTTTAAAATATATTCTTTAGAAAAAATGAAAAATAAAAAATATTACCTTCCTCTATGCTCCAGTAGTGGGCATAGTAAAATTCTAATGCTCCAGTAGTGCCCCCCCCCCCTAGAAGTGGGCCACTCCATTCTTGAGATTAATGTGTACTGTACAAAGGTTATAATTTTTTTTACATTTCTACACTCTTAATACACACAATAATGAAATCACATTTAAAAGTTTTGATGTTTACGTAAAATAATTTCAGCTTCTCTTTAGTTTTTCCGAACAGTCTGTAATATTTTATATTTTAAAAACATATATCTGCCCTATTTGTTACTTTGTAGTAGTGATAAATAATAAGATTTACATAATAAAAAGGGTAATTAAATGCTGAAATGATTGCAAAACTATATTACATTTATAAAAAAGAAAAAGAAAAGAATAAGAAAAAATAATAATGTGAGTGGGATTTAAATTTAACTGCATTTATTTTTCTTTTACAGTCATTTTTTTTACAAAAAGAATACAAAAGTTGACTATATGTTTGTCTGAGTTCTAGTTGCGATACCACTCCAACTGTATCGGAAAAATTTATGCTATAGACATCATTTTCCTTAATGACAAAGTCTCTTTTATTTCCAGTTGACTTTAATCCTTGAAAAAATATTATTATTTCTTTAATTTCTTGAACTACACACAAATACATATATTTTTCTGTATTTCTTTTTTCTCCGATTATTGAGACACGTATAAATTGTCCTTCTTTCACTTCAGATTTCTTCTGGGATAAAGTATTGGGCCCCTGGCCCACTACTGGAGCAACTTAAAATTTAATGACCCAGAAGTGGACCACCCTCCCAACTTAATAATATGTTAGTTTTATGCCTTTTAAGCATAAGGAATAAAGTATTCATAGGCGTAACTTGAGCTCTAAAACTAGGGGGGCAAAAGCTTCGAAGTACTTTAAAAAAAATTATACCCCCCCCCCCCTTCCAATCATCGCGTGCACACATATAGACTTAAATATTTAAAAATTTTAATATTTAAAAACAATTAAATGTTCAATCATATACGAAAAATTAAGAAAAAATCCGAAATTAGTCATTTCAGGCCTTTTAAAAATATTTTTTAAATATTGAATGCACAACCGTTATATCTCTTACGTTTGATGCACTGTTCAACAAGAAATTTGTCAAAGCCTTCAAGAGATCTGCATGGGCCAGAAATTCTGGGCTCAAGCCGGTCCGGCCCTTATTTAAATAGGTGAAAATCGGCCCGGCCCTATCTGGCCCTATTCAATTTCTACAAATTTTTTAATTTTACTTAACATACAATAAAGATTTTTTTTTTGTTTAAGAGTACTGCATAAAGATTTATGGGATAGACTGACAATATATTTTTCAATTATTATGTGCAAGACACACAATACACAATAGTAACAATAACGATTACTTAAATTCTTAGACATTTTAATATTTAAATAAGATGTGTTTGGGGTGTTATATATGACGGCCGATTATCTGCATGAGGGATGTAAGTCCTAGGGGGAGTGCCCTCGATCAGGGTCTTTCTAAGGGAACCTAACCAATGTTTGCCCAAGGTTCAAAGAAAACCACGAATATTCTGAACGGTTAGGCAGACGGGCGTGATTGGGACAGTATCCGTCCTCCAATTTCGAGAGCAGAAAATCTCAGGCACTGGTGGGGCCCATTTAAATAAGGATTCATAAAAAATAACGTGCTTTAGAATAAAAGAATTAAAATAAAGTTCAAAACATTGTAATTTTTTAAACTATATAATAATAAGTAAATTTGTGGAAATATTTCTCTGATTTGTGAAATATTTCATTTATTAAAGCTATTCTCAAATCCAAAAGAACTTCTTCCTTACACATTTCTGAATTCATTTCTTTTCGGAAACGTATAAGATTGACAGGAGTTCTTATTCAGAAACTATGTAATTGAATGGCGTTATCCATTTTTTGAAAAAGACAACGAGATAATACTGATAAAGGCAGCGTTTGGAATCGAATTTTCAGAAGCGATATGTCAGGAAAGGATAAAAATCTGAAGCTGTAACAAGAATCTCTTATATGTCGACAAGTAATTTATCAATCAAAAATAGAAAACGTAATTGATTCCAAATTCCTTCAACAATCAAGCTTCTCAATTTTAAACCTTTGCAGTTAGAAATTAGTTAGAAAAAGTGTCAAAGCTTCGCGTTGTGGAGCAGTGAATTTGAGAACCATCGTAAGGTATATTTCGAAAGATTATATATTAACAGAAGTTCATTATCGCTATTATAATTTTTACAAAACACGTTTGCTTGGCCTATACTTCCGAAGAATAATTAAGTTCTGCTCCGGTTCAGCTCGACTTTGTAGAGAAAACAAGCAAGCCTGATGTCAGCAGCACAGCATAAGTCTGCTGAAGATAAATAAATAAAATAAACCGTCTCAGAAACCATGTCCTATGCCGGTCTCTGCGGTGAACATGTTGTATTTTCGAATATGTTACTGATGATGTCGAAAACCCATCGGCTCGTGACGCACATTTGTATTTATTCTCGCAAAAGTCTTATTCAATAAAAGTAGCTGATATTTTATCGGCTTTGCGTAAACTTTTGTATCGTAATTTACATTGCGTAAAAAAAATTCTCTGCCCAGCATAGTCCGGATAGCCTGTTCGATTTTTTTGACGGCCCATTGGTAAATTTGTTCTCACTCTACCGGCCCGGCCTCATGCTTTTGAAGGTTTTATTGAATGATAGTAAGTGGAGAGGGAGGAGGTTGAGATAAGTATATGTTTAAACTTTTCATTCCAGAATGGCAACAAATGACAAAATTTTATTTAAAAAAAATCTTTAGCTAGCGTTTTTAGTGGAATGAATCACAAATTTTGTTACTACATCTTATAGGATACACGGAACAATTTTAAATTAAAAATGTAAAAATCAATATTGTCTTAAAATGAAAAAAAAATTACATCACTTCACATTGTAAAATTTCTCCGACTTTTCCAGGTTTTCCCTTCTAAATTCAATTTTGAGCTTATATATAGTTGTAAAACTCGCCACAGTGATAAACTTCAATCTAGATGAATGCAAAAAAAATATGTGCTGTATGAATTTCCAATTTTCAAAATTGTTAATATTTGTCTATCTATTTATTTATTGTCATATAATTTATCTGAATTTTATATAAAATTTTTAGACTGGATGAATATTTAATTCAAAAATATTCTCATTTACTTTGATAATCGATATTCTGATGCAAAGTAGTACATTAAAAATTTCTTCCTTTTCCCTCACCTTTTTGCCTAAACTTCCTAATTTCCCAGACTAGTAAGACCGTGGAAAGTATTTTCTTCCGTGACAAATTGAAATAATTCGCAATTTATTTTAATGTATAATCGACAGAATTCACAAAAATGGTTTTGAGTTAAAAAATCTGAAACTCACAGCAAATTTTATGAAAGGCTAGATTAGACAGGCAGGGAGATAATTCTTTTCACGATGCTAATTATGCGTTTTTTTCTGCGAATTTTTGACGAAATAACTTCTAAATCTTTTTTCTACTATCCCTTCACTTTTTTTTTTTTTTTTTTTTTTTTTTTTTGCGATATTATAAAGAGATTTATGCTTTTTTCCCACGATCCTTTAGCAGAATTTTGTTTTTTCACAATCCTAGAACAAAATTCAAGTTTTTACCGCGATCCTTTGACTGAAATTTGTGCTTTTGCGCGATTTTTTGTCAGAAATTTGCATTCTTACCGAGACCTTTTTGACAAAATATGCATTTTTTCCGCGATCCTTTGACAAAATTTGCATTTTTTTCGTGATCCTTTAACGAAATTTTCATTATTATGCGATTCTTTGACGAAATTGGAAGTTTCGTGATATTCAACAAATTTTAAGATTTCTTGACAAAATTCGCACTTTTCTGCAATTCCTTTGACAAAATTTGCATTTTTCTCTAGATTTTTTTTGTCAAAATTAGCGTTTTCTCCGCGATTCTTTGACAAGAAAAAATTCGCGTTACTTTGCAAAATATTCAAGCAAATTTGCGTTAATTTAGCAATTCTTGGACGAAATTCTCTTTTTCAAACGACTCTTTGATAAAATTTGCGCTTTTCTATGATCTTTTGTAAAAATTCGCGTTTTTTCTGCCATAGTCTGGTAAAATTTGAATTCTTTTGTGATATTTTTATAAATTTGCGGTTTTTTCGCGCTATTTTGACAAAATTTGTTTAATTTCTGCGATTTTTTGAGGAAATTCGTCTTTCTTTCCACAATCCTTCCACGAATTTTTACTTTTTTGCAGTTCTTTGAAAAAAAATTGTGTTTTTCTTCGCGATTCTTTGACGAATTTCTCGTTTTCCATGATTATTTGATGAAAATCGCTTTTTTTTCCCTGATCCTTTGACGAAATTATTGTTTTTTCTATTCTTTGACAAAATATGAGTTTTTCTCCGACCTTTTAATGAGTTTCGTATTTGTTTGCGGTTTTTTGACGGAATTCGCGTTTGTTAATTTATTTTTTAGCGAAATTATCGTTTTTTTTTATATGAACGATTAACAAAATTATATTTTTTCGCGACCACTTACCGAAATTTGCGATACTTTACCCTGAAGCTTTTTTTATGTCCAAACTTTTAGTCGAATGACCTTTTTTTTTTTTTTTTTTTTTTTGTGTGTGTGTGTGTGTGTCACCGAGTGCTTTAAAGATTTTTTCGGAAAATTCGGAAAAAATGACATGGAAATTTGTGAATTGTTTTTGTATCCGATTGATGAAATACGCTATTTTAAACTTAAAGCAGGGCTCGAAAAATTGCGTTCCCGGGATCCCGGGGAACCCAGAAATCATTTCTGGGAACGTATATTTTTTCCCTTAAGTTCCCGGCCGGGAACCTAACAAATCACCGTGATCGCCAACGATGGCGCCGACGCGTTATAACAAGTAAATTACGCAAAAGATCGGAGCCTAAGCGCAAAAAAATAGCTCTTACAACGTGTGATGTGTAATTGTCAAAATATTAAGGAAAATATCCGAATTTCGTCAAAAAATCGCGAAAAAACGGCAAATTTCCATAAAAAATTGCGAAAAAACGACTAATTTCGTCAAAAGATTTGCGAAAAAATGGCAAATTTCGTCAAGAAATATCGATAAATAATAGATTTCCTAAAAAAATCGCGAAAAAGCCTGAATTTCGTCAAAAGATTGCGGGAAACAACGCAAATTGCATTAAAAAATCGCGAAAAAACGGCAAATTTCGTTTAAAAAAATAGTGAAAAAGTTGGCAAATGTCGCTAATTTTTTTGAAAAACAACGTTTTATTAAAACATCGCTATAAATCGGCAGATTTCGTTAAAACATCGGGATAAAACGGCAGATTTTGTGAAAATATCACGAAAAAATGGCAGATGTCAAAAAATAACGAGTAAAAAGGGAAAATGTCGTTAAAATTATTGAAAAACCGACGTTTTATTGAAACATCGCGATAAATCGTCAGGTTTCGTTAAAACATTGTGATAAAACGGCATATTTTGTCAAAAAATCACGAAAAAATGGCATATTTCGTCAAAAAATCACGAAAAAACGCAGATTTCGTGAAAAAATAGCGAAAAAAAGGCAAATTTTGTGAAAAATCACAAAAAACGGCAAATTTCTTTTGAAAAATCGTGATAAAACGGCAAATTTCGTCAAAAAATCGTAATAAATTGGTAAATTTCGTCAAAATACTCACACATTTTTTTCTGGGACGTTACATTTTTCATCTGGGAACCTACACTTTTTATGTATTTTTCAAATTATCGAGCCCTGTTAAAGGACTATTACATTTTTGGAAAATTCCCAGCGCTTTTTATTCCTTGAAAATGAATACCTTTTTATTCTAGCCCTTTTTGTATTATTTCAATTGCGTACGAACCATTAAATCGGTTACTCTGCGTTCGCGAGCGATAACAAGGAAAAAGGTGAGTTTTTGATGAGAGTTCTTTATGATTTTTAATTAATAACTCATCATCTGAAATTTAAAATTCTGAGTCTCAGGTACAGCATGAGACTCCTGTAATATTCTCATTTAAAGTTTCAGACTCGCATGCGATTTTACGTTTATGAATTTTAAAATGACACAAATCCAAACGAACATTGAAAAACTGAATATGATAGCAGATTTTTCTATTTCCCTTTAAATTAACTACTTTATGGCTACTTAATTCCAATTTACACGTCAATCCTACACATGTATGCAAACAATTCTAAAATGAAAAAGGGCTCATAGGTTCAACATTTCTGGAGGGGCCAAAAAAGAGCAGAAGAAATATTTTTTATTGAACATAGACACTGGCATTAAAAAGTTTGCTAAGATAATCAGAAATTACTGATATGAAGATACAGATGTTACTGCTGGGTATTTGGAATTATCCAATATTTATTCTAGTTTGCACTAAAAATATAGTACATAAATGGTTAAGTAAAAAAGAAAAGAAAATCGAAATATAAAATTGGCCCTTAACCACAGAATAATACAAAAACTGGAGGGGCAAAAGGTAAGTCTTGCCCCTGCTCCTGGAAAACTAGGGGGGCACATGCCCCCCCTCGCCCCCGCCAGATTACGCCCATGAAAGTATTCATTTATACAGTGTATTAGAAATGTGACATTTTAATATAAAATACAATATACTTTTAAAGAATAAAATATTGAATGAAAACTTACCTCTTAAGGAAAGAAGTAAGAATGAGCTTCAAAATCAGGGGCGGATTTATGAAGTGAGGGGCCCCTCTCACTGGAACTTTTTGGGGCCCTTCCATCTAGGAAAAATTATGCACATTTCTATTTTAAAAATAATACACATTCAAAACTTAATTACAATAATTACTTACAAATTAATTTAAATGTAATCAAATCGTTAAAGAGTAGATGCACAAATTCCTTTCATGTTCAAATTACATCAGAATTTTACATGAACTTTTATGCTGTGGCGGATAAATGTGCTAAATGCTTATTTTCCTTTCCATTTTTCAATAAAGTTGAAAAGTGATTATGCATTCGGTTTGGCTGTCCGTTCTGGCCATCTGTCTATGCTGTAACTGCCGTAAATATACTCGGATTTTCATGCAATTTATAGAGATTATTTAGGGTTACCAAAGCATGTTTGCTATTGCATATGAAATAAGTACAATTAATGGTTCATTTACAAAGGCACCCAAAAGAATTCGATTACATTATGGTATATAAGGAAAAATTATTTGCAGAGTATTTTAATGATATTACGCTATTTCAGATATACTGAAACTGATATAAATTACTGAATTTCACTACGTTCACGTTAAAGCATTCATAGCATTTTTTATTCATTTACAGGGACACACACAAAAAAATCTGTTACAGTACTACAATTAAACATAGCTATAAAATAATCAATAGAATAAAACTTTGAAGAAATGTGCAAAAATTTGGAAGAAATTACTTTAAACAGGGCAGGTTCCTAGCAAAAATATGAGGATGTTGGTCCAGTGAGAGGAGTCCAAGACTCAACTTTAAAAATTTTCACTAAAAGTGCAAGAAAATTAGGAGGTGACAAAGGCATGCCGCACAGAAGTTGGAGAAGTCCCGGATCAGGCTTTATATGATCATAGGGTGCTCGGGATTTTAACTGAAATGTAAAAACGGAAGAATACTGATAAAGGATCTCAGAAATGAAGATAGAATTAAGAGGGAACCATTTATTAACAATTTATGGTGTAAAAAAATTGAAGGGTCCAAACTGGGCTCCAAAATGCCTGGCATTTTAACTGGATTGTAGTTACGTTATAAAGATATTTTCTAATAGTTTTTAAAGCAATCGGAGGACGTTAGAACTATGTTAAAGGCATTGCATGCAGTTTGGATCAATTTAAAAAAGCTGCACTAAGGACCCCAAGAAAGCGATTAATATTCGAAACTGGTGGTAGCTAAATTTTGGAATATGTTTAGCTGGAGGACATATGAATTTGTTCGTGAAAAAACTAGTGCATCTGCCAATTTTTAAGGGCATTTATAAGAGAAAACCGACGGGAGTCAACCGATCGTTATGAGCAAGTTCCTAACATGAAAACTTGTTAAATGGTCTTAGTTCTTCGCACATTAGATCTTCAATTAGTCAAAATTAAGCTCAAGTAAGAATTAATAATTAAAACGAAATTTTGAAGAAATGAGCAATAAAAGGGGGATGCTTAAAATAAGCCCCTAGGCTACCAATAAAAAATATGAGAGTGTTGGTCCAGAGAGAGGCGTGCAAGACTCAACTTTAAAATTTTGCAGTGAGAATGGGAGAAAATTTGAAGATGAAAAATGCATGCCGCACAAAAAGTTCAAAGTTCTCTTCATGATACTAGGGTAGCCAGGATTTTAACTGGAATCTAGAAATGGGAGAATAGCTAAATGGTAAAGGGTTCCAAAAATGAAGTTCGGGTTAAAAAAGAATAATTTTTAACAATTTAGGATGTAAGAACTGCACTAGGCCCGATACCTGGCCCAAAGTTACCAGAGACTTAATTGGCACGTCGTTTTATATGAAGGTATTTTTATTGTAAATAGTCTTTAAATTAATCAGACATGCTAAAAGTATGTTAAAGAAAACTGCATGCAATTTGGATCATTTTTTAAAAAGCTGCACCAAGGACCTCAAGAAGGCGATTAACATTCAAAATTGGTGTCAGCTAAAGTCTGAAAAATGTTTTTGTCGTTCATGAAGTAGTTGGAGAACCTAATGAGTTGGTTTAAAAAAAAGCTAGTGAATTAAACAATTTATAAGTAAGCTATAATAAAGGGCACAAAAGGGGCCAGTAAATAATTAAAAACAGGGTCCTAACATGAAAACATATTAAAAAGTCTTAGCACTTAATGTTTTAGATCTACAGTTACACAAAATTATATTAATAAGCTAGATTATATTAAAAAGCTAGAACTATGTAAAAAAAAAAAAAAAATGCATGCAATTTGGATTATTTTTAATGAAGTTAGAGCAAGGACCCCAAGAAAGCAATTAATATACAAAAATGGTGATAGCTGAAGTCTGAGAAGCTTTTTTGTTCATGTGGTAGCTGGAAGACTTAAGAAGTTGTTACGGAAAATTTTTACATCGGATCATTTTAAAGAAAGTTATAATAGTGACTCCAAAAGAAACCAACTGATAATTAAAATTAGAAATCTAATATGAAAATATGTTAAACAGTCTTAATACTTCGCGCGTTAGATTTCAATTAATCAAAGTTAATCCAGGGTATTAATCACACTGGTTTACACAATTTATATACCTTGACTGAAATGCGTATTTTTTTTTATAGATTCTAGTATGCTGAGTATTGAAAAATTATTGTAAAAAATCTGTGACGTCTAGTTGAAATAAATGTTTATTAAATATTTAAAATAATAATAACATGAAATATAAAAAATTTAAATGATAAAATGATGGATTTTATTCATCTTTTTGTAGTTTTCTTGATTTGCTTCTCTTAAAATAAACCAGCAGCAGTTCCCTAACATACTTTTGTACCAAAATCCTTTGTGTCTGTCTGAAAAAAGTTTAAGATCTTAGTGAAAATGCTCGCCCTGCTGGTAACTCCTGGCTCCCAAGTTTTCAGGAAAAAATCCTGTTGTGAACGGAGAAAATGTATCTTCAGAGACATGTTCACACTTATTGCATGATAGTTTTTTAATAATACAGCAATATATTTTCATAATTTTCATTTTTTAGATTTTCTAAAAATCCATGGATGACCATTTTTTCACCATAGATATTATGAGACAAAGGCTTTGTCCCAATCTGCCCCATATCCCAATGTGCTCCATTCTCCCCTTCCAAATTTTCGCCGTTTTTTTCTTTTTAGCTCACAGGCTATCATAGCCCGAGAGCTTATGTGCCCGTCCGTTCTGTATGTATGTTCGTATGTTCGTGCGTAACGCGATAACTCATGATAAAAATATCGGATCCACTTGAAATTTTGTATATAGGCATAGCCTGATAAGGCGCTTCCCTGATTAGTTTTTGGAGTTCATTCGATATGTATAAGAGGGAGAACGGGGGGTTCATGCCCCTCCCCTTAATTGATAGAAACGGGATATTCATGCAGAATTAAAAGTTTTCGTTCAAAATTTAGATATAGGATCATTCTGATGAGGCAATTCCGTGACTGTTATTAGGTGTTCATTGAATAAGTATAAACAGGGGGAACGGGGGGCTCATGCCCCTCCCCTTAATTGATATAAACGGGATTTTCATACAGAATTAACAGTTTTACTTCAAAATTTAGATATAGGATCATTCTGATGAGGCGATACCGTGGCTGTTATTAGGTGTTCATTGAATAAGTATAAACAGGGGGAACGGGGAGCTCATGCCCCTCCCCTTAATTGATATAAACGGGATTTTCATACAGAATTAACAGTTTTACTTCAAAATTTAGATATAGGATCATTCTGATGAGGCGATACCGTGGCTGTTATTAGGTGTTCATTGAATAAGTATAAACAGGGGGAACGGGGGGCTCATGCCCCTCCCCTTAATTGATATAAACGGGATTTTCATGCAGAATTAACAGTTTTCGTTCAAAATTTAGATATCAGGATCATTCTGATGAGGCGAGTCCGTGGCTGTTATTAGGTGTTCATTGAATAAGTATAAACAGGGGGAACGGGGGGCTCATGCCCCTCCCCTTAATTGATATAAACGGGATTTTCATACAGAATTAACAGTTTTCCTTCAAAATTTAGATATAGGAACATTCTGATGAGGCGATACCGTGGCTGTTATTAGGTGTTCATTGAATAAGTATAAACAGGGGAAACGGGGGGGCTCATGCCCATCCCCTTAATTGATATAAACGAGATTTTCATGCAGAATTAACAGTTTTCCTTCAAAATTTAGATATAGGATCATTCTGATGAGGCGAGTCCGTGGCTGTTATTAGGTGTTCATTGAATAAGTGTAAACAGGGGGAACGGGGGCTCTAATGCCCCTCCCCTTAACTTGTATAAATGGATTTTTCAAGCAGAATTGTCAAATTTCGTTCAAATCTCTGAATAGTTTTGGAAGCTTAATGGTTAAGTATAAAAGAGGGGAATAACTCCTCCTGAATTATATAAATACTAAATGGGTTTTTATTTAGAATTATCTGATTTGCTCTGAATTTTGGTTATAGATTTTTATATGATAAAGCATGTCCTTGATAATTTAGGAGGTTCAATGATTAAGTATAAAAAAGGAGAAAGGGGAGAGCTGTTTCCCCTTCTTAATGTTTTTTTCGAACTGAATAATACAAAACTTTCGAACTGAACGAAAATACAAGGCTGTAATGTACAATTAGTATGCGTAGCCCGTGAGCTCAATGCCATCAGTTTAACTGAGCAATATTCTTTTTTTTAACTTTAAAATTTACAAAAAATCTTTACGTGTTAGTAAAAAAGGAAGATCAATTTCGGATTCAGTGATACAGAATACATGAATAAATTGTTAAAAACTAAAACACATGTCATAAACCAATTTTTTTTTCAGGCTAGTGTTATCAAGTAACATTTTAAAAAATGTATTATCTTGTAAAGAATTGAGGTTGCTAATTTTCATCATTTTATTTAAAAAAAATTCTCTTTCTTTTTTCTTTTTACATGTTTATCAGAAATTGTATATTTTGCAATAATATATTAATATGATTAAAGATTTCAAGTTTACATTGCAATATTTGCTTTACTCTCAACTATTTTTTTAATATATCTGACAAAATTATTTTTCTACTAAATTTGTGAATGACCCCTAATTTGTAGCAAAAAATATGCTCCAACTTTAAACAACTGTTATTCGGTTAATTTTAATCTATAAATAACGAGACTTTTTTGTCTTAATTCTCAGTGTGACGGGAAAATTTTAATGAGTACAACTTATAGGACCGGGGGACCGTAAAATACATTTAAATTTCTTAATATTTTAAGAAATGTTTTTACTGACCAAAATCACTTGTAATATATTTCTTTACCTCGTTTAAAACATTTTTCTAACTGGAACTATATGTCTATAACTAACGATTTAGGAATTAACCATTGGACACTGTTAAGAGTGGACAAACAACCAGTATAGAAGAAAGTAAAAAAATGTGACATGATAGATTTTTTTCATATACCGCCTTTATAAAAAATAGTATAAGAAAACAGGTGTTTCATTAAAGGTGTATAAAAATGTTTAAATTTGTATACTAGTGTTATTGGTAATAAATGCACAAAAATGGGTAAATGTTTAAAAAAATGCCCTAGGGCCCTGTTTAAAATATGAAGATGTTGATCTGAGAAGAAGTTTCCAAGAATCAACTTTAAAATTATATATTAAGAAGGTGAGAAAATTAAGGGGTAAAAAACGCTTGGAGCACAAAAATTTCAGGAAACCCCGGACCAGTCTCTACGGCATCCTAGGGAGTCTTATGATCTAAACTGTAATGTAGAAACGTGAGAATAACTAAATGGAAAAAGAATCCCAAAAATTAAGATCGGATTAAAAGAAAAGCAATTGATTAACCCTTTGGTTACGGGGTTGGGACATACGTCGTCCCAAAGACTATCAATATTTTTTATTCTCACCACTTTTTGTAAACTACTCTCATCCAATATACTTAGAACAGAATAAATTCAACAGAAATTTTCCACAAAGAAATTTATTTGTAAATTGTGGTACGAATCAATAAAAAAATAGTGGCTGTCCTAGCCCGTAATCAAAAGGTTAATAATTTATTTGCAGAAAAACTTCAAGCGGCCCTATATTGAGCCCCAAAGAGCCAGGATCTTAACTGGGGGTTAAAAGGCGAGAATAATTAAATGGAGAAAGGTCTCTCAAAACAAAGAATACTGGATGAAAAGAGGCAAAATATTAACAATTTTGTGCATAAAATCTTATATGGACCCCAATCCTTAAAATATTAAAAATTTGAGCCTAGTGTGCATTAGGACCTGTCTTCAGCTATTCTCACTTAATTCTCAGATTTCTATGTGTGGTATATTTCGCTAGCCATCGCACATAGATAACACGAAAGTTTGTTCTATTAGTATAGATTTAGAACACAAAGACTTCATTGGCAGCGTACCGGGCCAATATCTTAACTGAAGTATACAAAGGGGAATAACGAAATGAAGAAAGGGCCCCAAAAACGACGAAGATCAGATAGAAGGGGGCGGGGGGTATGAAAAATGTAGGATATAAGAACTTTAAAAGGTCCAGGGGGCCCGGGTCTAAAGAAATTAAAATTCTTATCCCCAAGTGCACCAGGAACTGGCTTAGACTATCCTCACTCAAATTTTTAGACTTCGACGTGGGGTGCATTTTGCTGGCCATCACACACAGACACACAGAACGAAAGTTTCTTTTATTAGCATAGCTAATCAGTAACAAAGTAAAAATACATTTAAAATATCAGTTTTATGAAAACTTCATTCCAAGTGTGGGGCCCCTTAAAGGCAAGGGCCCCAAGTGGTGGCCCATGATTTAATCAGCCCTTCAATCTGTATAATTAAATCGTTACAGAAGGTTCCTAACAGGCTTTCTTTCAGCTCAGACCAAAGTTTCCTATGAATCCCACTCCTTGTCTCCAATGTCCTAATAATTCATAACGAAATAATAATATTAATAATAATAATAATAAATAAGGGAAAGCTAAAATTCCTCCGGTTGTAGCAAATGATAGAAAAACAATATTTATTACATGAAAATGGTATAATCTGAAAAATTAAAAGGGAACATAAAGAAAATTCTTTTTTTAAAAGTCACATTTTTTAAAAACTCAAAAGAAGATTTGGGGGTCCTTGGGATGCGGGGCCCCTCGCGATTGCGACCATCGCGACCCCTTAAATCCGCCCCTGTTCAAAATCCTTGTATTTTCAGGCCCCTGTCCTCGCTCGAGGAAACGCTCACGAGCTAATGCTATTTCTATGGGGAAGCATTTTTCTAATAACTCTTTCGCATTTTGACATTTTTGAATAATTTTTTTTGCATTGCATAGCTGAGGTGCATGCCGACAGCGCACCTTTTTTACTTTTTCGATTTTGGTTGCAGATATATTTTTTAAAAAGCACTTTCAGTTTCGAAACCGGTTTTGGAAGTGAAACTAACTTTGTAAAAAATATCTGCAACCAAAATCGAAAAAGTAAAAAAGATGCGCTGTCGGCATACACCTCAGCTATCCAATGCAAAAAAAATTATTCAAAAATGTCAAAATGCGAAAGAGTTATCAGAAAAATGCTTCCCCATAGGAATAGCATTAGCTCGCGAGCGTTTCCTCGAGCGAGGACAGGGGCCTTAACACTGGACGAAAAACACCCTTCGAACTCAAAGACTATCAGAATACTGAAGTTGTCCCTTTGTCTGATAACAGATAAGGATTCTAGCCAATCATTAGTTAGTTTGTTATCTAACAGGGATGACTAGAAAACTTGTTTTTCAACTTTAAAAACTGGTGGCCCGCTATTGGTACGTGGCCCACTACTGGTACACTTATCCTAGATACATGGAAAAAAATTTTTGAAGCTTTTTGTCATTTTGCTTGTCCTCAGTAACGAAAACACTGTTTTTAAATCTCAAAAGTTAAATCTCACTTCATATTTGGTAAACAAATACCGTAATTTCCGGCGTATAAACCGCGGATCAAACAATCATTTTTTGACCCAGAAATTTTTTGAAATAAAAATTAACTTTTTAAATCACGGTAAATATTTGACATCAATAACTAAATAAAATTTCTGGGTCGAAAAATAATTGTTTGATCCGCGGATTATACGCCGGAAATTAAGGTAATTTTATTTATTTATTCCTTTATTTCAATTTTAGTGTTTTAACATATACTATGAATACTAATAAATATTTTTGATAAAAAATATTAAAAATTGATATATATACACATATATATAGTTTTAGTATAAGTAATAGCTGAAAAGTGTATTGTAACATCCAGTATTCTATTCATCTACCCAACTGAAAGCAAAAATCAATGGATTTTATGATTTGGCTCTTTCATCCATTTTCATCATTTAAGATTGTTTAAGAAATAATATTGTGCCGACGACCGAAACTAATTATTGATGGTATGCGAAAACATCCCAAGGTAAAAAAAATCTATGATACGAAATATTATTTTATATAAAATAATCATAAACAAAGGAAATTTTTAAGTGCATAGAAGAAAAAAACTTAGCTTCCTGTTTATTTATTTCAACTGAAAGCATAAAGAAGAAGTATGATAATCTATAAATCCAAAGTAAGAAAATATATTAACCCTCTGAGCGGCTAGCAAAAGGGTAAAATTGTAATGTTGTTTTCTCTGCATTTTGTTTTAAATGCTAAGAAAATATTATTCTTTCCACATTATATATAAAAATACTTTAATTACAAATATGAATGTAATCCTTGAGTGCATTATTCATTCTTCAATGCATTGAAAATTCATTAAATCTATATAATTATATTATCTTAAATATTGCTTACATTGCAGTGAAATCTGGAGCTTAGTGAACGGAGTATTACGTGCTTTAACACTTACAGGATTAATCTGTGATTAATTGCTAATTAAGTTTAGCTTGATATATAAATACCCTTAAAACTTTCAGTCGATCTCCTAGCAACATAGTTATAAGAGACAAATATCAGATGCAAATAAAATTTTGATCTACGTAATCTTTTTGTTAATTGGAACAACTTGGTAAATGATTAATAATTACTACAAATATAATGCTTTTTTTTCAATTATAAAATACGAGCATCAAAACAGGATAAATAATTCAGCAGTGATGATTTTTCTCATCTATTTATAGCTTTATAAACATTTACTGAAAAATAGCTAATTTAGTAGAATATAACATTATCAAGGTAGGTAAAGTTGTTAGGATGTGAATAATGCGCGTAATACAACCACTTTTATCCCAAATTGCAGTAATGGGATTTTGTACCATTAAACTCTAATTTAGGTTGCTGATATTAGATTTTTACATTACTTTAGCTTCTCGCACTACGTTATAGTAGCACCTCATGAAGCTGGTAATGATCTTTGCCTTCAATTTGAGTTTAATTCATTAGATTTTAGTAAAACTGAGTTTTTGATAGTAATTATAGTACAAAATACAATTGTATGAGAAAGAGGAAATTAAAATTAGATAAAGATGTTTTAGTGAGTTTTGAAACTTTCAAATTTGATATTGAAGATAGAAGAAAGAATTTCTCATTTAATGTATGACGTTTGAGTAATATTATTGTTAAATGATTTCTCGCTGTTTAAAATTGTTTTGTAATCAGTGATTAATCACATTAATATAATGAATGTTATGAAGATAAACAAAAAAGCGCACATCAGATAGAACCCTTTTACACTGTTAAAAATTCCTGTAAACGCAAAAATTCCGTGAGCCGGTGACTTCGAAAGCATGTGACATCATGATCGAAGAATTGAAAAATTTTTAATGTAAATCTATAGTAAAAATTCTCTCGAACAAAATGAGCTATGCATGAGTAGGCTTGACAAATCAAAAATAAGTTTAATTAAATTAATTATTATAAAAAAATATAATGTTTTACATTATTGTGGATATTGATCACTCTTAGAGTATTTTATAGAAAATTTTGTATTCCTTCAGAAAAACTTGATATGGCAAACTTTATCAGAAAAGACTGTCATACCTATTTTAGGTTGAAGGGCGGTGATAAAATTTCACACTTAGGGGAGACTGGAACACATGTGAACATGTGGTAGATGTGAACATCACATCTTTTTTCTAGTTACTATGTGATTTTATAAATTAAAAAAAATACCAACAATGACACCACTTGTAGACATATGGAAATTTTTTTTGAAGCTCTTTGTCAATTTTGTTTGTCCTCGGTAGCGAAAACACTGTTTTTAAGTCACAAAAATTAAATCTCATTTCCAATTTTCTAAGTGAATAACTTTATTTATTTATTCCTTTATTTCAATTTTAGTGTTTTAACATATACTATGAATACTAATAAATATTTTTTATAAAAAACTTTAAAAATTGAGAAACGTTAATGATTAGTCAGTTTAACTCTTCCTTTCAATTAACTTCATAAGAACTAATATCCACATCAATAATTTTCCTCAAATAGAAGACTTTTCGACATACAACATTTGATTTTGAATTGAAACTTACTCAAAATCATCAGTCAACAAGTACATAAAGAGCAACAAGCTCGTTTATGTTCAATTGTAATTAAAATTAATTTAATGTTTTCTAAAATGCAATAATGTTACGGAATATTTTACTAAACAGTTCACTGCAATATTTGTTATGCATCGTTAATGCAAAAAATATTGTGTTAAACAAGTTTGCAAATTTTTCTATTTCATTTCTTCCAAGTTTGCACTGATGTCTTACTTTTGTCTCTAAAATAGCTATGTATATGATGCTTTGAATGAAGATTGATATCTTAAGAAAATAAAATTTTTAAACTGATAACTCCCATAAAATACCGATTGTGAGCAATCCCACCCTCTTTTTAAAGCAAAAGAAGTTAAATTTAGGGGAGAGCTTATAATCGAGATTTATTTTAAACAATCATTAAAAAAACCTTCTTTATCATTAATTTAGAAGTAAATAAAGTAAATACAAGGGTGAGAATCTTTCGTATTTCGGCAGATTTCCGATAAATATTACCTAAATGTCCCCTTTCTAAAATCTCCCCTGTACAAAACCCGGCTAAGGTTTAATTTTTTTCAAAGATACTTATTTATTGTAACATTAAATCTGTGATCTAATCCACCCTCCCCTCCCCCAATATATTTATTTTCATTTTATAATCTTGTTATAAGCATACCACACAGAAATAGAAAAAATACACATATATTTTTTTTTCTTTATAGTGAATTTAACACATAATATAGCCTAATGATTATGAAGACAAATGAATAACAGAATAAACAGTATGTCAAAGGATATTTTCCCCTTGTGTTCACATGCCCCACGTGTGTTCACAACTACTCCACTTGTGGGGCACATGTGATAAATTTTTTCAATTTATAAAACTATTAAGATAAGTACGAAAAACTATAAAGGTGATTTTTAAAAATTACCTACGAAAAGTAAAAGAAGTGTAATGCGTAAAAAAATGATTATGATGACAAATGAATAACAAAATAAACAGCATGTCAAAGGATATTTTCCCCTTGTGTTCACACGTGCCCCAAGTGTGCTCACAACTACTCCACTTGTGTGGCACATGTGATCAATTTTTTCGATTTATAAAACTATTAGGAAAAGTACGAAAAACTAAGGTAACATCCCCAGTAATTGGCAGGCACCAGTGATTGGCATATCCTACAAAAATGTCCTAAAATAAGATTTATACCCAGTCTTTTAAAAATGCAAGATCATATACCAGTTATATGCTCATTTACTTTACAGATTATAACTTTGATTTATGCTACTAGATGACAATAGTGCCTAGGAAAGAGAAACAATTATGGCTTGTATCAAATTAGCCATTTTTGTTGCAAATGCTTCTTCTCTGGCTTAAGAAAGGCATGCATTTCAGATTTTTATTATCTGATTTATAGTATATTTTAAGTATTAATTGACAACAGTTTTGTTTAGTTGAAAAGGGTTACTTTAATTGTGTAAAAGTCTAATTGCCAATTACTGATGATTACAGCAACTTTTTATAAATATATTTTTATAAAAATACTTTTTCAAATATTTTTGCTTTTTATGGGCAAAATAGATGCACATATATGCACTCTTTGATTTAAAAATATTTGCAAGTAAATATTTTATTTCTTGGTAATGAAAATAGAAGTAAGTTTAAAGACAAATCCTTCATGTGCCAATTACTGAGGATGTTACCCTATAAAGATGATTTTTAAAAAATTACATAGAAAAGTAAAAAAAGGGTAACGCGTAAAAAAGTTCTGTTTACTATATTCAGTACTTTTTGTTTGTAGAAATTAATACAATTATGAAAAAAGCTACATTTATGTGGCCTGTTCACATGTGCCCTAGTCTCCCCCAAGTTTTTATATTTGAATGGTTACCAATGGCTTCCTTATTTCACCTCTAGACATTGGCCAAGTGTCTGATTTGCGCGATAACGGCAAATCAATAGAGCTTTTTTTTTTACAATAATTAATTTAAATTAATCATATTTTCGGCTTGCCAAATCTAGCCATACCTAGCTAATTTTGTTCGTATGGTTTTTACTATCAATTTACATAAGAAAAATTCGATTCCATGATCACAGTGCTTTTAATGTCACTAAATCCAGGACTGAATAGGCACTCGGTAAATATCCAATTGTTTCGGTTGAGGTATGTGCCTAGCTTCGGAACACTGTTTTGAAAAATATGAAATTTTTACAAAATACATCTGTTTTAGTTTTAAAAAATGGAACAAACTATGAATTCCAATAAATGTTTAATGGTTTTTTTAATTAATTTTTAAAATTTAGGCATTATTCATTCACATTTTAGAAAAGAAGTGAGTTTATTCTATACTTTCTATAGCGAAATTTATTCAACCTATTTCACTTTTTTTAATAATATATTTGTAAACCACTTACCCGTGTTATGAAGCAAGAGATTTGCAATACATCTTAAATTTACTAACATATACTAAATGTTGTGTGCAAATCATGATTTTTTAAAAAAAATGTATATTTTTTATTAAAAATAACTCTTAATATAAACTAACTTATCAGCTATATGATACTGCATAACACACCAACAGGTGAGCAGAAGCTTGTAACAAAATTTCTATTAAATTTTTTTTAAAGTCTAGATAAAAACTTTTAATGATATATTTGTGTAATGCAATGTCCAGTAGTAGTATAAAAGCAATAAAAGACAGTCAAAAACAAAAAAACTTTATTAGTATTAATCACATAATTACTATTGGATTCATGACTAGAATGCATTGAATGGCTCTCTCACTACAACATACATGTCTTTTAAAGCTTAACCTTTTTATTGGGGGTCGGACAGCATCTGATCGGTTCAGCATGTATTCTCGGACAAATGCTGCCCGAGTGCTCGTGTGAAGGTTAAAAACCTATGTGGCGGCACGAAGTAAGGCGGCGTCACAACTTTGCGACCTCCTTTCCAAGATCACATAGTACAATACCAAGTTTAAACATGAACAAGTTTTTTGTTTTAGGTACACTGTAAAAAAGTACTACCCTGAATTTTAGTGAATGAAATGCCAAATGAAATTTAAATATCTCTACTTTTATTTTGAGTACCGAATTAAGTTTATCATAAACCGATTACGATAGGATTTAAAAAAAGTTCTACAGAATAACTACATTTGATACTGTTTAAGCTTTATATGTTCTTGAACTTTCATGATATAAATATTTGAACTTAGATATACAGCTTAATATACAGCATATACCGGGTCTCTCAAAAATGACTGATGGATTTTGAAATTCAATAACTTGCAAAAGGTGACAGCTATTTAAAAATTTTTTGCAGGAGGGTTATGTATAATGTCAGGAATTTGTTTACCGTAATTTTTTATTTTAGATCGAATTTCAAACAATAGGTGGCTCTGACGGCGATTGAAGGCCAGGTGATCAGTGCTAAGTGAAGCGTCGACCTGGCCTTCAATCGCCGTCAGCGCCACCTATTGTTTAAAATTCGAACTAAAATAAAAAATTACGGTAAAAAAACTTCTGACATTATACATAACCCTCATGCAAAAAAATTTTAAATAGCTGTCACCGTTTGCAAGTTATTGAATTTTAAAATCCATCAGTCATTTTTGGAACACCCGGTATATACTTAACATATACAGCTATACCCAATCCAGAAAATGTTTGAGCTGCACGCATAAACTTTAAATAATAATACATTAACCATTTAATTCCCATGGTTGAGTACATTCCATAAATTTCATAATTAAGATAATCTAAATTCAATCCAGAAAAAATCAAAAATAAATTTTACTTTAATTAATGACGAAATGTCCGTAATTAAAGAAAGACAATATTGCTATATAAAATTTCTGGTTACAGTTAGGAATATCTGAATTAAAAAATCCATTGAGTTAAAAACGCAGTTTGTAGTATATATGGTCATTTCCATGCGAAATTGTCATGTCTGTCACGCAGCTAAAAGTCATTTTGCTTGTTGGCCACCGTTATTTTCGATAAGTTTGCTTCGTCCTATTCAACTGATGAGATATCTCCAATAAAATGAGTCACATTTTTTCGTTACAATACTGGTACGTTAAAATACTGGTAGTCAAAAATCGTTGTATTTGACAAACATGACAAGTTTTCATTGAATTAACCATATACTACCAAGAGCATTTGATGATTAAAATTTGAATTAAAAGAAATGCAATCGACAAATTAATTTATATCTTTCGGACTTGTTTCTGCTTCTTTGACAGATACTTTAATTAATATTCAGAAATGATCCTTACAAAGATTACTTACCTAAAATGATAAATGAAATATCCGAATCATAAAGAATCGAACTTAATAAACTGTTTAAAGTGTGTGATAAACTGAAATATTAGAGACTAGACTGTTTTAACAGTTGTCGCTTTAATACTTGAAGCACAGATACTGAATTTGCATATAGAATGGAACAGAATTTCTTCAAAACCTGCCCGATAAGATATAGAATGACTGACACTAGTCTAATAAACGTGATAATCGGTTCTTTTGAAATGATTTTTTGAACATAATACACACATTACGCTTATCACACACCCAAGAAGTGGAGAATCACAACGAAAATACCCGTGTGAAAAACATTATCATTAGTTTAAAGCGTTCACTAGAAAATTATGTAAACTGGGGAAGACCAAGATTTTGCTACAAAAGGGGAAATAAGATTAAAAGTTTGTCTCGATTCGTCCTTGATATTCGAGTCTTGCACGGGTCGGATTATACCAGTAAATTCTATTGATAGTCAACTCGCAAGTCCATCCCGAACCCTAAAAATTCCAACCCGAACCTGACCTGCAATAATAATAAGAAAAATACCCGATTTAATGTAATTATGAAATACATAAGGTAAATGCACCAATAGTGGGCCACTTAAGGACATTTGTCTAATTATTATTAATATGTTAGTGAAATCAAAAAAACATATATATTTTTAGCCTAGACCTTAACTTCATGTATCAGAATAAACATTCAAATTTTTAAATAATATTCTTTATAAAAAATGAAAAATAAAAAATGTTACCCTCCTCTATGCTCCAGTAATGGGCATAGTAAAATTCTAAAGCTCCAGTAGTGGGCCCCCCAGAAGTGGGCCACTCCATTCTTGAGTTTAATGTGTACTGTACAGAGGTTATAATTTTTTTTTACATTTCTACACTTAAATATACACAATAATGAAATCATATTTAGAAGTTTTGATGATTACGTAAAATAATTTCAGCTTCTCTTTAGTTTTTTCGAACAGTCTGCAATATTTTATAACTTAAAAAAAATCTGCCCTATTTGTTACTTTGCAGTAATGATAAATAATAAGATATACATAATAAAAAGGGTAATTAAATGCTGAAATGATTACAAAACTATATTACATTTATAAAATAATAATAATAATAATAATAATAATAATAATAACAATAATAATGTGAGTGGGATTTAAATTTAACTGACTTTATTTTTCTTTTACAGCCATTTTTTTTACAAAAAGAGTATAAAAGTTGAATATCTGTTTGTCTGAGTTCTGGCTGCGGTACCAAAAATTTATGCTTGAGACATCTTTTTCCTTAATGACAAAGTCTTTTTTATTTTCAGTTGACTTCAATCCCTGAAAAAAAATTATTATTTCTTTAATTTCTTGAACTACACACAAATACCCACCTTTTTCTGTATTTTTTCCCTCCGATTATTGAGTGTCCCTCTTTCACTTCAGATTCTTCTGGGATAAAGTAGTGGCCCACTACTGGAACAACTTGAAATTTAATGACCCAGAAGTGGACCGCTCCCCAAACTTAATAATATGTTAGTTTTATACCTTTTAAGCATAAGGATTAAAGTATTCATTTATGCAGTGTATTAGAAATGTGATATTTTAATATAAAATACAATATACTTTTAAAGAGAAAATATTGAATGAAAACTTGCCTCTTAAGGAAAGCAGTAAGAATGAGCCACAAAATCCTTGTATTTTAAGACGGGAAGAAAAACACCTTACCAACTCAAAGACTATCAGAATACTGAAGTTGTCCCTTTGTCTGATAACATATAAGGGTTCCAGCCAATGAGCAGTTAGTTTGTTATCTGACAGGGGTGGCTAGAAAACTTGTTTTTGAACTTTGAAAACTGGTGGCCCACTATTGGTACGTGGCCCACTACTGGTACACTTACCCTATATTATAAAGACCAAATGTATCTGTGTGTAACGCATACGTCATTTTGTGAATGGCAACACTTTGAAATTTGAAATAAAATTTCGGTTTTGCAATTTATGCTACTACAAATTTTCAAATTTCTAAAGATCGCACATTTTTAATTTTTACAACGTCATATAAGGGAAAAATACATTTTTAAATGCAATTTGTTTGAATACTGCATCTTAATTTATTTTTTAGATATTAATTTTTTTGTAGTTTTTAATACAATTTTTGTAATTGTGGTAATAGAAGTACTCCATTTCTATTAAAAGTCATTAAAAGTGAAGGGAAAAAAGTTAGAGATTACGGTATCTTTTTATTGTCATTTTTTAATATTAAAGGGAAAATTTTTGAAATTAAAATGCGTGCTGTCCTATACTATCGTCTATTATCAAACCCGGTAGATTTTGGTTTTATTTCGTTTTTATTTGTCAAGTAAATGGGGGGGGGATTTATAGTTTATTATAAACTTACTTTACGCTCTATACAACAGTTTCTTTTCACAAAAATGTGTTTTAAAGAATTGTTGTGTGATTTATTTTCTCTGCTTTTATTTAATTCATATCAAATAGCTGAAAGAATGCGAATTTATTAATCCACTTGTAAAATTATATTCCGAATTTTGAAGAAACATAAATGAATGATTTTCCGATAAAACATAGAGCTATCATACACAAACAAATAAAGGCATGTGAATCATTAAATACCCAATTTGCTTCTTCAATGACGGCTTTGCTTTTTTGCTGGGTTTGTATATTACTCCACGTTAACGACGTCATATGTATAATTTTCTGTAGATGTTTAAGAATGGATCGTAAAATAGGAATTGTTTATAAGATGCAAATTACGTTCTTTCATTAACCCATTAACGCCCGAATTATTTTCTTCGCTAAAATTTAAATTTCGTATTTCCCACCACTTTTTAAAGCAAATTAACTTTTATCTAAATTTATCGAGGATTCTGTCTCGTGAAATAAGGTATACATTTTTCTTCCTCTTTACTGGTGGGAAAACAGCTTTCTTGCTGTTTTTGTAACCGTCTTCAAACGAGGACGCTGGGCGTTAATGGGTTAAGAAAAAGCGCGTATTTTAATTCTTAAAACTGAAATATGCTTTCTAGAAGTGCGTTATTTTGAAACCAACTGCTTTGAAATACTTCATAGGTGAAAATACTTCACTTTCAAAAATAACGTAATTGAAATCACGCAATGATAAAACGTAATGCTTAACAAAAAAAGCGTGTCTTTAAAGAAGAGCCGTGACAGGCAACATGCATGGTGTGATCGGAAGTCTTAGTCCAAAAAGTAGCGATTTATGTTACAGAACTTAATGATTCTTCACTAGATGAATTCACTTCGCCCATTTAAGGAAATAAAAAAGATCTTGGTAATATTTCGAGTTCCAAACTACCAAACTCGCTATTTTAACTTATGTTTCGTCATAGGAATATTGTCTTTCGTATTTATTGCATGCAGATTTCTTTAGGAAATTTAATTTACACTTAAAAGAATATGAATAGTTTAGCATCTGTTTCCAGCTAATAGTAGTCGAGACTTTAAGTTTTGAATTAAAATGGTTTTAAAATGTTCAAATTAAAATAATAATTTTTTTAGAAAGAGAATACGATTATGAGGGGGAATATGTAAATTTTGAGACTGTAAAAATGATGTCAGGGTTAGATTTCACGGGAAAAAATTCTTTGATTGGGACAAAGTGGAATAAATTTCGCTGCTTTCCATTTCTGAATCCAAGCATTAAGAGCCTTAGTTAAAAACTTTATCATAAAAACAAATCTTTATTATACTTTACTGCTTATATATATGGTTAAAATTTAATATTAGTAATTTCTACAACTGAGTTTTATAGAAATAGTATTTTGTTAATTTTAGGTTAAATGTCACTTGTTTAAGAGTTAGACTTTGAAACGAAAAATGCATTTTTTACTGTAACTAAATTTTTAGATTTATTTTAAATAGATGAAACAGTTCCTTCTTAAATATTTTCTTTCACCGAAATACGACGGGTTCTATCTTCTATATATGATGGCAATAAATAGAAATAAAAAGGATAACCAAAAAAAAAAAAAGAATAAATAAGAATAAAAATATTTTCATGTCTCTAATATAAATTTTATTTTTATATCGGAAATGAGCATCTAAAAAGTCATTCACATTGAAATATACAGATTTCATCCGAACAGTATCAAAACTCAAAAGTGAAAAGAAATCGTAGGTTATGTCAATTGCCTGTAAAATAAGGTTACGCAATCTGAAGAAAGATTCAATTCCAATTAAGTTATTTAAAAGCACTATTATTCAAAATGTTTTATGAGTACAATATTGACTCCCTGTAATATTTTCGTATATAAATTTTAAAGTGTATTATAAACAAAAGCATACATGCAGTAAATCAATATTTGGATGAATTCTTTGAAAAAAAAAGTTTAGAAAATCTATTTTAAGAGGAGCTCGCCATGAATCATAATGTACACTATCTCGATCGGAGAACAACGATAAAGCTTCAATATTGAGGGTTGAGGATGAATTCAAAGCCGAGTGCGGTGTTTATCAAGTGCACCTAGAACCTCCTTCCCCCTAGATGTCAATTGCTCAAGAGGTGGAGGAAGAAAAATCTTTTCTGAAGTTCTTCTTTTCAGGAGTTCAAGTTCTTCGGAAACTATAAATTTCAAACTCATCATCATTGCTCTAAAGTCCTTCGGTACAAAAATTCTTTTTCGTATCTTTTTAATTCAAAGTTTATAGTTATATCCTATTATTTAATTACAGTAAACTAGGAAATCTCAACTATTCCCCCCCCCCCCCCCACCGAGATCAGATAAAGTCGTGACGTCACGAAATGTCACACGAAGCAGAGAAAACAAAGGAAAGCAATTCGAATAACTTGTAAGTATCGATTTCTTTAACTTGTAGCCTTATTAACCCTTTCCGCCACGGGAAAAATATGCTAGTAAAAGGAGAAATTATCGACTGACACCGGAATTCACAAGCGAATTTTTTGGATATTTTGAATTCCTTAATTTAAGCTTTTATTATAAAGAAAAAATTTTACTAAAATATTATTGGTGCCGTTTGCAAGTTTGGAATTAAATTTAGGTATCCCAGACCGGGCACAGTGTGCCGGAAAGGGTTAATCGCTATTTACGAATAATAGTTAATGATGTAAATGATCAATAAAACCGAAGCCTGTAAAATGTTAGAATTTTTTTTCTTTGTTTTCCCTGCTTCGTGTGACGCTTTGTGACGCCACAACAAGGCGTGTCACAACTTTCTGAAATCTAGGAGCCATTGACCAATAAGGGCATCCCTTCGTTTCAGAACATAGATAAAAACCGACTTGAATTTCGCTCCTTTTAATTGAAAACAAATAAGTTTTTAGAATCGACCATTTTAACTTTCTTCTGTCTTTTCAAGAAAAAGTATTGGATCCTTGAAAATTTTTAAATTCTAGTTTTCGACAAATTTACAAGTTTTAGGGGTCAGAGAACCCTAAAAACATGTTTTTACAACATATCTGTCTGTGACTCCTGTGACTTTCCTGTTTGTCTGTATGTTCTATTTCAAAATTAATGAACGGAATTTAATAAAATTTTAGATTCAGATGTTCTCTGATAAAATTGGTGCCTGTAGTGTAAATAACCCTACAGGTGGCGCTTCTATTCTGCATTATTCATAACCTCTACAACAGCTACATCTTAAGGCATAACACATGAATTTTTATAAATCATCAGATTTCGTTAATTTTTGATACAGTTCTGTGCTGATTGGTGTTTGGTGTAAATTGCCTAAAAGATGGCATTGTTAGTCTGCATTTATCACGATTTCCGCAATAAATATTTCTCAAGAACTAGTGCATACATTTTCATCAACCTTCAGATTCACTTACTCCTTAATATGAATTTGTCCTGATTAGTTTTTGGAGTAAATTGTCTATCAGATGGCGTTGCTCGGCAATTTTTTTTTTTTTTTTTTTTTTTTTTTTTTTTACGATTTCCACAATTGTTCTATCTTAAAAACTAAGGCACGGATTTTCATCAATCTTCAGATTCATTTAGAATTTAACATAAGTTATTTTTGATTAGATTTTGGTGAAAGTAACCTTAACAGTGAAGCTAAATATGCTTTATTTTTCAGGAAATATCGGCATATATGAGATGGAAGGAAGTTATGGGATTGCAACATCCGATAAGTTTTATTTTGTCGCCCCTATATCAACTCTTAAAAGCATATTTTTATGAAAAATATCAATTATATAGTCAAGTAAATTTTCGACTTGAAAATTTACTTGACTTATCAAATGAATAACATTAAAAGCGGTACTTTTTTTATTACCTGCGTGACGCATGGCAGGAATAATAGCCGAAGACATCGTTGATCAGAAGAGCCTGATTCCGATAATTTCTGTGGTTTAAGGGGTCTCATATCATTTAAAATCTCCCCAGCCAGTTCAAAAGTGGTGTGATTTTGAGTTTTCATATTTTTTTTAAATACTTATTGAAATTACCTTAAACTTTGTGATATATCCAAACCATATAAAATAATAATGGCTTTATAAAATATAAAAATAAACACTTATAATGTAATAAAAAAATACAGTTCAAGTAATATTACAATTTTTTTCATATGATATGTCAATATAAAACTTATCTTAAAATGAACTTTCAACTCTAATTTATAGAATGAATTAATGATATATAAATTCTTTGTCAGAAATTATTTTAAAAATTCAACTCAATTTCTGAAAATAAAAAAAATTAATAAACAATTAATTAATGATTAAAAAATTATGAAAATATTAATTTATTCTATAAAATATAGGTTACAGCTCAATTTAACATATTTTTTTATGTTATACATATAATGTGCATTAAGCTATCATGTGGATTGTGAAATACTACGACAAAAAATGTTGCAATATTACTTGAACTGTATTTTTCCTTATAGAATACGTGTTTATTTTAATATTTTATAAAAAATTAAACATGTATTAAATATATTAAAAAGCTTTATGTAATTTCAATAAAAATCTAGAAAGTTATGAGAACTATAAATTGCTTCCCTTTTAAACTGGCGACGGAGATTTTAAAAGGTATGAGACCCCTTATGTATGTATTTTAATTATGTGTCTGTGAAATTTGTATTTTTTATATCATTTTATTTATTTACTGATAAAACTTTAATTTCGTAATGAGCTATTAGTCAGAAACAAGCGTTGAGTTATTTGTATTTTTTAAATGCAAACATACTGTTAATTCTTTCGTTACGGGACTAAATTCGATAGAGATAGATTTAAAAAAGGTCGTCCTTTAAAATTATTTTAGAAACCATAAAAACAGTAAATTGCAATACAGTTTTCACACAAGTTACATTTAAAGTACATTTCCCCCCCCTTTTCGATTGAGCCAAAATTGAAAATGTGCATGTTTAGAAGGTGAAAAAATTAGTAAAAAGTTAGTAAGTAAAAGTTAAATTTAATCATCTCTGACTGCATCCTCAAAATGACATGTATAGACATACACTGGTGTCCAAAATTTAAGCATAATTGGTAATTAAGTAATTATTTTTAAGTAATGAAAGAAATATGAATCGGAATGTGCTGAAACTCCAGGTGTGTAAACAAAATAGTACGCGTCACATATTTTCGTGAAGAGTTTTCCCCGAAATCGAACAGGGGACCGTCAACAAATTGAAAAAGAACGAAGATCTTTTGGATAACCCTGTCAAAACTAATGTAGCAAAAGCGTTCAAACTGCACATTATGATTAATTGGCTTATTGTAATGTACTGTGTTAATTTTTACAAGGATAGCATGTATACTCGTAGAGAAATTAAGGTTTTTATAAAAACAGTCCTAGGTTTTTTGCTTATAATTTGCTGAGTTCTTAATATAAAATAGTGTTATTTTTTGAAAAAATGACAAACATCATTGTACACAATACCCTGTCATCAGAATTAAAAAATAATAAAAATTGTATGACAAATGAGCAGGTTTACTAAATAATTTTTTACTGCGCATGCGTGAACGCTATTAAAATTTCATTTGCATATTATGTTAGTTAAATGTATAGAGCAACTTTTGTGAAAGTCTCAAAAACATAGCTTAAAAATTCTGAAAATTATCGTTGATAGAATGAGATCAAAATCCTTTATTCCCTAAATGAAGCAAAAAGATGAGGGGCTGTATCCATATTCCATTGTTTAGTGCCTACACAATATTGCACGTACAACTATATTTAGGTAAAACCCCTGATTTTTTTGCTTCCTTTAGGAATAACGGATTTTGAGTTGATTCTATAGGCTCCCATTTTCAGAATTTTCAAGCTATGTTTTTGAAGCTTTTACAGAAGTTGCTCTATACATTTAGCTAACACAATATGCAAATGACATTTTGATATCGTTGACGCATGCGCAATGAAAAATTATTTACTAAACATACTCATTTTTCATACAATTTTTATTATTTTTAAATTCTGATGACAGGGTATTGTGTACAATGATGTTTGTCATATTTTCAGAAAAGAACATTATTTTATAATAAGAACTCTGCAAATTATAAGCAAAAAACTTGGAAAAATTTAGGACTGTTTTTATAAAAACCTTAATTTCTCTACGAGTATACATGCTATCCTTATAAAAATTAACACAGTACATTACAATAAGCCAATTAATCATAATGTGCAGTTTGAACGCTTTTGCTACATTAGTTTTGACAGGGTTATGCAAAAGATCTTCGTTCTTTTTCAATTTGTTGACGGTCCCCTGTTCGATTTCGGGGAAAACTCTTCGCGAAAATATGTGACGCATACTATTTTGTTTACACACCTGGAGTTTCAGCACATTCCGATTCATATTTCTTTCATTACTTAAAAATAATTACTTAATTACCAATTATGCTTACATTTTGGACACCAGTGTATTTCTTTTAGCTTAGATACTAGTAGGTTATCTATCTATCTCTATATATACACTGGTTTCCAAAAATTAAGGAAAAATCACAAAAATAGCGATAATTCAAATTATTACATGTGGATTTTAATGAAACTCAGCCACAATATACAACGCATAGTAAGGTATAAAATAACATGAAAAGAAATTACCAGACAATTATGGTGTTTCAAAAATAGCATAGTTATAAAATTAACAAAATCAGTTTGCCAATTTGGTATAGGAAAAGTACCTTTAATATGCCACATGATCACTCCTAGTAGCAATACAGCACATACAGCGATGTGTCATACTGTCAATTATGCGGTCGATGAGTTCGCTGGGAAATAAGACCATTTCTCTTCCAAAGCAGTTGTAAGCGTGGGAAGGGTCAGAGGAGGGGGATTGAGAGCAGCGACACGTCTCCCTAAAGCATCCCAATCATGCTCGATGGGATTCAAGTCCGGTGATCGAGCTGGCCATTCCATGCGCTGAATTGTCTGGTGCTGAAGATAATCTTCCACGATGCGAGCCCTGTGCGGTCTAGCGTTGTCGTCCTGTAGCAGGAAATATTACCTATTGCACCGGCATAAGGTCACACATAAGCACAAGGATGTCATCTCTATAGACGAGAGCATTCACGATTCCATGTGGAAAGACATGGAGGTCTGTGCGTCCATCCAAAGAGATACCATCCCAAACGCAGACACTGCCTCATCTGTATGAATCTCTTTCACGAATGTTTGATGGATGATAGCGTGTTTCCTGTTATCTCCAAATCAAACAACGTCTACTATCGCTTTGGAAGCTAAACCGGGACTCATCCGTAAAGAGAACACGCCTCCATTGATCAACCGTCCAGTGGACATATTTGCGTGCCCACATCAAACGTTCTCTCCGGTGACGTGAGGTGAGCGGCACACAAATTGCTGGTCGCCTTGCGTAAATTCCACCTTCGTAAAGCCTTCTACCCACAGTAGACATTGACACCAACCTTCCAGTGGCTGCAGCAAGGCAGGATTTAAGGAGAGATGGGGTTGTGATTCTATTCCTTCGCACACATAACCGCAAATATCGGTCATCGGCTCTTGTCGAAACTCTTGGCCGTCTTTGGCTGAATCTTCTTGAACCCGAAACCATGGATTGAAATTGATGCCAAAGCCTATGAACCACCGAAGGACTCACATTTAGCCATCTAGCCACCTCTGCCTGACTTTGTCCTGCCTCCAATCTCCCAATAGCTCTAAATCGCAGTTCTGCGGGCAAATGATGCCTCGAGGTCATTGTAATGAATTGGCTATCCTAGATTTATAATATCACTATGACAGCGACAACTGCAACCTTACTCTCAAACGTGCATTTTTATGTGCCTCATGGATGACACAATGCGATTGCAGCGCCACTAATTTGCATTTGGTATTTTTATTCAGCATCTTTTATTTAACAATATATGCAAATTTCATACGGATTGCTTTCTTTTTGAACGAGTTATCGCTATTTTTGTGATTTTTCCTTAATTTTTGCAAACCAGTGTATATAATAAGAGATGTCTGACCGCCTATAACGCCGAAATTATAAATACCAGGCTTCTGAAATTTTTGTCATGCGTGGATGCTAACATCGGAAAATGCACTTCGCAGCCGGATTAAAAAAATTCAATTTAGATTTTTTTAAATTAAAACTTACTGGGTAAGAGGATATTTGTATCTTTCCACCAAACCACGGCAACGAAGCAGCCACTTTAGAGGGTTTTTGCAGCTCGCCACCAATTCACGGCTACGAAACAGTCAGCTAATGACAGCAGGCGGTAAATATGGGATTTAACGACTGCATTTCACGATTGAATGCTAGCAACAAATTACGCACGCATTTGTTAATTTTTCCTGTTTTGATGATTTTGATTTTCCTAATTGATTTAAAATCGATCTTCAAAATCCATCCATGGCATCATCCAAAAAATTGGTAAATGAAGTAATTACTCCTTTTATGTTTTCTTAGGGTTTGTTCAAATGTGCAGCGCACATCGCACACGTGCTCAGAAGATTTTGCATGCATTAGGTCTCATTGAAGAAAGGCACTTTAAAATAATTCAATTGTTGCATTATTTTTGTGGTTCAAAAATGCTAAAATCAACGATTATATTTCTTTATCCTTCCAAAACATAGTTTTCGTAACAGAAATACATACCTGTGTTCACTCAGATAAAATGTAAAATATTCTAAAATTTAAAATATTCTCCAGATAAAAATTTAAATATTTTTCGATCTTAGTATGAATGGAGATTTTAAATATCCGCAATTTGTTTGAAAACATCTATGGTCCCGGGCAACGCCAGGCGGATCAGCTAGTATATATATATATATATATATACAGAGTGATTCCAAATTTTTTTTACAATAAAAGAGGGGTGATAGTACACATCAAGACAAACAATATTAAATAGGAGACCAAGGGTCCAAAACGTTTTCCTCTGGAAATAGCCGCCATTAAAGTTTAGGAACCAAAATTTCAAATAAACATAAAAAACGGAAAAATCGGTCGATTGAATTGCGGTTTTCACTACAATTATTCTTTATGTCGGCATTTTCTTAAAATTAAATTATAAAGATAAATTTCAAAAAATGCCGATAGAGGGCGCTTTAGACTTTGGAGTAACGAACAACTATTTTTTGCCGGTATTTTTTGCATCTCATTAAATGTTTTCGAAAGCTTAGACTCAAACATAAATTTTGAGCTCAAACTCTGTAGTTGGGAGTGGTTAAGTAACACAAACTGAGCTGTGTTCAGAGGGTTCAAATTTCAAATAACTATAAAAAACGGAAAAATTGGTCGATTGATTTGCGGTTTTCACTAAAACTATTCTTTATTTAGGTATTTTTGTAAAAATAAATTATAAAGATAAATTTCAAAAAATGCCGATAGAGGGCGCTTTAGACTTTGGAGTAACGAAACACTCTTTTTTGGCATTATTTTTTGCATCTTATTAAATGCTTTCGTAAGCTTAGACTTGAACTTAAATTTTGAGCTCAAAATCTGAATAGCTGGGAGTCGTTAAGTAGACAAACTTAGCTGTGTTCAGAGGGTTCAAATTTTAAATAATTGTAAAAAAACGGAAAAAATTGGTCGATTCGTTTGCGGTTTTTTGCTAAAACTAATTTTTAAATCAGCAGTTTTCTTGATCAATCAGTGTTTTCTTGAAAATAATTTTTAAAGATAAATTTAAAAAAATGCCGATAGAGGGAGCCTTAGACTTTGGAGTAGCGTACAACTATTTTTAACTGTTATTTTTTAATCTCATTAAATGCTTTCAAATGCATAGACTTAAATTTTGGGCTGAAATTCTGAATCGTTGGGAGTGTTTAAGTAGCGGAAAATTGAATTTGTTCGAGGAGGAAAGAGGGTTAAATTTCAACTCCTGAACACACTTCAGTTTGCGCTCCTCAACTCCTGATAACGATTCAGGATTTGAGCTCAAAATTTAAGTTTAAGCTTCCGAGAACATTTAAAATGCTTTTGCAAGCATTTAATTAGAACCAAAAAATAATGGTTAAAAGGAATTGTTGGTTACTCTGAAGTTTAAGGCGCCCTCTGACGGAATTTTTTGAGATTTATCTTTAAAAATTATTTTCAAGAAGATAGTGACTTAAAGAATAGTTTTATTTTAAACTGCAAACGAATCGACCAATTTTTCCATTTTCTATAATTACTTTAAATTTGAACCTCCCCCTCCCCTTGAACACAGTTCAGTTTGTGCTACTTAACCACTCCCTACTATTCAGATTTCGAGCTCGAAATTTAAGTTTAAGTCGAAGCTTCCGAAATCATTTAAAGAGATGCAAACAATTCGGCAAAAAATAGTTGTTCGTTACTCCAAAGTCTAAAGCGCCCTCTATCGGCATTTTTTGAAATTTATCTTTATAATTTATTTTCACGAAAATACTTAAATAAAGAATAGTTTTAGTGAAAACCGCAAATCAATCGACCAATTTTTCCGTTTTTTTTAATCATTTGAAATTTCAAACCCTCTGAACACAGCTCAGTTTGTGTTACTTAACCACTCCCAACTACAGATTTTGAGCTCAAAATTTAAGTTTGAGTGTAAACTTACGAAAACATTTAATGAGATGTAAAACATACCGGCAAAAAATAGTTGTTCGTTACTCCAAAGTCTAAAGCGCCCTCTATCGGCATTTTTTGAAATTTATCTTTATAATTTAATTTCAAGAAAATGCCGACATAAAGAATAATTTTAGTGAAAACTGCAAATGAATCGACCGATTTTTCCGTTTTTTATGTTTATTTGAAATTTTGGTCCCTAAACTTTAATGGCGGCTATCTCCTTAAGAAAACGTTTTGGACCCTTGGTCTCCTATTTAATATTGTTTGTCTTGATGTGTACTATCACCCCTCTTTTATTGTAAAAAAAATTTGGAATCACCCTGTATATATATATATATATATATATATATGTGTGTGTGTGTGTGTGTGTGTGTGTATACCGGGTGTCCCAAAAATGACTGATGGATTTTTAAATTCAATAACTTGCAAACGGTGACAGCTATTTAAAAAATTTTTGCAGCAGGGTTATGTACAATGTCAGGAGTTTTTTTACCGTAATTTTTTAATTTAGTTCGCATATCAAACAATAGGTGGCGCTGATGGCGATTGAAGGCCAGGTCGGCGCTTCACTCAGCATTGATCACCTGGCCTTCAATCGCCATCAGCGCCACCTATTGTTTGATATGCGAACTAAAATAAAAATTACGATAAAAAAACTCCTGACATTATACATAACACTCCTGCAAAAAATTTTTAAATAGCTGTCACCGTTTGCAAGTTATTAAATTTTAAAATCCATCAGTTATTTTTGGGACACCCGGTATATACAAAGCATGCAATGAAATATTATCGAAATATTTTGTAAGTTTTCGTCTTTCAATCTTTTTTATAAAGTTCAAATTACACGCTTGGCGCGATTTACTTTTAGCACGAACTGTTTCCGATTGCCCCGTTCAGTTGTATGCAATGATAACATGAACAAAAAAAGAAAAAAAAATTCTGTTGTGTGTTCGCGATAACGGAATTCGACTGCATAATGTTATACATAAATTGTACACTAGGGTAGAGCGAAAAAAATTTTTTTTTGAAAATCAAAAACGGGTAGGTGCCAAAAATTGCCTTTATACTAGTACATCAACTGTGGGAAATTTTACCGCTGAAAAAAAATGGCTTGAGTCTGCGCTTTTGCTCCAAATATCGAAATTTTGGGTAAAATTTGTCATTTTTTGACATTTTTTCAAAAAAATTATAAAATTCCTAGAGAGCTGGTTAGTATTTAAAAGTGTTGCTTAGACCTTTATATTTATCTGCTTAACATATTTAAACTATAAAACAATATGTTTATTCCCTATAGCTGGAGCAAAACAGACAACTTTTAGTAAGAAAACAGCATTACCACTCTATTGGGTCATACAACGAATTATTGTTTTTAATACAGCTCTTGTTTTCAAAACTACCTTGGACATCCGTCGTGGAGGTGGCTATATTTCCTATACCACCCGGCCCAACTATTCGATCATCTTAGTACAGTGTTTTATTTATACATTGATTTGTGATTTTCTTTATAAAAATTTGGCATGTTTTCGATGCTTCCACCTTGTTTATCTGTTCTTTGCATCCACATGCTGCTCTAACTATCTTCATGTATATTTTTACAGTTTATACAAAAAAATGACAAGCAGAGTAATGCACGGAAATATTATTAAAGGGAACTATTCGGCCATCTATTATATTTATCTAACTTACATTCAGTTGATGAATAGTGATTGGAAGTTCTGTTACCACAACATTTTTTCAGTCAATTGTATTTTTTTTACGTAATGATTTGCTTCAAAGATGATTTCAGATATTTCAACTATAAGTATGCCATCATTTATTTTACTTTTGCATTTTTTATATGTTGAGAAGCGAGCTGTTTCATGTGATGGTGATCGTCAGAGAGAATTGCAATGAAAATTTGTTCTCCATGTGTAAAGCAACCACTGTTGTAAATAACTTTTTCTTTTGCATTAGTTTTATGCCGTTTTCTAAGTGTTTTCGTATCTAGATAATTTCCTATTAACTTTTAGATCCCCTTTTTATCAGCGGACAACATTTGATGGTGAAATGTCCTGGGTATAAACTTATAATGCATAGTACTTTATGAGGGAATGTACGGATTCTAATCGACTATAAGTGCTCATTTAAAATTAGGAGAATTTTATTTGTCACTGTGAACCATTTTGCATGGGGTAAGCTTAGAATTGTGTATAACATTGAATCATTCGCTACTTCAACTCCAGTGAAATTCCTCTGCGTCAATTATTTGAGAAGTTGATATAAAACGTTCTAAGCTACATGGATTCACCGGATCAAGAAGGAAATCTTTGTCTGCGTACTATTCACTTCCTATTGCAATTTTTTTTTTTATAAAATAGAGAATTATTTTGAAGAATTATTTTCTCAAATTGAGAAAAAGATACTCAGAACAGACTAGAAATTTCTGTCGGAGATTGCAAAGCTAATTCATAAGGAAAGCTATTTCTCAGAAAGAATGGGGAATAAGAATTTAGAAAACATCTCACACAAAAGACAGCTCATAAAGTTAATAAAATTTTCCGCTTTATATAAGCACAGATTGTCAATCAGCGTTTATATGTTCACTCACAAAATGTATAATCCAAGTTTATACCGCGAGATGTTTTGTACCAAATGTACTACACACCTAAATAATAGATCTAAAATCTTATTAGAAATTACTAGACTACGGAACAACACAGGAAACGACATAAAGCATACTAAAACTTCTTTAGAAATATTGTTGTTTTACAACAAGTAGTTTTTGCAAATTTTGTTTGCAATCCTCGGTGACAATCGTTATAATATTAAACAGCTAGCTTCTCAGCATATATTCAATGTAATAGGTTCAATAAATGATGACATACTAGAAATTAAATTCATACAATCAATTTTTAGGCAAATCATTGCATATAAAATGTAATTGATTGAAAGAATGCTGTGATAACAAAATTTCCAATCATAATGTACTAATTGCATGAAATTTTAATGAAGATAATAGACTGCTGAATAGGTTCAATTAAGAACATACCCAATACATTGCTCAGCTTCTCTTCTGTTATACATGGTATAAAAATATACGTGCAGTAGGTCACACTAGCACGATCCAAATCATCCAAAGTCAGTGAATATAAAGAAGAGATAAATTACTTTGATATATAGAAAACTTATACTCGTCTTCGGGAAAAAATAACAATTCAATACATAAATAAAACACTGGGCCTAGATGATTGGATGGTTGAGACGGGTGGGATAATGCTACCACCTCTATGAGTTATATACACAGTAGTTTTGAAAGCAACTAGGTAAGAAATGCATTCAAAACAACATTTCGTTGTATGCTCCAATAGAGAGGTTAACGCTGATTTTTTACAAAAAGTTGTCAGATTTGCTCCAATTATACAGACTACAGATATTGTTTTATAGTTTAAATATGTTAAGCAGATAAATATAAAGATCGAAGCAACACTTTTAAATACTAACCAACACTGTAGGAATTTTTTAATTTTTTTGAAAAAATGTCAAAAAATGACAAATTTTACCCAAAATTTCGATTTTTGGAGCAAAAGCGCAGACTCAAGCCATTTTTTTTCAGCGGTAAAATTTCACACAGTTGATGTACTAGTATAAAGGCAACTTTTGGCACCTACCCGTTTTTGATTTTCAAAAAAAAATTTTTTTCGCTCCACCCTATTGTACACATTGTTGAATCATCCCATTAAATAAAAAAAAAAAACAATATTTTTATTCAATTCTTGATAATTTATAAAAAAGAAAAAAAAATCTTAGTATAACTGCATTGCTAAACGTTTAGTAACTAAGAATTACAGTCAATTAATGCATTTCAAAATGTTTAATGTATAAATGCACTAATTTTTTAATTAACGAAATTTTAACTAATGATTTGCTTTTAGTACGAATGATTTCCGATTGCGTAATCCATTTGTATGTAGTGTATTCAAGTTCGGATAACACGAGCGAAAAGTTTTCCATTGTGTGCTCGCGATAACGTAATTCGACTGTATAATGTTATACATAAACTGTACACATTGTTGAAGCATCCCATTAAAAAAGAATAAAAAAATCAACAACATTTTTACTGAATTCATTATAATTTACGATTATAAAAAACACCATTTTGGTATAACTGCATCACTAATCTTTTTGTAACTAGAAATTACAATAATAACTCAGCAATTAATGCATTTCAACGTCAAAACAGTGCAAACATTCGAAAATTAATTTAAACTATAGGAAGGTCCATCTAAGTTATTAATGATTTTGCTCCGAGTCCATTATTTGAACTTTAATATTTGAAAACTACTTAATGACAGATTTCTGACCGCACGCATAGAAATTAACTGTAATCTAGAAGTTCTAGTGATTATCTTATCTGTAATAAATGAAACTATTCGTTTGGCTCATTATGGCTTACTTTTTTATTTCTTATAAATAACTAGCGTTAATTTCATTTAATCTTATAATTATGGAAAAAAACGTACTTAAACAATTTCTAACAAAGTTTAAAAGCGTTTATAAATTCCGCTGTCTGTCCGTGTTCTAACTGACGTAAATATAGTCCAATAGCCATGAAATCGATATATGTTATTGGAGATTACTGAGGAATTTTCGACATTGAAAACAAAGTGAGTAGCATTTGAGGTTCATCTACAGAGACACTAAAGAATTTCGTTACATTGCAGTTTAAGGAAAAAAAAAAAAAAAACTTGTCAGATGTGGCAATCCCAAAACTTTCTCTTACCTTATACGTGATAATACTTCCTAAAAAAATGCAGCATGGCAGCGCCACCGGTTAATTGATTTAAACCAAAATTTAGTCAGCAACAACTTATGTCAATTTATAATTGAATCTGAAGTGGGATGAAAATCCGTGCATAAGTTTTTGAGATAGGGTTATTGCACAATCTTAAAAAAATCTGCATAACAGCACCACATGTTGGGTGATGTACATTGAAAACTAATCAGGATCAATTATTTATCAAATATTAACTTAATCCGAAGGTTTATGAAAAATCGTGCATTAGTTCTTGAGATAAAGTTGTCGCAAAAATCCTAAAAAAAATGCAGCATAGCATCGCCCTTTGTATCACGATTTACACCAAATCTCAGAAACACTAATAAATATCAGGGATAACTGAACCTGAAGTTTTATAAAATTTAATGGATTAGTTCTTGAGACAGAACTTTTGCGATAATCACGAATAATGCAGCATGGCAGCACCACCTCTTGAGCGATTTGCATCAAAACGCAATCAGCACCATCTTGTATCAAATAGTAACTAAATATAATGAAATAATAATATTTTATGAAAATACATGCACTAGCTCTTCATATATGGCTATTGTGGAAATTGTAAATAATGCAGCATAGCAGCGCCTCCTGTTGAGCGATATACACCTACAACTAATCAGGTCTAATTTATATCAAGGTCTCACAGAATCTAAAGTTTTTTGAAATGCCAACCATTAGTTTTTGAGATAGAACTATTGAGATAATTACGAATAATGCATCATAGTAGCGCCACCTGTAAAGTGATTTACACCAAAACATAGTCAGCATCATATTATATCAAGTACTAACTAAATATAAAGTTTTATGAAAATCCATGCCCTAGTTCTTGAGATATGGCTATTGTGGAAAATGTGAATAATGCAGCATAGCAGCGCCACCTGTTGAACGATATACACCAAAAACTAATCAGAACTAATTTATAACAAGGTCTAACAGAATCGAAAGTTTTATGAAATTCTGTGCACTAGTTCTTGAGATAGAGCGCAAACCAAATTTTTGTCATATACAGACAGATTGACAGACTCACAGACAGACCATTTTAAAAACATGTTTTGCGGGTAATCTGACCCTTAAAACGTGTAAATCTGTTGAAAACCGGATTTTAAAAATTTTCACGAATCCAATATTTTTTACAAGAAAAATATATTGGATTATGTTTCTTGCTTAAAAATCCTTGTTTATCCCTACACTGTAAAAAATTTTCCCGTTAAAAAACGGAAATAGTTCTGGTAATCTAGACGCCAGTACTACTTCTGTTTTTTAACGGAAAAAAAAATTTCCGCAAATTCCAGAAATAGTTCCGTTTTTTCACAAAATATTTCCGTTTTTTAAATATTTTCTCATGCAAAAATTTTCGTTTGAAAATTAAAAGAATTTTTCAAGGACAAACTAACACCTTTGTGATTTTTATTCTTTACTTTTGAAAGACACGTTAACATCAGGAACATATTGTATACATTTAATTTAAACAACAGTGAAGAAATGTGACTTACCTTCCATGGGGATCGAACCCGGGAGCTCTTCGGTCTTAGCCAGCAGTGTAATACCATTACACCGGGATTACACAAAACACATTTTCAAATATCTTTAGTTATTTCGGATGCATTTCATAAAGTAAAGACAAGATTTTGAACGCGAATTTATTTTTGTAGATATATATATATATTTAATTGAGCGGGTAGTTCAAAATCGTGTTTTACAGATTTTCTTTCTATAATTTCTAATATTTAGCTTTTTAATTCTAGCTTTATAAAAAAAAAGTTTAGCCTTTAAAATATTACATGCATGAATGAAAGTATTAAAACATTTTGTTTCCTAATTTTTTGTGCGAGTTTTAAAGTTCTATTATAATATTATTAATATTCATTTATTTATTTTATAAAAGGATTCTAACACACTTTTTAAAAAAGCATGTATTTTAACAAATATTTTGTATGACGATCTATTGTAAACTCAATAAAAAAATTACTATAGTAACTATTAATTATAGTAACTATTAATTTTAATAACCCATATATGGGTTATTAAAATTAATTACATTTATTGATTATTATGACTTAGGTAATCGCCGAAATAATAATAATTTTGGTAATATATTTCGATGTATTTTAAATTTTATCTGCGAACTTTTTAATTTGAATAGATTAATATATATATATATTAAAATTAAAAGTAGATTTTTTTTCTCACTAAAATATCCTACACACTTCTTGTACTGTGATTAAATAAACATTATTTTAAAATGATACTGAAAAAAAAAATAATTTTCCTCAACTGTATCAAACTTAAAAAGAATTAATAAATCTTATTATTACTATTATTAATTTTATATTGTAAAAATATGCTATCTTTTTATTATTAAAACAGAAAAAAAAAAGAAATGTTGCTATAACGTTTTTCTCTATTTTTCTCATACAGATGGCGCCACGACACTTACCGGTTAAAAATACCAATAATATGTGCTGTTAAAAACGGAAGGTTTACTGTTTCGGAAAAATTAACGGAACATTTCCGTTTTTGTAACCGCAAAGTGGGAAATACGGAAATACTACTGTTTTCTCGGAAAAATAAAACTATTCCGTAAAATTTTAGGGAAAAGTTTGTGTATATTAACGGATATTTTTTACAGTGTACAGTAAAATTTTACTGTAAAATTTGCCTTGTTTAATCGGAGCATTTTCTCGATTTAATAAGGCACAGATTTCTGTTTTTAAACACCAGTAGCAAAACATTAAAAAATTCGTAAAAGGCTCCCGTAACGAAAAACGCTAAAGCAAAATTACGCTTAGTTTTTTTGCACAAAGCTATACAGAAAAAGAAAAAAAAAGCTCTCAAATTGACAGGAAAAAAACTGTAAATTTTGTCTCTAGTGAGAAATCGTTTAATTTTCAGAAAATGCATGTAATTTTTTATTAAAACATAATTTTTTCTTTAAAAATTACGAAATTTATTCTTTTTTTACAGAAAAAACCTGTTTTTCTTTAAAACAGTTTTATTCTGTGAAAAATACATTTTTTATCGGTAAAAATTACAGATTTTTCTTTTTCTTTTTCTTTTTTTTTTTTTTTTTTTTGCAGTGTACTTTTGACAGTTCAAACGACAGCACTGAGCTAAATTTATCAGTTGCAAAATAAATTAAAAAGAAAATTATATAACTGAATATTTAAGATTCATTTATGAGGCGATAACATGCGAGATTAAAATAATAAGAAGATATATTTATCAAGCTTCAACTTGTTAATATATATTTATTTTAAAAAGAAAGATTTATGGATTATCGAAAAGAGAAACATTTTCAAAATCAGCAATAGTTTTTAAATTACTCATCCTCCATATTGGAATTTTTCTCGCGTCACCTAAAGTAAAGTATCATCGTAAACTGATAAAGTCACAACGATTCAAAAAGTCATTTGAATGCATCATCAATATTTGAAAGCTTTGGATGGATTTACTCACACTTTATTTCTTTAGATAAAAATGTTTTTTTCTCTCTATGTCTTTAAAAACTTATCATGAAGTTTATAATATTGTTTATATTAGTTACTGTGGTTTTATTTTTATTCTTTTACGAAAAATATATTCAAAAATAATCCCAACTTTATTTGGGAGTGCATGTATGTTTTGAAGTACGAAAACCTTTTAATTATCTGATATTGCAAAACAATGTAAGCCAGTGATCGATTTTTATATAGCAGGGATTTATTATTATTATTATTTTTTTTTAAATTTGGGATGTTTTAAAAATTTCTTATATGCTTTTGTAAAAATTATTCATTGAACTTTTGCTTTATATATCTGTTTTCACTTATTTTGCTTTTTTAAAAATAAGCTATTTTTGGACATAAAATCCTATTTTAATGTGCGTAACCCAATAAATGCTAAGTTTCCGCGAAAATATATGAATTAAAAATCATTCCTTCTGTCTCTGTGTGTATGCATAACGGGTATTTCAAAAATTCGGTGTAAAAGTAAAACGCGAAAAAAAAAAAAAAAAAAAAAAAAAAAAAAAAACCTTACGAGATACAGAGAGATACGGTTCGCGGATAAATTTTTAGCGTGGTACAGGATTTCATATGAAACCATCAAAAATAGTTCAAAATCTAGAAAATAAAGGGCGCTAATGTAGATAATTCCTTGGAATATTTCCATATTGTGCACACGGTGCAAGATTTGGATACAAAAATCTTAAAGTATTCTGCATGCACACCTTTTTATATAGAAATATTGCTTTGTGTGAGCAATATGGAATTATTCTATGCAATTATCTGCAGTAGTCCTCTGTTGTCAAGATTAAAAAAAATTTTTTTTTCTTGTGTAGTTCAAAATCCAGTACCACGCTGAATATTTATCTGAAAGCCGCATGTCTCCCCGCATCATATATCTTTGTTTAATTTAAAGAGACGCATTTCTCTTCCTTTTGTCTCTCTTTCTATTAACAAAAAAAAAAAAAAAACTGAAATATTCATGCATGTTGTTTTAGATTAAACGTAGTAAAAGTCTCTAGACTAACTTTCACAAATCATAGACAGGGTGTCCATAAATTAAACAACCCTATTTTAAAGTTATCTACAGACGAAAGTATTGTTCCGAAAGTTGTGAAATTTTGTAAAACACATTATAAAGGGATGACAATTTGTTTAAAGGGGAAATATATCAGTTCAAAATTTCGCCACAAGAGCACTTTTTTAATAAATTATGCATTTAGTATACATTTACAGTTTAAAAATTTTATTTATTAACTTTACCTGATTGCAAAAACAATATTTCACGATATGTTCTTAGTATTTCTCAGAACACACTGCTGTCAATTGTGGAACATACTATCTTACATTTCCAGATGACATCTAAAACTGATGGCATCCTGTGGAACATGGTAGTAATAAAATCTTTAAACTATTGCAAATGCATGTTAAATGCGTAATGTATTACTTCTTTATTACCAGAATCTGTTGAAGAAATTTTTTTAATTGTGGTATTTATTTCCTAACCCAACAAAACTTTGCATGTATGTAATTTATCGATACACATTTATAGGGGAGAGGGGGGCACCTTTGAACATTTTTTCAGAAAATCAATATATTTCTTACTTGAAGTATATTTATTGAGTTTTAAACATTACATAATAAAAACAACACATTTTTTCATCATATGAACCACGAACTAAACTTTTTCCAAAGAGATTAAATAAGTTTTGAGGATTTAAAAAATTGAAAGATTTTTGTTCAAACGTGCCCCATGGGTACCTTTGAACAAGCAAGGGGCACCTTTGAACAAATGAATAAAATATGAAAATATTGAGAGTTTTTACAAAAAATTGCATATGTTACAGATGTATAAAATAATATGAATAAAATTAAATAACTACATTTTGTCGAAATTACTAATTTTTTTGTTATTTAATCAAACTTAAATCCATCAAAGTTGATGTCAAAACTCATTGTTCATAAAACACAAAGTGTCCCTCCAAGTTGTGTTTGGTTGTAAAAACTTTCTTACTATATCCTTGAAATACACTAATGCTTCTGGAAAATTAAAATTTTTCATTCCTATTTTTTTAAGAGACCTGACATAACATTCCGTTTTATCCGTTACGGAAAACAGAAATAATGTTTGGTAATCTGTTAAATCATGAATCATTATTTTGTATCCAGGATTTGCAATTATCCAATAAATGAATTTATATTTGAAATTTCCCATCACTGATACATACAGAGGTTGGAACCTATATGTGTGCAGTAAGGAGAAATGTTAGCAGTATAAGTCCATGTTCTTTGACATTCTTAATTAACCTCTTTTCCCATAAAAAAAAATTCAGAAATAATAATATTCAGATACATTAACAACTCTTTACTTCATAGTTCAAAGTATTCTTTTTAAAATTATTTCAATTAGTATTTATCACCAGTTTATTCGGTGTTTCTTCGCTGTTCAGTGGTGCCCCAACTTTTTTGTTCAATGGTGCCCCATCACATGGAGTTCAACATTACAATCTCAATTCGGCTGAAGAATTTGAATAAAACAAAGCTTATAAATTAAAGCTAAGATCTTTTTTTAAGCATTGAACAATATATTAAAATTTTAGGGATAGAAGTTTATAAACAAAAATCTTACAACTTTATTTTCCTAAGTTTAGATTCAAGAGGGAGAAAAATACATATCTTGTTTAGACAGTACTGTTCATACAGAATGGTACAGCTTTGTAGAATTATTCCCTTGAAGCAGCAGTAATATATTACCATATACATTTTTTTGATAATTTATTTGAAGGAAAATATTTAGAGTGTTCAAAGGTGCCCCCCTCTCCCCTATATCACATACAGGGCTGTTCAAAGAATTCGGATAATTTTCTGACTGTAGATGGGAATTGTTGAAATTAGGCTTTAAAATGTGTTAATGTGTTGCCAACTTGTTCATTTTAACATCATATCTCTACTTATTAAATGGGGAAAATTTATCATACTGGTCTGAATTTGTTGGAAAGTGTTTCATAATTCATGCTATACGCATGATTTTTCATTCATATTATATCACTATCACACTCTATAATCTATCATATCTTTTTTAAATAAAAATATCTAGGTCCACAACTGCCGAATTGTAAAATTTTGTGATAATACACATGTTAAACGTCAAGCACGCTAAGAAAAATAAGTAACAGCAGATATTTGCTCATACAAATGTATGTAGGAAAAGAGTTAAAAATAAATATATAAGTACATGATTGATACGCAAAAATGACACTTGTTCACATTTTTTGCTTGTTTCCAGCGGTAAAACTAACGATTATTCATTTATTTATCCCAAACGAATGAATTTTCAAGTGCAGGTAATTGGAAAGCCGTATTATGAAGAATTTAAGAAAAATATATCATGAAACTAGACAATTTAAATAAAAGAAAGCTTGGTAAAAAGTGTGGAAATAAAATTATTTTCTAACAGCTTAAACTAAATAGGGAAAATTGCATTGCTAGTTTATTTAATCACCAACTGATCTTAAAATTAATATATCTTGGTAAAAAGGGATAGTTACCTCGCAAATTACAAAGGAATTTTAAAATAAAAACTAAAATAGGAATAACAAAAATAATAATAAATAAATAAAAGATATAAACTAAAGCATAAACAAAAAAATTAATTATGTTGAAAGATGAACTGCTAAGAAATGCTTCCGAAGCAAATAAGATAAAGTAAAATTAGTAGCTGCCGACGCAAAACTTTCTTCTTTTTAAACCAAATCGTCTGCAACAAAAATTAAAGGACAATCTATAGTGGAAATCGTATAAATTGCAGCATATCAGCACCACGTGTTGGGATATTTAGAATAAAATTTAATCAGAGTCTATTTATGCCAATCTGTAACAAAATATAAACTTTGATGAAATTTCATGCATTAATTCCAGAGACATATTGTCAACTGAGAATAATAAGGTTGTATCTGAGTTTTTGAAAAAATTGACTTATCGATGCAGAAATGCTCTATTTGTATCTATGAAGGCATTTCTGGATTAAAATAATGTCATAACATAATCGTAATGCCATATGTAAATTATATATAACATCATTTTGATACAAAAATGTCTTCATAGATACAAATAGAACCTTTCTATATCAATAAGTCAAAATTTTCAAAAACACAGAGAAAACCTTATTATTCTCAGGTGACGATATAGCTATCGCGAAAACCGTGAAAAAATGCAACTCAGTATCGCCACTTATTGGGCGATTTACACCTAAACATATTAAGTACCATTTTCTGTCAAGATGAATCTAAATCCGTAGTTTGATTAAATTCCATGGATAAGTTCTGAAGGTAGAGCGCTCACAATATTTGCGTCACATACAGACAGACAATCAGACAGATTCACGGAAAGACGTTTTCTCAAAACAATCAAATTGTGTCCAGGGCCTTCTAAAATGTATAAATATGTCAAAAATCTTGAGTGAAAATTTTTGCGAATCGAGTACTTTCTTCTTGGGAACACAGAAAGAACAAACAACGGAGTATGTAAAAAGTAACTACTTGGATGTGCAAATCCCAAAACTTTCTTCTGTCTCATGCATCTTAATATTTCAAACAGTAGTTAAAATATTAATGCTTCAATGCCATCAGTTCAATACTTTGCCAAATTTGTTTTTAATCTTACATTTCTGCTTCAGTCAATTAATTGGAGTTAAAACGAGTCAATGTTAACCATGACATAAAAAAAAATCAATAGATTTTCGTTTTTCTGTTGCACATCAGCTGTGTTTGAATAGCTGGCTTAGCAGAATGCGAAGTTCCTGTCGTTGTGCGAGGAACAGTGTACAATAGAACTATGAAAAATTGTGAAATATATATAAAGATGGCTATTACAGTACCCTCTTCAAGCGGAATACTTAAAAATTCAAGGAGGACCTGCTTGCCATATCTAAAAAAAACACACAAATTCCCCCCCATTCTATGCATATCTTCATATACTTTTCAAAGGTACAATGATGACAAACGGACATACAGACTATATTTTTATACACTTTTTTTTTTTTAATGTCTGACCCCTCAAACGGGTAAATATGAGGAAAATCGGAAGTCGGAAAAAATTTTTATTACTATTCTTTTTTCTATTGAAGTTTTAAGAGAATAAAAATAGATATTTTGCTTGTTCCAATAAGCCAGAAAAATGCGCTTTGAAGTCTGTAAGTGCATGATTGATGCATAAATGAGGCTCTTTTTATTACGTATTTTCCATTTATTTCCGGAATTAAAATTAACGATGATTATTTATCTATTACCTCTAATGAATGACATGTCAAGTAAATATAATTGAAAACCATATCATATCGCGGAAAATTTAAGAAAAATCAATCATAAAACTAGTCAAATAACAGAAATCTCAGTGGAAGGCGTGAAAATAAAATTATTTTCGAACAGTTCAAAAGTGAAATAGAATATTGCTTTTATAATTTATTCAAGAATAAGAATATTATTTCCTAAAAAGGACATAACTTTTGGCACCCAATAATTTTGTGACAACATAAATTTTTTAGTGACTTCGAAGAAGCTAAAACAAGGATGAAAACAGATATTTGTTCACTCAAACAATTCAAGTAAAGTTCTAAAATCATTGAGTACACAGTTGGTGCATCAAGAAGACATTGCATTAACCATCACCTTATAAAAATAACGGCTAAAATTCCAAGATTAGTATTTAGGAAATTGCGCACAATTTTTTACAAGCTAAACTTTTTTATAGTTTTAATAAATATTCTTTGCATACTTAAACCTTATATTATCTGCACTTATCCATACAAAAATAATTTAAATAAAAGTTAGATAATTTACTTTTACTTAAAAAAATGAATTTATAAAAAAAGCAAGAAAAATCATTGTTAAGGATAGATTAGGAAACACTATCCAACACTTCCTGAAATCTTTAGCAAAACTTCGTTATTTAAGGAAATAAGATATTACTGTCTATAACCAAATATGGATTCCGATACTTTTGAACACGACTGTATTTGATCTGCCGGTTGATATACATAAGAAAATTTATTTGAGCAAGAAAACGCCTAACAGGTTGAAATTTCTCCTTCAGCAATTTATATTAATAGAGGGAAACTTACTTGAATACATTTGTTAAGCTCTATAGTTTACCTAGTACCTTTATACCTTTATTACATAGTTTATCATTCATTTGAAGGTTAAAGCGCAGACAGAAGGTCAGACAAACAGAAAGCATAAACACTTTTAAACTTTGTTGGAAGGTGTTAAAAAATTTAATTACAAATAGCAAAAAATCCGATTGCATAAAAAGTGAACCAAAAAGAGGGAAGCAATATGACTTAGGAAAATAGTAGAGTGTGTAATGGAAATCCTTTTTAAAAGTGTTGAAAGTGTTTATGATTTCGATTTGTCTGTTCGTCAGTCCGTCTGTCCGCCCTCTAATTCCCGTAAATATAATCGGATTGCCCTGAAATTTTTGAAAGTTATTGACATTTACCCCTACTTCAAAACCCTATTAAATCCTATTTCAATAGAAGTTTCTAGTAAGATTAGCTTATTTACAGGGGCAGTCAAAAGTTTACTATGACATTACAGGCTATGGGAAAAAATAGTTTCGAATGAATTTTAAAGATGTTACACCATGTCAAACATATTAAAATATCTATGCATTATCTAACTGCACTAAAATATGCGGTGAAAAAATAGCTATTATTCATTTACAGGGACTCACAAAAGATTTAAAATAATATATTCTTTCTGAAGGACTGTATATGTATCCAATGATGGCTGATGGATGAATGAAATGAATTTTCATTATTTCGCTTCACAGTTTCACTAAATCTATGCATATTATATGATGTGTAAAAATGCTATATTTTATTACAGGGCTACACAAAAGAGCTCGCAAACATTACTGAATATGAGCGTAAATTACTTAAAGGTGATATTTAAATAAAATATGTATTTTTACGCCTAGCTGCATTAAATTCACTAAGAAATGTTTGTAGAATATAGACAAAATGATACACAGGACCACACAAAGTATTGGATACATGGACACCTATGAATGATAATTTCTGAGAATGTGATTTCAGTAGTTTTAAGAGTGTTTTAGTATAAAATAGATTTTAGCTAAATACTGTTGTGTAATAAAGGTACTAGATAAACTACAAGGCTGAACAAAAATATTCAAGTATGTTTCCATCTATTAGTATAAATTGTTGAAAGAGAAATTTCAGCCTGCTAGACATTTTCTTGCTAAAATAAATTTTCCCATTACCTGGTATATATATCAACCGACAGCTCAAATACAGCACTTTTAAAAAGATTTGAATGCCAATTTTGCTGTAGACAGTAACCTTATTCCCCTAAATACCGAAGTTTTGTTAACCCTCTAAGTTTTTGGATCGTAATATTCCGTTCACTAAGCTCAATATTTCACTGCAATATCAGCAATATTTAAAGTAATATAATTATATAGATTTAATTATATTTTCAATACATTTTAGAATGATTAATACTCTCAAGTTATTTTTTATAAAGTTGAAAGAATCTTATTTTCTGAGTATTTAAAACAAAATGCAGAGAAAACAACATTACAATTTAACCCATTAGCAAGACGCTCAAAGACTTCAGGAAGTGTTTGAAAGTTTTATAATCTATGCTTAACGCATGATTTTTTTACTTGTTACTTAAGTAATTTCAGTCGGAGGCATCAGATTTATGTTTAGGTATATACTGTGGCTCCTGCTACCTACATGCTTGCCTTCGACTGCAATTACTCAAGTAAAAAGGATTTCCATTACACACTTTGCTATTTTCCTACGTCATCTTGTTTCCCTCTTTTTAGTTCGTTTCTTACGCAATCGTTTTTTTTTTTTTATTTTTTTAAAATTTATTTCGATAAATTGATTACATTCTTGAGTTATAAACAATCGCTGTTTTGATGATGACCAGGCTTGTATAGTCTGCGCGGTGAAAAATGCTAATTTTGACGTCCTTTCCTGAAAGAGCCTTTGACATTTTTCCAAACATTGGAGTTTTATTCGATTTCATATTTACTTTATAAAAATAACTGCACTGCAAAATATAAATTGTTGATTTTACAATATTATACTAGAAAGCCAGAACAATACTGTAAAAACAACAATTATACCGTTAAATAACATTAATAAACCTCAAAATAATTAATAATGTATCGCTAAATTGTAATAGATGGTAAATGTCTGCATTTTCAATTATAAAGGGGTGTATTACTGTTTATTTACGATTTGTTATTGTTAATTTTACTTTATATTACTGTCATCTTCTTAGCCAATATTATATTGTAAAATCAACAATTATTTTTACAGCGTGGAATGAAAGATGACAGTTTTATTTTAATATAACCTTAAGAAAAATTAATCTTCAAAATAGACAATTTAAATAAAAAAAAAGCTCAATAAAAAGCATGAAAATAAAATTATTTTTAAACAGACTGATTTTCTAATTCACTTTAGAATAATATAAGTTTTAAAAACGTATTGCTTGAAAATTGCCGAAAGGGTTCAAGTAAAAACTAAAATAGCAAGGACAGAAAATTGATTATAACTAGAGCATAAAAATAAATTGAATTATGTCAAAGGATGAATTACAGGAAGATGCTTACGAAATGTCTAAGAGAAAGTAAAACAATGGAGTTTTTAGATAGACATAACAAGAAACGTACAAGCAAATAGAATTGTACTTTATCTCACAAGATAAATTATTGAATAAACTGAATCCAGCTTAACGAAACTTAGATGCTATGGATGGATATAATGCATTTTTTGTTGAGCTATTTTTATTTTGGATAGAAATGAATGAAAATTGTTTTATTACAAAAGTTATAAAACGTTATTTTGTAGTTGAAATAATGTATATTATAAATGCGTAGTTGTCACGCTACCGTTCTTTTAACACCAATAATTTTTTACAAAAACATTCGCTTTATTCAATTGCAGAAATTGTCCGATAGAACAGAACGAGTTTTTTACATAAAAATATTGGTAATAAAAATATCGGGAGGTTGGCAGCTATTTAAAAGGCAAACCTGTCCGTTCATAAAGCTGATGTAATTTAATCTTTAGAAGCATCAAATGATTAAATTTCGCTTTTATTGCAGCTTTTAAGTTGTTGATTTTACAGTATTATAACGGGGTACCAGTATAAAGTTGTAAAATCAATAATTATACGGTTGAATAACAATAATAAACCGTGAAAAAGCAGTAATATACCATTAAGTAGTAATATATGATATATTTTCATTGATATAATAATTTATTACTGTTTATTTACGGTTTATTACTGTTAATTTTACGGTGTACTATTGATAGCTCAATTGCTAGATTTATACTGTAAAATCAACAATTATATTTTACGGTGTGCAAATTAGAGTGTGAAAATGAATTCAAAGAAAACTATCAATTTTGAATTTAAAATAAATTTAAGAAAAATCAATCTTTAAAATAGACAACGTAAATAAAAGAAATCTCAGTAAAAAACGTGAAAATAAAATTATTTTCAAACAGACTAAAATTTGGAGTAGACGACTGATTTTCTAATTCACTTAATAATAACATTAGTTTTAGAACGTATTTTTTGCAAATTGCCGAAAGGTTTAAAGTAAAAATTAAAATAGCAATGACAGAAAAATTATTATAACTAGAGCATAAAAATAAATTGAATTTTGGCAAAGGAAGAATTACAGGAAGATGCTTTCGAAATATCTAAGAGAAAGAAAAACAATGAATTGTTTAGATAGATATAACAAGAAGAGTACAAGCAAATAGAATTGCACTTTTTCTCACAAGATAAATTATTGGACAAACTGAATCCAACTTAGCGAAACTTAAATACTGTTGATTGATGTAATGCGTTTTTTGTGAGTTTTTTCTATTTTATATTGAAATGAATGATAAATTGTTTCATTACAAAAATTACAAAACATTATTTTGTATTTAAAACTATCTATATTATAAAGACATAGTTGCCAGCCTCCCGATTTTTCTAATACCCGTTAATTCTTATAAAATTATTCGCTTTATTTAATTGAAAAACTTGCCCGGTAGTATAAAATGATTATTTCTACATAAAAATATTGGTATTAAAAGTATCAGGAGATTGGCAACTATATAAAGAACAAACGTTTCCGTGAATAAATTTGACATAATTTTATCGTTGGCAGCAGCAGACAATTAAATTTTGTTCTTACTGCAATTTTTAAATTGTTGATGTTATAGTATTATAATGGAGTGTCAGTATAAAACTGTAAAATCAACAATCATACCGTTAAATAACAATAATAAATTATGAAATACAAATTAATATACCACTAAGCTGTAATACATAATATATTTTTGCGTATTCTGCTATAAAACTATATATTAATGTTCATTTACGCTTTAATACTGTTGATTGTACATTATAATACTAGCACCTCCGTTGCTAGAGTTATGCTGTCAAATAAAAAAATATTTTTTACAGTATGGAAATTGAAGTATTATAAATAAATTCAGAGAAAGCTGTCTGTTTGGAATTTAATATAACTTTAAGAAAAATCAATCTTCAAAATAGACAACTTAAATAAAAGAAAGCTTAGTAAAAAACGGAAAAATAAAATTATTTTTCAAACAGATTTAAATTCGGAATAGAAGACTGATTTTATAATTCACTTAAGATTAAATTTATTCACTTAACATTAATTTTAAAAACGCATTGCTTGAAAATCGCCGAAAGTAAAAACTAAAGTAAAAATACTAAAAACTAAAATAGCAGTGAAAGAAAACCGACTAAAACTGGAGCATAAAAATAAATTGAATTATGTCAAAGGATGAATTACAGGAAGATGCTTCCGAAATGTCTAAGAGAAAGTAAAACAATGGAGTGTTTAGATAAACACAATAAGAAATGTACAAGCAAATAAAATTGTACTTTTTATCACAAGATAAATTATTGAATAAACTGAATCGAGTTTAACGAATGCTAGATACTGTGGATGGATATAATGCATTTTTTGTTGAATTATTTTTGTTTTGGATTGAAATGAATGAAAATTGTTTTATTACAAAAGTTATAAAACGTTATTTTGTGGTTAAAACTATTTATATTAAAAAAGGCGTAGTTGCCAACCTCCCGGTTTTTTTAATACCAGTAAATTTTTACAAGAGTGCACTGTAAAAAAAAATCTGTGAAGGTACTAAACATTTTCAAGGAAACTGGGATTCCAAGAACTTTTCATGTAACGGTAACAGGAAAAATTCATGTAATCGATTCTGAAACTTGAATTTTCGCTGTTACCGTTACAAGAAAAGTTCTTGGAATCCCAGTTTCCTAGAAAAGGTTTAGTACCTTTGCAGATTTTTTTTTACAGTGTGTTCACTTTATTTAATTGCAGAAATTGTCCGATAGTAAAAAACGAGTTTATCTACATAGAAATATTGGTATTAAAAATATCGGGAGGTTGTCAACTATGTAAAGGGCAAATGTGTCCATGCATAAAGCGGACGTAATTTTATTCTTAAAAGCAACAGACGATTAAATTTCACTTTTACTGCATTTCTCAAAATGCTTATTTTGCGGTGTTATAACGGGGTGCCAGTATAAAATTGTAAAATCAACATTTGTGCCGTTAAATAACAATAAAAAACCGTGAAATAAACAATAACTTACCGCTAAGATGTATTATATTTCTGCATTTTCCTTTATAAAACAATATATTAAAATTTATTTACGGTTTATTACCGTTAATTTTACAGTGTGATACTAACACCTCTATCGCCAATTTTGTACAGTAAAATCAAAAATTATTTTTTACAATTATATATCTGCTCATTTACCAAATATATCAGGTATTATATCAAGTTTAAAATAGGGTACCTTTTCTACGTTCACTTACTTAAAAAATTTTAAAAATTATTTTCATAAAAATAGTCTATAAACATATAATACTCTTTGTATATTTCAACAAGTTTATTTATACTTCACAGTTATTAATATGGTATTCTATATAATTTATTACAAATTAATAAATCCAATTCATTTTTCCTTTAAAAATAAGAACTTAACTTTAAAATTTTTTTAAGTAAGTGAACGTAGAAAAGATACCCTATTTTAAACTTGCTATAATACCTCATATATATTTGGTAAATGAGCAGATATATAATTGTTAATACAGGTATTAAAAAAATTTAAAGATAAAAACTTTGGTTTTTTTTTCTTATCTATGTTGAATTATTTTTTACAGTTTTGTAATTGTAGTGTGAAAATGAATTCAGAAAAAGCTGTCAGTTTGGATTTTAATAGAACCTTTGGAAAAATCAATCTTTTAAATAGGCATCTTAAATAAAAGAAAGCTCGGTAAAAGGCGTGAAAACAAAATTATTTTCAAACAGTTTGAAATTTGAAATAGAATACTTAATTTCTACTTCACTTAAGAATAACATTAGTTTTAAAAACGTATTGCTTGCAAATTGACGAAAGGGTTCAAGTAAAAACTAAAATAGCAATGACAGAACACTGATTATAACTAGAGCATAAAAATAAATTGAATTTTGTCAAAGGATGAATTACAGGAAGATGCTTTCGAAATGTCTAAGAAAAAGAAAAACAGTGGAGTATTTAGATAGACGTAATAAGAAACGAACAAGCAATTAAAATTGTACTTTTTCTTACAAGGTAGATTATTGAATAAACTGAATCCATCTTAGCAAAACTTAGATACTGTGGATGGATACAATGCGTATTTTGTTGAGTTATTGTTATTTAGTATTGAAATGAATGAAAATTGGCTTATTACAAAAGTTATAAAACAGTATTTTGTAGTTGAAAATATTTATATTATAAAGACGTATAGTTGTCAACCTCTCAGTTTCTTTAATACAGTACATTTTTACAAGAATGTTCGCTTTAGTTAATTGCAGAGAGCGTCCGTTAGTATAAAACGAGTAATTCTACATAGAAATATTGGTATTAAAAAAACCCTGGGAGGTTGGCAACTATGTAAGGGCGAATGTGTCCGTGAATAAAGCTGACGTAATTTTATTGTGAGAAGCAGCAGACGATTAAATTTCGCTTTTACTGCAATTCTTAAATTGTTTATTTTACAGTGTTATAATGGAGTGCAAGTATAAAATTGTTAAATCAACATTTATACCGTTAACTAACAATAAAAAATCATAAAATAAACAATAATATATCGCTAAGTAGCAATGTATGGTATATTTCTGCATGTTGGTTTATGAAACGAGAAACTATTGTTTATTTACGGTTTATTACTGTTAATTTTACAGTGTAATCCTGGAACCTTTGTTGCTAGTTTAATACTGTAAAAGCAACTTTTTTTTACTGTGTGGAAATTGCAGTGTTAAAATGAATTCAGAGAAAGCGGTTAGTTTGGATTATAATATAACCTTTGGAAAAATCAGTCATCAAAATAGACAACTTAAATACAAAAAAAAAGCTCCATAAAAGTATAAAAATAAAATTATTTTCAAACAGATTGAAATTTACAATAGAAGGCTTATTTTCTAATTCACCTAAAAGAAACATTAATTTCAAAAACGCATTTTTTTTTTGCAAATTGCCGAAAGGTTTCAAGTAAAAAATAAAATAGCAATGACAGAAAACTGATTACAACAAGAGAATAAAATAAATTGAATTATGTCAAAGGATGAATTACAGGAACTTGCTTTCGAAATGTCCAAGAAAAAGTAAAACAATGGAGTGTTTAGTTAGATAGACATAACAAGAAACGTACAAGTAAGAAGAATTGTGCATTTTCTCACAAGAAAAAATAATGAATAAATTCAGTTCAGCTTAGCGAAACTTAGATACAGGGGATGGATCCAATGCGTTTTTTGTTCAGTTGTTGCTATTTTGGATTAAAATGAATGAAAATTATTTTATTACAAAAGTTAGAAAACGTTATTAAGTATTTGGAGCTATCTACAGAGTGAGTCTAAATTGTTTTAAAAAATAAAAGAAGTGATAGTTCACATCCAGGCAAGCAATGATTAATATAGAACATGGGATCACAAACAACTTTGAGTCAAAAATACAGGGTTTTTTACCCTAACTAAAGTCGCTTGTCAGTAATAATGTTGCGAAAAATAAAAAAAAAACTGCAATAAAAATTTAACAATACGCATTTTGTTTTTTATGGAATTTGATAACAACACAACAATTTCAGGAAAAACACGGGGATTACGCAATTGGTGATACCGCATGAACTGATAATCACACTACAAATTGTGGAGCGTCAAATTCATACTGTTAGTGCGTATAACGGAATCTTCTGTCATTTTTTCTTGTTATTATTATATTTACAACAAGTGTGAGGATCTCTTTTAATTTTTTTCTAATGTACTTCGGTTTTCTGAAAGGTATTACCGTCAAACGAAGTTGGATTAGGGTAGAACGATCTGTATTTTTGATTAAATGGATGATTTGAGACCTCATGTTCAATGGTAATTATTTCTCACTTGGTTGTGTGTTATTGCAACTCTTATTTTGTAATAACAATATAGAAACACCCTGTATAATATAATAGACTATAAGGTATAGAGAAAAAATAGAGATGAATTGTGATATGTGGGATTTACGCCAAAAATATAACCCTAAAATCTGCTACGTTCGGCCCAATCACAACCACGTGATTTCTTGAGAAAAGAAGAAAACATTTAGAAATACAGGTTTCAATTCATAATACAATGAAAAGCTACTTTAGGATGCTTAAAAATAAGCAGATAATTTTCATTCAAAGGTAAAATGTACGGTCATGTCAAAGAATTCGGTCCGTGTTTCACGTGCATGCTTTGTTTGTGCCGAATGATGGCATTTTAATTTGAGCGATAACGCGAATCATATTGCAAACCATTTTTACTGGATATTGCATCTCTATCCTTTCTCTTTGCTCTGTGATAAAAGGCAGACGTGACCGTGCGTAAAATTGACGTAATTTTATCGTAAGAAACAGCTAATGATTAAATTTCGCTTTTATTGCAATTCTTTGAATTTCTAAGCATTGCACATTTTCAATTTTTACAACGTCAAGCAGGGAAAAAATATGTATTTTCAAATACATTTCTTTTAAAACTTTATCGCAATTTACTCTTTTTTTATAATCTTTAACGTATTTTCAAGCATGAGTTTTTTTTTTTTTTGTTTAAGTTATTCCAATGTGAAGACGGCCCCACCAGTGGCCGAGAGGTTCAGACCTCTCAACTGGTAGACAGCAGGTGCTGAGTTCGAACCCAATCGCGGCTGTCGGCCTATCCGTTCGGAGTTTTCGTGGTTTTCTTCGAACCTTGCGTAAATACGGGTTAGGTTCCCTTAGAAAGACCCCCACGAAGGGCACTCCCCCCTGGTCCTATATCCCTAGCGTAGATAATCGGACGGCAAAAATAAACCAAACCAAAAACCAATGTGCAGACGATTACGAAATATAAATTTATTTGTGCTTAAAATAATATAATTAATTTAGCAGTTTTTTGTGGTTTATATAGCTTAAAGAAATTAAAATTTCATCAATAAATAAGTCAAATAATGCAAAAAAATCAAATACAAATTTAAGTCCTGCAAAATTCAACGCCATGCTTAAACAATGAAAATTATCAGAATTAAAATTGCAATTGTAAATTGTGTTATTTAGCGATTTCTTTGGGTATCAACTTTTGGTATGAGGCCAATACAATACTACCACTTGTAATAAATTTCAAAAAATTCTTTTTGGATACCTTAATGATGTTATTAATGTAAATATGATTTTTGCCATAGTTAGAGGACAAATAAATAAATAAATAAAAATGTAAAAATTGGAGTTTTCAATAATAATAGCAAAACAAGTCCGATATAGCCGTCCAAAAACTTTCTTCTATCTTATGCATGTTAATACTATCTCAAAAATGCAGAATAGTAGCATCACCGGTTAGGTGGTTTAAACCTAAATCAAGTCAGTAACAACTTATGTGAACTTATAACTGAATCTGAAGCTTGACGAAAATCCATGCATTATTTTTTGAGATAGAGCTGTTGAAAAATCTTTAAAGGAAATCTGCATAACAGCGCCACATGTTGGGTGATGTACACAAAAACTTACCAGGAGGAATTTTGGTAACAAGTACTAACCGAATCTGAAGTTTGATGAAAATTCATGCATTAGTTCTTGAGATGCATTTATTGCGAAATCGTGAAAAATGTAAAAGAGATTTACACCAAAAATTAAACAACACTAATACATATCAGGGACTAACTGAAGTTTTGGAAAATTTCGTGCTTTAGTTCTTGAGATACACCTATTGCGATAATCACGAATAATGCACCATGGCAGCGGTACCTGTTCAGCAGTTTGCACCAAAATGTAATCAACACCATGTTTTATCGAGTACTAACTATATATAAAGTTTTATGATAATCCATGCACTAGGTCTTGAGTATGGCTATTGTGGAAACTGTAAATAATCCAGCATAGCAGCACCACCTATTGAGCTATATGCATCAAAAACTAATAAAATCTATTTTATATCAAGGTCTCACAGCATCTAAAGTTTTGTGAAATTCCGTGCATTAGTTCTTGAGATAGTTCTATTAAAAAATTTTAGTGATCCTCATAATTACTAAAAATTTTTTGTAATCTTACTCGGTTACTAGAAAATCTGTAAGAATTACCAGAAAAAAGCTAGCAACGAATAGAATTAATAGTTTTATATTTTTAATAGCTATTACTAAAGCTCACTTGGTGTGGCCGTGATAGCCTAGTGGTCATAGCACCTATCTCCAGGCTGAAAGGTTCCGGGTTCGATGCTGAACGTCCCCAAATACGCCCTTGAATGTATGCAGTGTAAGTACTCTTTAAATAAAGGGATTATGAAAGTCCTGTCGGAGCAGGTAGCAATGTTTGATGCTGCCATCTATGGCGGCTTTTTATTAAAAGTAATTTTGGAGCTATTACTAAAATTTGCTTGGTGCCTCACACTAAAAAATTTTAAGTTAGTTATAAAAAAAATTCTTTTGTTCAGTTTACAAAGGAAATGTTTGTTTCACTTGCAAAAAAAAGTTTGTAATGCTTACTAAAAAATTCTGTGGCATACAAATTTACAAAAAAATTTTTAGTAACCTCTTGAATTTTTTTTACAGTGTAGAGTGAACCAAGACTTTTAGTTTTGAATCCGTTATAACGTGATAAAAAGATTGAATTATTGCTTCTATTAATTGGATTTTAATGGTGTTTTGCTTGTGTGCAGCACTTTTCTTTAGTCGGCTCCATAACTTTTCAATCAGATTAAGATCTGGGCTGTTCCCTGGCATTCCAATACTGGAATTTGATTATCTTCAAACAGTTTTTTACTCACTTTAGCAAAATGACAGGAAACTGAATCCCTTTTAAATTTAAATGTTTCAATATCTTGGAATAAATCATGTGCAGAAAGCTTTAGCTGGGATTGAAAATTTTCATGATTTTTGGGGATTCAGTTCTCATTAATCACAGAAATTATGCCATGACCTTATAATGCCGTAAAAAACCATATCAAACTACTGACTAGATGCTTTACGACTAGAGCTCAAATTATGGAATTATTTAAAAAAGGAAACTAATTTATTGAAAAGCAATCTTTTAAAAGCCTCCTTTGGAAAGCATTTTTGTTTCTTCATATGAAAAGACTTTCCTCTTATGTTATAGCGCGAACAATGTATGTTTAGCGTTAAAAATTGCTTGAAACAGAATTTAGATCTGGAGAAAACATACAGTTCAATGTTATGAAAAAAGTAGATACGTATTATAATGATAAATGATTCAGTTCCTATTAGAGTTTGGTTGGTTTGTACCAGACTGAATCGGCCCAAACCCTCATATTCTATTTAGAATCAACTTGCAACCAGTCTTATATTCCATTTAAAGTCAGCGCACAATCCGACCCGAATATGATACAGAAATTTTCTTCGACCCGCAAATCGACCTGAACCAATAATACTCCAACTCGAAATCCTCCCAAATCCACAGCATCCGACCCAAAATGAACAAAGAAAATAAACATCTGCCATTTACTCTAATTACAGAAAAATTGTCAGTAATCATTACATTTAATATTATTTTTTCTTTTATTTAAAGAAAATAAACATGTAAAAACCCATTACATTCACTGTACAATTTTTTATGAAATGATATTCTGGATTTTCTTTTGAATAATCGGGTTGACCGCAACCCAACAAAAAGACATCCCGAGAATTAAAACTTGAAGGGAATCCCCTCTGAACCCGAAACAATTTGAATCAACAAGACCCAAATCCTGCCAACGCATCCTTCTGGGAAAAATCCTTGGCATGTTTCGTTGTGTCATCACGAAATGTCACACGAAGCAGGGACAAGAAAAAAAAATACTAACAACTTGCATGTTTCGATTTCATTACATAATGGAATTATTAATTATTAGTAATTAGTAATTAATAATTAATAATTATTATTAGTAAATTATAATCAATAATTCTACGAGACAATGAAATAGAAATATGCAAATTGTTTGAATTTTTATTTTGTTTTGCCTGCTTTGTGCAATCTTCGTGACGTTACAAAAAAGTGTCTCACTGCCGTCTGCAATCAAGAGGCCGTTGATCATTCACGAAAAGATTAGGATTCTATCCTCAAAAGTTAGCGCCCTACCTGATCCAAACTGTTAATTGTGACGGGTAGGGTCGAGCACGGGTAAAATTAAGTAATACGACTTGATGCAGGACTCTAGTCATGACATGGGATCAACCGGGGCAATTTTTATTTTTTCAAATGTTTTTACGTATTTAGCCTCTAAGTAACACGAATCTTTGCAGTTTTGGTCTTTTCTTGCTTTTATTTGTTTATTATGTTGCCACACATTGCAGTTTGCTTTGAGAACAGAAATAATAATGTCATGACAATTTTCATATAACAGACTTTTAAAACTAATACTCTAGGAATAAATAAAAGGTCAAGTGAGAGTATTGCAATGCGTACAGAGGGTTCCGTACAATAAATATTTTAATTGGTAACTGTATTATATAAAATCGCTGCTAACAGAATAATAGAATTTTGTAAAAAAAAAAAAAAAAAAAAAAAAACAATAGGTTTGGTTATATTTGTATATACTAGAAAAGTATAATTGGATATATCACGAAAGTGCAGAGAGATATGAAGTATAAATGTCAACAAATAAAAGCAATAAATAAGCAAATATTGCTATTCTGTAAAACTCTTTTTATAATTTTATTCTAAGCTGTTTTTGATGAACTTAATTTGGTGCTGACGATAAAAATAGTGCATGTATAAACTTCATTTGGCTTTTTAAGTACCCAAATTCAACGTTGTAATACTAATTTCTTTTTGCAGTGTACCTAAAACAAAACCCTCTTTCAAAGTTTGATCTGTACATTTTGTTAATCATGCTTCGGAAGGAGGTCGCAGAGTTGCAATGCCACCTCGGTCCGTGCCACGTTATTCTACATAGGTTTTTAATTAATCTTTAAAGACAAATGTGGCATATTTAGAAAGCCATTCTATAAATATGTGGGTCAGTAGCCTTTATTTCTTCAGCCAACTTGAACTTTACACATTCAATAGTTTTCGAGTTAAATAAATGTGACAGACGGAAAAACAGAGACGAGTGATCTTATAAATGTTCCCTTTTAATTTTTTAAGTAAGGAATCCTAAAAAGAGAGGCATATCAGTACACTGTCAGAAAAATTCGTCAATATACACTAAATTATCCTTATTTTTTTAACAAATAATTTCCATACTCCCAGAAAACATATTTCATCCGTGAATTCATAACGTACGTCTGAAAAAGAGGAAGAGATTCCGTTTATTCCTAGCACGCATGCGTATTGGGTCAATTAGTAATAAATCCGAATTTATTTTTAAAATGAAACACAAAAACTTCTATAGATTAAAATGTCTAATTTGGCTTAAAAAGAAAAAAATATTTTCGAATTTGAAAATAAATAACAATTACTTTCTTCATTCATTCAAAAATATTCGCAATTTATTATTTAAAGTTGGATTAGTTGAATAAAATTGAATTTATAAAGTTACTTATAAATAAATATTTGCATTTAAAATACAGATTAAATGAACACAGTTTAGAGGACTGCACGGGCCCGGGCCGGACCGGCGGAATCGTTTCAGATTCTCTAACGGGCCGGGCCGGGCCGCCAGATTTAGAATAGTTTTTTCAACGGACCGGGCCGGGCCGACAAACAACTTAAACGGGCCGGGCCGGCAAAAAAATTAAACGGGCCAGACGGGCCGATTAAAAAAATTTTCGGGCCTGCCGGCCCGTTCTGAAGATTTGAGCTGGAACGATAAAATATGAGCTATTTTCAATGGTTTTAACGAGAATAAGTATAAATGTGCATCACGAGCCATACTAGTTGGACAGCATCAATATAAAAATGTACAGTGTAGAGATCAGCATCGGAGAATTACATTGTGTGCAACTCGTTTTAATATTTTTTTAGCTGACTCATGCCGGTCCGAGATCAAGCTTGCATTATTTTTCTACATATAAACTGGCCGGACCGGAACTACACTTAATTGTTCTCAAGATCTGTAGGGCAGAAAACATGATTTGTAAAATTATTACCAGCGATAAAGAATTTATGTTAGCTTTATCTTCGGATATATACTTCTTGATGGTTTTTAAATTATTTTCTCAATAATGCGAAAGTTTGACACATTTTCTGATTAATTTTAAATAGTAAAAGTATAAAAGTGATAAGCTTAACTATTGAAGCGATTTGAAATCGAATAGCGTTTTCATTTTTGGTAAATAAAATACTTGTATGACCTTGTTGAGATGTAATAGTTTCTCAAATGATTAGAGGTTTTTCTCCCTTCCCATGCTATCGCTTTCGGAAATGCTATTCAAATCGCTAATTATGACAGTATTTTATTTGCTTGTAGTGTTCTTAAATTGCTTGTATCAAAAAATGGATAACGCCACTCGATTATGTAGTTTTTGAATAAAGATACCTGCTAATCTTATGCATTTCTGAGAAAAAAGTGAATTTAGAAATGCATCAGAAAGCAGCTTCTTTGAATTTAAGAATGAATTTGGATTTAAAACCTTTAATAAAATGATATAGAAATATTTTTATAAATCTTCTCTCATCAAACATCTTCAAAAGTAACGATGTTTTTAGCTTTCTTTCTTTTTTCTTTTATTCTAAGCCATATTTAATTTTTAATGAATCTTTATTCGAATGTTGAAAGCCTAAGGATCTAAGTAATCATTAATGTTGTTAATGTGTATTTCCTGTAAAATATACTGTAAAATCACTCCATAGATATGTATGCAGTATTCTTTAAAGAAATCTTAATTATATGATAAAAATCTGATTTTTTTTTAGAAATCGTAGAAATTGTAACGGGCCAAAACGGGTCGGGCCTAAAATATAAAAATTTAAACGGGCCGGGCCCGGGCCGAACTTTTGAGCTATACAACGGACTCTATAACGGAGCTATACAACGGATAGAGGTCTGCACGGGCCGGGCCTGGAAATTCCGGCCCGTGCAGACCTCTAACACAGTTAAAATATATTTTAATTAAAAAATTAAATGCAAGAAGTCGATATTGCTAAAATAACTTATCGAATAAAAATAGAACATCCATATTTTACCTCTAGCAATCTACGTAAATATATTTAAAATTCACATTTTTATGCTATATTAATAACGTATAAAAACCCCAGCCACAATCTCATTAAAGACGAAAACTTCCCAAAATTAACTTCAAAATTAAAAGCTTAAAAGAAACTGATCAAGACGCACACACCTGAAACGAACGCATTTGCTTTAAAGCATTTTGCTGTTGTATAACTGTAACCGTATCCGTAACCGCGTTCGCCTTCCAACGCTGGGGTGTCTGGTTTGATCCCAACGTCTTCTGCTTTGCTTTTTCCAAACTTTCTTGAATTGACGGATATTTTACCTCTTAGAATGTAGAAAAAAAATAAACGGATATCCGTCAATTGAAAGAAATATACCGGCAGCACTGCTGCCAGTAGATTTTCCGTGAAAAGAAGGAAGTTTTTTTGAGTGTGTATTTACAATTTATGAGTCATGATAAATACAAACCTTAGGCAACGTTGACGTATTGCTAGTCAAAAAGCCAAAACAAATTTTGGAAATTTATAAAAAGTATTTTGTTATAACAGCAAGTGAAGTTCATGTATCAAAATCTTGTTTAGTTATCGAAGAAGACATTGGAAGGGAGCCAACTTGTCTCTGACGATTAACATTAAAAAGCACTAACAAATTTGTATTGGTAGGTGCATTAGGAGCAAGTGAGTTAATTTTTTTAAAAATTATTACAATTAAAAAAAAATAAAACACAAGGAAATTATTTTTTAAGAAGGAAAATAGGTAGAAAGAACGTTAACCCTTTATGCTGCGTAAATTTATTTAATATGTCTACGAATAAAAGTCTATGAAACTTTTCATACATAATACTATGCTGGATCACATGCATTAAGCACAGCGAAACAGTCGAGTCTAAATATGTAGTATATAATTTGGTTATTTTCTCAACCATTTTTATGGATTTATATTTTATCTTATTACAAAATGTTTTACAAAAAATTATCGACTGAAAAACACTTCTTAGTTACAGATAAAATCACAATGAACTTATTGACATTGTTCTTGAAAGAATTTCCATAACAGCCTTTTTTGTTAATTGACCAAACTATTTTTGTAAATATTTTAGAATAAATAAATAAATAAATAAAATCTACAGTTTTATTAAATATGTTTTATTTAAATATACAATAAAATTAAATTATTATTTAAAAATACAATTAAATCTAAAAATCAACTTATTATTATGTAAGCTGTTTTCTATTTCTTCAGACGTTAACTAAAATAATTATTGAAGAGGAGCAAATTTCTGATTTATAATTCAAGACATAAAGGTTTAAAATACAGTAATAATTAAAATTTAAAAGCAAGAAATGAATACTAACTTACAAAAAAATAAATTTTCTTTTGATGTTGCCGATATAATTTTGCAAAATTTATAATAAAAAGGCATTATATTGCCATTTAATTTAAAATCTTCACAGCATAAGTGATATATAAGTTGTTTTATTTTGTAACATACATACATTTGAGACGAGTATAGAATATAAAATTATAATCAAACTCCATTGCATACTAAGTATTTTTTTAAAAGGACGGTGAACATTAAAAAAAAAGTCCTTTAATTTTCATAATAGAGATTTGAAATTTTATACAAATATACTTTTCACCATAAGTATATAGAACACTTTAATCATTTGAGAGGCGGCAGTATGTTTACGAAATCACTTAATTTTAAATACAAAATGCCTCAATAGCACCAGAATTTCAGTTGAGAAATTGTAGTTTATCATGTTTGTGAAATATAGATTTTTCATATTTAAATATAAATTTGTTTTCGAATTCCGGTGTCATTCATTAATTTCAAAAATTTAGCAGTGATTCTGTGTCGCAAAGGATTAAAAGAAATTTAAAATTTTATTTTAATTTCAAAGTGTTAAAATTTAAGCTGTTTGCAATTTCTTCAGACTTTACCTAAAATAATTAATGAAGAGGAACAAATTTCTGATTTATAATTTGGGGCATAAAAGGTTAAAATAGAGTCATAATTAAAATCTAAAAATAGAAAATGAATACTACCTTACATTAAAATAAATTTTCTTTTCCGTTGCCGAGATCATTTTTCAAAATTTATAATAAAAAAGCACTCTCATGCTATTTAATTTAAATCTTTAACCAAAGAAACGTGATAAACGTTTCAAAATGTGATAAAATTACTTCAAATGAAGCCATAAAATTTATCGAAAGCTAGGCAAAAATTTCTGGATTTTCAAAAGAACCCTCTCTCTTTTCCCATGAGGTTGTAAAATGAAAAAAAAGTAAACTCCAGAGCGCAGCTGTTCAGGAAATTCACTCCTCCCCGTTGAATCCGAGAGTAAAAGAATCCAGTGACACAGAAACTATTCAACTTTTATTGATTTTCAAAGTGACAGAAGCATAGATGATAATAAAATTCACACAGCATAAGTTACAAGTGATATATAAGTTTTTATTTTGTAAAATACATACATTTGAGACGAGTATAGAATATAAAATTATAATAAACTCCATTGCATACTAAGTATTTTTTTAAAAAGGAGGTGAACATTAAAAAAATTCCTTTAATTTTCATAATAGAGATTTGAAATTTTATACAAATATACGTTTCACAATAAGTATATAGAGCACTTTGAACACTTTAATCCTTTGAGAGGCGGCAGTATGTTTACGAAGTCACTTAATTTTAAATACAAAATGCCTCAATAGCACCAGAATTTCAGTTAAGAAATTGTAGTTTATCATGTATGTGATATATAGCTTTTTCATATTTTAATATAAATTTATTTTGAATTCCGGTGTCAATCATTAATTTCAACAATTTAGCAGCGGTAGTTTTCTGTGCCGCAAATGGTTAAAAGAAATTTTCAATCTTATTATAATCTCAAATTGTTATTATGTAAGCTGTTTTACATTTCTTTAGAATTTAGCTAAAATAATTATTGAAGAGGAGCAAATTTCTGATTTATAATTCAGGACATAAAGATTTAAAATACAGTAATAATAAAAATTCGAAAGCAGGAAATGAATACTATCTTAAATTAAAATAAATTTTCTTTTGATGTTGCCGATATAAGTTTTCAAAATTTATTTAAAAAAGGCATTCTAGAGCTATTTTAATTTGAATCTTTAACTAAAGAAAGTTTTTCAAAACGTGATAAAATTACTTCAAAAGGAGCCATAAAATTTATCGAAAGCTCAATAAAAAATTTCTGGATTTTCAGAAAACCTTTTATTTTTTTCCTTAAGATTGTAAAATAGAAACAAAATAAACTCCAGAGCGCAGCTGTTCAGGAAATTCACTCCTCCCCGTTGAATCGGAGAGTAAAAGAATCCAGTGATACAGAAAATATTCAACTTTTATTGATTTTCAAAGTGACAGAAGCATAGATGAAAAATTTCTGAAATAAACAGATGAGTATAAAATTTACACAACATAAGATACAAGTGATATATAAGTTGTTTTATTGCAGTAAATACATATATTTGAGACGAAAATAGAATATAAAATTATAATCAAACGCCCCTGCATACTAAGTATTTTTTTAAAGGGACGGTGTACATTAAAAAAAATTCCTTTAATTTTCATAACAGAGATTTGAAATTTTATGCAAATATACTTTGCAATATAAGTATATAGAACACTTTAAACCTTTGAGAGGCAGTGGTATGTTTATCAAACCACTTAATTTTAAATACAAAATGCCTCAACGGCCCTAGAATTTCAGTTTGGAAATTGTAGTTTATCATGTATGTGAAGTATAGCTTTTTAATATTTAAGTATAAATTTGTTTTCGAATTCCGGTGTCATTCGGACTAATAATAGAATAATAATAGAATAATAATAATAGAATAATAATAGAATCAATAATAATCAATTAATAATTTCAACAATTTAGCAGTGGTAGTTTTCTGTGCTACAATGGATTAAAAAAATTTCCAATCTTATTATAATTTCAAATTTTTATTACGTAAGCTGTTTTCCATTTCTTCAGACTTTAACTAAAATAATTTTTGAAGAGGAGCAAATTTCTGATTTATAATTCGGGACATAAAAGGTTAAAATACAGTCATAATAAAAATCTAAAAATAGAAAATGAAGACTATCTTACATAAAAATAAGTTTTCTTTTGATGTTGGCGAAATAATTTTTCAAAATTTATAACAAAAAGGCATTCTAATGCTATTTAATTTAAATTTTTAACTAAAGAAAGTTTTTCAAAACGTGATAAAATTACTTGAAAAGGAGCCATAAAATTTATCGAAAGCTCGACAGAAACGTCTGGATTTTCAGAAAACCTTTTCGCTTTTCCCCTGAGGTTGTAAAATAAAAGCAAAGTAAACTTCAGAGCGCAGCTGTTCAGGAAATTCAATCCTCCCCGTTGAATCCGAGAGTATAAGAATCTAGTGACACAGAAAATATAAAGCTTTTATTGATTTTCAAAGTGACAAAAGCACAGATGAAAAATTTCTTAAATAGATGAGAATAAAATTTACACAATATAAGATACTAGTGATATATAAGTTGTTTTACTCTGTAACACGCATATATTTCAGACGAGTAACCAAACGCCACTGCATACTAAGTATTTTTTTAAAGGAATTGTGAACATTAAAAAAAATCCTTTAATTTACATAATAGAGGTTTGAAATTTTATGCAAATATACTTTTCACCATAAGTATATAGATCACTTTAATCCATTGAAAGGTGGTGAGTTGTTTATGAAACCACTTAAATTTAAATACAACATGCCTCAATGGCTTCAAAATCTCAGTTAAGAAATTGTAGTTTAATCATGTATGAGAAATATAGCATTTTCATATTTAAATGTAAATTAGTTTTTGAATTCCTGTATTAATTATTAATTTCAAGAACTTAGCAGTGGTAGTTTTCTGTGCCACAAAGGATTAAAAATTTTTTTTAATCTTATTATAATTTTAACTTGTTATGTAAGCTGTTTTCTGTTTCTTCAGGCTTTAACTAAAATAACTATTGAAGAGGAGCAAATTTCTGTTTTATAATTTGGGACATAAAAGTTTCAAATACAGTCATAATTAAAATCTAAAAATAGAAAATGAAGTCTAGCTTACATTAAAATAAATGTTCTACTGATGTTGCCGATATAAGTTTTCAAAATTTATTATAAAAAGGCATTCTAAAGCTATTTTAATTTGAATCTTTAACTAAAGGAAGTTTTTCAAAACGTGATAAAATTACTTCAAAAGGAGCCATACAATTTATCGAAAGCTCGACAGAAATTTCTTGATTTTTAGAAAACCTTTTCTCTTTTCCCCTGAGGTTGTAAAATAAAAACAAAGTAAACTCCAGAGCGCAGCTGTTCAGGAAATTCACTCCTCCCCGTTGAATCCGAGAGTAAAAGAATCCAGTGACACAGAAAATATTCAACTTTTATTGATTTTCAAAGTGACAGAAGCATAGATGAAAAATTTCTTAAATAAATAGATGATAATAAAATTTACGCATCATAATATACAAGCGATATATAAGTTGTTTTATTCTTTAACATACATACATTTGAGACGAGTATAGAATATAAAATTATAATCAAACGCCACTGCAGACTAAGGATTTTTTTTAAAGGGCAAGTGGACATTAAAAAAATAATTCCTTTAATTTTCATAATAGAGATTTGAAATTTTATGCAAATGTACTTTTCACCATAAGTATATAGAATACTTTAATCCTTTGAGAGGCGGTGGTATGTTTAGGTATGGTATTTTGTGATATGCATTTCTTCAGACGTTAACTGAAATAATTATTGAAGAGCATCATAAAGTTTTAAAATACAGTAATAATTAAAAAATAAAATCAGAAAATGAATACTAGCTTACACTAAAATAAATTTTCTTTTGATGTTGCCAAAATAATTTTTTTAAATTTATAGTAATAAAAGGCACTCTAATGCTATTTAATTTAAATCTTTAACTAAAGAAAGTTTTTCAAAACGTGATAAAATTACTTCAAAAGGAGCCATAAAATTTATCGAAAGCTCGACAGAAATTTCTGGATTTTCAGAAAACCTTTTCTCATTTTCCCCTGAGGTTGTAAAATAAAAACAAAGTAAACTCCAGAGCGCAGCTGTTCAGGAAATTCACTCCTGCCCGTTGAATCCGAGAATAAAAGAATGCAGTGACACAGAAAATATTAAACTTTTATTGATTTTGAAAGTGACAGAAGCATAGATGAAAAATTTCTTAAATAAATAGATGCGAATAAAATTTACACAACATAAAATACAAGTGATATATAAGTTGTTTTATTGTAGTAACATACATATATTTGAGACGAGTATAGAATATAAAATTATAATCAAACACCACTGCATGCTAAATATTTTTTTAAAGAAACGGTAGACATAAAAAAAATTCTTTAATTTTCATAATAGAGACTTGAAATTTTGTGCAATTATAAATTCCACCAGAAGTATGTGGATCACCATAAAAGAAATTTCCAAAAATTTTATAACTTTAAAAATTTTTGAGGAATTAAATTTTAAAATATTCTTTGAGTCTTTTTTAGATATTTCCGCGACTTTTGATTTTAATCCCGTAAAACTCTATTGCAAACAAATCTGTCTATTGATTTTATAATCTCTTAACTAGTCAATTATTTAAAGATATTTTTCTGAATTCCATAACAATTTTCATTATAAATCTGTATTATAATAAGTTAAAAATCAAACTCAATTGCCTTCATGAAGTCGATTTTTAAAATGCATTCACAGTCTTCTTTAAAGCAATATCAGGATCCTTCCTCGTCAGTACCATGAATTTTGATAAAAAATTAAGTAGGAAGGAGCACTTCTAAAATAAAAAAAAAGGTGAAATATCAGTATTAAGAAAAAATTAAAGTATATTAAAAGGTAAAATAAAATATATATTTGTGAGCAAAAACGCTTGTAACTTTGCGTAAAATAATTATATCTTTATAAGATTTTCCTGGAATATAGCACAAATTGAATAATAATAATACGCACAAAAAGACAAGCCGATTTTGGGGTCGATTTGTGCTCGAATAAAGGTCCACGCCCCCCTTAATTAACAGATGCTATACTCATTCAAGACCAAACCAAAAATATTATTACATACTTCGGAGTATAACATGCTAGTCAAACAAAACTCAGAAAATATTTCTAATAAATAAAGTGAAATAATTAAGCTTTTTCAATAGTTTACATTTTATTATACCGGGTGCTTGAAAAATTCGGTGCCAAAGTAAAACGCCATTAAAAGAAAATAAAATCTTATCGGTCAGGAGATTTCCAGATAAATATCCAGCGTAGTAGTAAATATTTTATGACACTAATAAAAAATAATTAAGGATCTCGACAATAGAGGGCGCTAATACAGATAATTCCACGATATTATTCCATATTGCTCAAATGCTGTCAAAGTTGGTAATTTGAACCGAATTTTCCGAAGCGGAAGATATGGGACCGACAAAAACGTTCATACTAAGAAAATAATTGTTTATAAATAAAATTTTAATACACTGAGCGAAAAATGAATTCTCACTACACGTTAAACATCTCTTCAAAAATCACCTTAGCAAGTTTCATGTTTCTACGTTTAAAAATGAGTCTGGAAATGTATTAGAAAATTTCGAGCTGTTGAAGGAAGAAATATATTTTTTCGAATAAACCCTTAAAAGTAGATTTCATTTTCAATCGCTTGATATCACTAACGTTTTTCTATTGTAATTAGCTGCAGGGTTAGTAATGGGCGTTTACTTTTTCCCACGACTTCATCAGATTGTACATTTGATACGAGTCCAAACCATTTATTTAAAATTGTTGTAATTATAGAAACTATAAAATAATTTCTTGCAATTTAAAGTACTTATCTTAAAAGGGTTTGATTAAGTGGTGACTATATATAACTATTTGATGTGACCCGTAATCACAAAGTCAGTGCGATAATATTATACAAATTCATCACTTTTATGAATATTTCCAAGTTCGATCAATATTATCGGATACATTATTTAAGAAATCAATTTAACGTAATTTTAATATGATGGTCCATAAAACTGATAAATATCATAGAATGTGTCTTTGAATGCTGTTCTAATAAACTGATGCATGCATTTCGGCAAGTTTTATTAAAATGAGTACGAAATGTACTGTTATTTTTTAATAATGTTATCGAATATCACTGAAAAGTGCTCCTGAGTCTGGTTTATTTGTTCTTTTATATGTTCATTTTACTTTTAAACAAGTATGAAATGTGTTATTCTTTTTTATTTCGTTCTAGGACAGAAAATATCCGTAATCTCAAAAAAAGAATTGACCAAAAAGAAAAAAAAAAATCGTCACTTTTTCACTTGTGGATCCAGTTGATTTTGAATCGGGGACAGTGAACCGAACACCTTAACCACTCGGCCTGGACTTGGTGGAGAAATAGTTTTAAACGAAGATACGGTTTTCCTATAAATGTGAGATTAGTTAGGTGGGACTTGTTGAGCTCAAGCCATATGGTAGGCCTCCCCACCTAGTTGAACTTGTGAATGTGAGATTGGCACGACTTGGCAAATTTCTTATTCAAAAAGCTCGGAAATTTAAACTTCATTGCAGGTACATTTTTCCTCGTTATAAATTAATAGTTCGTATTTTAAAACTTAGAGAATAAGAGAGGATAAACTTTATTACATATTAGACGTATTTTTAATAAGACATAATTTGATTGTTAGATATAAAATATAAATACTACATTTTGAATTAAATTAGAGTAGGCATGTTTGCTTTTTTAAAAATAAGATCGATTTTTTTAAACTTGATTGAACTACTATAATACTTTTTAAATATGTTTGTTTAGAACATTTATAGATGGGAATAGTTTTAATATTTACAAAAAAAATGCAAGTAAGTTTAATAAGAAAACTACTTACTACTTAATTAAATTCGAAAGCATTATTATTATTATTATTATTATTATTATTATTTAACCCTTAACAAGTTTAACCTTAATTTAACCTTTAACAAGTTTGATCAAAACTTATATAGTTGATTCAGATAGTGCATAATCACCCATACTATTTTAAAATTTTATGTAAATCCATCAATTTTATCAGCTATACTGTATAATTTCGAAAAGCATAGAGTCATTTTGATAAATACTGATGAATGTATTTTTTCAAAAATGAATTTTACATAATTTTTGTATTATGGTTCATGAAATTGCTAAATATGACAAAAAGGTCATTCTACATTCTTTTAGATGTTCAGTCTATATTGTAGCTGATCAGCTACCGATTAGTTTTTAACGCCTATATTGGAGCTTATTTTTAACACTTTCCAACACAGTTGAACGTGCTTATGAATTTGATTTGTCTGTCTGTGCTCTAACTCATGTAAATATATTCCGATTGACATGAAACGGGTATGTGTTATTTGGGTTTATTATGGCATGTGCTAATGAAGTGTGTAGCATTTTCGATTCATTTACAGTACTATTCAAGAATTCCGTCATATTACGGTTTAAGGGGAAATATGATTTGTCGTATATTTCAATGATATTACAGTATTTTAAATATATTTAAATTAGTATACATCACTGAAGTGTACTACAAGGTTCTTACTATCGAATGTGGTGCGCATAGAACTTATCGTTTATTTACAGGGACACAAAAAAGAATTTGGCTATAAAAGAAAATGAGCAATAATTGAACGAATGAAACATACGAACAATAATTGCTGGAAATGAGTTTTCTATTTTAGTATGCGTTTTTAAATTTAACTATTTTTAAATACTACTTGGTGTATAAAAATTCGATAAATTATATACAGGGACCTTGGAAAATTACTGAGTGGAAATTGTCAACTGTGCTATGAGATTAAATGAAATAACTTTTAGTGTACTATGTAGTATGCATGCATATCTGAAGATTACATGCAGGGCTGCCAAAAAATGATAAAAAATAGTGTATTTCAAAAAGTATTCTATGGCACGTGATAGCAGAAATCGGGTTTCCAAATGCATTATGATTTTTCCAATTTGTTTATTTAGACGTACTTTTCCCCTTTAGTAAACTGCAAAGTTTTGTTATAGTATTCTGAATGTATTGGAAAGTGATATATAATGTATTCTGTATGCATGATTTTTCGTTCTTATTTCTTTTTGCAAATGGCATGTTGTATCCGTATTAGCTAGTAGAAGAGAATGGCTACAGATTGCAGCATAAGATTTTTATGGTCGATTGGTAACGATTTCGATTAGGTAACTGCATTGATAATGAGTTGTGTATTTTTTAAAAGAAAATTTAAGCATAGAAAATGTGTCCTTATGGGGTTTGTTTTAGTTTAAAATTATATTTATATATTAAAGAGATGTTCAGTAAATGATTTAAATCATAATATTTTCATATTTTATTTGTTTGCATAAATAATAAAAACATGTTTGTAGCCATTATCCATTATTAATTAGTTTTCAGGTTTAAATTTTAAATTACATTTCTGGTATTTCAGACATTAAAATGTGTGCATGATGCGTTTTACCATTAAATAAATAAAAAAAAATAGTGATTTTAAGGGTTAATAAAATAAATCATGAATCCAGCTAAATTTTTAATAAAAGATTACAGAAAAACATCGGATGCAACTGTTATACAAGTTGTTTCATTTCATAACTTATTTACATTCGAAAAAGATAGTGAACAGAAACGTGACTGGATAATAAATATTTTCTCATAGCAGATACTACATACATCAAACGCCACGTCGAAGTAATCTTTTAAAATTTTAGTAAGTATAGAAAATATGAAAAGGATTTATCTACAATTTTAATATATCTTATAACAGTTAGATTAATCGGTAACTATGTATAACTGCATCAAATGGTGCGCAATCATCCAGACACTTTGATAATTTTATGCAAAATCGTCATATTTATCACTGCATCATTTCTAAAAAAGACATGGTAAGTTTGATAAATACTACCAGATGCATTATTTTAAAAGTCAGTTTAGCGTAACTTTTGAATGTGGTTTTAGGTAGATTTCGTATGAAATACTACCTATTGCATTCGCACCAGTTTATATCTCTATCTATCTATCTATCTATCTATATATCTTACTTTTTTTATGGACACGATAAATTCTATAATTCTTCACCAATATCCACCAAACTGGTACATAAAATTAAAGGGGATAAAATCTCGGCTAAGTTCGTTAATGGGCAAAATCGGACCAAGGGGGTCGAAATAGGGGGCGTTTTTGTGAAAACAGAAAAAACCCATAACTTCTTAGTAAAAATAGATATCGAATCAGTTTAAAGTTTATATTGCTTCTAAATAATGGGCCAAACGTTTATGCATGACAGATTTTTGATAAAGTTAAAAATGGGCTCAAGAGGCGAAAAAAATAGGGTTTTTGGGAGAAAAAAAATCACAACTTTGTCAATTTTCAAGATATCAAATCCATCTAAATTTTTTATAAATATTCTCAAAAATTATCTTAAACTTTTGTATTTGCAAGTTTTTGATAGGACTAACTCTTACCGGTAAAAAAAATTAAAAACGAAAATAAAAAGAGGTTCGGAAAAAGAAAAAAATCCATAACTTTGTCAATTATTAAACTATCAAATCCAATTAAATTTATTTTACATCTTCTCAATAATATCTACAACTTTTGTATTGACAAGTTTTTCATAGGATCAATTCGTATAGCAAAAATAAATTAAACAAAAATTGGAGTTGGAGAAAAAACCTCTAGTCCAAACTGCTTACATTCTGAATAGTTTTTTAAATTCATTTTTTATTTTAAACGCATCCAAATGGCAGATCCTCTTATTTAGGAACTGTATAATGTGACGCATTGGTCAATTTTTTGATAAAGACAGAATATATTTCATAAAAGGCTGCCAAAAAGGGTATTTTGAACAAAATTTCGAGAAGTTATCGTGATTGAAAATTTGAGGAAGCATTGAAATAACAAATTGCGTTTTTTCTGACTCACTTTTAAATTCAGTTTTACTCTCAAACGCATCCAATTGACAGGTTCTCTTATATAGGAGCTGTGTAATGTCCCGCATTGTTCAGTTTTTTGATAAAAGCTGAATATTTTTTTTTAAATGCTGTCAAAGGGAGCACTCGCGCAAAATTTCCCGAAGCTATCATGATTAAGAATTGAGGTTGTATTCAAAATTGGTTATTTTGTAACTCATTTTTAAATTCAATTTTGCTCTCAAACGCATTCAATTATTGGGGATTGTTATTTAGGAACTCTATAATGTACCGTATTAGTCGATTTTTTTTTAATAAAGTCAGTATTATTTCAAAATATGTTGTCAAAATGAACATTTGATCCGAATTTAGTTTAAGATGATTCTGATAAAACCAGTCCTTACAGAAAAATGAAATTAAAAATTTTTCAAAGGGGGACAAATAAAGTTGTTAAACTGGGTTTATCTGTAATCAAATTTATTTTTTGTTGTTGAAATAAGCACACTTCGAAATCTACTTCCGCCTATAGGCAAAGCCGACAGGGATATTTTAAATTGATAAATGTCACAGGCTGTGCCATTTTGTGCTGTTAAACAGTTTGTTTTATAACTTAGTAAAATTCGAAAATGATAGTGAACAGAAACATGACTACACTGTAAAAAAAAATCTGGTTAAATTTATGGCGCAGCAATGTTGCTAGCAGTTTTTGCCGTAAAAATTGCAGTAAAATCAGATGTAATTAAAAAAAAATTACATCTAATTTTGGTGCAGTTTATACGGCAAAAACTGTTGGCAACATTGCCGCCAGCAGTTTTTGGCGTAAATTTAACGGATTTTTTTTTTACGGTGTGGATAATAAATATTTTCTCATAGCAGATGCTACATACATCAAACATCTTTTAAAATTTCTTTTAAAATTTTTGTAAGCATAGAAAATATGAAGAAGATTTTTCTGCAATTTGAAATACCTCATAACATTTTGATTAATCCGTAACTATGTATAACTGCTTTACACGGTGTACAATCATCCAGACACTTCGATACATTTATGCAAAAACGTCACATTTATCAATAGTAATGCATTATTTCTAAAAAAGGACATGGTAAATAAATAAGTACTATCAGATGCATTATTTTAAAAGTCAGATACCTTAATTTTTGTATTGGGGTTTTTAAAATTGATAAATATCATAGACTATACTACAGACTATGCCTAGTGTAATCGCTATAGTTTTTCAGCAAGATTCAAATTAACATCTACTATCTCTAATTTTTTCTCAATTTTAGTTTCAATAGATTTGTAAATAGATTGAGGGACATATTTTTGCACTACATTTTTGACGATATCTTTGAAAATATAATACCTAAAGTTAAAAGAAATGTATTTTTGTATTTAACGTTACACAAGCTTTCACACGATACTCAAATAAAAGTTTTTTTCAAGTAACTCAATTAACACCTCTATATTTTCCCTAAATATATTCGTGAATGCTTAATAATTCGTGAATGCTTTTGTGGGTCAATAGTCTTTATTACCTTTCCCAATTTGAACTTTCTACGTTTCATAGTTTACAAGAAAAATGGATGTGACAGACAAACACAGAAGTGATTTTATAATGGCTCCGTTTTTACTTTTAGGTACGGGATCCTAAAAATGTTAAAGACTAGAAAATATAACTTTCATAATTTTTAATAAGTATAGTTAAATTGACTTAATGAATATGCATCATATTTGCAAATTAATATCTTCCTAAACTGATAGTAATACATAATGCGTTCTGAATTTTAATAATAAGTGATTTATCACATTTACTACTTCTATCTGTAGACTATATAACGGCAGCTAAATGTGATTAATTCGAAATATTCGAATAAGTTTGATCAAATTTCACAAGCTGATTGATGATTACGGATAATATTCGACGAGTTTGCATACTCACTTTATTACTTTCCGTTGTTGCAACATACACAACATTTTAGAAGAGAATGAATAATTTATGCTCAGTGTGTCACATTACGTCCAGTTATGAAATAAATGTGAATACTAGTTAAAAACTTTATACAGCAGTCTATATATATTTGCTTTATATTCATTCGACTTCTACAGTCAGGCTAAAGAAACTACATTCTTACAGTTTAAAATATGTTTGTATCTTTATATTTTAAACCTACTTTTTCACGAATCCAAACAATTTCCTGCTGAAATGAACATCATCTTTTTACATCCCAGAATTTTATAATTGCTATAAAATTTGTACTAAAATTTTGATTTTTAATTTGTTTTTTATTTTCTATAAAAGTTGTAAAATAAATTCTATAACAACACGAAAATCAATTCGTTGTTTTGAAAAAGATGCGAAAATGAGAAATAATACAGAGATTAATAGATCTTTAGGAATTTCCTTATAATTAATATAAAAAAGGGAACACATTTTTAATTTAAATAGGTGCTATGTAACACGAACATAAGAAACATCAAAAGTTTTTCAAAGAACATAAGAAAAGCGGGGAAAATGAAATAATTTATTAAGAAATCACTTATTTTAATCCATAAAGCGGAAATATTTATCTATACGTTGATTAAAATGACATTCTGTTCGATTCAACAGCTACGAAACTGGAAGCCAAATCCTCAAAAGACATAATAATTTCGACGAAAAACATCACCTTTTGAAAATTAATTTCATTGATTTAGTGTATTGAATCGATAAATTGTTTGTCTTATATCTTTAAACTATATCAGACATTTTGATAAATCGCGTGATAGCTCCCAAGCTGCTTTGGAGTTCTGTGTGAGAGAATAATACTTACCAAAATGCTTCAAAGGTTTTTTTTTCCCTTTAAAGTGGTATCCAATGCACAACAGGCTTTTGCGGTATCTAACTCCCTATCTTCCAGCCCTTAATCTTTTACATTATTATTTTTTTTTTATTTTAATAAAAATTGTTTTATCCTTCTTTTGTTTTCTATCAACAAATAAAATTAAAGGTATTTAATTTCAAATGTGAATTGTTACAGATTAGAAATTTACTAATAGGAACAGTTATTTATTCCTAAATTTAAGTATAAGAATTTATTTTAAAAATAGAATCCTTGCACTTGCTATATATAAATGAGAAACAAAAAGAAAATGATGAAATATGACTCACAAGCCCTGGAAATGCTAGAGATCTGTATTCGAGCAAGTTTCTCTAGAATACAGGTTAATTATAAATTCATGTAGAATTTTTAAGGGCTTATAGAGGACACTGTACAAATTATTTATTACATGGGATTTATGGATGCAAGTGACGTGTTGAGGTGCAAAGACCAGGATGCTAATTTGGCTTCTTTTTCTATTTAAAAATTTCTCATTCATCCCAGAAAATTTCTATGTTATTTTCTTTATTCTCGAAAGACATATTATGATCACATAAAGAAAAAGTTTTATTTCAAAATTTCTGGTGTGAAATAAGAATTTTTGAAAAATAAGAGAAAACCCCTTAAATTCATGTATTTTGTGTCGCGTATTTTTGCCAGTTTTGTAGTTTTTATAATTTAAAATTTTTGATTCATCCCAGAAATTTCCAAAGAAAAGTTTTTCTTTACGCAATCATTAAATGTCTGTGTTAACTAAAAAAATGAATAGTATAAGAATTTTCTGGTATGAAAAAGATATTTTGATATAAAAAAGGGCCAAATAAGCTCCTTGGGGTTTGCACCTCAATACGTCACTTGTACCCATACATAATTGTTACATTGTCCTGTATAAACTCTTAAAGTTTGAACCATGAATTTAGAATCACCCTGTATAAGAGATATTCATGAAAGCTATCGTAAAAAAAGGAGTTCATCAGATATATTGTAACTTGTAAAAATCTAGCGTTTGCGTTTAAACATTGCTTACAATGTAGACATGGCCTACATAGGAAATGATTTTCCTTCAAATTTTAGTCTCTTTATGTAATGTATTTTTAGCCAGTTTTACCAAATAAATACAGAATATTTATTATGCATGCATTAAGAAACATTTTTGCACCCTAAAAAACTAATAAGAACGTCAAATATCTATTTTTTTTCACACGAGTATGATCGCAATACAAACAAAATCACACAGATTTCCAAATTGTACGTTAACTTCAGCATGGCGAGCATGAAGTTCACAGGTACGCAGGTTTGAAAAATTAGTCATTGCTTTAATTTATTAAGTAAAATTTCTAATACAAAATATGTTTATTTGTATAAAAAAAGAAAGATTGGCACATGGAGATTTTCCTTTAACACTTAACTGCTTGAAAAAAATGTCACATAATTGCTGTTAGAGGTCTGTGAGCCCACTTAATCTAAAAAAAAAAAAATAGAAAGTTACATTAGCTTATAAAGTACTATTTCTATACGAAACTTTATATTCCTCAATCCTGAGACAAATATTACAAGGAACCACAAAAACCAATTTAAAATTACTATAAAACGTTTCCAAAGATGTATCAGACAATAAATCGATGTTTATGATATGCACGCATTTATTGAAGGTTTAAAAGTAATTTTAACATTTATAGAAGGATTTAAATTAATTTAAAGAGTGTATTTTAATGTCTTCTATAGACGACATCAGTACTGAGGAGGTTATATACAGGGCTATTACACTTAAATTTCACCTATTCAGAGTTCTATAATAAGAGTAGTCGGGTTTTAAGAAACAAAATTCAACCAGTATCTATACTTAAACGGAAAATTATCAGTTAAGCTGTCAAAACTGAAAAAAGAAGTAGTCTATTAGACCACTAACAGCAGATAAGGGTTAACCACTTGAGAAGCGGTGGTATATCTACCCGCATAGCATGCATGGTCACAGTGACGTCACAAGGACGTCACTGTGAGTCACTTTCGTCACATAACACCTGTGACCAAAATGCCACCACTCAGTGATATCCCACTGTGACTGAGATGTGACTTTATTAATTTTTTTTAATTACAAATAGTCTTCAAAACATGTTATTTGCTTTAAAAAACATGTTTCTGGCAACTTAAATATCGTTGCTTTTGTCACAGTTTCGTCACAATGTTAATGTCAAATTAGCCACAAATGACACATTTTTCACAAATTTGTCACATTGTGACCACTATGTGAAACGTCACAAACGAGCTCTAAAACAGCCATAACGACTTCACATTTTAGTCACTGTGACTTCACATCGACAATCGATGGTCACAAAGTCACAATGTGACTTCACAACGACGTCGCAGTGACGTCACCATGCCTTACGGATATGAAACCACTTAATTTTAATTTCCAAACGCTAGGTTGGCACCGGAATTTTGGTAAAGAAATTTACGGTTTATTGAATGTGTGAAATATAACTTTTACTTATTGACAAATAAAGTTGTTTTCAAATTCCAGTGTCAGTCATTAATTTGAACACATAAGCATTGGATTAGCTCTGCGCCGCAAAGGGTTAACAGTATTTTCCCATTCGCATGCTTCATTATATAGTTTCCTGAAGGATTACGTCAAGATACAAAACAAATGTAAGAATTAACCATACGATGAAGCGTGTGATAAATAGAATTGTCTGAATTCAGAATACATCTGTTATATCCTTTAATTTACTGTCGAACACATTCTACAACATTTCAAACTAGAATAATCGACATACTTCTCTTAAGAGCATTTGGAAGTAAATCAATTATCTGAGTAGACAACGAATTTACCTTTCTTATTATATAACTCCACAAGTGCTCAATTAAATTAGGATCAATTCTGAAGAAGAGATCAACAACACAAGTAACATTCAAAATAAAGTTAAATATCACAAATAAATGGTTTTCAATTTTATTTTCAAGTAAAGTTTATTTTGCGAACATTTAAAATGTCATTTGCAATCAAAAATATCGCCTTTCTACATTTTTGTTGGACAATTTTTATGTTCTTAATCTGTTTATGTATTTAGTTCGCATATTGTTTAATACTAGAAAGCAAATCTTTAAAAGTAATTTTACATTGAAATTATGAATTAGATATGACATTATACTTGAACCATTTCTATGAAATACAGACAAAATGTCTTCCAAGTGACATTTACTTAAATATCTATATCTAATCGCTTATAAGTTGTTAAAATATAAACTGTACATTAAAACCAAAGATTTTCATTTTAACATAGATTTTTTTTTTTAAATTGAGTATATAATAGCAATGTTAAAATAGCAGTAGTATGTCTAAAAGCTGTCCCACACATGATATGAAATTGCCCTTTAACCCCTTGAAGAGTGGTGGGATAAAATATATCCCAATTGATTTTAATTGCAAAATGCCGCATTGACACCAGTATTTTGAAATGGAAAATTTATTTTTTTCAAATACGTAAAGGAACGCTTTTAAACATTTTGAAATAAATTTGTTTTTAAATTCTGGTGTCAATCAATCATTTCCGCATTTTAAGAATTGAAGTTTTTTGCCACTCAAAGTGTTAATTAGTTCAAAAATCTCCGCATTTTTACCGTAGATCTGAGTAATACACCCGTTTTTAACAGGTTTAAAAAGCGCCATATTTTAAACCCTGGGCTTAATAATTTGCCCATTTGCAGGGCCATTCCATGAAAAACGAAAAAATGTCCTGCGCATGACATTTACATAAATAACTACAGGGTGTTTCTAAACTCATGGTACAAACTTTAATGGGTGATAGTACACATCAAGACAAACAATATTAAATAGGTAACTAAGGGTCCCAAACGTCTTCCGAAGGAGATAGGCGCCATTAAAGTTTAGGGTCCAAAAATTCAAATGATTATAAAAAACATAAAAAATGGTCGATTCGTTTGCGGTTTTCCCTAAAACTATTCTTTATGACAGTATTGTCTTGAAAATCAACCATAAAGATAAATTTCAAAAAATGTCGATAGAGGGCGCTTTAGACTTTGGAGTAACGAACAACTATTTTTTACCGTTATTTTTTGCATATTATTAATTTTTTTTAAACCTTAGACATACACTTACATTTTGAGCTCAATATCTAAATCGTTGGGAGTGGTTAAGTAACGCAAACTGAGCTGTGTGGGGGAGGTTCAAATTTCAAATGATTATAAAAAACGGAAAAATTGGTCAATTGACTTGCGATTTTCACTAAAATTATTCTTTATGTCAGTATTATCTTGAAAATAAATTACAAAGATAAAATTCAAAAAATGCCGATAGAGGGCGCTTTAGACTTTGGAGTAACGAACAACTATTTTTTGCCGTTATTGTTTGCATCTCTTTAAATGATTTAGGAAGGTTAGACTTAAACTTAAGTTTTGAGCTGAAAATCTGAATAGTAGGGAGTGGTTAAGTAGCACAAACTGAACTGTGTTCAGAATGTTCAAATTTCAAATGATTATAAAAAACGGAAAAATTTCGGTTGTTCAGGAAAATTGTTCGGTTTTCGCTAAAACTATTCTTTATGTCAATATTTCCTTGAAAATAAATTTTAAAGATACCTTATAAAAAATTCCGTCAGAGGGCGCCTTAAACTTTAGAGTAACCAACAACTATTTTTAACCGTTATTTTTTGTATCTAATTAAATGCTTGTAAAAGTTCAAACTTAAATTTTGAGCTTGAAATCTGCATCGTTGTGAGTAATTAAGTAGCGGAAAATTGAACTGTGTTCAAGGGGTAGGGTGGGTAACATTTCAACTCCTGAACACAGTTAGTTCGCGCTGCTTAACCCCTCCCATCGATTTAGAATTTGAGCTCAAAATTTAAGTCTAAGTTTTTGCAAGCATTTAATTAGATAAAAAAAAATAACGGTTAAAAATAGTTGTTTGTTACTCTAAAGTTTAAGACACACTCTAACGAAATTTTTTTATATTTATCTTTAAAATTTATTTTCAAGGAAATATAGACATAAAGATTAGTTTTAGCGAAAACCGACTAATTTTTCCGTTTTTTATGATCATTTGAAATTTGAACCTCCCCACCCCATTTGAACACAGTTCAATTTGCGCTACTTAACCACTCCCAACGATTCAGATTTTCATCTCAAATTTAAGTTTATGTCTAAGCTTATAAAAATTTTTTTATGAGATACCAAAAATAACGGTAAAAAATAGTTGTACGTTACTCCAATGTCTAAAGCGCCCTCTATCGGTATTTTTTGGATTTAATCTTTATAATTTATTTTCAAGATAATTCTGACATAAAGAATAATTTTAGTTAAAATCGCAAATCAATTGACCAATTTTTCCGTTTTTTATAATCATTTGAAATTTGAACCTCCCCCCACAGTTCAGTTTGCGTTACTTAACCACTTCCAACGATTTAGATTTTGAGCTCAAAATTTAAGTTTATGTCCAAGCTTCTAAAAAAATTTAATGAGATGCAAAAAGTAACTGTAAAAAATAGTTGTTCGTTACTCCAAAGTCTAAAGCGCCTTCTATCGGCATTTTTTTAAAATTTATCCTTATAATTTATTTTCAAGACAATACTGGCATAAAGAATAGTTTTAGTGAAAACCGCAAACAAATCGACCAATTTTTCTCTTTTTTATAATCATTTGAATTTTTGGACCCTAAACTTTAATGGCGCCTACCTTCTTCGTAAGACGTTTGGGACCCTTAGTTTCCTAGTTAATATCCTTTGTCTTGATGTGTACTATAATCCCTTAAAGTTTGTACCATGAGTTTGAAAACACCCTGTATATCGTTAACTTGTAAGTTTTTAAATTATAAACTATAGTATATTAAAAGTAAAAAAGCCCTAATTTTCATATCATTATATTTGTTTTACTTTGAAGATATAATTGCATTGTTAAAAAAGCAGTAATATGTAGAAAAGCTTTGTGAAATGGATTGACACCCTAATTGAAAGCACAGTCTGAATATTAATTGAATTTCCCGTTAAATAACAGGCAAACGCAAGCATGTAGAACTTTGTATACCTGGCGTTTACGTATAAGAAGGGCATGGCCTGCATTGTTAAATTTGTGTACCATTTGCTGCGGCGTCACTCCATAGAAAACGATTACTTCACTGCGTTATGCAGTATTCTCACTGTCACTGATCAGAACAGAGATATTCCATAAAATCAGTGGGGTTTCGCTGTAGCAAACGGAACAGATTTTTAACACTGTACATGATGCTGTACCTGGAACTACTTTCGAGCGGTTAATTCCGAAATTAGAGATCGTATCCTGAAAATAATAAGATGTATGACAAAACGGTTAATGAAAAATATGTAGAGCAGCCATCATTTCACATTCTTATGTCTTATATGTAACAATAACTTTATTAAAAGCCCTGAAATGTATTTATTTTATATCCAATCACCTGCTTAAATCAACTCCATTTAGATTGAAAAAAGCCGAAACAATATTTGTTGTGACGTCAGGAAATGTCAGAAGAAGACGGAAAAATAAAGAAAATGAATTCAATGAACTTGCATGTTTCGATTTCGCTCGCTCGTGTAATTATTAATTATTATTTACTGATAATAATTAATATTTCTACTAGCCAACGAAACCGAAACGTCCAAGTTGATAGAAGTTTTATCTTTATTTTTCTGGCTTCCTTTGATGTTTCATGACGTCACAACAATGTGTGTCACGGCTTTCTTCAATCTAGAGGGAGCTAATTGGAGCTGATGATTGGATACAAAGTACAGTCGAGCCTCTATATAACGAAATCCATCGTTCCAGTAAAAAATTCGTTATATAGAGAAATTCGATGTATAGAGTATGATGTTAAAAATAGTATTTAATGTGTAAATTTTGAACAAATATTATTTTTGATCTTTTTAATTAAGAATTTGAAATGTTTAAAAGTATATATTAACCTAACATTTTATTTCTTACTTATTTAAGCAGTTTCAAAAAAGAGAAAAGACATTTATTTGAAAGCTTAATGAAAATCAAATAAGGAAGACTTACATAAATTTCAGAGGAAGAAATCTGTAATTTTTTGTTGTTTTGATTTTAAAATTACAATTGTTACGCTCTCAAAAAAAATTCTCAAATTTTAGCTAGGAATGAAAAATTGTAGTTGATATTTTCCTCCATTTGAAGGTCTCTCTTATGTGCTCTCATTGATTCCTCTCTTATATGTGTAACAATTCAATTGACTGTGTTTTGAGAAGGATCTTGAAAGGTGTGGGAGGTGGGATGAACTTGTTAGACTTAAAGAATAAGGAGAGAAGTAATATTTATAAAAAAAAAAAACCTCTCCACTGAACGATAAATCAAAAATAAGTGATGGAAAATTGATTCCATATGATTTCGAAGCTTTTTTAAAACTGAATAAATTAAGATCAATTTATGAAAAAATTCGTTATATGGAGATAGATATTTCGCTATATAGAGTCTGTTTTTAATGTAATCATGCGAAAAGGGGACCGTTCTTACTAAAAATTCGTTATATGGAGAAATTTGAGGTATGGAGTTTCGTTATATAGAGGTTCGACTGTAATTACTATTATAAATAGATGTTAATTTAAGCATTATAAGAATAACATTCTAATACCTATGGTAGCATACATGCTACTACCAGTATTTCCACTTTTCTGGTATTTTTTAGCTCAGACATTTCAAATTTACAAGAGAAATTTAAAATGACAATAATTATTTTATTTAATAACAAACCTTCAGTCATAAAATAAAGTGAAATTTATTACTGAAATTTTCTGGTATGAATTCAGATTATATGAATTAAGGATTTTGCAGAACGTAATCTGCCATGGCAATTAGAGGGCAAAGAATCAAAACTTTGTGAATATTCACGAGTAAGCCCTAACTTAACAGGATAAATAATTAAAAACTCTCTTAAAATTAACACAATAAAAGATATCCAAAACAGTCTAATTGGCCATTAGCTGAAATATTTAATGCATGATGCACTTTCAGTTTTAAATTAAAATATTAGCAAAGCCTTTATTTACAATAATATTTTCAAACAATGAAACAAAACTAACGAAGAAATTTCTTTCAAAACTGGATAAGGCAATATCAGTGCTTTTCTTTTAAATGTAATTATATAAATTGGAGATCCTATTTAAGCAATTGGTCGAACATTTTTTATCACGTTACTCTTTACATTCACCTGACTTATTCTTATCATAATTTATCTATGCTAATAAAAGAACAAAACGCTCTGTCTGTGTCTGTCTGCGATGGTTAGCAAAATCTATGGCACGTACGAGGCCAAAATATTTTTGAGAGTTGCCCAAATTCTCTATGATGTACCTGATATTCAGAATTTTGAAATTCTAATCATTAACTGAGTAATTAATTAAAATTTGGAACTAACTCTCATAAAAAATGTCTTTTTTTATTTTTTTCACTTACACTTACTTTCGGTTGGGTCATACAGCTTCGCTTATAAAAATACATTACTTTATTACCGCTTGCATTCGGTTGGTTGGTTGCATAAAACTGTGGCAGAAATAGTTAAATAAGCGAATTTAAGCGCTTAATAGTTCAAAAATGAAATTTTTTCACCTAAGCTTTAAATTTTAGCACTGAGTTGAAACACTTGCTTTGAAAACGTATTTAATAATTATGAAAGTTTAAGAGAATGGAAATGACGTCAGAACCTAACAACGAGCTTGACAACCTGGTATTCAAGTAGTTAGTTTTTCTGTTATTGCCTTTCTGTTTTTTTCTATTTTGATTGGATAATAATTGAAAAATATATTAGAAATATATTTTAAAATACATTAGAATAATTTTTAAGCTTTAATGCCTAACGTTGCCAGTAAAATATATACTGAAAATACATTATTAAATCAATTTTCAACATGTAGAAGGCAGCAATAATGCCGTTTAATAATAAAGATACATTTATTTTTTAAAATCATTGTTATATGGGACTTTCGTTTTGCTTGGAAACTTGCGAAATACTTTATTTTCTTCTGAAAGGAGCAAGTAAAATTTATTCCGCATCATGAGTTCTTAAAATTCGTGTGCGTTTAACATTATATAATTTTATTAAAAAAAGTTATTTTTTCAATTAAAGCCCAGTGTTGCCGATTGGCACTAATTTGTCTTTTACCATAAAACATATTTAAAACAAAATATGATTTTTAAAAGTAATTTTTTCATGATTTATTTAAGAAACAAAAGCAAAAAAAAAAAAAAAAAAAAAAAGATATTTTTTAAGGCATTTAAAAGTTAAATAACTTTTTTCATGTTATTCGTTTTCTATAAATTCTATACCTCAAAAACAGGGCTACACAAAAGAATTTATGTATAAGTATCCTTATTAATGGAAACTTCTGAAGGGAAATTTTAAACTGTGGTATGTATTTCATAACTAAATTAATTTTTTGCATGCGTGTTATCAATAGACACAAATATATGTATGTTATACAGGGTTGCTCAAGGAATTCTGTTTATTTTCGACTATAAATGAGAATTGCTGAAGTTGCGTTTTTAAATCTATTAACCCTTTAACGTTCATTGGTTTCGCCACAAAACCACAAAATTTTAATTCCGATACGCAACACTGACACCGGTATTTTTATCTAAAAATATACCTTTTATTTTGTATGTGAAAAATCACGTTTTCTTATTTAGAAATATATTTGTTCTTAATTACCGGTGTCTTTCATTTATTTCGACATCTTAGCAATGAAAATGCTATGATCGTTAAAGGGTTAATACGTTTCCAAATGGTTCAATTAGAGACCCTATTTCAATTTATAAAACAGTGAACCCTGTTATATTATTCTGAATGCGTCGGAAAGTGTTTTATAATCGATGCTTGATGCATGACTTTTTCTTTCTACTTTAGAAGATCATTAGATTTACCTTACTACTCTTCCGATCCATCCTAACACTGATAACAAAATCTTGTATGTTTTTCGCCCTTTTATTTTTTTTATTGCATTAGTACTAAGAACACTGTAAAATATCTTGATTTCTTACATTAGATTAAAGTTCTTTTGGAGTCTAATGGAAGTAGAAAGATGTTTTTTTTCTTATTTAAATCTCTTTTTTAATCTTGAGAACGCTTTGACTATCTAGATAAAGCATTATTTTAACATCGCTGCACTTTAAATGAGACTGAAAATAACATTATGTTGTTAAGTGTTCGTATTAAGATTAATCCTGTTGCTTTTTTGTAAACACGCTTTTTTTTAACAACTTCGTACATATACTTGTATAGCAAATTAACATAATGTAATAATATGCTAGGTTTAATTTTTAAAAGGTGTAAATCAAAGCTTTAAAAAACAGTAAAAATAGATTTATTTGACTATTTACATGTTTCATCTCTACCTGAGACACTTTCAAAACAAATAGATAAAAACTTCTAAAATTGCACGGTCAATGAAACACCATCGTTCAATTCTCCGTGTATTTTTTCATATTATGCACGTTGTTTTTATTTTACTTGGATGTTTGTATGTATTTTTATAACCATTGAATAGCTCGAGCTATAATTTTGGCATGTTAAATGATGTTGCATCGTTACCATAATTCCCTGAGTATAATCCATGGATCAAACAATTCTTTTTCGAACCAGAAATTTTATTTAGTAATTGAGGTCAAATATTTACTGCAATCTACGAAGTTACATTTTATTTAACCCTCTCATGCATACGGGCCTCATATGAGGACAGATAATTATTGCATTATTAAGCAAAAGGCTTTTGAGCATTCATTTATAGAGATCCGATTTGTTGATAGATAATAGCTAGCATATAGTGCAATAAAAAAATTATTTTATAATGGGTTTTCATTTATCTCAAAAAATGATTTTTTGTCAATAATGCAAAATAATGAAAAATAATTAATGCATGAGAGGGTTAAATAAATTTCTGGGTCGATAAATGATTGTTTGATCTGCGGATTATACGTAGGAAATTACGCAACTGATTGAAGTTTTGCGTGTTGCAAAACTCTGTGGTTTCTCTTATAATGGAAGAATATTATTAGCAAGGTTCATTATTATGTTACTTCGCACATGCTAGTAATGAGTCAAAAGCATTAGACACAGACATGAATTAAAGACACAAAGAAAAAAGTTGAGAAATAGTTTGAGAATAACTGTAATCTGAAGCAGATGTAACACCACAGTTTATCAAGGCAAAATTCACCGATTCGAATCTTAAGATTCCAAACCTGCCGATAAATTCGAATTGATTTAAATAAAAATTCATGTTTATAAAGATTTTTTGCAAAATAATAATTTAGAAAATTCTGAAATAATCGTTTCTCAATTGGTGGCTTAACCCTTTCCGGCGCAGACAAATTCTGTTCGTAAAATAAGAAATTGTTGACTGAAACCGGAATTTACAAAAGACTTTTTTAGAAAATAAAAATTACCTGATTTAGGCTGTCATCGTAAAAGTAAAATTTTACTAAAATATTACTGGTGCCGTTTGTAAGTTTGGAACTAAAATTAGGTGTTGCCGGAGTGGTAACACTGCGCCGGAAAGGGTTAATTCTGATTGATTTACGAGGAATTCCGTTTATGTAAGACAGTTCCACCTGCAGTATAAAAGAAAACTAGAGCATGCGATAAAATTTTAACCGATCTTAATCTGCTGCTAGCATCGGCTACTGCCGAAATTTTTACAAAAATATTGCACTTATGCGGAAGAGTCGATTGTATATATCCTATAGATTCGAGATATTATATATGCAATTTCAGTAAACAGACTATATTCGATTTTATATTTCAAATGCTTGATATAAGTCTATCTTTGTATATTACGACTACAGTCAATTAAGGTAACTTTGCGTCAAATCAGGGTAATTTTGCTGCACCTTTACGAAATTTTGATCCATTCTGCAATGGTAGAATCTTGAATTTTTTCCAATGAGCTGCCAAATTCACACTATATCTATATTTTGAGACCCAAACATTGCCTTTAACTTTAGTGATGTACCAGATTTAATCTTTTTTACCCCTTGGATCAAAATTATCTTCATAAGTCAAAGTTACCCTGATTGACTGTATCATATTTAAAAGTCATGATCGGTATAGATCTGAATTTTTTTTCAAACTTTACAACATAAGGGAGAATGGAATACGTAGCTTACGGCATCTAATTAAAAAATCTTAAAAGTAAAATAACACATATGTTCAATAATTTTCTTGAAATTAATTGCCTTTAAAAGATTCATAACACATTGAGAATATTCGTAAATTCAAATTGCCCATTTTTCCTATGTATTCACAAATTAATTTTTATTCTAAAATGCCTCATACTTTCAGCTATTCTTACACTGTAAGAAACTAGTTGGATGCACCATTCTTAAAATTTTCTTCTATCTCAAACATCTTTCAATAAACGGCTAAGAGCAAGTATTACTCGTGATCAGAGGGTTCGGAACAATAAATATATGAATTATTAACTATATTATAAAAAATCGTTTCTAAAAGAAAAATAAGATTTTGTAAAAAACTATACAACGTAGGACTGGTTATAGTTGTATACACTAGTAAAGTATGAATGGGTATACAACAAAAGTTCAAAGAGATATGAAATAAATAATATCAAATATTGCTAAATATCCTAAATAATATCAAGTATTGCTAATCTGTATAACTCTTTTTTTAATCTTATCCTAATCTGTTTAAGGTGAACTTAATTCGGTACTGACAATAAAAAAGTGGCGCATATTTAAACTTCATTTGGCGTTTCATAAAACTACATTCAACAAAGTAATCATCTTTTCTTTTTACAGTGTAGCTAAAACAAAACCTTGTTCAAAGTTTAAACTTTGCATTGTGCTAAAAGTGCTTCAGTAGGAAATCGCAATATTGCAAGGACGTCTTGGACTGTGCCACGTTTTTCGAGGTAAGTTTTTAATTAAGTTATAATGTCACGGGATGCATATTCAGAGATCAAAACAAAACAAAATAGTTGCTAATCCCGTAGTGATTATGTGAATAATACTAATTAAATCAGCCTTTTTTAACAATTTGACGTTTATTGATTTTACACTGCTACTGGGAATTGCATTAAGCAAATATATCATTAAAACTTGTTATCTAGGCTTTTAAATCCGATGGTACGCAGAATACGCAGCTCCTATCATTATGTATGTCCAAACCATCAGTGTCTTTAAGTGTAATATTTTGGCTAATTACTAAAGATTTTTTTCGAAAATCATCATCAACAATGCTTTAATAATTCTGCTACAATAGATACTCCCAGCATTCCCCAACACTTTTGCCCAATGCCCGCAAACTGAAATTTGTGTTTGCAAACCGAAAAATGCGCTTTTTAAAAAAACTATGTGGCCTAGGGTAATCGCAACATTTTCCCTGCAAGGTTTAAATTAGCATCTACTATCGGTAATTTTTTTTCACAAATTTAATTTCGGTAGATTTGGTAATAGAGGAGTTGGGGGAATATATTTTTGAACTACGTTTTTGATTGTATCTCTGAAAATATAATAGGTAAAATTAAAAGATAAATATTTTTGATTTCAGTTTTACGAAAACGTCCACAGGATACCTCACACGATATACAAAGAAATTATTTTTTTAAGTAACTTAATTAGCCCCCTCAATATTTTTTCTTAATATATTTGTGAATGTTTAACAACTTAATTTATTTGCCCGTATGTCGTACAGGCAAGAAGAGTTTGCTTGATCCATCACTTAAAGCTTTTCAAAACGACTAAAATTTTAAAATACTATTTAACACTGTTTAATGGCAGGAATGTTTACACTAAATATTACGAATATTTTAGCTTAAAAAAGTTATGTTTATCTCATATTTTCAATTTATTGTACTTACAAAAAATAATCAATTAAGTGGTTAATAGTCTGTAAATATGTGGGTCAATAATCTTTATTACTTCCACCAATTTGAACTTTCCACTTACCATAGTTTACGAGTAAAATGGCTGTGACAGATACATACAGAACTGATCTTACAATGGTTCCGTTTTCAGTTTCTAAATGCGGAACTTTAAAAAGTAATGACAATTATTGAAAATTCAATTTCATTAGCTCAATACCATACCAAATTTGATTTTCATCTTAAATTTCTACTCCATTCAATTAATCGAAGGTAAAAAGTGTGAGTCTGTATCAGGAGATTTATTAAATTTAATAGCTTTAAGTTATTCTGTTGTACAGTCATGGGAAAAAAGTATCTCCCCTACTAACTCTGTAACAAATTATCGTACAATAAATTTACTGGCACCGAACGATGAGAAATAAAGTCTTATTTTAAATGATGTATATAAAATTTGCTTAGAGGGCCTTCTGCATATCAAAACAAACCAGAACTTGGTCTTTTTTCAATGAAAACTTTTTTGACCTCATAAATAAATTTTACAACCTTCAATTATCATAAGTATATGGTTCCATGAGATTCGCACTATTAGTATACGAAGTATTAAATATTTTAGAGGTTGTATCAATATTGAAGTTCAGTAATCGAAGGTTGTTGAAAAGCTACAGATTGACTAATGCTCGTAATCACCATCTACCTCAACCTTGAAAACCTCGGTCTAACGCTCGAATGAAATTTATGATAACATTTTGATTGGATATTATCAAGGTTTACAAGGGGATTACCATTTGAGCGTTCAACCGAGGTTTACGGTATAACTAGGGGTTGAAGTACTTGGTGAATACGAGCGTAAGTCACTTCTTCTAATGTATTATTTCTTGCCAATATGACTATTTCCTTACTTAGTATGCTTCAGCTGTTGTTATGTATCGTAAAACCATATTCAATAGCGATTTTATAGAGCTTAAAAGTAGCGTTTGCCGATTTATATTTTAATAAAAACATGATACATATATACAATATTTATTTTCAAAATATCATGACGTTTGATATTTTATATACTTTATAACAATTTTTAAAATATTGCATATGATATTTAGATGTTTTCAGTTAAGGCAAGTGTAAATATTTTTTTTTAACTATTTTTAATTGTGTCGTTCTATAGATAACAACATTTGCGTCGTTTTCAGCTTCACAAATAGCCCTCTCCATATTTTTTTTTCACGATTTACACTTGGAAATGAATTTTTGAATTTAAAATGTTGAACCAATAACTCTTTACCTAAAACAGCTTCTAAAAATAAACTGTCTAATTTAGAAAAGTTATTTACTGCTTCATTAGAACCTTTTATAGTTTTAGATTTCTATGGATTAAACTACTAAACAATTTAGAGATTTCCAAATTTTTCAATAAAAACAAAATATTTTATCTATAATTCTGTTGCATGAAGTACATAATTTTCTGTAAAATTTATAATCAATCCCATAATTTTGTTTTTGTGAGAGTAAAAACGAATTGTATCTGTTTTCAATTAATCTTTAATTTGGTGGAATAAAAAAATACATTTAGAATATGTTTTATTAATTATTCGTGCTAAATGCATTTGAGTTTTTTCATCACATTTTAGATTTTTTTTTCATACTACTTCCTTTTTTCAAGGAAACTTGTCAATCGGAAAGTCATAAAATTATTATTTAAAATATTTTTAAATTAGCCTGTGTTTTCAAGCAATGGAAGAAAAGGTTTAAATATTCGATGCTCTTTATTTATTTTGTTAAAACTTATATGTAATGGTTACAATTTTTGATTGATATACAAAAGTTAGAAAAAGAATAAATTATCAGTTTTAAATAACAATCACATACATTCATGGGGATATTTCATCTATTAGACATTCAGTGTAATTCAGGGAGCAATTTTACAAGATTTCAGTAAATGAAATTAATAAGTATATATATCCTCATTCTGCATTATGGATATAATAATGGCTTAAATGATGTAAAATTCTTTTGAAAAAAAATTGTAAATATTAAACACAACATTAGATTAATCATTTGCCGTAAATGCACCGAAATCCAGTTAAAAAGAGAAAAAAATGTTTCACGAGTTCTTTTATTTTGTGGAAAGCATTGAAATGCATAATTTCGTGTTTATACTATCAATTAATCTTTTGAAATTTCATGCTAATGTGATCATTACAGTTTTGTTTTCATTAAAATGAAACATCAACTGAACATGAACATGATACTGGACAAACTGGTCAGCACAATGAAACTTAAATAACTATAGATGCACCAACTTGCTCTTAAAAATTTAATATACTTAACACATTCGCTGCCGTTCAAGCGCCAGCGCGTGATATGGTGCCAACGTTAAGGGGCCATTAATGCGCCAGCGCGTGATGTGGGGTGATGTCCATTAGCCAGTCACGCGCTGGCGCGGTAAAATCTTTCACTGATTCTTTGTTATAAAAAGAAAGTCAGCTTCTGGGAAAAACCCACTTCTACAGTGCGGCATTAATTATCATCATCTTCACGTAAGCGGCAGCAAACGTGTTAAATTTATCTAAATAAAAAATATGATTATGCCAAATAAGAAAAAATATTTCATATGATAGAACTTTAACAAAAAAGGATCACAAAATTGTCGGTAGATTAGTACCCAAAAATGAGAGGGCAAAAATCCCCCTCCAAAAAGCTAGATGTTTTGCATAAATTTAAAAGATAGGATCTGATACTATGGTGTATAGAAACCTTTTTTTATCAGGAGTTTCTTGTAATATTTATGTCATTGATTCAATGAGACTAATAGTAGGGATGCACAACCTGAGGCCCGCCAATTTCGTCAATTTACAACAGGAAAAAAATGCAATTCTTGTGCATAGATCACAGAAAAGATCGTAAATTTCGTCAATTAACCGCGGAAAAAAAATTTCGCCAGTCACTGAAATTTCGGCAGTCACTGATTTTGCCGACGAGGCTCGAAAAAAAATAGCAAATTTCTCCGATTGGGCATGGAAAAATTGCAAGCTTTGTCGATCAGGCACAGAAAAATCGCGGATTTTGTCATTCGGAGGTGAAAAGTCGTACATTTCATCGATCGGAAAAGAAAAAAACGCCAGTTTTGTTAATGATGCACAAAAAATTGGAAATTAAATTCATCGCCTGCAGAAAAATCGCATGTTTTCTCGGTTTGTTGCGTGAAAAAATAACGCGAATTTCGTTGATCAGGCCCCAAAAAATCGCGATTTCTGTAAACCAGGAACAAAAAAACAGCAAATTTCGTTAGTAAAGTACGGGAAAATCGTGAATTTTGTGATAATAGGCGAAAAAAATCAATAAATTAGTTTGTCGGGTTCGGGAATAACGCAAATTTTGTCGATTGAACGCGGAAAATTGCAAATTTCGTCGTTGATCATGCTCAAATACAATCGTGAATTTCGTCAATCAGCTTTTCTAAAAATCACAAATTTCGTTGATCAGGTGCAGACGTATCTTGAACTTTCTCAATCGGCTTCTTAAAAAGCGAGAAATTTTGTCGATCAAGCTCAGTTAAATTGGAAATTTCGTAGATCATGCGAAGAAAAATCGCAAATTTCGTCAATCGACTTCGTAAAAATTGCGAATTTCGTCGATATACTTCGTAAGAATAGCAAATTTTGCCGATGGATTTCGTAAAAATCGTAATTTTGTTGATAAGATGCTTTTCCGCATCTAGTCACGAATTTTGTCGACCATGCGAAGAAAAATTGCGATTTTCCTCGATTATAAAAGAAGATAATAACAGATTTCATCGATCAGCTTTGTACAAATCGCGAATTTCGTCGATCGATGCCGTAAAAATCGAGAATGTTGTCGATCATGTGCGGAAAAATGGAGAATTTTGTTGATCAGGTGCCGAAAAATCGAAAATTTTGTTTAACAGGCGCGAAAAAGCAAGAATTTCGTTGATCAGTCCCAAAATAATTGCTAATTTTATCGATCATGGGAGGAAAAAATCGTGATTTTCGACGATCGGCTTTCTAAAATCATGAATTTTTCCATCGGCTTTGTAAAAATCAGGAATTTTGTTGATTGGCTAGGTAAAAATCACAATTTTCGTCAATCGGCTTTGTAAAAATCGGAATTTTTGTCGTTCGACTTTGTAAAAAATCGCGATTTATGGCATTCGGCTTCGTAGAAATTGTGAATCTTCAGGATCAGTGGCGGAAAAATCGTGAATTTTCTCAATCAGCTTCCTAAAAATTGCAAATTTTGTCGATCACTTTCGTAAAAAAACCCTAATTTAGTCGATCAAACGTGGAAAATTTGCAAATTTCGTTCATCGGTCTTAGAAAAATCGAGAATTTCATTGATCAGGTACGAAAAAATCTTGTTGATTGGCTCCTTCTCTCTCCATCTTTCATAAAAATCGCGAATATCGTCAATCGATATTGTAAAAATCAAGAATGTTGTTGATCAGTCGAGGAAAAATCGAGAATTTTGTCAATCAGTCGCCGAAAAATCAAGAATGTTGTTGATCAGTCAAGGGAAAATCGAGAATTTTGTCAATCAGGCGCCGAAAAATGGAGAATTTATTGATCAGGCGTCGAAAAACCAAGAATTTCGTCGGTCAGTCACAAAAAATCGTAATTTTATCGGTCATGTTTGGAAAAATCGCAAAATTCGTCGATCGGCTTTGTAGAAATCGTGAATTTTTTCGATTAGTTTCATAAAAAATGCATATTTTTTCGATTACTTTCGTAAAAAGTGCAAATTTGGTCGTTCAAGCGTGGTAAAAGGGCAAATTTCGTTGATCGGGCGTAGAAAAATTGGGAATTTTCTTGATCAGGCACGCAAAAATCTTGGTGATCGGCTCTTTCTTTCTCCTTTGTTCCTAAAGTCCAAATTTTTTCGGCACCATTCACTTATGTTTGCTTTTAGCACTTTTAATAAAAAGGAATTTACTCTCCTGATTAAAGTCAAGGAATATTATTACATATTAAAAGTAATCTTTGCTATATCTGTTATATATATAAACGTATAATAAACTGCTGATATATCCTTACCAACTGAATATGATATTTTGACAGGGTAAGAAAACTTAAAGGGGTAGTCTCCCACATTCCTCTGAAACCATATTTTTTATCCGATTATTGGCCACAGATCACCACCTTGAAATTGAATTCTCTCTGTGTTATTGATGTGGCCGTCGACCACTCAGACATATTTGTAAGTGGCCCTTCTCATGAAAAGGTTATGCATCTCTACTATTAGCAATATCAGGATTTTTTTGATAATTTGCATATCACATGAACACAGATTAACATAAGATCCTGAGATACTGAAATAAATTTTATGCTTTGTTTACATAAGACAGACTTACGCTCTACTTGATATTAAGCAATGCACCGTAATCGCTGCACAAATGCGTCAATAGCATGAGTAAAATACATATATTTTTTCAAATTATGTTTTTCTGCACATCGTAGATGACTCCTTAAACTAGCATTTTTAAGTTTTAAAAACATAACTTGAAAACTACTTGGACGAAAAAATTGAAATTTTCGATTTGCTTAACCCTTTCTGGCACACTGTGCCCAGACCGGGATACCCAATTTTAATTCCAAGCTTGCAAACGGCACCAATAATATTTTAATAAAATTTTGCTCTTACAATGAGAGTTTAAATTAAGGGATGTTTAATTTCTAAAAAAATCGATTTCTAATTCCGGTGGCAGTCGATAATTTCTCATTTTACTGACAGAATTTGCCCTTGCCAGAAAGGGTTAAAGAAGGACATAGCAAATATGAAACCGTCAAAAAATTTGTAAGTTGCAATTCATATTTTTTCGAATATTAATTTCATAATTCATAATTCATATAATAAAATTTTTATATTTAAAATTTGAATATATTTATGTTTAGAATTTTTAGTTTTATAAACACATAATTTTTTTTTCATATTAGAATTATAATTTTAGGAGATATGAATAAAAATATGAAAATGTTAATTAACATTAGAAGCTCTAAATTGTAAATGTTTATAATTCAAAAACTTAGTAACCGAATGACAGGAAATTTATCTTTTAGGAATAGTCTAACACGTAGATTTAAAATATGTTGTCGAAATTCGGTGTTGCTATTGAAATAAACAAAATTTGGACTGGTTTTAATTTGTAGATAGCCCCGTAAACAAACTTCATATACATAATTTAAAAGTAGACTTAATTTTCAATTGTTTGGTACTAGTAACTTTCTTCTACGACTCTTTGTTGCGAAGTTAGTTGAGGTTGTTTACTTTATTTTTCACGACTGTGCATCAACTGCTAGGGAATACCTGGATTAGCCGAATGCGAAGTTCCCATCGGTAAACTAAGCTTTAATGTACAGTATAATTACGAAAAAGCGAGAAAATTATACAAAAATCGCTATTTCAATGACCCGTTTTGGCGAAATATTTTCAAATTCAAAGGCAACCTGATTGCTATGGGCAAAAACATACACAAAAAGCTGGTTGAATTCCATGCATAACTGCATACACGTTTTCATGGTACAATGATAAAAATGGTACAAAAATTGTTATTACAGTGACCTCTTCCGCTGAAATTTTCCAAATTCAGGAAGTACCTGTTTGCTATAGCCAGAAAAAATATTTTTATTCTATGCATAACGCATAAACTCATACATTGCCGATGGTACAATACTGAAAGTGACACAGAAATCGCTATTACACGACTTCCTTCCGACGGATTTTTTCTAAATTCTGAGAAGATGTTCTTGCCATAGCCAAATGCATACTAAAAAAATTTTGGTTTACTTCTATGTACAACTTCATATAATTTTCGCTGGTACAATGGCGACACACAGACATACAAACAGATATTTTGCATGAACATGCTTTTTGGGATCTCTAACCCCTAAAGTGCGTAAATCCGTTGAATACCGGAAGTCGAAAAAAGTTTCCATATCTCTACTTTATTCTATTGGAGATAGAAGAAAGGAAGAAGGGCAGCAAATACATAGGACACAAATACAGCAGAATGTGTTAGAATCTTTATTACCAGCATTTTCTACTGTAAAATTTACGATACTTATATCAATTGTACCAAAATAATTAAATTAAAGGCAATTTTGTTGTTAATATATAGAGAAAAATGTTGCCAAAATGGCTACCCGCAAATTGTATGATAATTCTTTTGCTGTCTTTTGTTATAGTGTATTTACTAGGAAATCGAATACAATTTCTTTTTCCCTATAAAAGCAAAAGATCATACATAAAACGTAGGCAAATGTAATCCTATTTTCGAAGGACGGAATCTTGTAAAACTAGCAATTCCTCATAGCTCAAGACATAAAGTACTGATTGGTAAATCAAAAGCTATTTGATTCCAAAGCACTTCAATCTTACAAATTTCATGCTTTTACGTATAAAAATGTTTCAAATAGTGCGCCAGAAAGATTAAGTTATCCAGTTGGGATTATTATTTTTTTTAATTACCTTAAAATATCTAAAAATCTAGAAATTACTATTGATAAAATAATGATGTTCATTGTTTAGTTAGACAGAACGATCCAAAATTCGTCCTACAAATTAAGAGATGATAAATTGCATCTAGAGGAGGAAAAATTACCATAGAACATGGGATCACAAACCGCATGTTTAGTCACAAGTTCGGGCTGTTTTATCTTCACTATATTTGCCTGGATGGTAAAAAGTTTGAAAAAAACCAAATCATTACAATGAAAATGCAACAATATTTGCATTATTTTTGGGTGAAATGTCATAACACCATGAAAACTTTAGGAAAAACATAGTTCTCGAGCAATCTATGACCACCGTATGAACTAGCAAACACAGTCCAAAATGCAGAGCTTTAAACGCATACTCCTGGCGCGTATAATGGAAACCTCTAGCGCTTTTTTCGATATGCTTTTTTTCGACGATGCGAATGTTTATTAAAAGTTTTATTATAATATACTTTAATTTTCTGAAAGTTATTGCCATCAATACAAATTGAATTAAGGGAGACCCGATAAAAACCCAAAATTTTTATTATTGATTTTAAAGTAATGAATTTTGGTATACTATTTAAGAATCTTTTTGTAAGGAATAATTAGCAAATAAATTCACTTTTTATTAAAAAGTACATTTTTTATGGGGATTTTTATGATTTTTTTTGTCGAAAAATACACTTTTTAAAATTACTAAGCCTCATTCAATTTTCGATATTTTGGTATTACTAAAATTTCTTAAATAGTGTTATAGTATATAGAAAAGACCTAAGGAGAGATATTTTTAATTTTCTCTTTTAATCGGCTAAAAAAAAAATATGCATGGTAAATTTCCTTAAATTCGTTATAATTTTCATGTTTACCAATTTATGTAAATTTTTCAGAAATAGTTAAAAAAATATCTCTCCTTACTTTTGTTGCAAATTTTTTTGAGAATCTAAAAACATAAACACTTTGTTTCTAAATCATTTTACCACTGAGCCTTAGTACTTTGAACTTAGGCAAAATATGAAAAAAATCATTTTCCGGAAAACACGTTTTAAATGACCGCTAGTCCTTTAAACTCTATAGTGAGTACAATTAAAAAAGCTCATTTTCTACCTGTTCCAAGTGTCCCCGAGTTCTGAAATTTTGCATGGATATTCGCAAATGTGTATTTTATCGTTTTCTTAGATAAAATTTTTTTTTGAACTTTTGATGATTTTTGGCCGAAAATGAGGTTCGGGTCTCCCTTAAGGCAGAACACCCCTTATTTTTGATTGAATTCGTGGTTTGCAAAACCCATGTTCTATGGAAATTTTTAACCCTCTCCATCATCCCTCTTAAATTGTCGGTCGAATTTTGGAACAACCTGTATATTTGTTTGAAAGTTATTTAGATCACTGCTCCAACTTCACCTTTTTTTCTACTCTGTTCAACTCTCTAAAGAGCAATACAAATATTAGATTAAAAAATGCCACAGTATAACTTCAAAGAAATAACATCCCAAATAAAGCAATAATTAAATGTTATAGTAAAGATTAATCAATGGAATGAAAGAAAAAAGTCCGAAGGCTAACCGCCACAGCAAATTTGTCTAATAAAACTCACAAATTAACAGAAGAAACATTTCTATTTTCACGCGTGTTCCTATTTAAAAATAAATGTTAAAACATTTAATTTTTAATACAAAAAGATTGTACTTCAGATCGAAAACTTTTTATAAGAAAAATTCTTGAAAGTAAATAAATAATTAAAGAAAGATTTTACTCAATTGTCTTGTTTGAAAAGTTTGGGAGTGTTCTTTTTTGGTTAGCCAAGTTTAACAAAAAGTAAAACTTTATAGATATATGGCTTTAGTCGTGCTTTGTACTTAATACATTATTGGCTCTTATCTAGGTTTGTTATTGTAGACCTTTAATGATATTTTTTTCTCCATTTTTAGTTAAAAATTGCCTTGAGCCACAACCTTCTATCACTGCATATTTACATTATTCTTATACAGATGTGGTTGGGGGTAACACATCGCAAATTGTTATTTTTAAATTCTGAATGAATCCATTTCCAACGTAAGTAAGATGGTAAAAAGTTTATTGCAATATTAACATTTTATACCACATTCTTTGTTTAGTGAACGTCAAAAGGAACACTACGAAAAAACATATGTTATATTTATTATATATCATTATTAATGTTGTTTATTTAGAAAAGGCTTTTAAAGAAAGGATTTTATCATAATTAACTACGAAAGAATGTCAGATTGTGTAATAAAGTAAACGATTTATAAACCGTGAAATAAATATCCACAATGATGAAACGGATGTTTCATTATTTCTAAAACTGATGATAAAAAAAAAATAAAAACAATAAATAAAAAGTAATTTAATATTTTTATAATAAATAAAATATTTTTAGCTTTTTTCTTCTCAAACACTACTAATTCAATCTACAAGCTATGCAATTAAAAATGAAAAGACGAATACAGTGGAATAATAAAGTAAATGGACTGCAATTAATAATAATATATATCTTTTCTAATTAAGTTTCTAATTAAGTAATAAGAAACTACTTCTATTTTAACTATAATAATTATTGTGTTGTTCATTTTCAAAACGAAATCCTGTATTTGTATAAATAAACAAAACTATTCTTTCAGGAAGAGCCTGATCAAGGCTTGAAAGTACTAAGGTGTTTTTAAATAAAATTAACTATTAAAATCTATATTTAATTATTTTAATCGCTTTTTAAGTAAACCTGAAAATATCAACGTTCATATCATATATGCTTTCTGAAACCGATGTTTTATTATTTCTCTAATGATTTTTTTGTCCCATTTCCTTAAAGATTTCTTGAAATATGTATTAACTGCATTAATTGTCTATAAAAAATACTCTTATAGTGGGATTTAATTTGTCTATGAGTTAAATAATATCAGACGTACTGCTCTAACTCCTTTCAAAGCAGCTCGAGGAGATGATTTATAAAATTACACATGGATTACAACAAGTACAAGAAAAACAATAGCAATAAGTTTCTCTATGTGAGAATAAATCATTCCCCTTCAATGGGATGCCATCTTCAGTCTGGTTGGCTGATTTCGAAATAAAGCTTATCGTACAAAGTAACAAACGGTCGTAGTACGGTTGTCAAAGCCTTTATCAAAGGTAAGGTAATGAAGATGAATGTTATCATAATATGAAATGTGATGTGAATGAATTAAGATATCTTGTTAAAGTATAATATGAATGGTCGTTGTCATTATACTTTAATATCAATGGCTATACATTATATAGCCATTAATCATCGGACTCTTTCAATTTTTGACATTTTGTAGAATATTTAAAGATATACTTGACGGATTTTTATGGAAATTCAGGATTATGAAAAATATGCCTGACTTCATATTTCTCAATCTCGATTTGATCAGAAGGGCAATGAGAAAGCCAACAAAGAGAACCAACAACATTTTTTTTCTTGAATTACCCTGTAAAATAAAATGTACGAAATTATCTATCGCTCTATGTGGAAAATGTGGATATTGTACCATATATGTACTCATTTGAGTAAGAATAGAACGTATATTTCATGAAAAAACATCTTTTTTTAAGTTCAAAAAATTCTTCTATAATTTTTATTTGCACCATGAAGCGTTTTCAACCAAATTTAACGCATGTTTTAGAAAATTCGAATTGTAGAAATAATAAAGTACAATTTAAATGTAAATATATTAACCTTTTCATGCAATATGAACAGTTGTATGAAATATTTTTTGTTTGAGCATGCGAGCATGATAACAAATGCTTTTTTCATAATTTAATAGTCAATTCAATGGAGCAACTCATAAAAAATTTAGTGAAATTTTATGAAAATCAGAAAGATATCGGCAACAGAGTACATTGATTTTTTGTTATTCGCTAAAATCAGTTAAATGGTAAGGGATTTAACATAAATTGTTGTTTTTATTTTATTTTTTAAAATCTAAATTTATTATTGATGCTTTATTTCTTCTTGGAAAACCACCTAAACAAGCCTATCAACCCCCCCCCCCCGCCAAAAAAAAAAAAAAAAAAAAAAAAAAAAAAAAAAAAAAAAACAGAGAGAGAAAGAGAGAGAGAACTACCAAAATTTAAGCATTTCTTCTAAAACTATTCGTTGACATAAATTAATAGCCCACTTTTTTATGAAAGCAAGTTAATAAAAATGATAAAAAATTATAAATAATTTCTCGGAGAAACCCTCATTATTCAGCAGCTTTTAGAGAATAACTAAAAATCAACTCACTCTGTCGCCGCTAACTTTTGAGCTTTTACGATATTTGACTGGCTTCTTTTTCGATATGCTCCATAGCATTGTCTGTTATATTATGAAAAAAAAATATTGGTTTTCGTGTGCGCATGCGCAGATACAAAGTATTTCATACAACATCAAATGCTAATGTATTTACATTCCAATTAAACTATATTACTTCTACTACATTTTGTCAATTTTTCTGAAACTGTCGTTAAATTTGGTAGAAAACCCTTCATAAAATAAATAATAAACATGCATTTTTTAAAACTTTTTTAAAAATGAGTATTATTTATATCAATATACGTGCTATTTTTACACAAATGAAAACACAAACTGTGCAATATCCACATATTCGTAAGCTGTAGTGATATATCATTTCACGCATTTTATTTTACAGCGTGATTCCAAATACTACTATTTTTTATTGATGTTTTGGCGGTCAAATAATTGTCTTATGATCAAGCCGCCATTGATAAATATTATGTCAATAATCCCGAAGTTCCAGAAAAATCTGAAAATTACATCTTTAAACATTCGACAACATGTTTAAAATTGAAAGTTTTCGGTGATTAATGACTATTTAGTATATATCGGCTGGAAAGTATTTTGGAAAAAATATACACAAGTAAAATCAATTTTGTTGGTTCACATTATACATTGGATTTGATAGGTTGAAGATGTTCGTTCGGTGTACTGAGACTTGCTTTGTAGGTCTGCTAGCTGCGATGAGCTTGCTGTTTTTAGTCTGCTAGTATTATATTAATTGGAAATATATTTGAGATTCACATAATGGAAGTCTTAAATATTATCCATTAGAGTTATGTACATTTAATACATCTTGTGTATAAAGCACACAGCTGATTCATTTAAACACGGTTTTAATAAATAATTGTGCATCTATACGAATAGCAGGAGAGTAATATAAGATATAGGAGAGTTTTCAGTATCTATTAGAAAAAAAAACAGTTTATACTTTTAAATTGACCTCAGTTTTGAAGATTTGAGATTTAGTATAGCTTTACTAAAACAACACAAATGACGAACTTGACATCACAGCAACATTAAGATTGAAAAAAAACGTATATAAGAATACAATTATAGTGGATGAGCTTAGCGCTGCATTTAAAATTACCACAGTTTTGAGGTTTTGAAATTTAGTACAGCTGTACAAAAGCAACACAAATGATGAAACAAAGTTCATCTTGGCACCACAGCAATTTTAAGATGCTTTAAAAGAACACATACAACAATACAATCATAGTGTATCAGCCTAGCGCTTCATTTAAAATTACCTCAGTTTTGAGGTTTTCAGATTTAGTATAACTTTACTAGAGCAACACAAATGACGAAACAAAAATCATCTTGACACCACAGCAACATTAAGATGCTTTAAAAGAAAGCATACAACAATAAATCATAGTGTATCACCCTAATGTAAGGCACACAGCTTTTATACACTGTTAAAACTTTTTCTGTGACATTACAGAGAATCTACCGGTAAATCAATTATCATAAGTCTTATGTAAAATTAGAGATTAGAAAAATCGAGATCCCGTTAAATGACAGAGAAGTTACTCGGTAAATTTACAATAGACTCTGTAAATTAACATCGTTAAAAATACACAAGACTGTAAATTTATTTTTAATGATAGCAGTTTAATTTAAATTTTCAAAATTAGTGAATCACGCCTAACTACAGAGAGCTAGTATCAGAATTTTTCGAGTAATTTTGAACTGCGGTATTATTTAATTTTTTCATAATTTGTTTCTAACCGTCCTAGGGTTTGAACTCAAGACCTCTGGAAAGCGGTTAGGCCGTCGGCCTAACCGTTCGGAATTTTCCGTATTTTTCTTCGAACATTGGATTTCCTTGCGTAAATACGGGTTAGGTTCCCTTAGAAGACCTCCACGGAGAGCTTTCTAACCGTCCTAGGATTTGAACTCAAGATCTCTGAAAAGCGGTAAGGCCGTCGGCCTAACCGTTCTGAGTTTTCCATGCTTTTCTTCGAACCTTGGATTTCCTTGCGTAAATACGGGTTAGGTTCCCTTAGAAGACCCCCACGGAGGGCATCTTCCCACCTTAAGGCCTATATCCTTAGTACAGGTAATTGACCGTCATAGACACAAACAAACAATCCAGTAATTTTGAATTGTTGTATTATTTAATTTTTTCACAAGGTATTTCTAGCCGTTCTCGGGTTCAAACACGAGAACAATGGAAGAGCATATTCTTGACTGAGATATAGAAGCTGTTGAGTTTAAGTGCAAAATATGTCTTTTATAATTCACCGGGGAGGAATTTATTGTACTCGTGCTGTTCAAAGATTTCGCTTGAAATATATTCGTTAAAAAATTCGTAAACGATTTATTTTAATTTATTCTAGAGCGATAGATTATATCTATTTTTTTAGTGAATTTCAATTTTTAATTAGTTTACATCATAAAAAATCAACTGATTTTTAATGCAAAAATGTGAATCTAATTCATTTTTACAACAATAATATTTTAACGAATTTTTCAAAATTGTCACTCGTTTTTTATTTTTTATTCGCTAATATTTTTTAAGTTGTTTAGGTAACCAATAAAAAAACAATAAACAGGAAAAATATAATTTATTATTTAAAAGTGATTTTTTACGTTTTCATTATTTTATTCCTTTTGTGTAATATGTTTTTAGAAAATGAATATTTTTTATAGCACATTTACCAATGAAATAAAAATAATAACAATAGCATTGTAATAAAATTAAATTGTGCCGTATTATTTCGAAGCTGTTATTATTATTACAATACTATGGTTATTATTATTACTTCATTGATAAATGTGTTATAAAAGTACATTAATCTTCTATAATCTTATTACTCAAAATGAATAAAATAAGTGAAATGTTAAAAATAACCACTTTTAAATAATAAATTACGTTTAATCTGCTTATTTTTCTCTTATTTATCATTAAAAAAGCTTTTCAAAATATTAGCGCATAAAAATATGTCGGGCTAAAGCTCAGATGACACCGTTGCACATTCTTTCTGGAACTCCTGGATGCAAAACTTATATGTTGCCTATTTTCTCGTGTCTTTTCCATTCTTATATGGATGACGGCTTATAAGTGGGCACTTGATGTCAAGCACACAAATCGGGCGTATGTGTTCAATAAACAAACTGATTTTTATTTCATAAATTAATTTAGTTTAATTTTATTAGAGTTGAATATCATCATAATTTCTATGGAATTGAACATACGCGGTAAAATAATTTCAAGGGTGTTTCTGGGCAACTAGTTATTAAAAAAATTTCAAGGAACTTTTCTTCAAAATATCATAAACGCCTTGAAAATTCACATACGGTTTTATAACTACAAACTTTGATCAGAACTGAAAACCAGAATTTTACATAACTTGATTTTGAGCAATCAGTTATTCATTATTTCACAGTTTGTTTCCTGGAATCTTTTTACCGTGTATAATTTTTAATATGCAACTTAAATTGTGGAAAAAAGTACAAAAGGATAACTTAATGAGATATTTTGTAATTTTGTATCTTTAATTTTTTTTTTTTTGTTTCATCAGAACATTTTTACAAGGTTTTACCAATACGCGATATGCACCCCTTATTTCTCCGGGAAGAACAACAAATACATAAATATTTATTTAATAGCTATTTTAAAATATGTATTCAGAATTAGCGTTATTTGCATAAAAAAATAATTAATATATTTGTTTTAACATTTTAAACTTTTACTAGTGTGTAACGGGAACTTTTTATTCCAATTCCTGGTTTTCAATGATATACATAATTGATAATGAGAAAATATTGGAATGAATTCCAATTCTAGTTTCGGTATCTTATCATATCCATAAGGTGGACCCTTATTATAGTAAATTCAGTCTAGAAAACTATGAACTGCACTACATACATTTACCATTCCCCTAAAATTAATAACTATTAGCGTTTAATCATTGTATCGTGGGTTCAACGTCATACATAAGTGCTGTTGAAAAGATATTGAAATCAGTTCCTACTTCAGTTTTTGTATCGCAAAATATCAGTGACATGTATCCTTATAATAGTAAATTCAGCTTATAAAGCCCTTGATTGTAATCTTTGCATTCAATATGCCGTTAAAATTAACCATTAGTAGGATTTAATCATTGTTAGTATCGGATATAATTGCCACTGCTTGGTTTTCAACGACATTATTAAGCGACGATGAGAAGATTATAGGGATACAGATTAAACCAGCTAAATTATACGATATTTACCATTATTGAATTAATTTTTAGCATTGAATTTATTACTATTGTTATTGAAGTTGCTAAATGTATTATTTTTGAAATAAATGCTTTTCTGATTATCAATATAGTTTAAATACAAGCCATTTCTGTTCCAATGAAAAGCTTATTTATTTATTTATTTATTTATTTATTTAATTGTACAACAATTCAAAATAAAGTATTTATACAAATCATACGAACTAAAAAGCAGTAAAGATAAGTTACGGCAAGAATAATTAGGAGATATTTCAATGTAGTGGGTTCCAAACTGTTGGTCGGGCGTCTTTATGATGTAACGGCCAGATTTTTTGAACGGTTGTTTAATCTTCAAAATACAAATGTCTAATGAGTCTTATTTTTTGAAAGAATATAACCTAAACAACATGTTGCAACTTTAAAGGCAATCACTTTGAAAAAATGTAGAGAAATAACATCGTGCTTCATTTTACTTTGTGTAGTGACAGGTGACAAATCGGCTAAGGAAAAATCCTGCTCAAAGCGACAAATTATGTTTCAACATAGGTTACGCCGTAAAAAATTTCGAGAAAAATTTAAAGAATATTTATTTTCTGACCAGTGAGAGCATTCAACAGGCGTTTATGTAAAGCTCTAATTGGTCAGAAAATAGATAGTGTTTAAAAACAGAGGTAATTTTTAACGATATTTTTAACAGTGTAGATTATCTTGTAGAAGTGAAACAATGTCATAAATGGTATTGGTTTCTAAAATTTATTTTGTTTCCATTCATCAATAAATATATTCATTCATATATATTTAACCCTCTAGTGCATGATTTTTAATTTTTCTTATAAAAATTATTTACTTTGTGGCTAAGTACTATAGCTAATTATTATTATTAGGTATTTGATACCTTAATAGGTACACATTAAAGAAAATTACTGAAAAAATTATCACTCTTTTATTTTTCAGTATTTTGGATTTAAAAAAAAATGATTGCCAAATTGCAACACCATGCATTAATCGCATGCGTAGAATATTTTTTGCTGAAAATTAAATGACTTTTAAAAACATATTCTTTAAATAAAGATTTTTTTAGAAATGAAATTTTGTACTCATTTTTTTTTGTTAAATATCCATCTATGTCTAAAATGTTTGAAGACTTCAGAAATTCTTTTTATTTATAACTGTTAAACAAATGTTATCATCTATGGTATTTTTAAGGAATTAAACCTAAATATAGCATCAAAATCTATACGTAAAGCATAAAGTTACTAAGAAACAGCGGTAAAAAAGACGATAAGGAGAGAAAATTTAATTTGTTGCCGATTGGCAACACTATGCACTAGAGAGTTAAAGAAGATTTTGATTCCTAAATATTCCAATTTCGTATTAATGTTGTTTAGTCTCGCGTGCATATTTTATATGGAAGTTCACTTAGTCTATACAATAAATTATACAAAAGGCACTATAAATATACACATAATGTGGATTGTGAAAAATTCCCATACATTGTATTGCGTAATAACAATGACGTTTGGGAATTACTGCTAATGGATGATTAACGAATCCAACATTTCAGTGATCATAGAATCCCGTACAAATCAGGGTTTCTACGGGTCTTGGAATTTCGCGACCGGGATATTTTTCCGCACTAGTATTTTCTTATAGAAAATCACTGCAATTATATTTATTTGATTATTTTACATATTATGATTTTATTATATTTATTTTTCCATAAAGAAACTCTGTTATTTCACTTGGAAAATAACGGTACCCATGTGAACTATGAAAATATCGGTGATAATTAAAAAATTGTAAACTGTAATCGCTTTCATATTTATTGCATTCCATCAAACCTCCCAAAAATCATTTTATTCTTTATCAATAAAATAAATTCTATTTTTTTTTTTGAAGCTTGAGATATGAGCAAATTAATTTTATATATATGAAAAGTTTTCATTGTCATTAAAAGAATTGAACTTCGTAATAATAAATTATGCACCGTATTGTGCAAACTATTAACATTTATGAAATATCATTTTATAAAATGCAAAGCTCTTAAGAATGAAACAACCCATTACATTTTTTAACGATAATGATTCTGATTAAACTATTGCTGATATTAATCGATGAAGTCATTTTGTTGCACTTCAGATATTAATCGGCATCACAGTTTAACATTACAGCAGTTTTAAAGATTTCTCAGCGCATTCTTGCATTTTTAAGGTTTTCCCGATAAACGTCTTATAATTTTGCGCACCCTGAATTGTGAAAACTGATTTATACAATTTATTAAATTCATAAAGTACATTTATGTATATTTTCATAAAAACGTACACCCCGTTTGGTTACTCAAATTTTTTAGTTTTATAAAAGGATAAGCTTTTATATTTTATAACTTACAAGCGTTAAGTCTGCTTTCGTCATTTATTTTTTAATGAGGTTCGTTTAATGAGCGTTACAGTTTAACATTATAACCACTTTAAAGATTCCTGAATGTATTCACGTATTCTTAAGATCCTCCTGATGTTCGTCTGATAATTTTGCGCACCCCAAATCGAAAACTCTAATTCATATATAATTTATTAACTCTACAAAGCACAGTTTCGGCATACTGTTTCATCGAAACCTTATTTCCGTTTACAATTCATCCATCATTTTAACAATTGTCGTTGAATTGGCTTTTATATTTTCTACAAACCGATTTATTTAGACAGCTTTCGTTATTTATCCTCCAACTGAGACAGCCAAGTTGGCGACAGTTTTTACTGGTGGCAACCCTTTGCTAACTCCAGGGGCATTCATTCGGATTCAGTTGGGCACATCCGATCGTAAGCATCCCGCGCCTCCTTTCTCCGAATCCCGCGATGCGGAGGGCTCCGTAAAAGATGCTAACTCCAGATCTTAGCTTTCTCCGCGTTGCTTCGGAGCTAGCGGTCAGTGATGGCAAAACTGAGTTGCGAGGGACGCTTTCCTTTCCTTTTTTCTCCTCGACCAGTGGGTCTTCGAAAGAGGCAACTAGCAACAGTTATGAACAGGTGATAGTTCTCACGGATCAATATCTGTTTTTGTCACCGATTTCCTGAGGAGACCTCTTCAAAGGTAGATTTTCAAACACATCATAATTTAGTAGATTTAAAAGAACTTTTCCTGCAAAACATTTTAAAAAAAGATCTGTTTGGCACATAGGAAAAACAAACGAGTTTTTTTCAAGGTAAGAGTGCTCCTGTTTTTAGTTGTCTAAAAAGTAAATGTATGTTAATTCCTTAAATAATAAATATATGTAATATTTTAACAAAATATTTGATTAAAGAAAAACAGTTCCAGCCTGTGTACCAAAAATATTCAACATGAAAATAAGTGTAAATTTTTTCAATAACATTCTAGGTAAAATTAGTTGGAAGTTTATGTTAATCCCCTAAATAATAAATATATGTAATATTTTAACAAAATATTTGCCTAAAGAAAAACATTTCGAGCCTGTGTACCAAACATATTAAATATGAAATTAAGTGTGAATTTTTTCAATAACATTCTAGGTAAAATTAGCTGTGAAAAATAATAGAGACAGAATTATTTTTTCAAGGTTTTATTTTATCATTTTGTTACAGAATTAAATTATTTAGGGGCATAGATTTCAATTTTCTACAAAAAAAAAAAAAAGTTTGAGAAAGTTATACAAAAACTGTATGTGAAAAAGAAAATTACATGTGATTTTGCAAGCAAAAATACTGTACAGAACAATATAGTAAATCTCATACTTAAAAATACCAGAAATAAATTAAACATATTAATACTATTAACAGTTTTTACTGAAAAATAAGTTAAAGATAAATGTATATGTTAAAGGTTTATTTGTATAATAAAGGCATAGCTTTAATCTTATTTTAATTATAATGCAAATTGTTAAATGTGTAGATATTAAAACTACAGTAATGTATTACAAGTGATTTGAAAGAAGAAGGCGCAAGACAATTATATTATACATCTTGCGTAATTTTAAGAATTTACAGCCTGGAATTTTTACTTTCAGGATTTGTTTTTAGCAAATTTAGAAATTTTATACATTAATGAAAAATGTCACAAACACAAAATAATTCAAAGCCCATGCAGAACCCCAAGCTAAATCTATGAAAAATTAACTAAATTCACAAATAACAAATGGGTAAATTAATAATGGATAAAATGAAATTAATAATAACAATGGTATAATAATAATAATGGTTAAGTTAGTTAAAAATTATTTCTATAAATTAACAAATTGATGTGAACGAATTTAAGAAAAGTATTTTCCAATTTAACTTATAAGTCGGAATACGAATAACTCCCCAAGAATTTAATTTTACAGTATGCACTATAATTATGTATATTCGACGATGCCAAAGTAAGTTAATTTTTCAATAGCTAAAAATTTTCAAAAATTTAAAACTTCATCAAAATTATTTAAATTGTTTTAAAAGGCAAGAGCATTATAAACTCTTTACTCATGACACAACTCGCTTTTATGGGAATTAACAACTGAATCAGTAGCAATTTCTGTGTTCGTATACAGTTTTCTCAAGTATACAATTGTTAACTTACCGCACATATATTTTAGCAAATATGATATTATGGACAGTCAGTGAATTAAGTGTACATAATTTTTATAGATCTATCTAAGATCTCCCCTCAATTTAGAACTAGACTAGATTCAACTTAACCCATATTTTCCGCTTGGCAGGATTTCCTCCCAATATATATTCTCAGGATCCGTATCAGTATATTCGAAAAGTGATAACTTCCCTGTTTACGATAGGTATTTGTAGTTTTTAACTACAAATATAACTATATAAAAAATAATATAACTATATAACTATGTAACATATGGGCGAATATAACTATGTAAAAAATCTGGTTCTCGAAATTTAGAACCGCCTTAATTCCATGTTTTGCGTTTATTGCAGATGCATATCTCTCGTCCGCAAGAAAAATGGTACAACTCGCTAAAATTCATTTTGCGTTTTTTTGCTCTAATAGGTATGCAATAGTTGTGTCTTACTGCAGTGAAAGTTTGATAAATCTTCTCATCCAGAAAAATTGTTTTATTACGCTATTTGTCCATTCAGAATCACAGATTGTGTGGGGAGGTAATTAATCAACCCTCCAAGCTTCATCTAAGTCTTCAATATTAAAGGTTTTACGCTTTTATGCACGTTTTTAGTGCTGCATACAGATCTAACTACTATAATTTAATTTTACAGTAAAAACATGCAAATCTTCTTTTGACTCTCCTGTCAAATTTACATTTGTTGAAATATATCACGATATGATGTTTAAGCGAAAAATTTTCATTTTGCCTCCTATTTTGAAACTGCTCACTGCTAAACTTTTTTTTCTTTTTTTTTGCGGAAAGTCTAATTACAGGAACAAAAATGAATTATTTTACTAATTAATTTTTACACGCCATAATTAAACTTAGTATTTTTCTCCATAAAGTCTAATTACTATATTTGAGTTGACTCATACGTCGTTTGATTGTACTGATTCACACTCGCAAGATTTTATTCTGGGCAAAAAACAACATGATTAATTAATATATGGCAAATACGTCTTTTAATGACAAATAAAAGATAAAGAAAAATTTTAATGGAAAATAATCTCCTTTTTTTTAATGTCAAATATGTATACATAAATATTCTAAACATTAATAATAAAATAAAAAAGTAATATGTTTAAACTGCAGAGATATTCAAGAAAAAATCCTAGGAATAAATGAGTTCTTAACTTATATTTTCTGTAAATTCTTACCCAACTACCTGTAGCAACCATATCTGCACCGAGAGTAACTTAATACAGATTAATGAACAACAGGTTGGTAAGTAACAGACCAACAAAGCCCTCCCTGTTCATATAACGGAGGAACATTGGAAATTACAATGATAAATTCGAAATAGAAGGACATTTATCCCCCCCCCCCCCCAACGAAGAAGTCCACATTTTATGTCAGTAAAATAAATTTGTCTCAAAAGATTTTATTTCTTGATGACATAAACACATCTTTTCTGTGATAATTTTAAATAATGACTTTTCGAACGTGCACCACGTAAAAAAATTCCTTTAGATTTCTTTAAATAAACATATGTAAGTTTAGGGAAGAACATTCATAAAAAGATACTTTTTTTTACAATTAACACTTTAAAAGAATCATTAAACTCGAAAATTTCTTGGGTTTATTGCATTCCATTTGATAAATTCTGCAAAAGTTATAAGCATTATATTTAATAAAAGTACTAACAAAAGTGTAACTGAAAATGTAAAACATTAGAAAAACACGAGACAATGAAAATTATTTCAGGCATAAAAAAAACTTATTTCCAAAATTTTCTAAAACAACAGAATTTCAAAATTCACCTATATAGATATTGTCAACATTTAGTCAATAACATTTTTTTGAAAAAAAAATTTCCAAAAGAAAAAAAAAAAATACTTACATATGCTAAAATATAACTTAAGTTAGCAAATTTTACATAATTTATCAGAAATACTGAGGAAATATATAAGTAATACTAGTCGTGTTGTAGATTTGAATTACCTTTTTGAGCCAAACAAATTTCAATCGATGTAATTTATCGATGAAACCGGATTTGAGAGCTAAATGTATTTAAAAGTAATGACTTATACTGAGTGAAACAAAATGATTGGTTATAAATTGTAGTTGAATTTTAGAAGACTTCTCTTTAAATTTATTTTCTGTTGAATCAAGTGCAATATGAAAACAATTGCACAAAATCTGCTGATTTTACTGGTAAAAATGTCAGAGAGAACCGCATTAAAAAAGTTTTTATTACAGAAGGAATGTCTGTAAACTGTTCAGATTAGTGAAAAATCTGTTAACAAAAATAAAAAGTTAGTCATGAACAGAAATTTTTGGCTTTGGAAAAAAAATCTATAAATTGTTGAATTTACGTACAAAATCTGTTACGGTAACGAAAAATATGTGAAACATATGTATATATATACCTTTCGTAAGAGTTTTTTTTATTTGCTGTTTGATTGACAATATTTTTTTGATAAAATCCAGTTTTCATTGTGTACTGAAAAAAATCTGTATTTCATTTATTCTGTGAAAAAAGAATATTAGATGATATTTATAAAAATACATTTAGAAATCGGGATATAAAAGATTCCACCTAAATTTATTCCAGTATGTTTAACATTCTATTAGATTTCAAGCACTGTCCACCGGTCTGAGAGGTTTTCAATGCTAGAATCAACAGATATTTTTTCAGTGCAGTTTCTCTGTAGATGCCCAAACAATTAAATTAATAACACCTTAACTTATTTATTTCGCTTGGTAGGAATTTACTACCAACATACATTTTCAAGTTTCGTACCAGTAATTACTAGAGGTAATTAATCTCATTTAAATTGATTTTATAGTCCATTTTAGAGCATGACAGAAGCTTATGATTACATAAGATTAAGATTAAACCATGCGAACCTTTTATTTTTCACCCATTTGAGGTATGTAGAATGTAAAAGTAATACTGATTGATTATGCAACTGATTTAAAATCAGGGGTCGCATTACACAAGAAAAAATTTATTATTCCTACCAGAAAACATTAATTAATAATCTTTGTGAACATTTTTATGTAAGAAATGCCATTGCGTTATACGATGAAGATATCATTTTAAAAATAGTCGAACAACAATAAAATTTTCCCTGTAGAATGCGATACCTTATGTTTCCCCCCCTTAAAGAAATATCGACGAAATGATACACACCAGTTAAGGCTGGTTGGTAAGGGGTAAAAATACATACACCTACTACAAATTGTATATGCTATCTTTTGTTTGTGGCAGACATATCGGAGTTCAATTATAACAACAAAAAACACCACTTGAACAAATGCCCTTTATTATAAGCATCCAGTTAATTCCAACAGTAGCATTTGTTCTATCAAAATGTACATTAGGATATTATATACAAATTTATTATATACTCTATACTATATATATCATGGTATGTACATTATTAATTGTTATGATATAACATGTTGGATATACTATTTCAGGGATGCAAACACTGAGCCACAAATTAACGACATCAAAACCGACGCCAATTTGATAGCACTAAATTTTAATAGAATTTCTTGCCTTATTCAATGACAAGATTTTTGAGATTTAAGAAAGCAATTAATTCTATTAAACTATTAATTTAAATCAGCATATTCTACTAATTTAATTCAGCCATTTATGGTGAAAACCTTTCATCCCTGCTTTTGATGCACCAATGACGGGCGAAAAATAAATAGAAATGCCCAGTATTCATATGTTTAAGAAATGTGAGAGTGTTGACAGAAATACATAAAAAATAGGATAATTTAGACCGGAAAAACAAATGAAAGAAAGATAAAGGTTAAAGGATGAACGCGCTTTTTTCACCAGATAAATCAGAATATGTAAGAAAAACCTCTGGCATTTGTTACAATATTCCTCAGATGTGCACGAGAAAGTCAGGATTTCTATATGATACCGATTAAAACTGCTTGTGAGAAGATAAATGTAGCTTGATGATTTTGTTCCAGTTATGTAGTTGCAGAGAGCATGTCATAGAACCGTTCATATTTTAAAAAATACATACAAAATCAGTTTTATCAAACTGCGGTTCGCACCATAACACTTGTAAAATTATTGAAAGTTTTCTTGAAAAAGAAAAGAATAGTTAAACATCTTTTGAACTATTTTTTCTATGTGTTTCTATTCTTTTCTATTACCATATTTTTAACCGACTTCGAAGGAGAAGGTTATGTATTCGACCTGTATGCATTTCTTGTTAACTCATAACTTCTTTAAATATGAACCAATTTAGATATATCATTTTTTTTTGTTTGAAAGTATAAGATACCCATGTGGTCTCATTTTAATTTCATTAAATTCTGATGATTAAAACTTTTTTTAAATAAAAACTTTAAAAATTCAAAATTTTTTGAAGCAATCGTCCAATTGAAAGTGTTCATTTTTCAGGTAATTACTCTTACTCAGATAAGAGATCTTTTTTCTTCAAAGTGCGAAATCTCGAATGAACAAAGGTCGGGATCTAGATAGATTTTGCAAAGTTAGCGAAAGCAGATTGACGCTAGTTTGTTCTAGCAGTTTGGCGCTAACGCATATGAATGTATAGTTTTAATATGCTTATGATTTGATAAAAAAATAACGATTTATCGCAAATTATCTTTCATTGTTGCAACCATTTTCAAATCATAAGCATATTAAAACTATGTAATCATATGCGTTAGAGCTAAGTTGTTTTCTTTTTTTTGAAGTCGATTAGTATTTTTTTTAAGCATATTTTATTGCCAAGTCTTAAAATGCCCGCAATCCAGTATATTTCATGATTAAATCATTATAACATTTCATTATTTTTTATTAAATTTCATAATTTTTGGAAATATGAACTTATTTTTAACTCTATTCAAGGTTTTTTTTTCTACTGTTAAAAAATCGACTCTTTGAAAAGCCTTAATTTTTTGCGTGCATAGTCAACTCTTTGCCATTGTTGCTTTTTTTTTCTTTTTACGGTTCCAGTCATATGTATGCTCTCAGCTACCACATTGTTTTTTCGGTTCCAGCCATATATCTGCTCTCAGCCACCACAGCATTTTTTTTTGGTTCCAGCCGTATTTCTGCTCCCAGCCACTTCAGCTTTCCGTTCCAGTTGTATGTCTACTCTGAGCTACCTTTACAAAGCCTTAATTTTTTGCGTGCATAGTCAACTCTTTGCCATTGTTGCTTTTTTTTTCTTTTTACGGTTCCAGTCATATGTATGCTCTCAGCTACCACATTGTTTTTTCGGTTCCAGCCATATATCTGCTCTCAGCCACCACAGCATTTTTTTTGGTTCCAGCCGTATTTCTGCTCCCAGCCACTTCAGCTTTCCGTTCCAGTTGTATGTCTACTCTGAGCTACCTTTACAAACCCCTATACTGACTTATATTGCATGACAAGCTTCGGAGGTACGCAGAATTCGAAATAATATTTTGAACAATGTGTTTAACTGTCAGGCATTTTTGCTTCAAAGATATTTTTAAAATAATAATCTAAAATAGCAAAAAGAATGTTACCGAAAGAAATGTACCATGAAACTAAAAGTAATTTTAAAAGCAAAAGCTATAAGATGTAAAAAGTAAAGATTGTTCTGTCTGTTCAAACAGAAAAAAAGAAGATTTGCCTATTGGAGATTGCTTTGAAAGGAGATTGCTTTGTTACCCCACGACGGGGATCTGTAAATTATAATTTTATAAAAAATTAAAACAGATTATTGCCTTAGCTAAGTTTAAAAAGGAGTTGATAAGTTTTGTTTTTCCTCCATAATATATTATATTATGTATTGCTGTTTGTTAAAAGTAAATTAATTCCGACAAACATGATGTCCATATATAAAGTTAATAGGATGGCAAATGATTGATATGAAAAACGCACTTCAATTTGACATAAGTTATATATATATATATATATATATATATATATATATATATATATATATATATATATATACACTGGTGTGCAAAATTTAAGGACGAGTCCCAAAATGTCAATTTTCAAGGGATTTTCAAGCTATAATGTTCACGTGAATATTCAAAAGGAAGTAATATAATTGGAATAATTACCATCCCTGCATAACATGTAGTCCATATAACATCTCATTCAGGTCACACATGGTCACAAGAGTCACAGTCACTACGGCGAAACATAGGAAATTCCATACGTCTTTTTTATGAGTCCCAAATGACTACTATATGCGACTCCACTGACAGGTCACTGCGACTTCTGCATTGTGTCTTCAATGCACCAGTTGCCAGTGCAGAAGTCGCAGTTTCTGCGACTTCTGCACCAGGTGACTTTAAAATGCCGTTTTATTGAGACTCTCATGTGACTGTCATTTGGAGACTCAATTTCAAAGTCATTATGAATGTTGCATTATGATAAATCACCAAATAATGTCACATAAAAGTCACTTGGTGACTTTCTGCCACAAGACTTCGTCAAATGGTGACAGAGACCCCACTGTGAAGTAACCACTGTTAAAAGTGGTGAAAAGTCACCATGTGACTTTAATGGGACATTATTTGGTAATTTATCATACTGCAACATTCACAATGACTTTGAAATCGAATCTCCAGATGAGAAGTCACACGAGAGTCTCAATGAAACGACACTGTAAAGTCACCTGGTGTCTCGCCACAAAGGAGTAGTCACAATGACCTGTCAGTGGAGTCATATATAGTAGTCATTTGAGACTCAAAAAAGAGACGTGTGGAATTTTCTATTTTTTGTTTCACTGTAGTGACTGTGACTCTTGTGACCATGTGTGACCTGAATGATATGTTATATGGACTACCTGTTATTCAGGGATGGTACTTATTCCAATTATATTATTTCCTTTTGAATATTCACGTGAAAATTTTCTCTTGAAAATCTTTTGAAAATTGGCATTTTGGGACTCGTCCTTAAATTTTGCACACCAGTGTATTTAAAAAAATTTTGAAATGTGAATGGGCGTATTCTATTCATCACTTATATCAGACATTCTACAAATCCAGTGAGTAAAATAATAAATAACCGGAATATTTACAAAAGGAATTTTCAAAGACAATAAAAAATGCTTATTGTATTTTTTAGAAATACAGAATTAATACTAACAATGAGATGTATTTCTTCCTTCAAGCGTGCTTTTGCATAGCATTTTTGACTAGCTCTGTCTCAAATTAACGATTAAAGATACAATTTTGTGGGGGTGTATATCTTGGTACTTTTTACCTTCCTGTAAAATTTCGTTACAGTCAGCGTATAGTAGTGCACGAGCATTCCTTTTTAATTTTTGTTTCTACATAACTAATACTATTTAGTATTAATTAACTAGTTTCGAGTGTTGTTCCATGAAATTTCACTTCATTTGACTGTGTTGCAGTATTGCCGCGTCTGGCAAATTTCTTATTTAGAAATATTAAATTCACGCCAGAAAATTTTGAATAGCAATTTATTTTATTTTATTTGTGGAATATCTGTCATCTACTAACGCAAAAATATCTATTAAAACTTACTGGTGTGAATATGGAATGCCTAAATAAAAAATCACCCAGACGTGGCAACACTGCTTTTTCCACTGGCAAGTTTCTGTGACGGTTAAATTAAAAAAAAAACCAATAATTCAGCAATAAATGTCAAATCCGTCTTCATGCTTTAATAACAAACAACTAAATCAATAGTTTATTTGTTAAAGTTGAAAAAAAATATATTTGGAACGAATGTGTTAATAAAAAAACTTTATAAAGTGTTTTTCTTCAATGCAACGGAAATTTACAATTAATGATGCGTTGTTCTCTCATAATAACAAACTTTTGGATACCATTAGTGCAGGTACCTTTCATTATAAATTCAAGTTTCTTCTTTTGTTGAATGCGATAAAAGATTCATAAAACGAAATTTGGAGTGGCAAAGTTTTAATTCTTTTTTTCTTGTTATTGAAATTTTTAATGATATTTATTCCGTAAAATTTACTCTAGACGTTTTTTCTATGCAATGATTATAGTCTTTTGTACAATTTGGTTACCGGCAGAGCTGAAGAACACGATATGTGGTAAAATACATTATTCATATATTATTGCTTTTTTTATTTTTAAAATCAATTGCTATATTCATTAGTTTTTTCTTTCAAATTAAATTTGAAACAGTTATTAGATTCTTAATTGTATTTAGGAAGAAGTTATTTTTATATTTTGTTTTAAAGTAAGTAAATATTTTAAGAATACAGTTTTAAATATAGAGTCTCTCTAGAAATCACGATATATCCTTTGAACGATATTAAATAATCCAGACTAATATTAATTCCTCATTTGTAATATGTTCATTTCAGAATTGTTATTAAGAGAAATATTTAGTTAAAAAGAAATAATTTCTAATACTCCTCCATTATAGAGTCGAAAGACATTGTAATTAAAGTCTTGTGATTTTTCCATTTGTTCGGAAGGTCTCTTGTTTTTCTTTATGGCATTATAATTCAGATCACCTTTTCTGGAAAAAAAGTATCTAGATTTGGCAATATTTTTAAAATTTGTGGATGACTAATGATTTTTATGATTTCTAGAAGTAGGTGATTACTTTAAAAGTAAGTAAAACTTAAATTCACACGATTTTCTGTTCTAGATTTCAATATGAGATGCTGAAAGAATGTATAAAATTAGACAGTTAACAGTAGATTCCTTCTAAGGAAAACGTTCGATATCACAAAAAAGAGACTAAATAACTCAAACTTGTTTAACTTCTTCTTTCGCACTTTTTTTTCTGTACAGATATAAGGTATGATTAAGCGAAATAAAGTTTCTTTTTAAAACAGCTTCAATTAAAAAAATATTCAATACTAAACTCTTGGTATTAATTCGTAGAGAAGATTTTATTTGCTTTATGACGTTTGAATTCACCCAAACTTCATCAGAAAAGCTCTTAGTATAACTCATTGATGTCACGTTACAATCATCTCAAATAGACATAGTCATACACTGTAAAAAAATCTGTAAAATTACTAAACTTTTTCTAGGAAAATGGGATTCCTAGAACCTGTTATGTGACGGTAAAAGCAAAAAAACATGTAACAGAATCGGTTACATGAATTTTTGCTGTTACCATTGCGTGAAAAGTTCTGGGAAATCCCCTTTCTTAGAAAATGTTGAGTAACTTTACAGTTTTTTTACAGTGTAATGGTGGTCAAACGATGACTTTTATTTCGTCACATTTTGACTCGCATGTAATGGTCACTTTGGGATTCCACGGAAAAGTCATTGTGACCAAATTTTTAGTTAATTACAACTTGTCAGAAAATTGGACTTATCGATTTCATATTGTTTGTGTATGATTTGTGTTCAACACAACAGGACAGTAATGCTGATAATAAAAGTTGCATTTTTGTCGTAACGTTTTTACATTTTGGCCACATTTTTTTATGTCACGGTGCTTCCAAGGTCTTCTCTTGTTTTTATAACATATTATCAAAATAGCCTTATGACTAATGATTTTTTGCTATGTTTTTCAAAAATAATGAAGGACGCGGTTGTGAAACATGGTAACTGATATCTTCCCCTGATTTTCTTGGAAAAATATGCAATTTAAACATGACATCTGTTAAAAAGTTTAAATTTTATTTATTGATCAATAGATTCGATCATAATCAAAGATACATTTTAAATAAATGAAAAGAGTTTTTCTTTTTAATTCAATAAGTGCAATAAAATAAAATATACTCTGTAAAAAAAAAAAAAAAAAAAAAAAAAAAAAAAAATCTATAATTTTACAGATGTAAAGTTACAAAAATCTGTATGCTTCATAACATTTTATCTGTACACTGTACAAAAAAGATATCAATCTTCAAATCTATTTAGAAAAAGCAAAACTGAGCTCAGTTTTGTTTTTTCTAGCTGGTTGAGTTTTGCAATGATGAAGAATCTCGATAGTAGATTCGAAACAGCTGGTTGCTACATTTTCATACATTATTTGTATATTTATAATCGTTGGTTTTCTATCTTTAAAATTTTTGCACAAAGGCTTTATTTGCTATTTTAATCTTCAAATCTAGTTTTTGTAAAGCTACAGAAATCTGTAGTTTTCTCTCTAAAAGGACCTACTAAAATTACCGTAATCTTACTGTAATTTTATCTGTATCCCGGGTTACAGTTACATGAAAGGCATTCGAATTTCCTAAATATTTTTATTAACCTTAGATATTTTTTGATTTTCAGTGCAAACATGTATTTGATATGAGATTTTGTTGTTACCATTACATAAAATGTCCTATAAATCCCAGTTTCCTAGAAAAAGTTCAGTAACTTTACAATTTTTTTTTCAGTGTATCGACGAAAAATATTAGAGGTTGTTAATTTATGGCTCAGTTCTAATAAATCAGAGGGTTTAGAGAAAAATATTGTAGTAGCTTTGATTATAAGTTTTATTTTAGAAAACTGAAATCTGAAACATCTTGAAGCTTTCATTTTGTCAGTTACCATGCGTTTGCCACCCGAACCTATCATATGACAAGTTGTTTCGCGTTTTTTTGCGATCCTTCGACAAAATTCATATTTTTTTCGCAATTCTTTGATAAAATTTGCATATATTTCTGCGATCCTTTGTAGAAATTTTCATTTTTGCTATGCTTTTGACAAAATTCCTATATTTTCCGCGATGCTTTGAGGAAATTGGCGATTTTTTTGGGGAACAATTGATGAAATTTATTTTTTTCGGCAACTATTTGACGAAATTCGCCGTAATTTTTCATGGTCTATTGACAAAATATGCTACAGATATTTAACTTAAGGCTCAGTTCTAACAAATCAGAGGCTTTAGAGGAAAATATCGTACTAGTTCTGATTATAGATTTTGTTTTAGAAAACTTGAATCTAAAATATTTTGAAGCTTGCATTTTGTTAGCTACAATGTTCGACACCCGAACCTTTCATATGATAAATTTAAAACACTAAAAGCATGAATTATTTATTCGCACTATACTTTACTCTGAATTTCAATAAAAGATATTGATCGAACCAACGAAAGTGGATAGCGAATTATGTGGAACTTCTTTTGAAAACTAGTGACTTTTTTTTTTATAAATTAAACTGAATAATTTAAAATTATGTTATTCTTTTAGATATGTATTTTCTGTAGAACAATGATTAAATAAGTGAAATTTAGCTTACTTAGTTTTAGGTTATGGTGTTTATTTTTTTAACTACAACCACATTTTTAAACTTCAAATATCAATTTCAAAGGTATTGCAAACTTAATCCTGGTGATTATATCAGTCCTGACTGAATTAAGGCCCCACCAGTGGCCGAGAGGTTCGGACCTCTCAACTGGTAGACGGCAGGTGCTGGGTTCGAACCCAATCGCGGCTGTCGGCCTAACCGTTCGGAGTTTTCGTGGTTTTCTTCGAACCTTGCGTGAATACGGGTTAGGTTCCCTTAGAAAGACAACCACGAAGGGCACTCCTCCCTGGTCCTATATCCCTAGCGTAGATAATAGGACGTCAAAAATCAACCAACCAACCAACCATCCAACCTGACTGAATTAAAAATAATTCTGTATGGTTTGATAATATTATCAAAACTGAACGTTGGTTACCACTTTCTGTGATTTTCAGAATCAATTTGTAAGTTTGAAAACACCGAAATTGCAAATTAACTATTCATATCACTCTTTATTTAAGATTTAGAGATAAAATGACGGCCAAAAGCCAATACAATTTACTATCGAATTATGCAGAGCTTGATTGGAAAACGTGAAAACTTGACACGTGAAACGATACTAAATAATTCAAGGTAACGCAATGGCTGCCTAGGCCCTTCTTCTTTGAGCAAGAGTGATTAAAGCTAATTTGAGTGAAAAGAGTTTATTTTTAAAACTGTATGTAAAATTTCAAATATATGTCTTTCAATTAGGTGTTTTTGTTTTCCAATAAATCATTCGAATTCAGATTACTTTTTTTGAAAAAAGTTTCCTTGATTTGACAATGTGGAAAAAAGCTGCTGAAAACAATTGATTTCCCATTGCGATAAAAAAATTTAATAATTTAAGAAACGTAAAACCTTAAATCTTCTTTTCAAACCATTTTTCGTCCTAGATTGTAATGCAGGATGGCAACTGAACCAATAAAATGGGCTAATGAATAACATAGGTCTTCTTTAAAGACTTGTATTTTTTTTATATTAAAAGTTACGAAATAACTCCTATCACAACATTATTATTTAAAAGTTACCAATTTAACTCAACACAAAGTGTTGTTATTCAAACGTTAGAAATAACTCAAAGCACAGTGTTATTATTTTGCATAGTGTTTTGTCTTTGAACACGAAAAACAGTTTATCTTTGAGAGGGCATCTATGTAAATTTCAATGATTTTGATAAAAAAAATTAATTAAATGAAATTTTATTTTGAAAACAAATTTTATTTATGAATCAGACTAAATAATAATTTCCTTCATATGCTTTTTTTCCTTGTGTAACTGTGATTTTAAATAATTTAGTGAAAAGAGTTTTAGTTGTAAAACTATTTCTCTTTAAAACTTTGTCTTTCCATTCTTAGCCGAAGTTCTTTAATTTTCTATAAATCATTTAGAGATCAAATTATTCTACTCGATGAAATATTTTCTTGGTTTAACAATATTTTCACAATTGGATGATAACTATTGATTTCTCACTGTAATTTTCTGAAAAAAAAAAAAACTGAAAAACTTAAGTTCTCTTTTCACAACATTATTCATTTTTGATTTTAATAAAGGATGAAAGTTCAACCAGTAAAATTGGTTACCGAATTTTGAAGATCTTCTTAAAAAGGTTTTTCGCATAAAAAACAAAAAGTAATTCAAACTTGCGTTATTACGCATGAAGTTTTTTACACTTTCCAACATAGTTTCTCTTGGCTTGACAATTTTATTACAAGTAGCTAATGATTAAAGATTTCTGTGATATTTAAGAAAATAAACAGTTTAAATTAAAGGGTCTGAGGACTTTTAGGCTAATATGAGATTAGATGTTTCGAAAATCGGCGATATAAACGGTCTTTCTTGAGAGCATAATAATCTTCAGGCCTGTTCAGATGAGCGCCAAGGAACAGTTGCTGTCAAAAATACGGAAAGCTTCACGTCGAGGTCTGGCGTTTCCTCCAAGCAGCTGATGCTTGCTGACGATCTTGGGTCTTTTGTGTCTTCTACGTTGTTCAGACAATCTGTGGTTTAAATGCTGATTTTTTAGTTATTCTACCAGAGGTTTAGGGTTTTTTTTGTTCTCGTTGTGTATCGAATTTTCTAGCTAGAATTCAAAATGGATTTAATGGACGTGAAACAATAGATTTGTGAAATACAAGAGCGTCCAATATTGCTGGATACATCGTGCGAATTACATTAAGATAAAAAAAGAAGTATGTAGCATCCTTGATTAAAAAAATTAAAAACTTCAGAAAAATATAAAAAAGAATAGGTAGGTATCGATAAATTAAATGAATTAATTTTGTTTCATGTAAACAACGACAACAAAAATTTTAAATTATTTTTTAAGAAATGAATGTAACTGCAAAGTATTATTATAAGAAAAAAAATAATGTAATATTTATCAAATAATAATAATAATAGTATTTTCTCTTCGTGTGTTGCTTGAGAACTAAATTAAATTCAAGGGTCGATGCAATTTTTTTTTTCTTTTGGAGATGGGTCATTTTGCAAAAAGTATAAATGCATTTTTTGGAAATTTGTTCTATGTTTGTGAAAAGTAACATTTTGTAATGCTTTGAAACCATTTATAGAAATTCGAATCGAGCATTTTTTTAAATAAAAACTTCCGTAAATCCTTCTACTAAAGTTTTTCCTTTCTGGAGAACTTATTTTCTTTGCAAATTATAAAATGTTTGTGAAAAATAACATTTTGTAAAGATGTGAAATCCTGTTATTCAAATTCGAACAAGCATTTTTTAAATAATAACTTCTGTAAATCCTTCTTCTAAAGTTTTTCCATTCTGGTAAACTTATTTTCTTGGCAAATTTCAAATTTTTAAACATTTAGAACATTAGAACAATTAATGATTAGTCTGTTTTTATAGAAAATAATTTTTTGAAAGAACCTGTTTTATTATTACACATTTTGGAAGAAGCCTGTTTCATCAAATGGATTTGTGTGAAGAAGCCCTAAATAGGCCACAAGATTTACCTGGATTGACCTCTAAAATTAAAATAATTGCAATTTAAATCTGGTTTTGAAAATCCGGTATGGAAAAGCGGGCAACAAACAGACCAAATATGACCTCTGCGGTCATATCCGAGACTGGTTCTATTTATTACTATTTACTATTTATGAAAAATTCTACAATTTATTATTATTATTATTATTATTATTATTATTATTATTATTATTATTATTATTATTATTATTTTATTTTGTTTTATTATTTTTGCATAAATATGTGTACCATAACTGCAACTTTGGCGTCTTTTTTTTCTCGCTTCACTATTTTTTAACATATAAATTTGTCTTATTTAATCATCAAAAACCTAAGATTAAATAAGTCAATTTTTTCTTATCAAAAATAGCGGTAGAAAAAAAGCGTAAAAATTGAAATCTATGGTACATAATATTCCTCCAAAAGGTTTTAGTTGTACAAAAATAAAGTTTAAAAAATTGACATTTTTGTTAAAATTATGTCTTCCTATTTGCATAGGATTATATTTGGATCGGGCCGTGAACTACATTAAAAAGAACATCTGGACTAGATAGTTTAATTTGACTATAGATCTTGGATAAACCTTTTTACATTTAAGCTGAAAATTGTGGTCCTTGTAAATCTTTAAGTGCACTATTTTATGCTAAACGTTTTAATACAAATTTCTAAATAAATATTTTGTGGATATAAGAATTATTGAATGTGAATTGTGGATATAAGAATTATTGTTAATAGAAAAGATAGCTTCATTTATATTTTTAAAGCAAATACAGTTAAGTTTGGTAAAAGTCGCCATTTTTGCAAAAATTATGCCGTCATATTTGCATAGGATTTTTGCTTGGATCGGGCCGTGAATTACGTTAAAATTAACTATCTGGACTAGATAGTTTATTTTGACTCTAGATCTTGGACAAACTTTAAGCTGACAGTTGTGGCCCCCGTAAAACTTTAAGTACACTATTTTATGTTAAATGTATTAATAAAAATTTTTAAATAAATATTTATTGGATAAAGGATTTATTGAAACCTCGTTAATAAAATAGCTAGCTTCATTTATATTTTTAAAGCAATACAGTTAATTTTGGTAAAACTTGCCATTTTCATAAAAATCCGTCCTATTTGTGTCCGGAAATGTCCGAAATCGTCCGAAAATGTAGGGGGTACTAGGGCACATTGATACAGATTTTTTCTAAGATTTTTTCTGGTGTCAAGAAAGCAGAAATTTCAAGTTATTTTTCCATGTGGTGTCAGCAAAACATGTGTAGTGTGTTATAAAAATGTACAGTCGTTGTTTTATATATTATTTTTGTATTTAATTAAAAAAATCAAAAAACTCATTTGTATTAATTTGCCCCATCCCGGGGCAGATTAATACACCTCATGGGGCACTTTGATACGTCTGGGAAAAATGGAGATAAAATAACACCAAAGCATTTTTTTTCATAGAAAAATAGTTAGCAAACCATTTTATATTTATTTATAGAAATTCAAATCATTCGCAATTTATTTGTAAGCAATATTAAAGCAATCGTGTAGTATACATGAAATGTATAATGACCTGATGTTCTGGCTGTTCCTTGTCTGATTGTTGGCTGTGGTAACTTTGTCATATCTGGCACTTCAACCCCAGCATTATCTTCTTTCATAGGGAAGGTGGGAAAATTACCAGGTTTTCTGTAAATAAATCGGTTTATAAACAGAAAATAAAGGATAATTATATTGAAAATTCTGTTTATAATTTAATTATCCTGGGTTGTTCTGCAGCTTGCTTCTCTTACTTAACATTTCTCATGTCGAAAATACTATTTTGCCTGAAGAATCGATATGAATTTGAGATTTTCGAGGCTACCGTCCTTTTCTTTTGTTGTTGTCCTTTTGTTTTGTCCTTTTTGTATAATTTAATTAATATATTAATCATATAGATGTCAGCACTAAAACATTTTTTTGTGTTTGTACTAGAAGTTGAAGTAACACATTCTAGTTAAATAATTAATATAGTAATAGTAATAATTGTTTAAGAATATAATACTTCTAACAGTAGCAATTATTTTTTTCTAAATGTATTATGAATTTTATAGTATAATATATGTTCTACTAATTTTTATCATTATTGTTACAATTTTAATTTTATTATCTATATGATTTATACTGTGACTATAACCTTAACTGTTACAAAGTCACATGTAATTTATATCTACTTGAGATTCGCTTTAACTACACATCATGCTAGGATATAGGTATGGTAAATATTTTAGTATATATATACTTTTATAAGAAATATTATATTATTGTTATTTTGTCATATTGTTTTTATTTTCTTCAATGAATATCTTTTTACTAATTTGTAATAGTAAATAACTTACAACAAGTCAGGTGCATTGTGGGACGATTTACTTAGCTTTTAGCACGTACCATAACAGAAACAGGTTGGTTGCTTTTGCTTTTTCATTAAATTATGCACCCCTGACGAGTAGTTTAATGGAAAAAACTTCTAACGTCCATTTACCCATTTATTTTTTATTATTTTGGTAATCTGCCTTCTATTTCACTTCAAACTTCAACTGTTTTCAATAATATGATTGTAAAAATACTGGTTTCATTGGTTTATTGAATGGTATTGTCTGAATTACTTTGGTTGTATTTATAAAAGTATATATATATATATATATATATATATATAAATGATGATGGAAAATGAACTAGAAAAGGATTTAGGTTGTATCAAAGTGCCCCGACATAGACTGTATTAATGTGCCCCATACAGCCATTTTGAATATAATGAGTCTCAAATCCAACACTTCATAATTTACCTAACTATAAAGAATTAGAAACTGATAAAGAGCAGCTTTACTTGCCAGGGAGAGTATTCTTTTCGGTTGAAAATACTGGAACAGTTGTATAATACCATTTCGATTGTACAACTCAAATTTACTTTTGATGTACAAAAACAATAAGTTACCCGTCCCATTTCATCAAACTACTGAATCATTCCAAGACTTTCTGTACGTAGTTGAGTGCACTAGCAGCACCTTTTGAAGCTGTTGTGAAACTTCCTGTAATGACACTATTAGCAGTAGAGTGGGTGTATCAATGAGCAACAGTTGCCCTTATTGGCAGCAGTGCTACCGGTTAATTTCTTTCAATTGACGGATATCCGTTTTTTTTTCTCCGTTTCAAGAGGTATAATATCCGTCAATTCAAGAAAATCTGGAAAAAGCAATGCGGCAGACGCCAGGATAAAACCAGACACCCCCAGCGATGGTAGGCAAACGCACCTGCACGGTGCTACGGTTGTATAGCAGCAAAATGCTTTAAAGTAAATGCGCTCTTTTCAAATGGGTACGGCTTGATAAATTCTTTTAAAAAGCATTTAATTTTGAAGTTAATTTCGGGAAGTTTTTGTTTTTAATGAGATTGTGGCTGAGGTTTTTATACGTTAGTATTAATATAGCATAAAAATGTGAATTTTAAATACATTTACGTAGATTACTGGAGGTAAAATATGGTTGTTCTATTTTTATTCGATAGGATTTTTTTTTGAGTAATATCAATTATTTTGCATTAAATTTTTTAATTAAAATATCTTTTAAATGTGTTCACTTAAAGTATATTTTAAATGCAAATACTTATTTATAAATAACTTTGTAAATTCAACTTTATTCAACTTATCCAACTTGAAATAATAAATTGTGGGTATTTTTGAATGAATGAAGAAAGTAATTGTTATTTATTTTCAAATTCGAAAACATTTTATTTTTTAAAAAACTAAATTAGACATCTGAATCTATAGAATTTTTTGTTTTACATTTAAAAAATAAATTCGAATTTATTACTAGTAGACCCAATACGCATGCGTGCTACGAATAAACGAAATTTATTCCTCTATTTTAGACTTTTGGAATGAAATCACGGATCAAATATGTTTTCTAGGAGTACGGAAATTATTTGTGAAATAATAAAGATAATTTAGTGTGTATAGACGAATTTTTCTGACAGTGTGGATCGGGCCGTGAACTACGTTAAAATTAACTATCTGGACTAGATAGTTTGTTTTGACTCTAGATATTGGACTAACTTTAAGCTTTTTTACATTTAAGCTGAAAATTGTGGTCCATGTAAACCTTTAAGTGCACTATTTTATGCTAAATGTATCAATACATTTTTTTAAATAAATATTTTGTGGAGATAAGAATTATTGAAACCTCATTAATAGAAAAGCTAGCTTCATTTATATTTTTAAACCAAATACAATTAAATTTGGTAAAAGTGACCATTTTATTTCTGTCTTTTAATTTCTTTTCTTTCTTTCTTTTTTAAGTATTATCTTTTTTTTTTTTTTTTTTTGATAAAAGTTTATGTGGCAGCAAAGTTAGTATTCTCTGATTAAATACTAAAAAGCTATATGCATATGGAGACAAATAGGGAAAGTTTTCATTTCCAATATTATTAATATGTGATTTTTGAACCTTTTTTTCGTAAGTAGCATGGAAAGGAAATTGTTAATCATTTCAATTTTTAATATTGTATGTTTAATCAGCCATGATGAAGTTTGAACTATGTTAATAACAATTATATTTACTAAATGTTTAATGCATTTTAAAAATATAGAAGAATCGAGCAAATTAAACATTCTTCGTTAGACTACAGTACGCATCACTACTTTAAAAGCAGAAGCAGGGCTGACAGACTAGAAAAGAGGAAAAATTTCTTGATTTTGCTCATGGGGTGGTACGACATGCTTCCTGACTAATGTAACAAAAATCTCACACTTTGAAAAATTGTTGTTTATATTTTTCATTTAGGTAGCTAAGATGTTTGTTTTACTATGGTGTTCTGGAGCAATTTTTTTTATCAAATTATTTTTTTTTATTTAATAATAATAATAAAAAAGAAATATTAACTAAATGGAAGTTGAATAACAATTATAATCATTTTAATAATATCTGTTGTCACCTGTATTTCTTAAAATATGGTGTATTTTTCATTTAACATAAGATGTATTAAAAAGGAATTTCTGCAGTTTTTGGATGTTTTAAATAGAAATAAATGTTCGGTAAATAATCTATCACTTATCATAGGATGAACCCAGTACCGTCTTTATATATATATATTTCTTTTTTCTTGAACAAATGATATAAAATTGCAGATTATTTTAATTCCTACATAAGATACACATTGTTTAAATTAAATATATCGAATGGAAATCTCTCTGTTGTGGTACAGACAATATCTGTTACATAATTTATCGGGAATGAGGCGCTCGTAGTGATGTAGTAGCGTAGATGTTCATTTTTCATTCGAAAACCGTAAATGTCGAAATAATCGGTCGTCTGACACTAGCTATAAAATTTGCAATAATGAAAAGAAATGACCATTTTTCACATTTGTTATCTTAAAAATATGATTTTTTACAACGTAATTTGTAGAGAGATGAAAAATACGAGTATTTTTTTTTTGTTTCATAAATAAAAAAATTTACAAGGTGGATAATTAATATTTATAGATGATTTCAAACTGTCAAAAATTTCAACAGCGGAAAACTGGCATTACAATTTATGCGCAAAATTGCAAAAAAAAAAAAAATAAATAAATAAAATAAAATAAAATAAAATAAAATAAATAAATAAAATAAAATAAAAATAAATAAATAAATAAAGGGACCAAGAATAAAACAGTTTGTGTTAGATTAATTTTGAAACACGATTATTCAATCGGTAAATTAATTATAACAGATGTAATTTTTCCATTTTTCATTTTTGGGTGAAAAAAGTCCTGGCCCGGACTTTTAAAAATGAAAAATGGAAAAATTACATCTGTTAAAACAGTTTGTGCTTAATATTTTGCAAGATTGTAATACTTATTCTGAACCCCAAATAAATTTGTACTTAAATATTTAATTATATTTTTAATAGAAAGTTGCCTTTAGTAAATATAAGATTTCATAATTTTTAACAATATAATGACGTACAAAAACTTTTTTAATAATAAAAAATAGGTTCAGTTTATGCAGACATAATGAAACATAACATTTTAAATTTTCATGAAAAATTACTGAGATATCGGGCTCGTTATGCCCTAAAATGTCATTTTAAGAAAAATGACTTCAAAGTTTCGGAAACGTTGTTTTAGCTCTTAGTGGGTATAATTATAAAAACGACAACTTCTGTTCTAGTGGGATTTTTTAGGAAACGGTTATATCATAATGTTCAGAGAAAATAAGAGATTGTCAGAAGAAAAATTTAAAATTTTAAAGATGTTGAAGATTAAACAGACTTTTAAGAAATTCAGAAGATATTTGTTACTGTCATAATTTATTCTAAATTTTTAATAAAAGATATTGAACGAAGCAAAAAAAAAAAAAAAAAAAAAAAGTGAGATACCGATTTATTAGGAGGTTCTTTAAAAAACGTGAGATTTCTTACACACGATAATAAATAAATAAAAAAAAATGTTTTTACTTCGTGTTCTCTTCTCTTTTGATCTGTACTTATACTTCACTTCATTTGAAAAAAATAAAAAAAATAAAACGAGTTTAAATTATTTTTTTTTTAAATATTGTTTTTCAGTTACAGTTGATTTTGTTTTGTTTTTCTGTATGGCATCAAAATTGAGGTCATAAAAATTTCATAAGAATTTTTAGATAAGCTTTTCAATATTGAAAAATTTGACTGATAACTGATTGATTTCTCACTGAAATATCCAGATAAGCCACTAAATAATTCTAACTAGCGTTATTGCTTCGAGTGTGCTTACATTTTATTTTAGTAAAACTGATTTTCTTTTTAAACTTTTGAAAGGGCTTTGAAAGACTTTTATCACTAATCTCTTGCATATATATATTTGTTGTCAAAGTTATTTATATTTTCTGTATGATGTTAGAATTCAGTACGTCTTCCCAGGGAAAAGCTTCTTTTGGCTTGTTAATAATATCATAATTAGTTTATGAATAATGATTTTTGAAAATTTTAAAAGAATTAAGGTGTTTAAACGTACAAAAATTAAAAATTATCTTTTAAAATCCTGCTTTGTTGTACCTTTTGACAAAATAAGTTCAACGAGCTAATAAAACCGGGTATAAAATTATGTTCAACATCTTTGGAAAGCGCGAACTTTCTTATAAAGGATGCTAAATAATTCAAAATAATATTATTGTATTGTGTGCTTTCCTTCTTTCTATGACTGTGGTTTAATTAAAAAAACAACAACAAAGGGTTTATTTTACTAACCGATTCAATAGAAAATATGAAAGATATTATATTCATCCATATTTAAAGTTTTCTTTTAAATATAACATTAGAAAAAAGATTATTTTCCCTGAGAAAAACTTCTATGTTCTTGACAATGTTTTAAAAATTGGCTGACGAATAATGAATGCTCTTTGTAATTTTCAGACGTAGTTAATACGATTAAAGGATTTAGAAATGTAAATTATCGGCTAATACCTCAAATTATTCAAGATTACTATGAAGGATGGTATATACGAGTCGATAAAAGTCAGTAGTGAATTGTTAAATGTGGAAATTTGTAAAATCATAAATAAAGATATGGTAAAAGAAATACAGTTTGAAAAGTTAAATTATTTATTACAAGTACTTTTTTATTTACAAATTTAAAATTCTTTAAAAAGTAAACACATGTAAATAAAATAGCTTACAAAGAACAATTAATTTTTAATGGTGTTAGTGATTGTGTGACTGATATTGATTGAGATTTTTAGAAGTAGTTAACAAGATTGAAGCATCTAGAAATGTAAAATATTTGCTAATATCTCGAATAATTCAAAATCACTATGAAGGACGATAGACGAATCAATAAAATTAGGCAGTGAATTGTTGCATGTGAAAATCTGGAAGACCAGTATTAAAAAATATTGGTATGATAAAAGAAATATAGATAGAAAAGTAAAATTATTTATTATAAGTGTTTTTTATTTCCAAATTTACAGTTCGTTAAAATGCGTACACATCTTAGAAAAATAAAATAGCCTACACAGGACAACCCTTTTTAATGGTATTGTGATTTTCAGGAATAAGATAAAAAGATCTAGAAATGTAAAGTATATCCTTATACCACGAATTATTAAAGATTACTATGAAGGACGATAGGCGAGCGTAAAAAATTAAGCAATAAATAGTTAAATGTTAAAACCTGTAAAACTAGTATTCAAAAATAAAAATATGATGAAGAAACATGGATAGAAAATGAAAATTATTTATTATAACTGCTTTTTCTTTAATTTCGAAACTCAAAATTCTATGAAAAAGATACACGCATGTTTATGAAATAAAATAGCCTACAAAAAAACTACTAATTTAACTCAAACTAATTTACAACTAAGTTAGCTTAAAATTCGCTGAGAAATTACATTTTAAAATTTACTTAAATTTTTTAAATTTTTCGAGGGGAATTTAAATTTTTTTTGACAGAATCATTTATTTTCAATGAGTCCTTAATTATAATGCCAAAAATGTACCTTAAAATGTTTAAATTAAAAAAAAATTCAAAAGTCTTTTTAATGGTTTTAATGTTTTATGCACGTTTTTACTCTTGAATATGGAGCTAGGTACTATAATTTAATGTTACAGTAAAATCATGCAAATTTTTCTTCTGCTTCTCCTGTGAAATTGACTTTTGTCGAGATGTGACATTTTCTGGCGGGTGAACGATATATCTTTTTATCTATCTGTGTATTTTTTATCATCACACATGCATATATATAGACATGTTATCATAAATTATTCACAAAAATAAAACCTTGTATTACTCTCAAAGAGCTATTTTCTGGCATCGTTTTACTATTAGGTTTCTTTTTTAACATGCGAGAAACATCTCCGTCGAAGTTCAATGTGTCTAAAACATATCGTGCTAAAAAATAACAGTAGAGAGAGACGCATATAAACTTTTATACTTTAGAACATTCTGGAATTTAAATATTTAAAATATATGGTTTAGATATTTTCTATTTCTTAATATTCTTTAGGAATATACATTTTTATAAAAAAAAATGATCACTAAAGGCAATAAAAAAAAGAACATTTTATAGTACAGTAAACATTTTGCTACTACTTCCGAAACAAGATTTCGAAAAACGATGTTTAGAAGATGTGGATATATGTAAGATTTGCATGTAAAGTTCCTAGGAAAATACTATTTCTAAAAAGATTTCACGGTGTTTAAGATACCAGATTTAAAACTTTTGCAAACGACAAGCTTCATTTTAGTAAATATTTTATAAGAAATTTCTGTGCTTTAAAAAAAAAAAAAAAAAAAAAAAAATAGAAATGACTTTAAATTGTAGTTTATAGGGAAACGGATGTATTTATCCAAAAAGCAACTAGTTTATTGGAAAATGTTATTATGTGAGGGAAATTTAAATAAAAGTCCATGTCTTAAAAAATATATTTTAAAGTGTTTAGAGGATTTTATCAATTTATAGGTTAGTGTTTATAAGGTATAATTGATTTTAAAAATATTTAAAAATTTAGGGAATATTGTAAAACCAACGTGGACCTTGGTCCGGCATGAGTCCGGCACAATTGTTGAGTAAATTTCTATTCTGTCAAATTTCAAATGTTTCAAATACCCGAATAAATAGATTTTGTAAAGCACAAGCTTAATTATAGAATTTTTTTATAAAGAACCTCCCAGCACTTAAAAAAAGAACTGGCTTTAAATAGTAGATTTATGGAAATTGAAATCCAACAAAGCAGTCAAAAAGTTCACGGAATATCTACGTAATTCTTTAATATCATAATATAATTAATTTATTTGTTTACTAACTCTAAATTTTTTTAACCAGAGTTCATAACAGGCAGTGTAAAGGCAGTGTAGCTTAAGGTAGGCGTGTGCGATATTCAGTTAGCGTGATGTCGAATTTCTTGCAAAGGGCGAGGATTAAATTCATGTGCAGATCGGGAAAATTCGCTTTAGAGACTTTATTTCAGGTGGAAACAAAATTTCAAATTTTTTTTTAATTGCTTAACCCTTTATATACCGAAGGTACTTATAAGTACCATTAAAATTACTCATAAAATTCTTTTAATACGTCAATTAGTTGTAATACTGTTTAGAATGAGGTATACATACATTAATTTATCTTGTTCCAAAAGCGTTATTGGTTACACAAAACATGTTAAATAAGCAGTTTAAATCAAGATGAGTAAAACTTTTACAAATCAACTCACTCACGAAATAAATTACAGCTCTTTCCTGAGAAGCCAAATCCACTCTCTCGTTTTAAGAGTGTATTTGCCTATTTTATTTTTTTCTCTCAAACTAATTAATTAATGATTAATACGATATTTAAAATTTTGCAGCATATTTCTAATAATCGATTTTAAAAAGTTAACTTAAAATTCGCTAAGAAATCACATTTTAAAATTTACTTAAAATTTTCGAATTTTTCAAGGAGAATTGAACATTTATTTTTGACAGAATCATTTACTTTCAATGGGTTCTTTATTATAATGCTAAAAATGTACCTTAAAATGTTTAAATTAAAAAGAAATTGAAAAGCACTGAGACTTTTTAATGGTTTTAAATTTTTACGCACGTTTTTACTCTTGAATATAGGGCTATGTACTATAATTTAATGTTACAGTAAAATCATGCAAATTTTCTTTTGCCTCTGCTGTGAAATTGACTTTTGTCGAGATGTGCCACTTTCTGGCGGGTGAACGATATATCTTTTTATCTATCTGTGTCTTTTTTATCATCACGCATGCATATATATAGACATGTTACCATAAATTATTCTAAAAAATAAAACCTTGTATTTCCTTCAAAGAGCTATTTTCTGGCATGGTTTTACTATTAGATTTCTTTTTTAACATGCGAAAAACATCTCCCTCGAAGTTCATTGTGTCTAAAACGTATCGTGCTAAAAAATAACAGCAGAGATAGACGCATATAAACTTTTATACTTTAGAACATTCTGGAATTTAAATATTTAAAATACATGGTTTAGATATTTTTATTTTCTTAACATTCTTTAGAAATATCCATTTTTATAAAAAAAAAATGATCACTAAAGGTAGTAGAAAAAAAAGAGAACATTTTATAGTACAGTAAACATTTTGCTACTACATGGGAAACAAGATTCGAAAAACGTTGTTTAGAAGTGGATATATGTAAGATTTGCATGTAAAGTTCCTAGGAAAATACTATTTCTAAAAAAGATTTATGAGTGTTTAAGATACCAGATTTAAAAATTTCGCAAAAGACAAGCTTCATTTTAGTAAATATTTTATAAGAAATTTCTGTGCTTAAAAAAATAGAAATGACTTTGAACTGTAGTTTATAGGCAAACCGAAGTATTTATAGAAAAAGCAACTAGTTTATTGGAAAATGTTATAATGTGAGTGTGTGAGTGAAATTTAAATAAAAGTCCCTGTCTTAAAAGAATATTTTACAGTGTTTAGAGGAGTTTAAGAATTTATAGGTTAGTGTTTATAAGGTATAGTTGATTTTTAAAATATAAAAGCATTTTTGGGCTTTAAAAAAATTCAGTTTTTACTCCAATTTTACTAAATTTGCCCAGTTTTTATTTTTTCCCCCAACTAATTTGATAAATGATAAATCTATATGATACGATATGTATATGATATGACAATCTACATTATGAATCCATATAAACCACATATGATAAATCCGATATTTAAAATTATGCAGCACACGTCGAAGAATATATTAAAAAAAAATAACTCAAAATGTTCAAAATTGGTTGAGAAGTTATATTTTAAAATTTACTTCAATTAAAAAAAAAATTCCAGGGAAACCGAACAACTTCTTTATAGAATCAATTTATTCCAAGGAGTCCTTTATTACTATGCCAAAAAAAAAAAACTAAAAATATTTAAATAAAAAAAAATCAAAGATACTGAGTCTTTTTTAATGGTTTTAAGTTTTTATGCACGTTTTTACTCTTGAATATAGAGATAGGTACCGTAAAATGGGGTGAATAGGAACAGCGCACAGTGGGGCAAAAACCCAAAAAGCTGGCCAAAAGTCGAAAAATGAAGTTACGATTTAGGGAATTTCGATTGTACAGTTGGCTAGAATAATGTTTGGAGGGTCAGAATCTGTATTTAAAAAAAGATTTTTGCTTTGCCCTTACAAGAAGCATCATTTCAAAAATGATGCTTGAAGGAGTATCATTTAGAGCGAACGAAAACAGCAAAACAGCAGTTCCTCTAAACGCGTGCTATATTTTATAATATTATCCGATTTTAATGATTTGAAATGGATTCACACTATGATAGTATGTACTTTATTTGCATGTATTACAAAATTTATATTAAGCACGTAAAAATTAATAAATTCATTGTCATTTTTAATAAAAAATTTTAGAAATTTTTTTATTTTTTTGCTTTTAAACATCAAAAAGTTTAAATGTTCCACAGTGTTCCGCAACGAAATTTAATGGAAATAATAACTTCGGCTATTGTCTAGTGATTCACAAAAAACCAGCTGCCGAAAACTGTCTTTCTGCATTTTACGCATATTTTAGTAACCGCAAGTAAAAATGCCACTTTTTCGGCCGCCTCAAAAATTTTGAAATTGACTACTTTTCACATAATTTAGCCGATAAATATTTTTCAAATTTTTGAATTATTCAATTTTATAATAGTTTATTTCCCATTATATTGTAAATAAGTACTATAATCATAAGATTACATTAATTTGATAAGTAAGCTTAGTAATGAAAAATGAAAACTTATTCTCTATTACTGATCCTGTAGAATAACATTTTCTTATCTTTATAGATAGTAATTTGGTTTATTCTATTATAATTAGAAGAATTATTTTGCCAATGGCTATATTTGCTAGATCAAACTACTGAGCGTATTTCATTAATGCGAGTAAAAATCATTATGAATATCACTTTTGCTTATATTAGTAATTTGGATTTGATTTGCAATTGAGGATGTGATGGCACTTCTATTCTGAGTACATTTAAACAAATATTTAGCTATGAAGATGGCATTATGTCTAATGTATTTTTCTTTTCTTCTGTGCTACTAGAATACATAAATATTGCGAATAATTCATGAATAGTCAATTTGAAAATATCGAGATCTTCATTTCACTGATTTTATCGGGCCAATCAAGATCCATTTTTCTTTTTCGAGAAATACGGAAACAACTGTCAATGAATGGGATTGCATTAAATACTACCAGAATAAACTTATTTCGTTTAATACAATCATTGATACAGAAGAAAAAGTCGTTAAAAATGAATTAGTGTAACACTCAACGTTGCTACCTATGTCAGACAGCACCAAAACAGCATCTTACCGATCTGACATTTTTTATTAAAAGTGGATTGAGATAATTTAGAATTCAGAATATCTAAGTTACATGCAAAGATGTTTAGAGAGGCCTTACACCTGGCAGACACCTGGATAGAAAAAATGTAAAGCTCGTACTCTGCATGAAAAGAAGAACACTGAAATTGCAAAATAAAATATGCAAAGAATATTTCGCTTACAATCAAGATTTCTCGTCGAGAAACTAAAACCCAGATTTGGAAGCACAAATGATGGAAATACAATTCAACAATTATTTGAAAACTCAGCTATTTGTGTTTCTAAACGAGCATATACGAAGATTTGATTAAACGTTTCTATTCCATAAGTAATTTCTTGTAGCCATGTTATTTATTTGATAAACTTCGAAAATTTTCCCTTACAAATAGCTCGTAGATTTGAGCAGCACCCCTGGTTCTATATGCTTACTTCAGTACACAAACTACTTATTAATGACAAAGAAATAACATTATCTTCATTACTGCCAGTTTGTCAAATGCCATAAGATACTCAAGAATCATGCAACAAACTGATCAAAGGGCATCGAGAAGATTTATCGCAAAGATGCAGTAGCGAGAGAAAAAAAAAAGATATTTTTATGTCTTTTAATGTCATCAGATTCTTTCTTTTCCAGTTTAGGTAAATTATCGTAGAAGAAATTAGAATCATTGATCCTAAGAGTCACAGGATCTTCCAATACCGCCAACAAGTTCTGCTAACTATTTCGACACCTTGACCTCTGAAGAATCTTTTTATTATACTACAGTTGATTCTAAAGGCTAATTAATTTCTGGAATATATTTTCGTTTTTATTTTAATAAAATGAAAATTAAATTGTCTAATGTTTTACTTTCCATTAATGTACTTAAATTTTATTTAAATATGTCTTGGTTTTTTGAAAATTCTCTTTTAAGTTTACCTCGAAATTTTAAATTTTATTTAAATTTTATTGTTTTTACTCTTAATCTGTAATTTTATTTATTTATTTATTTTTAAAATTTAACTTTTGAATCCTAATTAGCATCCTGAAAAGTTTACGAAATTGCATATAAATTGAATAACTTTTGAGACACTTAAATTTTTATTCCTCCATATTGTATCCGCCATTTGTTTTTCAATTTTAATTTTGTATTCTTACTTAGCATCCTCAAAAACACCTGTATACGAATTTTCGTACAATTTGAATAACATTTTCATATTTTGGCCAGCTTTTCGGGATTTTGCCCCACTGTGCAGCGGGGTGAATAGAAACGAAACTTGTCGGTCATATAAATAAATTCATTATAAATAAATGTGATGATACTTTTAGTTACCAACTTTTTTATAAGAATGTATTAACATTAAGAATTGAGTAATTCAATTTTGACATGTTGGTACCACTACTGGGGTATATATAAAAAAACTTCAAGAGGATCCTCAAAAACATCATTTTTTCCAAGTCTTCAAAACTTTGTATATAACTACACTGTTAAAACTAATGGTGACACATTGCACCTTTTAAGGGTGAAAGGCTTGTCTCACTGGTGACACCCCTAAAGGAGCCAAAATGGCGCCTTTAATTGGGGTGAAAAGATGGCACCCTTAATCCAGAGTGCCCAATAATAAAAAAATTAAAAATATACAAACCGACTTTTGGCCCTCGTTGGTTTCGAGCCCACAACGTCTGATTACAAGCTCAGCGCTCTAACCACTCGGCCATCAAGCTCACCTTCAAAACCTCCCTGAAATGTTCAAATGTTCTGAAATTCAAAGGTTGCTTTATATAATAAAGCTCGCCAAAAGTTAGCCGAGCGAAGTTCTAAACGAAATTGGGATAGCGTATAGCGGTGATAGTCATCGTAAGAAAGAATTGCTTTGCTGATCCACCATTGATAGCGAATTGAAGAGCAAGGATACATGTAACAGAGCATGCGTAAATGACTAAGGGGTGAAAACGGTATGCATTGCGCGGCACCCTAATTAACGTGAAACACTCAATGGCACCCCAAACACATTTTCAAGCCCGCGGGTGTCAAATAGTAACACCTTTTCACCCCTGGCCGCCAAATGCAACCGGTTTGTCACCTTTATTTTTAACAGTGTACAGTGTTTTTCGTATTCTAAACCTAAGAGTGGGGATTTTTAATTAGTGATACACCTGTAAACGATGTGCTGTATTAAATTCTACTTATTTCTAAACTACATAATGAAAAAATGAAAAATGGCTTGTAACATTAGAGGTTTAAGATTCTCGGAGTGAATCGGAACACGTTTTCTCTCATGGTTTTTTTTCTATACAGTAATAGTTTCATGTAATATATGAAAACATATGTATGAATATGTATTGTAGAAATATTTTTTTGTTCTAATTACTTGAAGAGTTTAAAAGTGCTAAGAAATTACTTGGTTAAACAAAAAAGTCAACGCCTGATCCAACAGACATGGAACACACAATAAAAGAATTTAAAAATGGCATATTAGTTAGAAAAACTGCACAGAATTATTCTGTGACATCCACAACATTACACGAACATCTCAAAATGAAAAACCAATTAAAAAAGAGTGGGATGCAGACAGTACTAAGAGCTGGGGATGAGGGCGTATTAGTAGATCGTATTAATACATGCAGCGATTGGGGCTACTCAATAGACTCACTTACCCAATAACTACTAGTAAAGGATAACACAGAACAAGACCGAATTTGTATTAAATTCTACTTCTGCAATTCGAATATAATTTCTTTAAATATATTTTAATTTTTCTTGATTTTAATGTTGTTTTCTAATTTTTAAAAAGGCATATCTTTACTTGTATATAAAATAAAGGTTTGGTTTCACAGTAACTACGTGTTCCTATTCCTCCATTATCCTTATTACCTGTTTTTATTAACCCTATTAAAGTTTGAATCGGAATAAATAAAGATTATAACATTTGTTTCGATTCACCCCAGTCTGCGGGGTGAATCGGAACACCATTAAAAAGATAAATAATCTATATTAATAAAATAACAAATCGCTCTGTGTGTGTGTGTGTCTGCGATAGTTAGCGAAAACTGCGGTACGTACGAAGCTCAAATTTTTTCTGAGGGTAGCCCAATATCTCTCCTGATGCACCTGACGCTCAGAATTTCGAAATTCCAATTATTAACTGAGTAATTAATTAAAATCAAGAGGTCACTCTCATAAAAAATCATCTTTTTCCCATTTTTTTTCTCTTTCATTTTTTTACGGTTGATTGGTTGTGTAAAAATTTTCGCAGAAGTGATAAGAAAGCTGAGACAGAATTAAAGAAACCCATGGAGAAATGAGATAAGTGGAGGTGAAGTAAGCCTCAAAAAAGGTTTGCAATATGAATCCATTTATCGCTCAAATTTTAATGTTCCAAACAAAAGGACGTGTAAGAAGTTTAGTATTATAATACGAATTGAAAGAAATAAATTACAACTGAAGCATATTTTAAGAAGAAATAGCAAATTTTTAAAATGGTCTTTGTTCTATTATTATTTATTAAAATAAATGTTCACTTTTAAAATATAATAAATTGGAAAATTAGCAATAATTAAATGTCAAATTGAAATTAGATAAGATATTGAAAACATTTGATGCGAACTAAAAATTGTATTACTAAAAGTTTCCTAATTTAATGTAATTTTAAATACTTTATAACGTAGATGAAAAATGTTTATGACTTAATAATTGCATGTAAATAAATATTTAAAGTATAATTATGAAAACGTTCTTTTAAAATCATGTATGAAAATTTAAGTAATAAATATTAATCTCAAATATAGGTTTCTGACTGCAGACGATTTTAATGTTTTAACAAAAGAATGTTATATTTTCAAGCAAAACGGTAAAATAATTTCCTATATTGATATTTAAAACACATATGATAAAAAAATTAATAAATTTTTACCGGTGAAGCGATAGGTTAGTTCTTTTTAAGAAACAAGAGCAAAAAAATACGGGTTTAAAACTGTTACAATTGATAGGCGTGTCAAAGCACGTGCTTTTGTCGGTACTTAATTGAACTTAATGTAGAGTTAAATTTTCAGCATCACCTCCAGAGATAATACTTCCACTCTATTGATTTCTTTTTACTCTATAAAAGAAACCAATTTGAGATTTTGACATTTCAAAAGTGACTGTTTTTTTCCCAAAGATCTTTAAAATTCATAGACTGGAAAAATGTCAGTTTAACTTAAGATTTTTGAACACAGCTGTTATGTCGGATTGTTCGTACTTCGTACATTAGAATGTACAGGGTGTCAGCCAAATAACACCCTGATTTCAAAATTAAATTAATGAAAAAAAAAAAAAGATCAATAGAATTATGCAGTAAACGGTTTGTTTATCAGGTAAGTTGTAAAAATCTTATACAAAAGTTTCGAACGGTAAATATTTTGAAAAGATTGTGTACTTATTTCAAAGAATGCTTTGCTTTGACATTTTTCTTGCTTTAGATTGCTGCCAGAAAATGTGTTTTTCGGCTTAAAGTGCCACATTTCATAGTTTTTTTAAATTAAATTTTTGAAATTTCGAAATTCTAAAAATTTACTTCGAAAAATCTTTAAAATATTACACTGTAAGCTGAAAAATTATTTCTCTGCAGGCAATCTAAAACAAAACAAAAAAAATGTCAAATCAAAGCATTCTATGCAATCAGAACGCATTTTTTTTTTCAAAATATTCACTGTTTGAAATTTCTGTATAAGATTTTTACAGCTTACGTAATGAAAAAACCGTTTACTGCATATTACTATCGATCTTTGTTTTTGAGCAATTTAATTTTGAAATCAGGGTGTTATTTGCTGAACACCCTGTATGTGTGGTTAGCAATGTTGCAGTAAATATATGTATACAGGGTGATTCTAAATTTTTTTTACAATAAATGAGGAATGATAGTACACATCAGAACAAATAATAGAAAATAGGAGACCAAGGGCCCCAAACGTTTTCCAAAAGAGATAGCCGCGATTAAAGTTTAGGAACCAAAATTTCAAATAAACATAAAAAACGGAAAAATCGGTTGATTGATTTGCGGTTTTCACTAAAATTATTCTTTAATTTTCTTGAAATTAAATTATAAAGATAAATTTCAAAAATGCCGATAGAGGGCGCTTTAGATTTTGAGTTACGAACAACTATTTTTTGCCGGTATTTTTTGCATCTCATTAGATGGTTTCGTATGCTTAGACTCAAACTTAAATTTTATTAACCCGAATCAAATCTGAATCCCACAAAAACATTCAAATGAAGCATACCCCAATCCGATCAAGGAAAACTAATGTTCGTGTATATGCAACCCGATCCGAATCTAAAAATTTTCTTTGTAAAACCTGAAAAATGACCAGAACGAAACCTGAAATCGATAAAAGTATTCCAAAGAACTTTAACCCGATAAGAGCAAGACAAAATAATTTCCGTGAACATAAACCTGACTCGAACCTAAAAAATTCCATTTGAAAAAAAAAAAAAAAAAATCTGAAATTTTATGCAAACTACATCTGAATCCGATCAAAATATTCGAAAGAACCATAACCAGATTCGAATAAGACAAAATAATTTCCGTGGACATGAACCCGATCCGAACCTAAAATTCCATTTGAAAAAAATACCTGAAATTTGAATAGAACCAAATATGAGCCTGACAAAAATATTCCACAGAACCATACCCGGATCCGAACAAGACAAAAAATTTCCTCGAACATGAACCCGATCCGAACCTAAAAAAACTGAACTAAATCTGAATCTGACAAAAATATTCCAGAGAAGCATATCCTTATTCGAACAATGCAGAATAATTTCCGTTGATGCGCAACCCAACCTGAACCTAAAAATTCCATTAAAAAACCGAAATCTGAATTGAACGATATCTGAACCCGAAAAAAATATTCCAAAGACCCAAAACCGGATCCGAGTAAGACAAAATGATTTCCCTGGATATGAATCCGACCAGAACCTTAAAAATCAATTTGAAAAAATACCTGAAATCTGAATCGAACCAAATCTGAATCCGACGAAAATATTCCAAATAACTATAACCAGATACGAACAAGACAATATAATTTCCAAGGACATAAACCCAATCCTAATCAAAAAATTTGTTAAAAAAAATTAAATAAAAAAATAAGAATAAAAATCCCGAAATTTGAACCAAACTTAATCTGAACCTAACAAAAATATTTCATTGAAGTATAACCTCATTAGAACTAGGTAAAATAATTTCCATAAAAGTAGAACCCGACCCGAACCTAAAAATCCCATTTGAAGGAAAAAAAAAAACACGAAATCTGAATTGAACCGAATCTAAACTGAACAAAAGTATTCCAAACAACCATAATCGTATCCGAAGAAGACAAAATAATTTCCATGGACATGAATCCAATCCGAACCTAAAATTAGGATGTTCTACAAAACATAATGCGCAACAATATTTAGTTAAGTCACTTAACAGTAATTTTAAGGATAAATATCAACACTTTAACACGAAAATCACGCAATCGTTGGACACATATTCCCTCCTGCGTTTCCCATTGCAGTTATTTTGGGTATTTTTGCAACTAAATATTTGTTATTTTTAACCGATTTTTGACACAGTCAGGGGCACGTATTTATTATTATGTATACTGTAAAAAAATTGACCCTTTTGCTGCATCATCACTACCCCGCTTTTATAGAATATCTTTCTTTCGACCTGTGAGAATATTCCATAATAGGCTGAAGTAATCATTTTCTATAAAAGCGGTGGAGTGACGATGCAGCAAAAGGGTCAAATTTTTAATAGTGTATTTACACATATTTCGAGTTAAAGATAAAATCATAAAAATTTCAAGTTCGTTTAACATTATTATTACGGACCCGGGCAACGCCGGGCGGGTTAGCTAGTATATATATAAACAGTAAAAATGTTTCGTTTTTGCTTAAAAAGTAAAGAACAAAACAAGACCGAAGTTTCTAGTCGGAAAATAAAAATAATAAAAAATCAGTTATTACTTTTTTTTAACGTTAATGTTGAAAGGTGTTCCGATTCACCCCATTTTACGGTACTATAATTTAATGTTACAGTAAAATCATGCAAGTTTTTCTTTTGCCTCTGTTGTAAAATTGACTTTTGTCGAGATGTGCTATTTTCTGGCAGGTGAACGATATATCTTTTTAAAGGTAGTTAAAAAAAAGAACATTTTATAGTACGGTAAACATTTTGCTACTACATGGGAAACAAGATTCGAAAAGCGATGTTTAGAAGAAGTGGATATATGTAAGATTTGCATATAAAGTTACGAGGAAAATACTATTTCTAAAAAGATTTCTAAGTGTTTAAGATACCAGATTTAAAAATTTTGCAAATGGTAAGCTTCATTTTAGTAAATATTTTATAAGAAATTTCTGTGCTTTAAAAAATAGAAATGACTTTAAACTATAGTTTATAGGCAAACCGAAGTATTTATCCGAAAAGCAACTAGTTTATTGGAAAATGTTATTATGTGTGTAAAATTTAAATAAATGTCCATGTCTTAAAATATATATATTTATAGTGTTTAGAGGAGTTTAGGAATTTATAGGTTAGTGTTTATAAGGTATAATTGATTTTAGAAATATTTAAAATTTAGGGAATATTATAAAACCAACGTTATGACACAGGACCTCGTTGTAGAGTTCGGCACAATTGTTGATTAAATTTCAATTCTCTCAAATTTCAGGTGTTTCAAGAACCCGAATAAATAGATTTTGTAAGGACAAGCTTCATTTTAGCAATTTTTTGTTTAGGAACCTCCCGGCATTAAAAAAAAGGAATGGCCTTAAAAAGTAGGTTTATGCAAACTGAAATGAAACAAGCAGTAAAAAAAATCACGGAATATCTATGTAATTCTGTGAGGGAGTGTCCCTTCGTGATAAAGGCACTCTAGCATTTTTAGTGAGATCGTGACGCCAATGTTCTAACATGTGTGGCGCAGAAGCGACATCTATCCTTTATTCAACTTTAACTTTCCAGAGTGTGTGTGGCGCCCTCGAGTCTACAATTAGTTGCGGATAGGAGTATTATGCAAATTTATAGCTCCGTCTTCAGTTTCCAATGTATAAAAGCTATGAGTTGGAGTGTGTGGTGTGTTGCGAAGCGGCAGGAGTCCGCAAAGCGAGATAGATTGTGTTCTGAAGCGGCAGGAGCCAGCGAATTGAGATAGATTGTGTTGTGAAGCGGCAGGAGCCGCAAAGTGAGATATATTGCGTTGTAAAACGAAGCAAGGTGTTCTGAAGCGAGATAGCTAGGATTGTGAGCCGAGTTAGCTTGTGTTGTGAGATGAGTTACCTAAGAGGAAAGCCAGCGGGTAAGAAGTTATTTAATACCTTGAATATTTTGAGAATAGAGATTGTTTGCAGCCACGGGCTGTTTTATTATAGCTTTAACGTAGCATTTAGCCGCAATCTGAAAGTGGAGCCGGTGTGAGTGCCCCGAGCTGAGCTTAAGCCGTGGACGTGAGTATTGATTACGATTTAATCTCTTAGTATTGTGTTTAGTGACTGAAACTTTTGAATTTAGCTCCACTTCCCATTGCCCAGAGGTTTAAATAAAGTGTTTGATTTTAAATTTTACTTAAGATTATGTCTTCATTTAACCAACAGATCACCGCCCACGTCACAATTCTTTAATATTATATAATTAATTTACTTGTTTATTTCCTATAAATTTGTTTAACCAGAGTTCATAACAGGTAGTGTAGCTGAAAGTAGGAGTGTGTGATAATCAGTTGGTGCGATGTCGAAGTTCTAGCAATGGGCAAGAATAAAATTTATGTGCAGATAGCGGAAATTTGCTTTAGATACTTTATTTCAAGCGAAAATAAAATTTCAAATTCTTTTATTTATTGCTTAAGAGGCACAAATGGAACCGTTTTCACTATGTTGTATTTACGCCTCTTAAACAAATAAAGAAAAAAATTAAATTTGATTTTCATTTGAAATATTGTATGCAAGACGAATTTTCTCTCTCTGGAAAAATGTCCAAGTATTAATATATTCAATTGATGCTGGATTTATTTGAGTTTCGTGTTTCCCACAAATCGATGATTCATGGATAATATTCCATCTTTTACATTGTTTGTAGCCTTGCCAACATGTAATAGTGAAAAGTTCCAGACTGGGTGTCGTTCCGTGAAGTTTTGTCTGTAGAATATCAGTGCGCTTTACTGAAGGCCCAGGTTCGAGTCCCGGCATATAATCTTTTTCACTAGGTTGTATTTGCGCCTCTTAAGTGATTAAAAAAATATATAAATTTGATTTTCGTTTGAAATATTGCATGCAAGGCGATTTTCTCTCGCTTGAAAAGTTTCAAGTATTAATATATTCACTGTTAAAAATTTGAAACTTTTGTTGCATCGTCACTCCACCGCTTTTATAGAAAACGATTACTTCACTGTATTATGGAGCATTCTAATTGGTTAAAATAGAGATATTCTATAAAAGCGGTGGAGTGATGGTGCAGCAAATGACACAAATTTTTAACAGTGTGAAGAAGATTGCTGGATTTATTCGAATTTCGTGTTTGTCCCATGTCGGTGGCTGACGGATAATGTTCTATCTTGTGCTACATTTGCAGCCTTGCCAACATGTAATAGTGAGAAGTTCCATACTGATGGGTGTCGTTCCACAAGGTTTTGTCTGTAGAACGTCAGTGCGCTTTACTGAAGACCCAGGTTCGAGTCCCAGCATAGAAACTTTTTTACTAGGTTCGTATTTGTTCCTCTTAAGCAATTAAAAAAATGAAATTTGAGTTCATTTGAAATATTGTATGCAAAGCGAATTTTTTCTCTCTGGAAATATTTCCAAGTATTACTATACTTAGAGACTTTGTTAGCCTGTAAAACAGTTTGCGTTGACGATTCTTTAAAGAAAATAGGCATTTACGAATGGTTTATCAACACGGGCCTCAAAACTAACCGTTTTGACGCCGTAGAAGACATCAAAACGAACATTAATCTATGACGGAACATGGGAGGAAACCAAAACAAGAACTTGATCGTTCTTTCCAGCAATGCTAGTAGCAGTAGAGTAAGTGTGTGTTCTCACGGATTGTACTTTGAAGGCGATTAAGTAGATGTGTGCCTGCATTGTGACAAAAAAGAGTTACAACGAAATTCCGTGTGCATTTTGACTGGCTCTCGTATTTATCCAAAAAGCAACTGGATTATTGAAATATTTTACCATGTGAAAAAATTTAAATAAAAAGCCAGGTTTCAAAAAATATATTTGTTTGTATTTAGGAAACATAATAACTTATAAAACTATCAGAAATTTAGTGAATATTACAAAATCAAGGAAATGAAACCGGATGACTTAAATGACTTAAATGGTAAAGTTCGGTATCGTTGTTGGTTAAATTTATATACTGTCGAATTCTGGGTGCTTCAAGTTTCGGAAATAAAAGATTTTGTAAAAGTCAACTTTCATCTTAGCAAACCATTCTTTATTCTGCTTTAAAATACATCTATTGCTTCAATGTGAAATTTCTATACAAACCGAAATATTGCCTACCCCCCCCCCACCCACACACATACACACACAAACACACACAAGAACGATTGAACCTGGATGTTTCAGAAATGCTAATATTAACGTAAAATTTAATAAAAATAAAGGTTTCAAAAAGCATCTTTGTTAATATATAGGAAATAGAATTGTTTTTAAATGAAAACAATGTAAAATATTCGTTATCGTTGCCGTAGAATATCTAAGGCATGTCATAAAATCAATGCTATGATGCAGATCAATGACCCAGAAGTAAGATTTGCAGACTGGATTGAAGAATTATGAGTGTTTTAAGTACTAGAATTGAAACATTTTCTAAAGGGTGAGCTTAATTTATGCAAATCTTTTAAAAGAAAGTCTCATAAAAGTACCATACCATAAAAAAGAATTAAAAATGTAGATTTTCTGCGCTCGCGAATATTTACACGAAATGAAATTCAATTATTGAAAAATACTATTATATAAATGAAATTCAAATAAATTTGAAGGTTTCAAACAAAAGATTTGTATGTTTTAAGAGATTTAGAAATTTTAAAAATCAATGTTAAATATTTTTTATCAAGGTCCTTAAATATGAAGAGAAAGTTATAAAATCAATGTTATGACAGTCGGATCAATGACACAGGGATAGAGCCTGATAAGACAGTAATTTGAATTTGCAGACATTAAAATCATGAGTGGTTTGTTACATTGATTAACCCTTTATGTCCGGATGGTACTTTAAAATACCATTAAAATAACCTGTTATAAAATTCATTTAATACATCGATTTATAGTAAAACAGGTTAAAATGAGTTAAACATACTTTATTTTATCTTATACCAAAAGCAGTATTGGTTGTACAAAACAAAATTATTGTTAAAAGGATGATTTCTTTTGCTTTGCATTTTTTCCGTTTTTTGACGTTGAAAGATTGGACTGGAAAGTTTCAGTTCGGAAATATTTCTATATTTCTATGGTAAAAATTTTAATGAAAGATTTGAGTAGAGTTACAAATATTGCACAACATCCCCATGAATTCAGATTTAATTAATTAATTTTAATTGGCAAAATTCTTCGAAAGTTTATTAAATGATTGAACAAACTTTCTAATGCAAGTTTGAAAATTCACAAACAGTGCTTTATAAGATGAAAGTTTCATGAATTTGTAACTTGCGACATAAAGGGTTAAAAGATTTGTAAAAATGCATGGTTCGTGAAATGTCCTTACTATAAAAAGCTTGAAAGGTTTAAAATGTACTTTATATATAATAAGAAATAATTGTCTGAAACGAAATTGAAGTATCAGAAAAGGCTATTGCATGAACGAATATAAATAAAAGCTCAGCAGATGGAGCTGCTAAGCTGCATTTTTTGCGATTTTCGCAATTACTCCATCTCAAGAATTAATGCACGGTATTTCACCAAACTTCAGTTTATCTTAGTCCCTATAAGGGCTTGATGCTGTTTACATTTCTATGTAAATGACACAAAAAGGCACTGCTATGTTGCATTTTCGACGATTTTAGCAATAGCTCTATCTCAAGAACTAATTCACGGATATTTATCAAACTTCAGATTCAGTTAGATGTTGGCATAGGTTGTTGTGATTAGGTTTCGCTGTATCTCACCTAACAACTGGAGTTGCTGAGCTTCATTTTGCATGATTTTAATGATACTCATATCTCAACAACAAATGCACGGATTTTTATATCATTAGAATCGCAATGATGAGCATAGATTGCCATTTCATTTTGGCACTATGATAGTGAATTTTGAAGTATTAACATGTATGACATGAAAGTTTTGGAAGTGCCCCATATATATAGGCATAGGATATCTGAGAATAATCTATAACCGGAGTAGTTTTGATATTTTCGAATTTGAGTATGATTTCTTTATATTAAAGTGATTATAATTTCAGGATCTGTTAGTGAAAGAAACTTTTTAAAGAAAACCTGAAACCAAAATTGAAAAAGTAAAAACTAGCCTATTGTAGATTATCCTCAACTATACTGTGCAAAGAAAACAACCGTTTAAAAATATTAAAATTTAAGCGAGAACTTTAAAAATAACGCCCCCATAAGATTAACATTAGCATTCTCCTTTCTAAGGGTGATTGAATTGGCACACCTTGCAGGTAAAATCGCGAGAAAACTATTGTAGTCACTGCAAAAGTTTCTTGATTCTTTTGGATATCCGAATTGAAATATTTTTCACAGGACAAGCTTCATAAAATAAATCTTTCATGTATTTCTCATGCTATAGAAATTTAAAAGGCTTAAAAATATAGTTTTTTTGCATTAGAAATTGATTTTTCGTAACGAAACTGCTTTATTGAAAGATGTTATTACGTGAACGAAATTTGAATAAAATTACAAGTTTCAAAAAAGCCATTTGTTAATGTTTACATGACAATGAAATGCATATGTTTCATCTTATGGCAAAAGTTTTGAGATTAAGATTCCGAAAGTCATTTCTTCATTTTTATAAACTTGCAAAATCAATAAACGTCAGAGATTTGCAAAATCGTTTTGGAAATTAAATTTTGTTTTATTTTGTGTAATTTTCAGATACGTTTCCGTGTGATTTATATTTATTCCGACTAGATAAGAGAGAAAGCCGCGACACATCTTGTTGTGACGTCACTAAACGCCACACAAAGCAGGTAAAGCAAAGAAAAAAAAATCTAATAGCTTATATGTATCGATTTTGTTGGCTTGTGCAATTATTAATTACTAATTGTAAATACTGGTTTCCTGGACAATTTTACGCTGTAGAAAAATTGTATCTAATAAAACCTTTTCATGGCGAACAAATACCGTAATTTCGGGTGTATAAGCCGCGGATCAAACAATTCTTTTTGGACCCAGAAATCTTATTTAGTGATTGAAGACAAATATTTACGGCTATCTAACTAGTTATATTTGTTTCTGAAAAAATTCTGGGTCGAAAAAGAATTGTTTGATCTGCGGCTTATACATCCGAAATTACGGTATGTTAAAGTAACAGTAGTAAAATTAACGTTAAAATTTAATATTGCTTTATTACCAATGCGTGCATACATTCTATTACACAGCTGAAAAAGTTTGTAGGACAATTAATAGCGTCCGAGTAACCGAAATTTCAGATTAAAAAAGATTAATACATTCTAATTTTACTTGGAAACGATTTTGATAATTACAGACAGCATAGACAGATTTCTTTTCAAAAATGCTTCTTTAAGTATCAGAAATCTGTTGCTTTGTTAAGTTTCTAAAGATAAAGGAACGTTTCCAAATTTTTGGGTATAACTCTGAAGAGGTTGCATAATGTTTTTGTAAACCTTATTGCTAAATTAAGAAAAGCATTTGTCTTTTTTACAGTGTAGCATTTATACATTGTAAAGAAAGGAAATGTTTTTCATGTAGCTAGTTTAACGAACTTATAATAAAACCTCTTCAGAATAGCTAACTATAACGAAAGACGGAAATTTTCTACAAAAACCTGAAAAACCAATAGATTTATGATATTAAAAACCCCTTTCAGTAACAAGTTTCTTTTAATGCCTGTAATTTTGGGAAATGTTTCTGAGTAGATTCACAGGGTATTAATCAGATTTTTCAAGACGTATCAGCACGAAATATTAGTTTCGTGTACGATATAAATCTAAAACGAAAATTTTCATTTTCGACATACACGTTAAATTAACATCATCAAAACTAACATCAAAATTAACATAATTTTGTTACTATAGCATGTACGAATTCTGTAACGCAATTGAAAATGTTTATTTGACATATGACAGCATTGAAAAACCGATAATGGCTTTTGATACCACCACAAGAAACCTCATTAATAGATTTTAAAAATTACTCTGAAATATTTTTGAAAATTACGGAAAGTAAACGAAAATTTTGCTTCAGAATTCTTTTTTAAATAACGGAAAGCTATTGTTTTTCGGAAATAAAGGAATGGTTTCAGATTCGTGGTAATTTGAATATTTAATTTATGCAAACGTTTATGTTAGATTAAGTAAAATTTTCTTTACAGAGTCGTATCTTGAATGTAACAATGTTAAATATTAACTTTATCATGCGGTCAAATATTTATGAAAATTCATAGCATCAGTGCAATGAGATTCGATTAATGATCCAGAGATCGAATCTGACAAAACAGTAGGTTGAATCGGTAGACTAGAAGTGGCGAATCCGTATGGCGGCGTGAACCATTGTCACCGCTATTTCCGAATAAAAATCTTGAATTGTTTTATTAGAAAAATTTGGCTATATAATATGGTTCAGATTATTATTTAGAAATAGCAATTACTATTTACCTAGTGACATGCGAATTTTCCACATCGGATGCATACTTCTAAATTATGAAATTTTTAGTTCCAGAACGAAAAGATTTTGTAAAAGGCAAGCGGATCCGTATAGTAGCGGGACCATTTTCACAACTATTTCCGAATGATTACATTTTGTTTTTTGTTACAAAAATAGGCTATGAAATATGGTTCTGATTACTATTTGGAAATAAGGATTATTATTTACCTGATATCATTGGAATCTCCACGTCGGATCTAGACAGCTAAATTATGAGTGCTTTAGTACCAGAGTGAAAAGATTTTACAGAAGTAAAGCTAAATCGTGTGACAGAGGGACCGTTGTCATCAATATTTCCGAATAATAATCTTAAGTTGTTTTATTACCGTTGTTAAATATGGTATATTCGGTTATTGTTATGGTCAAAGTATTCTGCAATTATAGTGCAGATTACTGCAATTATACTGCAATTATAGTGCAATTATAGTGCAGATTAGGTGTTACCGGGCCGGCAACACCTAATTTTAATTCCAAACTTGGAAACAGCATCAGTAACATTTTAATATAATTTTGCTTTTACAATGAAAGCTTAAATTAAAGAATTCGTAATATCTAGCCAAGTCCTTTATAAATTCCGGTGTCAATCGACAATTTCTCATTTTACTAATAGAATTTGCTTGCGCCGGAAAGGGTTACTATTCAGAAATAGGATTTACCATATACCGCAATCACATGGTAGTTCGCTACATCTCATGTAGATTGCTAAAATTATGAGTGCTACAAAGTAGTAGCACAAAAATATTTTTTAAAAGGCAAGCTTTATTTTAGTCATTCTTTCATAAGAAATTTCTTAGCTTTAACAGAAATATAAAAGGTTTAAAATTGAAGTTTACATGCAATCCCAAAAATTTTATCGAAACGAAATTGGATTATCGAAAAATGCTATTAAGTTAATAAAATTTGAATAACGTTTCCATGTTTCAGGAAACAAATTTCTTAATGTTTTGAACATAAAATAGATTTTAAGGAAAAGAAAATCGTTATCATTGTCGTGAAATATTTAGAGAATGTATAAAATCAATGTTATGACACTGGATCAATGACCCGGAGGTAGAATCTAGCGAGATTGTAGGCGGACTTTGTAAATTGCAGAGTTTTGAGTGCTTCAAGCAACCGAATTTAATAATTTTAGAAAAGACATGCATCATTTTAATTATTTTTTTAATAACAAAATCCAATGCTATAAAAGATGTAAACGATTTAAATGTATAGTGCATTTGGGAACTCAAACATTTATCTAAAAAACTAAAGCGTTGAAAAATGTGAAAATAGTTTGAATAATATCAGGCGGCTACTCTCGCAAGATAATAGGGTCAGGAAGGGTAATTATGACCACTTTTTACATTTTCAACATTGTTATTTGTTTTACTTGCTTCTATTTAGAAAAGTGGTGTTTTTAGTACATAGGAAGTAACTTTGACCCTTTAAGAACACTTCTTAAAAGTTTTAATTCTCATAGCCCTTTTTCTTTTTAAGTTGAAAGATGGTTATAATTACCCCATCTAAAACTCAAAATCTCAAAAGTTTGGGGGTATTTAAGGCTGTTCTTAAATCAAAAAATGCTACCTTATGATATAAGTTTTAATTTACTTTTGTTCGGAATTGTATGAAAGTAGCAAGTGTTGTTGTTCAGGTTTAATTCTCATAGCCCTTTTTCTTTTTAAGTTGAAGGATGGTTATAATTAGCCCATCAAAAACTCTTAATTACAAAAGTTAGGGTAATTAAGGCTGTTCTTAAATCAAAATGTGCAACTTTATGACATAAGTTTTAATTTATTTTTATTCGGAATTGTATGAAATTAGCAGGTGTTGTTGTTCAGAAACTATCAAATCGCACTCAGTTTCCCGTTTTTCTACAAGCACAATAGATTTTTCAGAAAATAGTGTCAAACTGGGCGTTTCAAACTGACTTTCTGTGAGACAGTAGAAAAACCAGTCCGAACTGGGATGAAAATCGCCTTGTCACGTGATCAAAAAAGCTTATAACTCAATAGGTAATTTATGGATCAAAAAATAGAAAACCGAGTCGTTCTATTCCAAATTACTTCCATGGTCAAACTGTGCAATTTTTATCTTTCCGTTAAAAAATAAATTTGTATATGTGTCAAAACGCGTTTCTCTTGATAAGCAAAACAGTTGAGAACAGCCTTAAGATCTCTAGTGGTGAATTTATGACCAGTATATTTTCTCTTTATTATTGCCTACATACATTTGCTTGGGGGGGGGGGGGGTAATTAAGACCATTAGAACTCCAAACTGACAAATCCGTTTATTAAAAATTTCGGTAACTTTATTTCAAATTGCGATTTGGATCTCAAAAATGCTTCAGATTATTGATAAAGAATATCTGAAACGAAAAATACATTATGAAGTTAACATCTAAGCATGAAACACTTGGACTTGGATGAGATAGTTGTGAGAGTGCCTGGAGAGATCGACTCCTTACCTCTAGTAGAGAAATGATACATGGAACGATTCAAGTCATAGCCAAAGCCTGACAAACAGAACGTCAGAAACAAAGGGGGGGGGGGGGAGAAGCCGGGTCCCAAAAAAAGCAAAGGCCCTTTTAGGGCACCATACAAAATAAATAAAATAGATGAGAATATAAATAAGAGAAATAAGAATATTAACAAATATTTACAAAAGTATATATATTGTATTTATAAAATAGAGACTAGGAGATGGTGAACATTCAGAAGGAATAACTCTATCAATGAGATAAAAACTAGGAAAAATTATCCTGGGTCGATGTTTTAAGCATGAAATAAATTTTACCATACACATTTCTCTCTATTTTAGGGGTATACATAATTACATCCTGGCCATAATTACGCCTCCTGACCCTACTGGTAGCGGTTTTACAATTTTTTAATAATAATTTACTTATTACATTTCTTAAGAATTTAATGATTTTAGAAAAGGCATGTATCATTTTAGTAAATCTTCCATAAGAAAATACAAGACTATAAAAAATGTAAACGATTTAAATGCATAGTGCATTTGGGAACACAAATATTTATCTGAAAAACTAAATCATTGAAAAGTTCTACTATGTGAAAATAGTTTGAATAATATCATGCGGCTACACTCGCGAAATAATATTAGGAGCATTCTTTACAAATATTTTGTTCGCATTTTGAACAATTTATTTTTGAATAGGATATCTAAGATCAATGTCTAACCGAGAAATTCTGTACTTTTTCAATTTTCTGTTGTAATATTATATATATATATATATTTTTTTTTGTGATACTTCCAGTTTCTAAACAAAACATCAGTTGAACCAGCGTACGATCTTAAGGTAATTCGGTACTTTTTTTCATGTGAATATTTAGTGCTACATTTTTATTACATAATTTTAATCAGTTTTATGAGATAATTAATTCAGGATAAAGTGCAACTTTTATGGTAAAATTTGAAAAAAAAAATAATTTTGTATTTTGTAAAAGAAAACTTAAAACTATTACAAAATGTATTTAAAAAAATAATGGTGCGAGTAAAATATAAAAATAGTCGCCTGTAATTGAAACTTTACGATGCCCCCGCGTATTGCAATATTTTGAAAGAAAAAGATTAAAGGTTTATTTTAATAAGTACACTGTAAAAAATGGCAGATGTTTCTGAATATGTAAAAATGCACTGTAATTAAAAACGAAAATATACAGTGACTTCTTCTAACTCACCTAAGGTTTCGAAAAACGTTCCTTTACCTTTAAAAATCCCAGAAAATTATTTGTTTTCGAAATTTAAAGAGGAATTTATAAAAATTAATTTTTATTAGCTGCCCGTTCATTTCGGAAACGTTTCTAAGTAGCTTTTACAGTATAATGATCACTTTTCTCAAATCAAAATATTACTTTTTCGGATGCTACTAATTCATACGAAAATATTTTGATATTCAGAGAGCACGTTTAATAGACAAACATACAATATTAACAGTATTAACATAATTATGAAAATTGATATTATTTTGCTACAATTGCATGCACAAAATCAGTTATGCAGCTGAAAATGTTTACTTGAAAATTGGTAGCATCCGAAAAAGTTATATTTGATTAGAGAAAAGTTATTATTGTGCTGTAAAAGCTACTTAGAAACGTTTCCGAAATGGACGGGAAGCTAATAAAAATTAAATTTTATAAATTCTTCTTTTAATTTCGAAAACAAATAGTCTTCTGGGATTTTTAAAGGTAAAGGAACGTTTTTCGAAACTTTAGGTGAGTTAGAAGAGGTCACTGTATATTTTCGTTTTTGATTACAGTGCATTTTTACATATTCAGAAACATCTGACATTTTTTACAGTGTATACCTATGGAGTTTTTACTGAAAGGCTTTACAGCACGCTTTAAATATACCAGAATCTTCGTGCTTGATTTATTCATATTAGGAGATTATTTGATTCACAGGAAATTAAATACTCGATATACGTGAACTTTAGCATTTTTAGATCTGTAGAGGTTTTCAAGAATACTCAACAATTTTGAATATTTTGATCCTGTAGCAAATAACAAAAAAATGAAATAACTACTGAATTAACCCTTTATCTACCGCATTATGAATTCATGAAAATTTTACAATCTAAAGCATTTTACGTAAATTGCTTAAACTAAATTAAAAGATTTACGTAATCATTTAATAAATTATTGAAGGATTTTAGAAGGATTTAAGGATTTAGAAGGATTAATTAAATCTGAATTTAGAGGGATTTTCTGCAATATTTATAACCCCACTCAAATCTTTTATTTTAAATTGTTTTCTTAGTATCTTGTAGAATTATAAAATGTACACATATCATGTTCTTACAGTATAAATATAGAAATATTTCCGAATTGAAAAATTCCCATCCCCCTCCCTCAGCACCAAGCAAACTGAAAAGATAAAAAGGCAAAAGAAATCATCCTTTTAAAAATATTTTTGTTTTGTATAACCAATAATGCTTTTGGAACAAGATAAAGTAATGCATCTTTAACTCATTCTAAACAGCATAACAACTAATTGATGCATTAAAAGAGTTTTATAATAACTAATTTTTATGGTACTTATAAGTACCGTCGGTTGATAAAGAGTTAAAACGAAACACGAGTATTTTAGACGAAAAGAGATGCATTGAAAAGCATTAGTCTTTGGATACCAGCGTGGTCAAGCATATCTTCTTTCTTTAATTAAAAGTTTTCCTTGTTTTTATCAAATTAGGATGTACATTTACTACGTGTATCATTTATTTTTGTGTGCAGATTTCTTTAAAAAGTCTGGAAAAAAGGTTGCTTTAGAAATTTGAATGAATTTTGACAGTTGAAAAATATTAATTAGATATTTCCTTTATGAAGTGCTTATAACACCATCCTAGTTTTGAGTTTTTTCTTATATACTTGAAAAATGTCTATGAATTCGAATTTTCTGAGGGTCTGTCCGTCTGTCCCTCACTCGCGTAAATATACTCGCACTGGCATGTATTTTCTACATGTTAATGCAGTTCACTGCAGAATGTTTGTTTTTGAAAGTGAAGTATATGTAATAGCATTTATATTTCGTTTACAGGGGCGCACATAATAAATCCATTGCATTACGAATTTAAGGGAAATATTGTTTTCGATTCATTTTATTTAAATTTCTTACTTAGATATTTTATTTAATTGAATAAAAACATAAAAGTTGCGAACATTGTTTTGTTAGGGTTGGGAAATGTTTCATAATTTATATCTGGTACATGATTTTTTGTTCTCGATAAATATATTAATGTTTACATGATAAGGGAAAACATTAATTAAAATGGGTTGCATGTATTTCGAATAGTTGTTCGAAATATATTAAAATCCGCTAAATAAACCAATAGTATTGGGTATTGTATTATACAGTAAAACAATCTTTTAAAAAAGATGAATCAGAGAGACATATAGCTCCAAATTACATTAAAAGGAAAAAAAAACTATTAAATTAAATAAAAAAAACAAGAGGTGGCGGGATGGTAATGGTAGTGATGTGGGGGGCGAGTCAAAAATAAGTAGAGAAAATGTGGTTTCATTTTAGCTCTTGGTCCAAAACTAGATTTCTGCCAAAAATTTGTTTTCGGCAAAAATGCTGTCGAAAATTCGGCCGAACCGAAAATTTCTGCATTGCAAAAATCTCCGCATTTTTCCCGAAAATTTTTATCATTATTCATTGATTTGAGTTGTATCGGCTGAATTGAGCCACTTTTTATCAGGGGAGACTAGGAAAGGTTGATCATCCGGAAAGCTTGACCCACCCTTGAGTTTTTATATTTAAAAAGATTTCAGATTTTTACCAATAGGTATCAATCAAAGCTAATGGAATGCTCAAACAATTGTCTTTGTTTTATACAGATAATCGAAAATGGCATTGGAAAAACAACTTTGAAGCTTTTCAACCTAAAAGTTGTGTTTTTTTTCAATGGTTTGTAAAGTTTTTTTCAGATAAAATATATCGCAGAATTTTAAGCAATGTAGAAATATCGAGCTTTCTTTCCAGGCATAATAATTATACTGTAAGTTAGGCTTAATATAACAATGTACTATTCTTTAGAAAAGCCTTTTGTGGGGGGGCTTGATCCAATCAGAGTGAGGAAGAATTGACCAGAAGGTCAAGGTTCATTTAATTAAGTGGTATTTGGTCATTTTACTGTACACTGTACTTAATGAGCGGTTAATGATTATATACCGAAAAGAATGTAAATTTATTTTGTAAAGGTACAATAAAATGGGGTGATAGAAATGATAATTTTTAAAAGTGCGTAAAGAAAGACCTGAAAATTTTATATATTATCTACCGCAAGAAAAAGTTTAACGAAATATAAATGGGAAATAAATTGATAATTACGTATATTTATATATGTGTTAATTATTTAAAATTTATATTTTGGTCATTTTCAGCTAACAACAGAAAGATTCCCAAAATTCGGTTTCGATTTTAAAAGGCTGTTTCAATCAAAAAAAAAAAAAAAAAAAAAAAAAAAAAAAATCAGCAAAATGTTTTATAAAATTCTGATTGATATTCAATTATTCAATGTTTTTAATAGCTATGCTAAACAAATATTTTAATGTTAAAAATGATTTTTTTCAGACAATGGTATATGATTAATGAAAGAGTTAAAATTTAATTAAATTCCTTTAGAGTTCGCTGAATTACCTTAGACTATCAAACGTAAAATCTATTTCGTCTTCCATATGCCTGTATTCATGATAGATGGTTTTTCTCCTTCTTTCCAGAATGAAATTCTACCGCATTAATTAAAATGTATAAAATAACACGGAATCTCATGAGATAGTAATGAAATGATCTCGAGTTGTTAATTTTTAAGGATACTGATGCTAGATTTCTGTGGTTAGTTCCGCTTTGAGAATATGGAAAATTTTGGATACTATTCCAAGAAAAAAAAAAAATATACATCTATACAGTGTAAAAGAAAAAAAACGGACGATTTAACGGAAGTATTACTGGTAATCTAGACGCCAGTAGTATTTACTGTTTTTAACGGAAAAATTCCCTGAAATATTCCGTTTTTCTTCAGTTTTTCCCGCAATTTACGGAAATTTTTCCGTTAAAAAACAGTAAATAGTACTGGCGTCTAGATTACCAGTAATACTTCCGTTAAATCGTCCGTTTTTTTACAGTGTATAAACAGGTAAACCTATGGGGGTAGTACATAAAGGCATTAAAATCGCACTTTATGCTTTCTTATATTTCACACACTTTAAGAGGACGGCGGACGTAATTTATTTTTTTTAAATTTTCATCATAGCAGTATGAATTTTTGCGCATATACACATTTCACCAAAAGCATGTAGATAACCTTCAAAGATTTTCAATCTTATTAAAATTTTTATTTTTTTTAAATTTAAATTTTTGAACGAAATTTTAAAATGCTCTTCGTGTTATAATTTTGAGATATTTTCTTGCCTTTTGCATTTTTATCACTATTGTGAACAAATTTATGTAAGATTTTTTAAATCTCTTGAATAGTTAATATTTTACAGATTTTGTTCTAAATTCTTTATCAAATTTCATCAAAATTTTGCCTTTTAATAAGTAAAAAAATCAAATTTGACTTAATAAAGACGAATTAAAAAAAATTTACACAGTTTCTTTCTAAACAACGTGAGGATACTTCATCATAAATTTCCTAAATATTGATCACAAATTACATCGCAAGAAGCATTTCAAAAATCTAAAAACGCTGAAAAATTAGTTTTGAGAAAAAAAGATTTAAAGTATATAGATACACTTACCTTTATTAGTTACTTCTTAAAACCTTCATAAATGATATTTTAATAAGAAAAAACTGCTTTGGTACTATTATACCATAGAAATAGACCTTTTTTGGAACGATTTTTCCCAAATAAAGGTCCACTGTCCTCTTTTCTTAATATAAAATATAAGTTTTGGATAATTACGGTTTTTAATGTTATGGTAAACTGTCAGCTGTTTTGAATATTTATAAAAAATTTATTGCTTTTGTAGTGAATCTATATTATAAAATAAAAAAATATCTAAGAGAAACGCTGCTATTACATCGGCGGTGGCAACCACCTGAACAATAAATTTTGTTTTACTGTTAATTTTTTAACTTCTAAAAACCGCACAATTTAAAATGTTACACAATCAAATAGTAAAAGAAATATATTTTCAAAATAGTTTTTTTTCCAAACTGCATCTAAATATAGTGAATTTTTATTTATTTCAAAATAGATTTAAAAAGTTCGTATTTGAAAAATATGTCAAAAAGATCGTTCAACCCTATTACAAAAAACAAACAAGTTTACATTTAAAACAACGTAAATAATTCAGATTTTTACTTCCAGCTCTAGGAGCCATCTTTTCTATGTCATAGCGTCAAAATAATTTGAAAAAAAAAAAAAAAAAAAAAAACTTGTGCTTGAAAGGAAACACGGGGACAAGTCGCGCTATCTATGATCGAAACTGGGAACTACTTATTTTCATTCGCCTGAAAAGAAACCTTTCATCTTAAGTTTCATATTAGTCCAAACCCTACTCCTAATGACAATTATATGATATTATATGATTTTATATTGAATTTTAAAATTTGTACAAGAATTTTCGAACAATCTGTACACTGTAAAAAAAAATTCAAGAGGTTACTAAAAATTCCTTAGTAAATTCGTATTCCACAGAATTTTTTAGTAACCATTAAACTCTTTTTTTTTTTTTGCAAGTGAAACAAGCATTTCTTTTGTAAACTGAACAAAAGAATTTTTTGGATAACTAACTTAAAAATTTTTAGTATGAGCCACCAAGCAAATTTTAGTAATAGCTCCAAAATTATTTTTAATAACCATTACGTGCGTCCGAACGGCAGGAGCTTCCTTCGAGCTGCATCCAGACATCTAAGCGAAAGATTTTCGGCAAAACCGCAATAGATGGCAGCACCAAACATTCCTACCCGCTCCGACAGGATTTTCATAATCCCTTTATTAACGAGACACTACATACATTCGGGACGTACTTGGCGATGGCAAGTTTCGAACCCGGGACCTTTTAGTCTGGAGTCCGTTACTATAACCACTATGATATCAAGGCCACACCAACTGGCTTTTAGTAAAAGCTATTAAAAATGTAAAACTATTAACTCTATTCGTTGCTAACTTTTTTCTAGTAATTCTTACAGATTCTTTTGTAACCGACTAAGATTACTAAAAATTATTTAGTAATTACAAGGATCACTAAAGATTTTTTAGTAGATCGACCTTTTTTTTTACAGTGTATAATGCAATAATATACGCTATCATTCACATCTTTGACTTTCTCCCCAAGATTATTCAGGTTATTTTATTTTATATTTCTTTGATTCTTATTTCCATACTCCTAACCATACTCCTAACCTCAACCTACAATTTTGGCAACAATTTGACTACATAATTGTATTGATTTATTTATTTTTTTAACATCTTTTAGTAATTAACGAAGTACTCGTATATTATCTTCGGATGTTCTGATTTATTCTACCTTGAACATTTAGATGTTTTGATCTTTATAATATTTGGTTTGTCATTGCAGAGAAAAAGAAAAACTGTAAAACTCAAAAGATCTTTATTAAATGGAACTATAAATCGAGGAAAGAATGATAATAAACAACAATAAAATAGAGATAAATTTATAACCGATATTTAATCATTAGGCCTTTATCAGTGATTATGATAAACAATCTTTTAAAAGCCTGAATAAAATAAGACAGACTTGAATACATTTAAAATATAAAATTTACCAAAGTTTTGAAAACGCTAAAAACATTAAAAATGCGTTTAGTATACGTTTCGCAAAGCAACCGCTAGGCCTGACCCGTAGAATTTAACCACTGTAAAACAAACAAGACAAATACAGTTAAAGTTATTTTTTTCCAAAAGAGTTTATGCTGAACAGGATTGCAACATGCTTCATTCAATGTCGTCGATCATATCTGATAAACCAGTCTTCAAAGAACAATTTACCATGATAAATGTTACATACTGATTCTAAAATGGAAGCGTTCGCAAAGAACGCTTCCATTTTAAAATCACGATGTAACAATTATCATTGCAAACGTTTCCATTTTGAAATCAAGATGTAACAACAGTTATCATTGCAAATGTTTCCATTTTGAGATAAGGATATAGTAGTTATCTTTGCAAAAGCTTCCATTTTGAAAACAGGATATAACAGTTATCGTTGCGAATACTTCCATTTTGAAATCAGGATGTAACAGTTATCATGATAGATTGTTTCTAGAAGGCTGGTTTAATCAGATATGATCGCCGACAATGAATGAAGTCTGTTTCATTCCTGGTGAATATAGTCTGTTTTTGAAAAAAATCGTTTAATTGTACTTGATTCGCTGTTTGCTTTACAATGGTTAAATTGTACTAATAAGGATTTTCGGTTACTTGGCGAAGCGTATACACTGTTAAAAATTTTGCTCTAGTTTGAACCAAATTTTGGTGCTCAGTAGCTGTTACCACAAGATGGTGAAATCTCTTACCAGCATTTGGAGCTTCCTAATTTAACCTCGCTCCAACTATAGGAACTATGTTTCAGCAGGAGCTCCAAATATTGGTTCAAGATTTCGCCATCTCACAGTGGCAGCTATTGAGCACCGAAATTTGGTTCAAACTAGGACAAGATTTTTTACAGTGTACTAAATAGATTTTTAATGATTTTAGTACTTTATAAAAACATTTTTATAAATTTTATTTTAAAACGATGTTTGTTTTACTTTATTTTATTTAAAAATTTCAAATTTAGATGTTAAATGTATGTACATTGCAAAATATTTTAAATATTGGGAAAAATATTCTCTTGCATTGAATAGTATCTTGTCATATATAAATTAAAATTTAATTAGCCGCCTTTAAAATATTCAAAAATATCTTAGAATTAGTTGGCGCAAAATACGTTTCGACTTCTACTTGTCTGTACATTTTTTATATGGCCTTTTCTCTTTTTTTTTTCAACCTTACTTTTTACCACATTAATTAAAAGTATGAAATTATTAGTCTCAAGAGCTTGTAAAAAAAATATTATAATGTTATTATTTTAGAAAATGTACATTCGTATTTTGCTCAAAAGTAATGGAGAAAGTCCTTTTCTATTTTTCTTTTCAAAGACTAATTGAAAATTTTCAGATGAATATTTAGCAGTTTAATAATTCGTATTGCGGTTAGAGCAGGGATAAAAATATTGGTGACTTATCTTTAAAGGTAATTATGAATAGACAGCATAGCTGCCAACCTTTACGCATTTTTGCTATCACTAAAATTGTACAGAGATTTTCCGTTTGTTTAATCATAAGATTTCGACGATGAAATAAGACAATATTTTCTATGGCAGGAAAAATGCGTAAAAGTTGGCAGCCATGACACAGGAAATTTTAAAGCATTTTTAAGGTCAACTGGCAAAAGAGAAAAAGAAAAAAAAAAAAAAGAAAACTAGACAACAGAATTTCTGTTTTTTTTTTTTTTCAGAATACAGTGTCACGCCACTTTTTACCACATTAATTAAAATACATAAAATGACAAGTCTCAGAAGCTAGTAATCAAACATTATAATGTTATTATTCCAGAGAAAGTACATTCGTACTTTGCACAAAAGTAACGGAGAAAGTCATTTTCAATTTTTCTTTCCAAAGACTTATTTTAAATTTTCAGATAATTATTTAGGAATTTAATAATTCGCTTTGCTGTTAGAGGACGGTTAAAATATTGGTGACTTAACTTTAAATAAAATTATCAATAGACAGGAAAGTTTAATGCATTTTTAAGGTCGACTGAAAAATTTAAAAATTTAAAAAGAAAGAAAACTAGGAACAGGAATTCTGTTTTTAGAATATAGTTTCATCCACAATGAAAAAAAATAATGTAAATAGTACAAAACATATTTCAGGTTTAAGACCTAAAATACACGCTTTTATTATACATAAAATGACGTCCATTAGCCTCCGCTGAGGAATTAATTCTACATTCATAATCAAGCATTAAACAACATCGATAGAAAAGTATGCGTATGACGTAATTATCGCGAAATAATACACAAACCAAACAAAAGGCTACTTCGTCATTCAAGTATCTTGACAAAAATTCTGGGTATATAATGTTCATATGCCTTCGTTTGTTTATAACATTAATATGGATACTTAAAATTAAATATAGTTTATAATAGATCATGAATCGGAAATCCTTCACTTGCATATTTTAAAACTAGCGCGTTCTTATGAAAAAATAGCCAAAAAATAGTAATCTAGTATTTCCCAAATATTCTTTATGTACTTTCTATAGAACTGGAGTTCTTCAGTTGCCATCATAACATAAATGTCTTTGTAAACTAAAACCTACCTAACTAAATAACTATATAAAACACCAATATTTAAGAAACAAATTTAGATGCATTTTTCAAAGAAATTGTACTTAAAAATACCTTCCCCCCCTATACGATGGTGTAAAGTATGGAAATGTGCGATATTTAGAAGTGTAAAAAATAGCAGTAGAGATTATCAGTATTCAACCGTACAATGATACATTAGCTTCTTTTTTACGGCTAGCTTATGTAACACACCGTCATTTTTCAGGAGTGACGAATTAATTATTGACTGAAAGAAACAGCATATCGGGATTAATAAACAAAAATTTCAAATATTGGAAAAAAATTGCAAGCTATAATATCTTATCAATATATGAATTAAAATTTAATTATCTGCCTTTAGAACTTTCTGAATTATCTTAGAATAGTTGACTTAAAATAAATTTCGACTTCCACTTGTTTGTATGTATGATAGATGACATTTTCTCTTTCTTTTCAAATTTCCTTTTTAACGCATTAATTAAAATGTATAAAATGACGCGAGTCTCAAGAGCTTGTAATGAAATATTATAATGTTATTAATTTTAGAGAAAGCACATTCATATTTTGCATAAAGGTAACGGAGAAAGTCATTTTCTAGTTTTCTTTTCAAAGACGAATTTTAAATATTCTGATAAATATTTATGAGTTTAATAATTCCCCTTGTTGTTAGAGCACATATAAAATATTTGTGACGTATATTTAAAAAATATATACATGAATAGACAGGCGATTCTAATGCATTCTTAAGGGGGAGATCACCTTAAAACTTTTTTAAATGTCAAAAATTTTTCGGTCTATTATTAAAGAATAATATATTACCAAACATTAAAAAAATGACGATGCTCCAATTTAAACCAGTTTTATGATAAAATACATGGAGCGATACCTATCAAAATTGTGATAAAATTCACCTTAACACTAGAACGCCTGGAAGGAGTCAATTCGACTCCGATAATGTGATCAAATTTCAATTCGAGCCAGAAATTTCTTCTTGAAATATGTTAAATTTAAACCGCGTAGATTTATATTAAATAAATAAATCAAATATGTTTGAATAAAAATTCTGGTGTGAAATATTATTATCAAACTTGAGTAAAATTTCAGGGAGTTATAGTTTTAAAGTCATTTTTCACGTTGGGCGCATCATAGTTTCAAATCTAAGTACCGAAGAAACTTAATATTTTGTATTGTATTGTATTTTATATTTAATTCCTACAATTCGAGAAAAAATGTCAGTGTTCACCTTTTACAAAAGAAACCCTCAAATAAATAAATAAATAAAAATAAAAAATAAAAAACTGAGGCAGAGTCGAAGTTTCGTGAATGAGGAGGGTACGAGAGAGTTTAGAAAGTTATAAAATCATCGAGATGTAATAACAACTGTTGATTAGATTTGATTAGTAGTCTTTTAACACTTCAGTTAGTTTCACAAGAAGCCAATAGGTGGAGCTAAATTTATCTGTAGCAAATGCTTTAAGAATTATGTAGTAATTATAAATAATCATAATTAATTACCAGTCAAATAAAAAAGAATCATCGATTAATTAAAAATGATTGATTATAAATAATCATAATAGTCATAATTTTAAAAATTGTGTAAAATTACTTTAGAGGATGCAATGAAAGCTAAAGGATTAAAATTGTTTTAAATTTTGGAATAAATTACAGCGCATAGGAATTTATCTTCGCTATGTTTGAATAAGATTGCGTATTTTAAAAGTATAAAAGCATTTTTAAGACAAGGGATCTTTAAAACATCTCATTTTAGTAATTTAATTAAATTTAATCCGGCAATTAGTTTAATATAATTTGTTCTTTTTTCTTTGCATATTAGTATGTAAAATAATATGTAAGCTTTATCATCAAGGGAACAATATCATGAAATTCCCTTTTACTAGATTATGGTTAGCAATTTCAAAGAAATCGCAAAGAGCTTTAGAAAGATTTAATCTGAAACATAAACACTGAAATCGTAGCGATTCTTCAAAACTTTGAAACATTTGACATGCCTTAATGTCGTTAAGTGTTTCTGATAATTATAATTAAAAGTACCTTTTACGTCCGATTAAAATTGTAATTTCAGTGAAATTGTAGAAGATTTTTACAAAAACTTTTATACCAATCTAATTAAGAAAAATGTAAGAACTGAAATTAATTTTAGATATTTAATTATAAGTATTATAATTAACTACTTAACAGTCTTATTTTTACGAATAATCAAGCTATTTTAGTTGATGAAAAAGATTTTAATTAATTTTACGTTCCTTTCTGAACTAGTGTATTTTGGATGGTTTAAGAGAAATTATAGTTTTCCGATTTTACTAATAAAATGCTCATATTTTTCATGATGAAAAACAATAAATGATTAAAAGAATGTATTCAAATAAACTAAATAAATATTTGAGTTTTTTAAATTTTAATTATAATTGAAGTCAAAACAAATACCATTTTTTTTTCAATTCTAACATCATACATTTCATACATTGACACAATAATGAAAATGGTACAAAAAGTCTTACTGCGCCATCTTCTGGGGAAATATTTCCAAATTCAATAACGACCTGCTCGCCAAAACCAAAAGTAACACAAAAACTTTGATTCAATTCCACGCATAATTTCATACACTTTTTGATGATATAAAGAGGACGGACTGACAGACACTTTTTATAAACATATTTTTGGGGATCTCTGACACCTAAAACGTTGAAATCGGTCAAAAACCGAATGTCAAAACACATTTCAATTATAATACTTTCTTCTTTAGAATTATAGCTTACAGGTACAAACTGAAATAATTGTAAGAAATATATTAAATTGATTAATTAATTAAAGATCTGGTGAAAAATATAGAAATTAGCTTTCATACATTTAATGAATCTTTGCCAGCTTATTGCTACATATTCTAAATATGTAAAGTAGATTTAAATCCCTTTCCCGGTTGTTTCCTTTTAAAGGTCAAGTTGTCAAAAGAAATTAAATTGCGGAATCTTACTGAACATCTTGCTAAGCAAATTTTATAGAAGCCATAAACCTTATTAGATAAACTATTTCATTAAACTGAAATATTATAGTTTAGATACAGTTCTAGAAGTGGCTAAACTATGAATTTAGATATCGTAGAATACTGTGATTTACATTAAAAGATATGCATATGCATTTTTATTTTGTTTAACATCATTGTTTTGTAAAAATGTAAATGTTTTGAAAAAAATGCATGTATTCAATGTATTTTAAATGAATATATTCATGAAACTTTGGTATTGAATTTTTAAAGAAATAATTAAACCTTAAAAATTTCTGAACCGATTATAACAATAGAAAAAATGTCATATTTTTAGAAGACAAATTAAATTTTAAACAAATCATTCTAGAACTTTCCTATTTGGACTAAACGACACTTTAAAGTTCTAAAATTTGTAAAATGCATTATTAAAAATTCAACAATATTTTTCTTTTTTTTTTCTTAAAAAAACTTTGATATCACTTGATGATTTTTTTTTCAATATTGAGATACAAGTTATAATAGAATTTTCAAACTATTTTGTGGCGCAATAAAACAAAAATTTTTGCAAATGAAAATATAAAACGATTTTCATTTTATACCCCATTTTAAATATTTTTCCAAAATATTTTTAATTTTTGAAATTTTCTTTTAACTCAATGATTTTTACACATTATCAATATAACTTGGTCATAAAAATCTTATCTATAACAACCTTACCGTTCAGAAAAAACGAAATGAAAATTTTTATGCAGGTACTTTAAAGTATGAGTTGAAGAAAGAGATGAAAACAATAAAGCTATTACAAAAGTATCATCTATCATAAAATGTTAAAATTTCAAATAGAAGGTCCCACATTTTTTTTCATATCAAAATGACCTTCGCAAGGAAAAAACAGAAATTACATGCAAACGGTACCGTCAACTGGGGTAACTTTGGCCCATTAAGGGTGTTCTTAAATCAAAAGGGTCAACTTTGGGATATATACTTTAATTTATTTTTGTTCGGAAACGCATGAAAATAGCAGGTGTTATTATTTAGAAACTGTCTAATTGCACTCAGTTTTCTGTTTAAAAAAATACAATAGATCTTTCATAACAAGCCTTCAAAGTTGACGTTTTTGAGCACATTTCCCGACGAAAGCAGAAAAATCGGTCGAAAAGCGGGAGAAAAAGGGTGATCAACGTGATTGAAATAGCTTAGAACTGGAAAGGTAATTTAATGATCATAAAATGGAAAACTAAGTCATACTAATCTTCCATAGTCAGGCCTTCCAATTTTATATCTTTCTGTTAAAAAATGAATTTGTAAATGTGTCAAAATGTTTTGCGCTTGTTGAGCGGTTCAGTTGAGAACACCCTTAAGGATGACTTTGGCACAAAGATAAACTAGTCGGATATAGCAATCTCAAAACTTTCTTCTATCTCGTACATGTTAACATTTCAAAATTCCTTATCACAATGCAAAAACTAAATGGCAATCTAAGCCTATCATGAGGATTTTAAAGATATGAAATTCTGTGAAGTAGTTGTTCTTGAGATATGAATATCGCTAAAATCGTGTAAATTCTGCATAGCCGCGCCACTTGTCGGACGATTGCACAGAAATGTAAACAAAACGTACTCATGTCAAGGATTAACGAAATCTGAAGTTTGATGGAAATCCGTGAATTAGCTCTTGAGATAAAGGCTGTTACAGAAATCGTAAGAAATGCAGTGTAGCGCGATTTGTGGAGCTATTTACAACAAAATATAAACAACAACAATTCATGTCGAGGACTAATCGAATTTGAAGTTTGATAAAAATCCATGTATTCGTTCTGGAGCTGTTTAGAGTTCTTGAACTGTTAGGGAAATCTTTAAAAAATGCAGCATAGAAGCGCCCCCTATTGACAGATTTACACCAAAACGTAAAAAAATGTCAATGTCAAGGACTAATTGAATCTGAAGTTTGAGGAAATACCGTGCATTAATTCTGAAGATAAAGCTATTGCGAAAATTGCATAAATGCAGCATAACAGTACTATCTGTTGAGTGATTTCCATCAAAATGTAAAAAAAAACGACATTTAATGTCAAAGACTAACTGAATCTGAAGTTTGATATTATTTGTGCATTAGTTCTGAATACACTATATTGCCATTGATTATGGGACACTTGCGATTTTAGACATTTTACTAAATATCTAGAAAAATACATGAGGAATCATCTCGAAACTCTTAGTGTATAAATATAATAGTATACGTCATACATCTCCGTAAAGATTTTTTACCGAAACGCCATAGGGGACCGTCAACAAATTAAAAAAGAATGAATATCTTTTGAATAACCCTGTCAAAACTAATGTAGCAAAAGCGCTCAAACACTAGACTATGATTGAATGCCTTATTGTAATACACTGTGTTCATTTTTATGCAAATAGCATGCATACGCGCAGAGTAATTAAGGTTTTTATAAAAATGGTCCCAAATTTTTCCAAGTTTTTCCATTATAATTTTCAGAGTTCTTAATATAAAATAATATTTTTTTTAGAAAATATGACAAACAACATTGCACACAGTACCCTGTAATCAGAATTAAAAAATAATAAAAATTGTATGACGAATGAGTAGGTTTACTATATAATTTTTTACTGCGCATGCGTCAAAGATATCAAAATTTCATTTGCATATTATGTTAGCTAAATATATAGAGCAACTTTTGTAAAACTCTCAAAATCATAGCTTGAAAATTCTGAAAGTAATCGTCTATAGAAAAAGGACAAAATCCGTTGTTTCCAAAATGAAGCAAAAAAATGAGGGATTTTATCCAAATGAAGTAGTACATCCCATATTGTGTATTCTATATTGACACTAATCAATGAATATATGGATACAACCCCTCTTGTTTTTGCTTCATTTTGAGAATAACGGATTTTCGACTTATTTAATTGACGATTATTGTCAGAATTTTCAAGTTATGATTTTGTGACTTTCACAAAAGTTGCTCTATACATTTAGCTAACATAATATGCAAATGAAATTTTGATATCGTTGACGCATGCGCAGTAAAAAATTATTTAGTAAACCAACTCATTTTTTATATAATTTTCATTGTTTTTTAATTCTGATTGCAGGGTACTGTGTGCAATGTTGTTTGTCATATTTTCTGAAAAAAATAATATTTTATATTAAGAACTCTGAAAATTATAAGGAAAAAATTTGGAAAAATTTGGGACCATTTTTATAAAAACCTTAATTACTCTGCGAGTATGCATGCTATTTGCATAAAAATGAACAAGGCTTATTACAATAAGGCATTCAATCACAATCTAGAGTTTGAGCGCTTTTGCTACATTAGTTTTGACAGGTTTATTCAAAAGATATTCATTCTTTTTTAATTTGTTGACGGTCCCCTTTGGAGTTTCGGGAAAAAATCTTCACGGAGATGTAAGACTTATACTATTATATTTATACACTAAGAGTTTCGAGATGATTCCGCATGTGTTTTTCTAAATATTTAGTAAAATGTGTAAAATCGCAAGTGTCCCATAATCAATGGCAATATAGTGTATTGAGCTATTGCGAAAATCTTAACGCTGCATAACAGCGACGCCTTTCGAAGGGTTTACACTAAAATGGAAACAAACATCAATTCATGTCAAGAAATACCTGAATCTGAAGTCTGAAGAAATTCTATGCATGAATTTTGGAGATAGAGCTATTGTGGAAATTGAACAAAAGACAGCATCACAGTGCCATCTGTTGAGCTATTTACACCAAAAACTAATCAGCACCAATTTATATGAGGAACTTCCTGAATATAATTTTTTATTGCATTCCATGCATTAGTTCTTGAGATAGAGAGACCACAAAATTTATGTCACATACAAACAGACAGACAAACAGAAACAGAGTCACAGACTCATAGACAAATGTTTCGTAAAAACATGTTTTGGGGGGTTTTCTGATCCTTAAAACTTTTACCCGTCGAAAACCGGAATTCGAAATTTTTCAGTAATACAATACTTTCTTCTTGTAAAGATAGAAGAAAGTAAAAAAGATAAAATCTGTTCTATCGCTTGAGTTATTGACAAAGTTTTGGTCTCAAAATATACACAGCATCAATAAAAGGGCTGACAACTCGCCAATAATTCGCCAAGGTTCCACTGTGACAGCATGTGACACAGTTTTTTAAATATGAGCTCACCAAATTTGAGCCAAAGATTCTCCAGTTGACGGTACCTTCTTTTCTAAAATAGGCAGCTTAACACAAACGCAAATCTGAATGCGAATCCCAGAACCATATGTCTATATTATCTGTTTTAAAATACACCTGTATTCTTACGCCATTTGTTTTCAATTAAAAAAATTAAAGATGTTTATTTTTCTATTTTAATCATTTTAAACACACATTTAAATAACCGGTCAAAGAAAAACTATTGGAGGATCCTGCTGGAATTCTTAATTTATTAAATCAACACAGGTTAATTAAACACAACATCTGCTTCCTACATTTTTAACACAATATATGAAAATACAATGTAAACTTATCGTAGTTAATCTCCTAAAAGTTTGTCAACATTCAGGACATTTAGTTTATCGCTAATAGGCCGCTGACGAAATCAAGTCGCCTAAATGTGTAGAACATTTGAGAATTGTATTTTGAAAACTTGTCGTCTTTTCCCGAGTTTACATTTTAGAAAAATGAAATACATGTCGTAAGCCTTGTGGACCGTAATTTTATTTCATCTGCAAAGTAAAAAAAAAAAAAAAAAAAAAAAAAAAAAAAAAAAAAAGAGAGAGAGAGAGAGATCCATTTTAGGGATAATTTGCCGCATTTAGGAAAAATGTGTGTGTGTGTGGTGATAATTAGCCTTAAAATTATGGCTTATTATCAAAAACATCGTTCATAATTTGCCATCAACGATGCACATCGAACGAATGCACATTGTAATTGCATCTAATTATTAATGAATGCAAATCATTAATAAGAACGATATACATTTTAATGAGAAATTTTTTTTAAAGGAAACACTTTTAATTCTGAGGAATGTTTCACGATTTGTTCCTTAAGTTAGGAAGCCCCATTTATGATTCTTGAGTTGAGATTTGAAAAACAAGAACATCGTCGCTCTTTGGTGTCGATGACCTTGCATGACCTTTGGTGTTGATGATCTCAATGATCTTGCATCACTTACTAAAATTCAAATAATATGACTGTTTTTCGTACAATACCACAATAGGTTAAGAAGAATGCTTGAAGATATTTAAAAAATGTTGTTACACGACAAAATTAAGTAGGTGTTCTAGTAATTATTATTTTTTATTATAAGATATTGGTTCGGAAAAACAGCATCTATTTTAATTTCCAATAATAAAGCATTTGTTAAAATAACAGAATTACCTACGGTTACGAAGAGATTTAAGCAGACGTTTTATTTTTGTTTTATTGAATGCTGAAGCATAAATAAACCAATGAAAGTAAATATGGAGGCATATATTATTACTATATGAAGATGATAACAAAAATAATTATTAAGATAAAATAACATTCAATTTAAGTACTTTTAAGCACCATTACATAGATCAGAAAGTGCTAAAGAAAATCCTCTTTCAATTTATTGGAAAACATCTATTAAAAACAAACGTGCCGAGTAACACAAACAAATAAAAAATAATTGTTTAATTTAATTCACTCTAAAACTAGTGTTTTAGCAGAAATAAAATAACTAAAACGATACAACTTAAATGAAACAGCTAAATAACTGAATTTATGAAATTTTAAAAATATGTAAGTACATATACATGCTATATAAAAAATTTTGCTTTGCAACATTTATTTAAATTTTTCTAAATTTACGACATAGTCAGCGTTTTTCTATTTCTTAGTAATATCTATTATTTATGCCTACTTAATTTCTTAAATTGAAAACGCACACATTAATAATTATCTTAATCGACTTCTTAATCTAAAACTTTTAATCTCTTCATAATTTTTCATCAACTCCCAAACCTATAATATTCTGAGAGAAGCTACTTTTTATTTTAGAATATTTTTAAAAGCCATTTTTACTATTTTCTTTTTACTTCATGATTCAGCTTCCCGCGCACCTGTCTGGCGTCGACCGTATTACATAGAAATTATTCCTTTGGCAGATTTGGAACTTTTTATTTCTTACGCACCTCAATCACTCTCCATTGGTTGAGTAACCGCACACATGCCACGGTGCGATTCATTCTGAATCTGGTTGGTTCGTCCTGAAGTTTACATTCTGATCTGTGTTCCTGCGCTTTGCTGACAAAATCAAGTGAGTATGAGCTCCGGAGAGGGATTTTTGCCTTTTTTTCAAGTGCTTCAAACATGTTACATGGTGTCTGCAATCTTGTAGAATTCTAATTTGGTATTTAAGATCTTTATTTGATGTATCGATTCATGCACCAGCTTGAGAGTTTCGTGAATACTATTTTATAATGTAGGACCTGCTTTTAAGTTTTTTCATTCGTTCTAAATAAAAATATTAGGATGATAACTGGCTTCGTTTATTTATAACATTATAACTTTGTCACAAGCTCTTATGATTCAATGAAATCAATGCATCCGTAGTCAATCTTTCAAGAGTCCGACATTATTGTAGCTGAATGGCCACGTAGTGTCTCGAGCAATCAACCACCGTCTACAACTTTATGTTAGTCTGACAGATTATCAGAATCTATCGTGTTTACAAACTTACATAAAAATAATTTGTACTTCGATAATTTCAACTTCAAATGTAATAATGCACAGTAGCATATTCATTTTCTTAGGAAACTAAATTAATTTTTCAATATTAAATTTTTCAATAAAATTGTTACATGGTCTTTTTGACGGCCTCCTATACCAATTTTTTTAAACAAATTCATCACATTTTTTGCAACTAAATCACAGCATTTCATCATTTGCATTTCACAGTATAAAACTTGGAAAACTGCTAATCAAATATTGCATATAATTTAATTATATATAATTTATTTTATTGTATAAGAATTTTAAGCCCTTCAGGCTGTTTAAGAGCGTGAAAAAAAAATAGTGTCAAATTATGCCGTGCCCGAGTTTTCTGGGAGTAAATAATTACTTATAATACATATGAACCCGAGATAACTCGGGATAATAAAGGAAAAAAATAAGTGAATTTATTTTAAGTTTTCGCATTTCCATACCAGTTATAAACGCATGATTATTCAAAGCTAATGGTGACGATAAAGACACTGAAAATAATATAATAGAAATTCAATGATAACTCTCAAAATTTCTAACGGTCACCTGGTTAAAGAAAAAGATGGAGCTTTTGAATAATTAACGCTAACAAAGAATGACGATACGACATTGTTGAAATAAAGTGGAGAAACTTTTAATTACTGGAAAACTGCTCCAGTTTTATCTCCTTACTTTAATAAACTTCCTTTCATTGAATTGAAATATAAATGGAAGAAATGAACTTGTAAAATATGATGAAGGTTACCTTTAACATTTTATGTTATGTAGCTCATTAAACAGAAATTTAAAATGAAAAGCGGACATAAAACTTGTAAAAATCATATGAAACTTTGTATGCATTTTCGTTTCCATATCTATGACCCTCCCTCTTTCCGGCATTATCACACTACATCAATTTAGTGAGTACATTAGAATTTAGGTTACTCGGCTATTTATTATAATAATTATACGACAACTTTAATTTATGAATTATATAAAAGTTTTTCAGGGACTTTTTAAAGTTTATTTTCACAAGTTATTTTTTTCAAAAATAAAGTACTTAAGATTATTTTTTTGTAGATCGATAATGAAGAATGAGGAGGAAAATATTAAAATTTTAAAAAAATCCCTGTCGGCTGGGCCTATAGGCGGAGGTAGATTTCGAAGAGTGCTCATTTCAACAAAAAAAAATATATGATTAAAGATAAACCCAGTTTAATAACTTCATTTGGCCGTTTATGAAAAATTTTTAATTTCCTTTTTCTGCAAAAACTGGTTTTATCAGAATCATCTTAAGAATAATTCAGCTCAAATGCCCATTTTGACAATATATTTTGAAATAGATTCTGAATTTATTAAAAAATCAACCAAAACAGTACATTATACTGTTCCTAAATAACAAAAAACTGTCAGTTGAATGCATTTGAGAAAAAAATTGAATTTAAAAATGAGTCATAAAATAACCGATTTGTTGTTTGAATACATCCTTAATTCTTTAATCATGATTGTTTCGGAAAATTTTGTGCGAAATACTCACTTTGACAGCATTTAAAAAAATATATTCTATCTTTATCAAAAAACTGGCCAATGCGTCACAGTATATAGTTCCTAAATAAGAGGATCTGTAAATTGGATGCGTTTGAGAGCGAAAATGGATTTTAAAACGAGTCATAAAAAACGCAATTTGCTATGTGAAAACTTCCTTAAATTTTCAAATCACGAAGACTGCGGGAAATTCTGTTCAAAATACCCTTTTTGGTAGCCTTTTTCAAAATATATTCTGTCTTTATCAAAAAACCGATCAATGCATCACATTATATAGTTCCTAAATAAGAGGATCTGTAAACGGGATGCATTTGAGAGCAAAAATGGATTTAAAAAGAGTCAGAAAAAAACGCAATTTCTTATTGGAACACTTCCTTAAATTTTCAGTCAAGATGATTTCGGAAAATTCTGTTCAAAATACCCTTTTTGGCAGCCTTTTTTGAAATATATTCCGTCTTTATCAAAAAATTGACCAATGCATCATATTATATAGTTCCTAAATAAGAAGATCTGTAAATTGGATGCGTTTGAGAACAAAAATGGATTTAAAAACGAATTAGAAAAAAACGCAATTTCTTATTTGAATACTTCCTTCAATTTTCAATCTCGATGATTTTCGGAAATTCTGTTCAAAATACCTTTTTTGGTAGCCTTTTTTGAAATATATTCTGTCTTTATCACAAAATTGACCATTGCTTCACTTTATACAGTTTCTAAATAAGAGGATCTACCATTTGGATGCGTTTAAAATCAAAAATGAATTTAAAAATGAGTCAGAATATAAGCAGTTTGGATTTGAGGTTTTTTCTCCAACTCCTATTTTTGTTTAATTTCTTTTTGCTATACGAATTTGTCCTATGAAAAACTTGTCAATATAAAAGTTGTAGATATTTTTGAGAAGATCTAAAATAAATTTAATCAGATTTGATATCTTAATAATTGACGGAGTTATGGATTTTTCTCTTTTTTTAGCGCCCTTTTTCTTTTCGTTTTTAATTTTTTTCATCGGTAAAAGTTGGTCCTATCAAAAACTTGTAAATACAAAAGTTTTAGATAATTTTAAGAACATTTACAAAAAATTTAGTTGGACTTGATATCTTGAAAATTGACGAAGTTATGAATTTTTTTCTCTCAAAATCCCTGTTTTTTTCGCCCCTTGAGCCCACTTCTAAATTTATCAAAAATCTGTCATGCATATACTTTTGGTCCATTTTTAAGAAGTAATATAAACTTTAAACCGATTCGATATCTACTTTAATTAAGAAGTTATGGCGTTTTTTTGGTTTTCACACCCCTCCCCTATTCCGACCCCCTTGGTCCGATTTTGCCCATTAACGAACTTAGCCAAGATTTTATCCCCTTTGATTTTATGTACCAGTCTGGTGGAGATTGGTGAAGAATTATAGAAGTTATCGTGTCCATAAAAAAGTGAAATATATATATATACATATATATATATAAACTGGTGCGATTGCAATAGGTAGTATTTCTTACGAAATCTAGCTAATAAAAAAGTGAGATTATATATATATATATATATATATATAGATAGATAGATAGATATAAACTGGTGCGATTGCAATAGGTAGTATTTTTTACGAAATCTACCTAAAAGTATGTATGTTTTCAATATTGGGAAATATTTTTACCATAACAAAAAATTTTTATTAAAAAAGAATTCTGAAGTTGTGCAAGGAAACACTATTTGAAAAAGTATAAATTTTCAAATTGTAGGAAAAGGAGTTTAAAAAAATTGTAAAGTATCACAAGAAATTTTCAGAACTTTTTTTTCATATAAGGATAATGGGAGTTGTAGCGAGTCCATCAGAATTTAGATTTCTCAGTTATTTATTATCATTATTAAAACACAAGTTTAACTTATAAATTATATAAAAGTTTTTAAAGGACTTTTTAAAGTTTATTTTCGCAAGTTAATTTCTTTCAAAAATAAAGTACTTAAGAATAATTTTTGTAGAACGATAAGGAATTATGAGAGGAAGAATAATTAAAGTTTAAAAAGTATATATCTTTTTAATACTGGGAAATATTTTTACCATGATATAACAAAGACGTTTTGTAAAAAAAAAAAGAAAAAAAAAAGAAAAAAAAAACGCTGAATTTGTACATGAAAACACTATTTGAAAAAGTATAAATTTTCAAATTGAAGGAAAAGGAATTTAAAAAAATGTAAAGAAATAGAAAAGAATATTTTTAAAGTAAATTTTTTATATATGAATAATGAGACTTGCAACTAGTTAAATAAAAATTTTAAATGAAAAGCGGACATAAAATTTGCGAAAATCGCACTAAACTTCCAATACATTTCTATATGTATGCCTCCCCCCTTCCTCTTTCCGGCATTACCAAGCTATATTGATTTAGCAAGACCATTAGAATTTAGGTTACTCAGCATTTTATTATCATTATTATAACACAACTTTAACTGATGTTTTATATAAAAGTTTGTAAGGAGTATTTGAAGTTCTTTTTCACAAGTTACTTTCTTTCAAAAATAAAGCACATAAGAATATTTTTTGTAGATCGATAATGAACAACGGCAGAAAGAATGTTTAAATTCTAAAAGTATGTATCTATTTAACATTTGAAAATATTTTTACCATGATAAAACAAAGAAATGTTGTAGAAAAATGCTGAATTTGTGCAAGAAAGAACTATTTAGAAAAAGTATAAATTTTCAAATTCAAAGAAAAGGAATTAACTAAAAAAGAAAAAAAAACTCAAAAGAAAGAGAATTTTTTTTTTATATATATAGGGACAACGGGAGTTTAAAAAGAGATTAATCGGCCGTTGTGGGAAAAAATATTCAGTCTTTGTTAAAACCCTTTGTTTAATTTAAACTTTTGGATGAATAATCCGAATCCGTTTCAAACTAATCCCCTAATCTAATTAAAGTCTAATAAGAATTTAAGCTGGCTTTTTTCTAGGATTTAGAGTTTCGCTGGTAACCAACGATTCAGAACACATAATGTATTTTTTCAAACATTTGCTTGTTTAGTTTAAAAAAAAAATCTTTCAAGAAATAAAACAGTTTTTTTTTTCTTTTGTCGAGATAGGAAGAGGGTTAATAACAGATAAACGTATATTTTTAAATGAACAATATTAAAGACAAATTTCACTTTCTAAGGTAATAAGTTAAGCGTTTTAAAAGTTTTTTTTTCTAAATAAAGTAAACTGACCCTGCCAGTAGTTGATCAAATAAAGTCGGTGCTACGAGATTTGTATTGCTCGTATATTTCCTTCCTTTTCAATTTTAGAAGTAAACTAACATGATTGATACAACCATTAATGAATATCTCATAATGGACAAAAATGAAATCTGCTGAAATTAAATAGCAACAAAATTGTGAAGAAATGGTTTTTTAATTGTTATTTTTCAAGTGGTTGATCAGGCGAAAGAAATCCATCGAAAATCTAAAAAGTAATCTATAAAATATTATTTTTGGGTATTGATTAACAATAATTCTTTTATAAATATCAGTTGAAATAACCAAGATGGAAGCGGATTATTTTAACTTACTTTAATTGCCTGCAACAAATCAAAAACAAAATGTCTATACTTTCTAATAAAAAAATTGATTCTCTTACAGCATGCAGCTCACAAAAATTTGAGAATAAGTGCTCTAAAATTCAAACAAAGCATTTTACCTAGTGCAACGTATGAAATTTATTTCCACATTAAATGGTGCTGTGTTAAAAAAAAAAAAAAAAAAAAAAAAAAAAAAAAAAAAAAAAAAAAAAAATTGATCAACTATTGATAGGTATCAACTACAATCAGGGTTATCCTACACTCTCAAGAAAACTTGCTTCAATTCACAGAAATTCTACTAGCAGCAGTGGTGCTAATATATTTCTGTGAATTGGCAAATATTCGTTTTTATTTTCTTCGTTGCAAGAGGTAAATTGTACGTCAATTAAAAATTTGGGGGAAAAAAAAGAAAGCGGCAGATGTGGGAATCGAACCAGCCATCTCGCTGTTACGAAATGGGCATGCTACCACGTAGCCAGTGGCGTAGCTAAGGGGGGGCAAGGGGGGCGTCCGCCCCGGGCGCCGAGGCCTAGGGGCGCCAAATTAAGAGAAATTGTTATATATCTATATTGGGGTGGGGGCGCAAAATTTCTTGCTGGCCCCGGGCGCCAAAAAACATAGCTACGCCACTGCACGTAGCTACAGTTTCACAGGAGCGAAGCGCTTTGAAGTAAGTATGTACACTTCAGATGGGTATGGCTTGAGCATCTTCTTTAAAAACGCTTCTTATTGGAGTTAATTTTGGGAAGATCTCGTCTTCAATGAGATTGTGTCTGGGGTTTTTATTCTTTTCTATTAATATGGGATTAAAATGTAAATTTTAAATATTTTTACATAGATTTCGTTTATTTTGTGGCCGCCGATCATCTACTCGAGGGATACAGGCCCAGGGAGAGCACCCTTCGTGGGGGTCTTTCTAAGGGAACCTAACATGTATTTACACAAGGTTCAAAGAAAACCACGAAAACTCCGAACGGTTAGTCCGACGGCCGCGATTGGTTCCGAACCGACCACCTGCCGTCTACCAGTTGAGTATGTATGTATGTATGTCGGCCGATTATCTACGCTATGTGATATAGGCCCTATGGGGTGGGATGCCCTCCGTGGGGGTCTTTCTAAGGGAACCTAACCCGTATTTACGCAAGGCTCGAAGAAAACCACGGAAAACTCCGAGCGGTTAGGCCGACGGTCGCGATTGGGTTCGAACCCAGCACCTACCGTCTACCAGTTTGAGGTCAGAACCTCTCGGTTACTGGTGGGGCATGTAGTGGGGCATGTAGCTAGAAGTAAAATATGAATATTATATTTTTATTCGATATTTTTTCTTTTTTTGAGTAATATCGATTTTTTTCCATTTAATTTTTTTAATCAAAATATTTTTTAAATGTGTTCATTTAAAGGATATTTTAAATGCGAATATTTATTTATAAACAACTTTATTAAATTTAACTTTATTTAATTTTATTCAACTTATTCAATTTAAAAAAAATAAATTGCGAATATTTTTGAAAGAATGAGAAAAATAATTGTTACTTATTTTTAAATTCGAAAGTTATTTCGTCTTTTAAAATTAAATTAGAAATCCTAATTTGTGGAATTTTTGCTTTTTCATTTTAAAAATTAATTCGGATTTACTATTAATAGACTCAATATTCATGCTTACTAGGATTGAACAGAATCTATCCCTGTTCGGGATGAATTCACGTATAAAACATGTTTTTCAGGAGTACGGGAATTATTTGTAAAGAAAAATGAGGAATAATTTAGTGTACATTGATGAGTTTTTCTGACAGTGTTTCAATAAACCAGAATCAGATTTTTTCCACTACACAAATAATTTATTGACAATTTCATAACAAAAGAAAATTTTACATGTCTTCAAAATAGTGTATTATCTAGACTGGAAAAGATTCTTTATTATATCACCCACTTTCAAGAATTGTGAGAGAATTTGAAATTAATCGCAAGGCACTTTTTTATTATAAAATTATTCAAACCGTTATGCATATACTATAAAAAAGTATTACAAAGTGAAATAATTTTTGCTTTTACTCTAAGTGAGCGATTTATTCATAATATTTCGAGTATTTTAAAATTTAAAAGAAATATTAATTAATTAAAATACTAGCTTCATGACTATGAAATTAGATGAAAAATTATCAAAAATAGCAAAGCAAAAAACTTGAATTTTGCTTAATTTAACGAAGAGAAATCTGAAGAATGAGGAAAAAATATTTGAAATAGCTTTTTATAATCTTAACTTGTCGGCACTGTAAATTAAAAAAAAAAATGATTTTTCCCTATTCTTTATATTGTAATTTTTAAAGCACCAAAACTTTGAAAGTGAAAATGACATCGAATTACTTCTGTCACAAGCATCACGTGGCCAATAGTAACGCAACTTTCCCAAAACTTGAGAAATTTTACAGCACTTTTAAAGATATCAGATCAAAATCTTACAGCAACTGTGTTGGCAGTTGAAATGCCAGCACCTTTTGTTGTAAAATACAATGTTTTTATCTTCTAGTGCCTGTGAGAAATTTTACTGCACTTTTAGCATGGAACTGTTAAGACAGAGGAACTGACATATTCATAAAATAATGAAGCTTGAACTGTAAGTGCTTTCGACGGAGTTCATTACCGCAGAGGAAAACTCCCAGGAGTAAATTTAAGTAGAAAATTCATCTTTGCATAAGTGTCATTAATGGAAAATTTCAATCAAATATAATGACAAAAACTAATATTAACTTTTATTGGTGGAAGATTACTTCGGCGGTGGTAGCTCCGCCACATTATGAAAACCAATACAACATATTGCCTGTGTCAGTGAAACGATTATAATACTTGGGCAAAGTGACGCCAATAAAAATAAATGGGATTTTTTCATCATAATTGTGAAAGAAATTTCCCATAAGACGCAATTTCCCAAATTCGATAAGACGCTTAAATTAGACAAAATTTTCTATTCAGTTTTACTGATGGAAGTTTTTACTGCGGTAATCAGGAACTGTTGATCCGATTCAGAGTAACACCGTCATCTTGTGACAATCTCCTCATTAACTTCGCTCACAATTACTAGAGAAAACGTTATATTAGCGTTATACACGTTATACGACTCCTTTTCTTTATTCAAAACTTCATTACTTTTAAAGACAGCAACTGTATTGTCAGCTCTTTTCGTCAAAATACAGTGTTTTTTCCTACATTTTATATTGTAATTTATGAAGTACCGATACTGTGAAATCGAATTTAAGCGCTGATTCTGTGAAAGAGAAATCAAGCAACAAGTGAAGTAAAAATCGAATTCTTTCGTTCACGCATTTAACGCCAACGCGACTTTCCTCAAACTGGAGAAATTTTAATACACTTTTAAAAATAACACCTTGTACATTTTACAGCAACTGTATTGGCAGGTGGGGTGTCAGAGCGTTTTATTGTAAAATACTGACTTTCCTTTTACAGTGTGGACACATTAACCACTTCACTGTCTGCCCTGAGATAAGTCTGGGTTAAAAGCACTGTTTTCCCATTCCCATCGCCGGTTATGGATCAAGAAGGATAAATTAAAACTCAATTAAGTTTTATGAAAAAAAAAAGCAATAAATGGGAAAAAAATCGACGCGTCTTGAAATGCATATCCAAAGAGAAAAGTAATCTTTATTACATCCATTATGCAGAAGAATAATGACATCACTCGAAATTTTTTCGAAAATCGTTTTTTATTATAATATCATCGAAAACTGTATGTATTTTTTGAAAAACCTATCGCAAAGTGATGTAGTTGTCACTTTAGTTTCAGGGGAGCTTCATAAGATTTCGTAAATAATTCATAATATTTCAAATAAATAAAATGTCAGATTCCTGATTATCAACTCGAAAAATAAACTGACAACGAAATATTATGGTAACACATCTTGACTTTGGCTCTGTTCACGGAAAGACTTTCTATAATATTGAAGTATTAGGAAATCCTTTTCAAATTATTGTTATAATAATCTTAACTTATTTAGGTATGTTAAATATAGATCCAAAAATATAAATCCTTTCTTAATTTTGTTTTATTAGAGAAGATCTGTATTGAAATTTCCTTTGCAATATAAAGCTCGACGTTTCTTGTAAATACCGTATCTTGTGGAAAATATTAACTATTGTATCCTTCAGTTGAAAGTATACTGACATAACTTGAAGTTTTTTCGAAAGTCACTTTTTATTATAAACCATCTAAAATGGTACCTAATTTTTATAAAAAGTGAAGAAATTATCATTTTTTCCATGTGAGCGATTATTTTAAGATTTAAAATAAACTATTAAGTAATTATACAATTAGATTATTATTTATGAACATCCAGTCAATGAAAACGAACTTCTTATCCAATTTTTTTCACGGAAAAACTTTATTCAGCATACCAAATTTTATTTTTTGAAACTTCACATTTCGAAATTTAATTTTTTTGTCCAATGTAAGTTTTATATAAATTGATTTGCAAAAAAATAAATGCGAAAAGTCTTTGCAATCCATTGAAACTTTTTTATGTGCCACGTTGGGCACGTGTTATCATTTGTTTGACACTCTTGACTTATAGTGAAATATTGTTTTCCATTTTGAATGTTTTAGTTTCTTTTTTCTAGATGTTTCTGATGTTTCAATTTTCATTGATCACTTCTTTTTCCGAGAAGACAAAGCATCAAATCAATACAAACGAATTTATTGCCACATTTTTTTCTTAGAAAATCTTTATTCAGCATTTATATTTTATTTAAAAAACTTCACATTTCGAAGCTAAAATTTGTTGACTAATGTAAGTTTTACATAAATTGACTTACACAAAAATGAATGCGAAAAGATTTCGCGATCCATTGAAACTTACACTGTAAAACATTTGTGTAACGTCACTCCATACAATTAGTGGCAGCCTTGCTGCCTCCAGTTTTATGGAGTACAGACTTGCTGCCTCAAATTTTATGGAGTACTTTAACCGATATAAACGATGTAACATTGTAATGTTAAACCAATATATGCTTAAATTACACCATTATATAAGTGAGAAAAATTACTACATAAAATTGGTGACAGCAAGACTGTCACCAATTTTATGGGGCAACGTTACACAAATGTTTTACAGTGTACTTATGTGCCATGTTTGGCACACGGAATATTTTTTCGACACTGCTGGGATATATTGCTTACTATTTTGAATTTAAACTTTTTCTGGAAAACTATTTTTTATTGATCTCATTTTTTTATAAAGACAATGCATCAAGTTAAAAAAAACTTCTTATAACTTTTAGAAAATCCATATTCAGCACACCACATTTTATTGAAAAAAACTTCATATTTTAAAGTTAAAATTTGACGTCCAATTTAAACTTTATATAAATTCACTTAGATAAAAATGAATGCTAAAAGATGACACGATTAATCGAAATTTCTTATGTGCTCCGTTAGGTACGCTGTTATTTGTTCGATACTCCTGGCTTACAGTTAAATATTGCTTAACATTTTGAATTTTTTATTTTCCTTTCTCTGGATAACTGCTGTTATTTCAATTTTTAATGATCTCTCCATTTTTGAGAAGACAAAGCATTAAATTAATAAAAAAAAAAGAATATTGCACTGTTAAACTGATGGCATAGAGCTCAAAGGCTACGCATGCTAATTCTATGTTACAGTCTTATATTTTCAAGGGTTAATGCCATTCGAAAAACAAATTAAGGGGGGAAATAGCTACATTTGTTTCTATTTTTATACTTAATCATTGAATACCTTAAACTAATCAGGGATATGCTTTATTATATAAAAAATCTATGTCCAAAATTCAGAGCAAATCGGATAATTTTAAATAAAAATCCATTTATATAATTTAAGAAGAGTTATATCCCTCATGTATACTTAACCATTAAACTCCTAAAATGTTTCAGAGATTCACTTTATCAGAAAGAACCTCATACAAAATTTAAAGCAAATCGGACAATTCTGCATAAAAATCAATTTATCAAATTTAAGGGGAATAATCGCCCATACCCCCTTTATACTTAACAAAATAACCCCACAGCTAATTAGGGAAGCATCTTATCATTATGAATGAGTATCCCAAAACTGAAGCAAATCGGATAAGCAGGCAAGAATAAAACATTTACCTAAATTAAGAGGAGTAGTCCCACAGATGCCCCATTTTTACTTATCCAATGAATTCCCGAAACAAATCAGGGGCGCCGTATCAGAATGAACCTATATCCAAAATTTGAAGAAAATCGGTAAATTCATCGTGAAAAACCCATTAATATAATTAAGGAGGGGAGGTTACCTCACATTTCACCCCTCTTACACTTATCCAATGAACTCGCAAAACTAATCATGGGGGTGCCCTCATCAGAATGATTCTATGTCTAAAATTTAAATGAAATCTGATAAATTCTACATGAAAAACCCATTTATATACATTAAGGGCAGGGGCATTATTCCTCATCCTCCCTCTTTATATATATCCAATGAACACCTGATATTAATCACGGAGATGGCTTGTCAGAATAATCCTATACCTAAATTTTGAATGAAAACTTTTGCATGAAAAACCCATTTGTATAAATTAAGGGGAGGTGCATTAGCCGATTCTATATCTAAATTTTGAAAGAAAAATGATAATTCTACATGAAAAACCCATTTAAGTAAATTAAGGGGAGGGGCATTGGCCTCGCCCCGTTTCCCCTCTTTATACTAATGCAATCAACACCTAATACTAAACATGGTGGCACCCTATCAAAATGATCTTATATCTATATTTTGAACGAAAACTGATAATTCTTCATGAAAAACCCATCAATATAAATTAAGGGGAGGGGCATTAGCCCCTCTTATATTTATTAAATGAACTCCCAAAACTAATGAGGGAAGCGCCTTAACAGAATATGCCTGTATCCAAAATTTCAAGTGAATCCGATATTTTTATCATGAGTTATCGCATTACGCACGTACGCACTTAATCACATACATACAGAAAGGACGGGCACATAAGCTCTCAGGCTTTGCCTGTGAACTAAAAACGAACTTCTTATCACATTTTTCTTAAAAAACTTTATTCAGCATACCAAATTTTATTTTAAAAACTTCACATTCTGAAGTTAAAATTTGCTGTCCTTCGTAACTTTTATAAAAATTGACTTACATAAAAATGAATGTGAAAATGCGCCTTTTTGTCAGCTGATCTGATATCGAATGAAAGGGTAATCTGTTTTCATGATTTAGAATGCTCACGGAAATTTTTAGAAAAAGAGAAAAGAAAAATGCTCACATTTATTTTGTAAATCGATCTCTTTTGTTTAAAATTATCATGCTTTATTTCAAAACACGCTATGCTCATAAGAAATTGTTATTTTTTGTCCTGCCATATTTTAAGGAAGTATAAAAAAAGAAAGTATTCTGTTTAAAGGTTAATACACAATATATATATATATTTTGAGTTTGAAGCTACATAAAAAAAGTTGTGTGGGTAAGCATTGAAAGTGGCTTGATTTGACAGAAGAGACAGTTTAGATTATGCTACTTATTTTTAACCGCTTTTCTGATTATCCCTACTAATCTCGGGTGAGTATATATTACAAATATGTATTATCCCGAAAAAACTCGGGCGAGGCATAATTTGTCATTGCGAATCCACTTATTTTTTAACCGCTTTCCTGATTATCCCGACTGATCTCGGGTTCGTTTATATTACAAATAAGTATTATCCCGAGAAACCTCGGGCTAGGCATAATTTGGCAATGCAAATCCACTTATTTTTAACCACTTTACTGATTGTCTCGACTGATCTCGGTTTCGTACATATTACAAATAAGTATTATCCCGAGAAAACTCGGGCAAGACATAATTTGTCATTGCGGTTTGCTTTATCGCGTTTTTACTCAGACTGAAGCTTGAAAAGAAAGAAAATGCTCTTATATTATACCAATTTTTTTTATAGTACATTACATATAATATTTGATTGCAGTTTTCCAGGCTTTCTGCTATGAAGTGAAAAAGATAAAAACAATGATGTGATTGCGAAAAATGTGATAATTTTTTGAAATTTTGTTTGAAAATTTTTTGTAAGGTTAGCGGTGAATTATGTTACTGAAATTATACAAATTTAAAATTATATAAGAGAGATATATAATATAAGAAATATACATTTAATTTCAGAATCATTTTGTGCCAATTATCGAATTTATTATTTCTATAATATTAGAAAACTGTGAGAAAAAAGTAGTGAAATTTCAAGTATTTGATTTCACATGTTTTCAAAAATTATGTAAATTAAACTTATTTTACTTAAATATGTATAATATGATAGGATATCAGAAATAGTATTTAATAAATACGAAAGTTTTCATTTGAATTTTGCAAATCATTCTTTCATATATTTTTTATTATCTACAAATAAGGAATGAAAGGAAATACTTTTGTTCTAATTAAATCTGTTTTTGATCCCTTAATTGTGACAATAAGATAGTGCATCAAAGAGAAATAACAAACAAACCTTTTTTGAAATACAAGTCATAAAATGCATATGATTTATATTGACATATTTCCATTGTTCAGTCTGAAATGTAGAAATCGCAAATCCGATAATACCCATAATTGTATTCAGAATTCTTAAATTCAATTGCAAGAGATAAAATATTCAGACATGCAAGAGAAATTGAAAATTAGTCTTATGATGAGATAATGCAATTTTAGTTTGATATTTTAAATCTTTAACTGATAAATTTTGAATAATTTTTTTTAGCTGAATAATTACTTACATTAATATCTACGACATTCAGAATAACATAGGTATTACATAACAATAATTTGATTTTTAGACAGCTTTTTAATTAAAACTGATTTAATAAATCGGTAGTTAGAGCCTTTTTGGAAAATATTTACAAAACTAATTAGATTAAATAACAAAAAGTAATGTTATGAAAATATCACAATTCTTATAAAAACAGTACAAATAAATGCATTATGATCCTATCTGAAAAAAAAAAAGCATTTTGTAATTAAAAATTTTTCGTATAACATTTTTAATAAGATAAAAGTTACACCAAGGTCACTGAGAAAATAACCTCAGGCTAATTCCAAGAAAAGTTGTCATGTCTGTCACATACAACGATTTTTGGCTACCAGTATTTTAGAACCGAAAAATGTGACTTATTTTATCGGAGATATTTTATCACTTGATTAGAGCGAAGAAAACTTTTCCAAAATAATGGTGGCGAACAAGCATAGCGATTTTTAGCTATGTGACAGACATGACAAATTTTCATGGAATGAACCCTCATTAAAAGTATTTAGCTTCGACTGTTTCACTGTATTTTCTATATATGATTGCGCAAATTATTTTATATGAAAATTGCAATCTGCTTTTAGGCCCCCATCAGCGGCCGAGAGGTTCTGCTCTCAAAACTGGTAGACGGCAGGTGCAAGGTTCGAAACCAATCGCGACCGTCGGCGTAATTGTTCGGATTATTTCGTGTTTTTCTTCCAACCTTTGATTTCCCTACGTAAATAGGGATTAAGCTCCCATAGAAAGACCACCTCCCAAAAAAGGAATTACCCTTAGGGCCTATATCCCTCGTGTTGATAATTGGCTGTCATAAACACATCCAAACAACAAACAAATCTGCTGTTAGTAGTAGACTAATTGAATAAATTTTACATCAAATTTTCTTTCATGGTATTTAAAGGGTGGTTAACTTTAATTATCCTTAAAGAATTAAATACTCAAGATTGCACTTCCCTATTTTATTTTCGGTTGTGAAATGCATATGATTTTCATCCTAAATATCTATCAACCTCACATGAAACTGATAATATGCTATATGATTATATGCTCGAAATACGTTTGAAACTTTGGCTTGTTTTAAATCCTTTGCATAGAATATTAATTCTTTAATTCTTTATAAAATACTGCTATTTATATTGATTAACCCCCTTCGGGACGAGCGTCTTTTACAGAATTTTTAATCTTTTATCGCTGGTTTTTCAATACAGAGATTTTTTTCTCAACCGAATAATGAAAATGTTCGAATTATATAAGGAAAATTTTGCAATAAAATTTTACCAATGATAGTAATAAAGGATTTTGAGCACCTTTATGCGGAACATATACCAGTCGCTCGTTCCCAAAGGGTTAAGAAAAGGGTTAACAATGAAAATGTTCGAATTATATAAGGAAAATTTTGCAATAAAATTTTACCAATGATAGTAATAAAGGATTTTGAGCACCTTTATGCGGAACATATACCAGTCGCTCGTTCCCAAAGGGTTAAGAAAAGGGTTAACAATGAAAATGTTCGAATTATATAAGGAAAATTTTGCAATAAAATTTTACCAATGATAGTAATAAAGGATTTTGAGCACCTTTATGCGGAACATATACCAGTCGCTCGTTCCCAAAGGGTTAAGAAAAGGGTTAACAATGAAAATGTTCGAATTATATAAGGAAAATTTTGCAATAAAATTTTACCAATGATAGTAATAAAGGATTTTGAGCACCTTTATGCGGAACATATACCAGTCGCTCGTTCCCAAAGGGTTAAGAAAAGGGTTAACAATGAAAATGTTCGAATTATATAAGGAAAATTTTGCAATAAAATTTTACCAATGATAGTAATAAAGGATTTTGAGCACCTTTATGCGGAACATATACCAGTCGCTCGTTCCCAAAGGGTTAAGAAAAGGGTTAACAATGAAAATGTTCGAATTATATAAGGAAAATTTTGCAATAAAATTTTACCAATGATAGTAATAAAGGATTTTGAGCACCTTTATGCGGAACATATACCAGTCGCTCGTTCCCAATGGGTTAAGAAAAGGGTTAACATTTTAGCTTTAGCTCGTGCGCCTAGTTTTCAGAGGAAGCAGATTAGAAATGTTATGAGGTATTCTATTATATGGTAGAATTAAAGCATTAAGATTGACACAATATCTGAATATTTGAGACAATATTTATTGATATTTAATATTTTAATATTTAACAGTTTAAATAATATAAATATTTTTTTTTACATATTTTTTTTACAAATAAAATATTATTTTTTTCTGAAAGAATATAGCGTTTCTTGTCAACATATTAAACACATGCTAAAAAAAGGAAAACAACACCTTAAAATTAATAACGAAATAGTTTAATTTTTTCGAATTTGATTTTTGTTTCAAGGTCATTCCATGGTGTCCAACGGAATATACATAATAAAGGTTGGTTGGTTGTATGTATGTCGGCCAATTATCTACGCTGTGGGATATAGGCCCTAAGGGGCAGGGTGCCCTCCGTGGGGGTCTTTCTAAGGGAACCTAACCCGTATTTACGCAAGGTTCGAAGAAAACCACGGAAAACTCCGAACGGTTAGGCCGACGGTCGCGATTGGGTTCGAACCCAGCACCTACCGTCTACCAGTCTCAGGTCAGAACCTCTCGGCCACTGGTGGGGCATACATAATAAAAGAAGACAGTTATTTTACATATATTTAATTTAAAAGACGTTTACTGATGTTTATCTAATTCTGTAATAGATTTATAAATCATAAAAAAATTATCTTTAACACTAGAACCGCGGGAAATTTTACTCACTTTCATTAAAAGAACTTCACATCAGAAATTTTAATCAAAAACGATTTAACTTATTTACTTAAATTATTTTTGCGTAACCCATATTTACCGTATTTCATAAAGAATTTTCTGGTTTCAATCGACGTGTAACCAATTGGTACGGGTCAAAATGACCCGTTTCCGCGGTTCTAGTGTTAATAGTTAATTTTGAATTAATTAAAATTTTTTAAATTCAAAATTAATATATGTGACAAGGGAAACATGAGATTGAATAAAATGTTACATTTATAGCATATGTCAGTTAAAAAAATAGAAATTAATTTACATTTTTATAGTAATATACTTTTTACGAATTATGGACGTGTTACTATAGTGAAATTATAACAATGGAAATAATTTTTATTACTCTTGTTTTAAAATAATTGTTTTTACGTTAATGTACTGTAAATGTTACACAGATCACCATGGAATCACCCTACATAGCTACATCTTGCACGATTCCTTTTATTTTACTGGGGGAAAAAATGCAACATTCCTTCTGATACTAGTTCCAAAAATCCTTTTCAATAAAAATATGTCACACTGGCTACAAATCCTTGAAAACTTTTGTTTGAAGAAATAAATGTAACATTTTCTCCGACTTCTGAATGGTTTTTAAAGCTTTTTTGTTTCCCCATTGCGGATATGCTATCACCTTGGCATCGCTCCGCATCCACATCCGGCTAAGCTGATTAAAATCGATGCTTTCATGTCCGTCCACATCATAACCCAGGTGTTCTTGTTCTCAATGACGAAAGCAAATGGATCATATTTTAAAATGCCTTTGCATGAGCTCCATTTCTTGAGACAGGAATATCTATTAGGGGGAAAACTCTTTCGAATGTTTCCATTGTAAATCGAAAACTTTAGGAAAGAATTTCCATTTGCACATTGATTTTTACGGTACTTCGTTATTCCTCTTTTGTTCTTCTGCTGAAATGTTTAATTCTTTATATCCAGACGATACTTTTAAGTGACATTAACCCTTTTGGGTGATATTTTTTTTCCATTTTTAGAATAAAATTCATTTTGCTTTAATAATATTCATCGTAGCTATCGAAATAGACTTAATGGAGTTTGAAGATTATCACATTGTCTGAAATATATCAAATGTACTCAATCTGTGTACTATTCAATTAATATTTAGATCATAACAGGTTAAGGAAGAGTTTTTGGAGACGTTTGGAAAATATCGTATTGCAACACGGTTTAGCAGATATTACAACTTTCGAATATTTTTTGCGTCTTATGTTTTATGATTCGAAAACTTTAGGAAAGAATTTCCATTTGCACATTTAGTCCAGTCATTTTAGCACCTTTTTTTACAAATAGGGGAAAAAATTAGAACAAAGCTGGATTTTTGCATAGATGTTAGTTAGGGTATGTAGTTTAACATACTAAAAGTCCCCATCGATCCGATGTGAGCTTTCTCCGCCAGGGAGCGCTAAAGAGCTTGAAAATCGTTTTTTTTGTAAATATCTCACGAACAATGGCATTTAGAAAAAAAGTTCAATTACAAAGATTTAGATAATTTAATTTCCTACAAAAAGTGTCATTAACATTTTTTTGTCACACCAACCCTTCCCTGCTGAAAATTAAAATAATGTAAACGTGTTTGAAAAACATGCGGAAACACAGTCATAACGCGGCGAAAAGGCAGAACACATACGGAACAACTTCGGATCCCCCCCCCCCCCAACTCTCCCCCATTGTCTGCATGCCGTTTTCGCGCTTAAGGGTGTATTCGAAAAAACGCTTTTCCACCTTCAACAGCTCGAAATTTTCCGATACAATTTCAGACACATTTTTAAAAGTAGAAACATGAAACTTACTGAGGGGATTCTTCAAGGGACGTATGAGGTGCCGTGTGATGTCTTTTTATGCTCAACTCATTAGAATTTGAGTTATTAACAATTACCTTGTCAATATGACCCTTTCTTTCGATCCCAGATCTCTCGCTTGGGAAAAATCGGTTCGAAATGCCGTTTTTGATTGATTTTTTTTTCTGCAATATTTTTTGCATTTATCAAAGAATTGACACTCACGGCACCTTGTGTACTTTCCAAATAAGAGATTTTGAAAGTTTGGTGTATTTGAGTGCAAAAATGAATTCAAAAATAAATCGGAAAATAAGCAGTTTGAATCGAAATACACCCTTAAGCAACAGCAGTTGCCCAATACCCTATCTCTTTGCATTTGTAGAAATGTACCACGTGCAGTTACCTTTCCAATATTTAATTTTCATTTGGTGCTCATTTCGCTAGTATGAAATCACCCTTATTTACTACCCCAACGAAGTATTCTTTATGAGATCAGCGCCGTACGAAAGGAGGGGGGGGGGCTAAGGGGCGGTCTCCACCGGCGCGGATATTTGGGGACACCAAATTTATACTACCAACTAATTTTTGGCCAGTCACATAAAAAAGTTGGGGGCGCCAGATGGAAGCTTTGCCCCGGGCGCAGTTTTCTCTTCGCACGCTCATGTGTGAAGTTTAAGGAAGAAATAGTTTTATTTTCAATGCATGTTATAGAAATTGTTAAATAGTTGTGATAGTTTAAAATGGCTCTTTCTTAATTGCTGATTGTGAGCGAAAAATGAAGATTGACAAAATAGTATGTCTTGTATGCGGTGAGGATTGCGTTTGAAAGATTATGTAAAAATAGGAAAAAAGGGACTAAAGTTCCTTGTGGCAGCAAGTTCGCAAAGAGGTGACCATAAGTTGAAAATATTTGAAGAAACGGTTAAAAACAATAGTGAATGTACAGTTCTTTCAAAGTGTAGAAAAATTATACAGGAAAGAATTCTATTAAATCATACAATAAATCTATTGCAGAAAAACCATCAATGTCCGCACAAATTACTCCATTGAAGAAAAAATTGAGAAATAACAGTCCGTTGTTTGAATTTGAAGATAAATGTTTGTTATGTTCTGATACATTAGACGAAGCTTTTATATAGAAGGAAAAAAAGCTCGAAAATAACGCAATTTTTTTTTTTAATCTAATCATTAAAACAAGACACGTCTCATATCTATGCTTATGGAGAAATTTATAGAGAATGGTTTTGAAGCGAAACAAGTAGAAGATGATGCATACACATTATTTGTTAAAACAGCTATTGAAATAGAAAAGTCTGGTGCGCTTACTGCTGTTGTTGGCGTTGATGTTGACTTGTTCGTATTGTTGACTGCTTTAGCACTTCCAGCGATGCGATAGAGATATTTTTCAATAAGCCAGGAAGAGGACGAATTGCAACCACCCTGTATTCATCGCACAGTCTTAATAATGATGCTGTTCTGAAAGATCATATATTTTCCTTCAAGCTTTTTCAGGTTGTGACTCGACATCAGCGATGTTTGGGAAAAGTAAAATATTGTTAGAAATTTTTTTGAAAAAGAAAGAAGATCTAACTTACAAGCTCCCAGCATTTTAAAAAGTGATCAAATATCCCAATTTGAAGTTTCCGAGGAAGAAAAAACTATTTTTTTTGCTTTATACGGTGGTAAAGCAGAAATTTCTTTGAAAAAGCACCGCGGTGCTTTTTCAGAGATACGTATATAACGGTGCACCGTTATGTACGTTTCGAGAAAGAAGTTGCCGTTGGTAAAAAAAAGCCTTCATCGTTGCCGCCTATCGAAGATACAGCTAGATTGCACAGTTTACGTATTTATCATAATAGTACATGATAAACACGACTATCTCATTCGTACAATACCGGTTGGGCAATAAACTACAACCTGAGAACTGCTGCTGGCAAAATGCACCTAATTTGTCTCCAATTCCAGCTACCTTACAGCCCGCACCAAAAAATATTATTGAATCAATTTTTTTTACTTGCTCCAAAGGATACGAAAAAGCATGTGGATGCCGATAATTTGGATTGGACTGTTTTGATATTTGCATAAATTGCTGCTGAGTTTCATGTCATAATGCAAGTAAAATTTAATTTGAAGACCAGGAAGATATTGACATGTATCCTGCCCATTGCAAGGGAGGAGGGAAGCTCTACATCTGAATTCAATAATAATATTGAAAGGCAAACAAAAAATACTACAAGCAGCACAAAAACGAAAGAAAGAAATACAGATAGTGACGAATCTGAATCGTGTGTAGAAATTGAAGTTGTGCAAAGAACTACTAAAGCAGTTAAACGACTGAAATTGGATTAAGCCAGTCACTATAAGTGGAATATACCTACGGGGGAAACCACAATAAAGAAAACGCGCCAAATGCTTTTTTTTCAAGACTAATGGGAAAATAAGCATAAATGTATATTATATATTCACTTTCTCCATTCAAAGGTGAGAATTTTAGATCTGTTTATATAATTTTTTTAAACGTAGCAGCAGATTTTTCGAATTTTTATAATTTTACTTTCAAATATATTCACTTTTTTATATTTTTGACAGGGAAGCGTTGGTGTGACAAATAAATGTTAATGACACTTTTTATAGGAAATTAAATTATCTACAACTTTGTAACTGAACTTTTTTTTCTAAATGCCATTGTTCATGAGATATTCACAAAAAACCAATTTTCCAGCTCTTTGGCGCCCCCTGGCGGCGAAAGCTCACATCGGATCGATGGGGACTTTTAGTATGTTAATATACATACCCTAACTAGCACCTATGCAAAAATCCAGCTTTGTTCTAATTTTTTCCTCTATTTTTGCTAAAATGACTGGGCTAATTGATTTTTAAGGTACTTCGTTATTCCTCTTTTGTTCTTCTGCTCAAATGTCTTAATTCTTTTTATATCCTGACGACAATTTTAAATAACATTAATCCTTTCGGGGTCCATTTTTTTCCATTTTTAGAACAAAATTAATTTTGTTTTAATAATGTTCATCGCAGCTATCCAAATAGACATACTGAAGTGTAAAGATTATCTCATCGTATGAAGTCTAACAAATGTACATAATTTGTGTACTATTCAATTCATATTTGTTTGATAATTGGTTAAGGGAGAGATTTTGGAGATGTTTGGAAAATATTATATTAAAAAACGGTTTGAGTGATGATACAACTTTCTAATGTTTTTCGCTTCTTATCATTTATGATTCGTTCTGAAAAGTGATCTATATTTTAAATTTAAAGAGTAAAAATATGCATGACATTAAGGAATCGCCAATTATTACTAAATGCCAAAACATAAATGAAGTCATAGCCATATACTATCATTTCTATATATAAAAACAAAAAAAAAAAGTAATTGTTTAGACAAAATAATACTAACTAAAAGACATGTACTATTAATAGTACTCTAGACCCAAAAGAGTTAATGTAAATTCAATGTAAAATTTATTTGATTCGTCTAATAATACAAGTAGATTTCACTTTTCACACAAAATAATTTACTCAATCCCATTTAGAAAGCATAGTGAAATACAATCGTATTTAGAAAGCATTGTAAAATCTAACAAATGTACTTAATTTGCGTGCTATTCAATTCATATTTTTCCCATAATAGGTTAAAGAAGAGTTTTTGGAGAGATTTGAGAAATATCATTTTACAACAAGGTTTAACCGATATTCCAACTTTCTAATGCTTTTTGCGTTTTATCATTTATGATTCGTTCTGAAAAGTTACCTATAATTTTAATTTAAACAGTGAAATACTATGCATAAAGTAAAGAAATCGCCGATCATTAGTAAATGCTAAAACATTAATGAAATCATTAGAAGCAAAGGCATAGGCATATACAATCATTTCTGTATGCAAAAAGTAATTGTTAATAAAAACAAAATAATACCTGACTAAAAGACATTTACTATTAATAGTACACCAAATCCGAAATTGTTAAGGAAAATTCAATGTAAAATTTATTTAACTCGTCTACAAAAAAAAAAAAAAAAAAAAAAAAAAAAAAAAAAAAAAAAGGTTGCACTTTTAATACAAAATGATTTGCTCAATCTCATTTAGAAAGCATAAGTGATATAGTCGATGCTAAATATGTTTAATTTGGCTATATTGTCAACCATTTACCTACGTGTGCATTTCATTTTATTAAAAAATGTTCTACGAAAAATTTGCAATTACAAAATCCATCTCTGTTACAGATAGAATCAGAGTATATTTATTTGCACTGTTCCTGTAAAACACAATTTTATATTTATATATTGTAATATATATTTATATATATTTATATATATTATAATATTTATATTTTATAACAAATTTTATATACATCATATAAAAGTAGACTTTATTTCTATAATCATTGGTACCAATAACTTTATTGTACGATAATTTGTTGGAGAGTAATTAGGGGGTGTTTATACTTTTTTCCCAACGACTGTACACACAGAAACTGATAGAACATTAGCTCCCAGGGTTTGAGCTAATAGCCTGTGAGCTAAAAACGCTCTAAATAAGTTAATATTTCCTGATTAAAATGTAAAACTTAGGAAAGATTTATATTAACTCGAAATTGCATAAATTAATTTTAGTTTGGAATTGAGAAGCATTATTTGTAGATAAAAGTAAGGTAAAACGTAATAAAATAAATTAGATTATGTGACGTTTCTATTTAATATACAGGGTGATTCCAAATTTTTTTTACAATAAAGGAGGAGTGATAGTACACATCAAGACAAACAACATTAAATAGGAGACCAAGGGTCCAAAACGTTTTCCTAAGGAGATAGCCGCCATTAAAGTTTAGGGACCAAAATTTCAAATGAACATAAAAAACGGAAAAATCGGTCGATTGATTTGCGGTTTTCACTAAAATTATTCTTTATGTCGGCATTTTCTTGAAATTAAATTATAAAGATAAATTTCAAAAAATGCCGATAGAGGGCGCTTTAGACTTTGGAGTAACGAACAACTATTTTTTGCCGGTATGTTTTGCATCTCATTAAATGTTATCGTAAATTTACACTCAAATTTAAATTTTGAGCTCAAAATCTGTAGTTGGGAGTGGTTAAGTAACACAAACTGAGCTGTGTTCAGAGGGTTCAAATTTCAGATGATTAAAAAAAAACGGAAAAATTGGTCGATTAATTTGCAGTTTTCACTAAAACTATTCTTTATTTAAGTATTTTCATGAAAATAAATTATAAAGATAAATGTCAAAAAATGCCGATAGAGGGCGCTTTAGACTTTGGAGTAACGAACAACTATTTTTAGCCGTTATTGTTTGCATCTCTTTAAATGATTTATGAAGGTTAGACTTAAACTTAAATTTTGAGTTGAAAATCTGAACAGTAGGGAGTGGTTAAGTAGCAGAAACTGAACTGTGTTCAAGGGGGAGGGGGAGGTTCAAAATTAAAATAATTATAGAAAATGGAAAAATTGGTCGATTCGTTTGCTGTTTAAAATAAAACTATTTTTTAAGTCAGTATCTTCTTGAAAATAATTTTTAAAGGTAAATCTCAAAAATTCCGTCAGGGGGAGCCTTAAACTTTAGAGTAACCAACAATTCATTTTAACCATTATTTTTTGGTTCCAATTAAATGCTTTCAAAAGCATTTTAAACGTTCTCGGAAGCTTAGATTTAAACTTAAATTTTGAGCTCAAATCCTGAATCGTTATGAGGAGTTAAGAAGAGCAAACTGAAGTGTGTTCAGGAGTTAAAATTTACCCCCTTTCCTCCTCGAGCACAAATAAATTTTTCGGTACCTCAACACTCTCAACGATTCAGAGTTTCAGTCCCAAATTTAAGTCTATGCATTTGAAAGCATTTAATGAGGTTAAAAAGATAACAGTTAAAAATAGTTGTACGCTACTCCAAAGTCTAAGGCACTCTCTATCGGCATTTTGTGAAATTTATCTTTAAAAATTATTTCCAAAAAAACACTGATTGATCAAGAAAACTGCTGATTTAAAAATTAGTTTTAGCAAAAACCGCAAACGAATTGACAAATTTTTCCGTTTTTTACAATTATTTAAAATATGAACCCTCTGAACACAGCTAAGTTTATCTACTTAACCACTCCCAGCTATTCAGATTTCGAGCTCAAAATTTAAGTTCAAGTCTAAGCTTATGAAAGCATTTAATAAGATGCAAAAAATAACGCCAAAAAAGAGTGTTTCGTTACTCCAAAGTCTAAAGCGCCCTCTATCGGCATTTTTTGAAATTTATCTTTATAATTTATTTTCACGAAAATACCTAATTAAAGAATAGTTTTAGTGAAAACCGAAAATCAATCGACCAATTTTTCCGTTTTTTATAGTCATTTGAAATTTGAACCCTCTGAACACAGCTCAGTTTGTGTTACCTTACCACTCCCAACTACAGATTTTGAGCTCAAAATTTAAGTTTGAGTCTAAGTTTACGAAAACATTTAATGAGATGCAAAAAATACCGGCAAAAAATAGTTGTTCGTTACTCCAAAGTCCAAAGCGCCCTCTATCGGCATTTTTTGAAATTTATCTTTATAATTTAATTTCAAGAAAATGCCGACATAAAGAATAATTTTAGTTAAAACCGCAAATCAATCGACCGATTTTTCCGTTTTTTATGTTTATTTGAAATTTTGGTCCATAAACTTTAATGGCGGCTATCTCCTTAGGAAAACGTTTTGGACCCTTGGTCTTCTATTTAATATTGTTTGTCTTGATGTGTACTATCACCCCTCTTTTATTGTAAAAAAAATTTGGAATCACCCTGTATAATGTATCCCAGTAATTTGTCGACATGAAATGAAACTTCCAAAATAGCGAACGGAAAAAGGCAATTTATTTTTTGAAAGAATATAGGAAAATTCAGAAATATGAATGATTGACTTATAATACTTTAGTGGGCGACCTGTTGATTCCTGCTTTAAAGCCAGCTTTACAGTAAAAGAAAAAAAATATATAGCTTTTCAAAGAAAATATTTTTCCTTTTTAAGCAATACCAAAAGTAGAAGATTTCACTTTTGGCCATTTTCTTTATATGTATCTACAGTGGTGTGAAAAAGAATATAAACACACTCTACTAACTCTGCATCAAATTATTGTGGTAGAAAAGTTACTGGTACCAAACGAATTGAAATAAGGACTACTCGTAAATAATGTATACACAATTTGCTTACGGGGGCATCTACATATCAAAACAAACCAAAACTTTCTTTCAATAGCAATACGCGTAGATGTTCGTAAATAGATGCTGTCTATGTCCACGGAAATTATGCCCAAAGATCTGACTTATTCCCATAAATGTTGGACTCTTCGAACATCTTATTGATATAGAAAATTAATGCTTTTCATTATTTTATTATTTCTCTGTGTTTTTCGGCTATACCGCAGCTTATATCAATTATAACAGTTTTTTCTCATTTGTGATTACTCTTGTAATAAATATTCTGTGTCATCCTTTTAAACTTTTTTCCAAATATTTGAAAAGTGTTTATGAATTCTGTTTGTCTGTCCGTGATCTACCTCGCGTAAATATAATCCAATTGCCATAGCATATATGTCGATATACACTATATGGCCAAAGGTGACCGACCACTTGCGATTTTAGACACCTTGTTTAATATCTAGAAAAATACAGGAGGAATTACCCTAAAACTTAAAGCGTGTAAACATGATAGTACAGGTCATACATTTTAATGCAGATTTTTTCCCGAAACTTTATATGGGACCGTCAACAAATTGAAAAAGAACGAATATCGTTTGGATAACCCTGTCAAAACAAATGTAGCAAAAGCGTTCAAAATGTAGCTTATGATTATGCGCCTTATTGTAAACTGTAGCTTAAAACAGTGGCTTAAACTGTATTCATATTTATGCGGATATCATGTATAAATGTAGAGAAATTAAGGTTTTTATAAAAACAGTCCTAAATTTTTTTGCTTATAGTTTGCAGAGTTCTTAATATTAAATGATGTTCTTTTCCGAAAATATGGCAAACAACATTGTGCATTATACACTGTTATAAAAATTAAAAAATAGTAAAAATTTTATGAAAAAATGGCAGATTTATTAAATAATTAGGATTACAACGGATGTAAGTTATTACAAATTACGGTGGCATGTTTTGTATTGAAAATGAAGTGTGTAGCATTTCGGTTCATCCACAGGGCCACTCATAAGAATTCCGCTACGTTACGGTCTATGGAGAAAAATCGTTTTCCGAGTAATATTTTAAACATATTCAAATTGATACACATCACTGAAGAGTTCTATAAGCTTCTTACTATAGACTATTATGTGCATAGAACTTATCGTTTACATAGAAGGACACGCAAAAATCTTGGCAAAAGAAGAAAATAATCAATATTTGAATTATTGAAGCTACAAAGCTTATAATTAAACTTTTGAAGCTACTTGAATAAAAGCTCTCAACAACAGCCTTTTATCGGCCGAAATTACTGAATGGAAATTTTTAACTTTGCTATGCGTTTAACGGAACTAAATTTTAACATGCTATATAACATGCGCTGTACATCATATACAGGACTGAAAAGAATAGCAAAAAAACCCCGCATATTTTAAACCTTATTGAAGATAACAGAAGAAATTGTGTTTTCAAAGCGTCGTGTGTTTTTCAAATTGTCCATTATAGTATTCTGAATGCGCTGGGAATCATTTCATAATCTATGCTTTACACATGAATTTTCTTTCTTGTTTACGTTTCTAATGACTACGAAAAAGATAAATGCACTGTTTTAAAAAAACTTTTTAGAAGAAAATAAACTACTTAAAAATGCGTAGAGTTTTAACTTCATTCTCGAGAAATGAAACAAATCGTTTTAAAATGGCGATTTACAGGCCAAATTGTATTTTTCTGGAAGATGTCCTAAAAGCATTTATTTGCTCCTCCATGATTTGTATTCTCGATTGTGGCTTCTTTGAAATTTAAACTTTCTTACAAATAAGTAAATAACATATTCGATGCGTTATTTCATAACTTTGGTTTATATTTATGTCTGTTTCAAATCTTTAAAAGGATTTTTAAAAAAAATTGTGCATTTTTGATGTATTTAGGATATTCATTTTGTGGTTTTTTTTCAAGGTTTGAGGTATTTTATAAAGCAAATAAACAGTTTACTTTTTATTATGTTCTGCATTTTAATGTTGTATTCAAATTTCAAGTGCATTGGGATCGAAAAGTCTAGGAACACTTGAAAAAATATTTTGTTTACTAAATTACAAACATGATTCATAAAAGAAACATAAATTAAGCTGAAAAAATAATAATACTGAGGTATAAAACTGGGGGAAAATTAAAATTGTTACAAATGATATTGAAAATTCACCAGACCCTTTTTTTAGTTGCCTTCGTAATTATTGAAAAAGAAAGTCTAAATAAGCATGGCATTCAAGAATAACTTGTCTTTTTAAATATGCTTAAAAGTTATAATATTGATAGCAAATAAATGTTTGTGGTTATGTTATGTTTTCCTAGAATAAGAAACTGTTAGTATGGCAGGCGGCAGCACAGACAATCATCTCATCGAATTCACGGGTGAAATTCAAGAATCAATTAAAACTCGATTCGCATATTAAAACGGAATCGGTCTGTGAATCATATCTTGGGGGTTGACTCTTGGGCTTACCATTGTGTTTTCCTGCCCCCTGCCCTATATGCTTTTATATCTTCCAGTGCAAGAAAATACAATGGTAAACCTACGAGTAAACCACTAAAACGGAGTTTTTATGTGCTTTCCATCAAGATATGATTTGGCAGACCGATTGCGTTTTAATATGCGAGTCGCATTTTAAGTAATTTTAGAATTGCAGCCATGAATACGAGATGGGGGATATCATTGTAAAGAAAAAAAAAAAAAAAAAAAAAAAAAAAAAAAAAAAAAAAAAAAAACGGACGATTTTACGGAAATACTACTGGTAATCTAAACGTCAGTACAATTTAATAGAAAAATTCCCGTAAATTCCAGGAAAATACGGAAATAGTTCTGGAATTTACGGAAAAATTTCCGTAAAAAAACAGTAAAGTGTATTGGCGTCTAGATTACCAGTAGTATTTCAGTAAAACAGTCCGTTTTTTTACAGTATAGTTTGTGCTGCTGCTTCCCTGTCTTTGTTGTCCTTTTTTGAAGTATAACACCATAAAAAGAAAAAAATATATAACAATCTTTCAACGTAAGATAATCATTAATAATTATACTGATAAAAATGAAACATAGCAGCATGACATTCAAGAATCACTTGCCCTTTAAAATTTGTTTAAGTACTATAAGATTCTTAGAAAATAAATGTTGTGTTTATATTATATTTTCTCAGATTACGAAACAATTGTCTTTTTTTCATAGTGCAGCCAACTGAAAAGAAAATCTTTTAACGTAAAAAAACTATTAATAATTTTATTAATACAGATAAAACATTAAAAACTAATAAGTATGACATTCAAGAATCATTTGCCCTCTAAAATCTACTTAAGGGTTAAAAGATTGTTAGAAAATAATTACAAATATAGATCGTGCATTTCATGTTTAAATATTAGCTTAGAGCAAACTTTCTAATACACGGAATTTATTTACTTAAGATTTTAAAACATTAAAAGAAATTGCAGTTGTTAATACCCTTTTAAATGTTCGGTTGCTATAGATATGTTGAAAGAATTTATGTATTGTGTAGAAAGTATTAGTAATAAAAAGGATTCCGTTTACGGATTCATACTTTAAATTCTGCAGAAAATTTGAAATATAAAATAACAATTTCTTACCTCATTTAAGACCTTTTTGTGACGAATTATAAATCAGAAATTTGCTTCTATTAAATATTTATCTTTGTTAAGTTCTTTGCGAAGAGGTTTGGTTTGGTTTATTTTTGTCTTCCGATTATCTGCGCTAGGGATATAGGACCGGGAGGAGTGCCCTTCGTGGGGGTCTTTCTAAGGGAACCTATCCCGTATTTACGCAAGGTTCGAAGAAAACCACGAAAACTCCGAACGGTTAGGCCGACAGCCGCGATTGGGTTCGAACCCAGCACTTGCCGTCTACCAGTTGAGAGGTCTATACCTCTCGGCCACTGGTGGGGCCTCTTTGCGAAGAGAGAACTGTTAAAACTAATGGTGACACATTGCACCTTTAAAGGGTGAAAGGCTTGTCTCACTGGTGACACCCTTAAAGGAGCCAAAATGGCACCTCTAATTAGGGTGAAAAGATGGCACCCTTAATTCAGAGTGCCCAATAATAAAAAATTAAAAAATACACAAACCGACTTTTCGCCCTCGCTGGATTCGAACTCACAGCGTCTGATTACAAGCTCAGCGTTCTAACCACTCGGCCGTCAAGTTCACCTTCAAACTCTCCCTGAAATGTTCAAATGTTAGCCGAGCGAAGTTCTAAACGAAATTGGGATAGCGTATAGCGGTGATAGTCATCGTAAGAAAGAATTGCTTTGCTGATCCACCATTGATAGCGAGTTGAAATGCAAGGATACACATCACAGCGCATGTGCAAATGACTAAGGGGTGAAAATCTTCCAACGGTATGCATTATGCGGCACCCTAATTAGCGTGAAACACCCAACGGCACTCCAAACGCATATTCAAGCCCGTGGTTGTCAAATTGTAATACCTTTTCACCCCTGGGCGCCAAATGCAACCGGTTTGTCACCTTTATTTTTAACAGTGAGCCCTTTGCTTAATTTTTTTATATCTGCTACCACCGGTTTTTCAAAATAAATGTCTTTTGTAATTAAAACACGAAAATGCACTGATTAAATAAAGTAAACTTAAACTGATGGAAACAATGAAGGATTCGGAACACATTAAATGGCGCGTACACCAGTCGCTTGTCTCCATGAGTTTAATGACTGAATACATCCAAGACAACTTACATAATAACAATTTGATTTTTAGATAATTTTGTAAATAAAACTGATTTAAAAAATTAGTTGATTTGTAAAATTGTTTCAAGGATAATTAGATTAATTAACAAAAAATACTGTTATAGAAATTTCATAATTCTTACACGAACAATGTACTAAATAAATGTATTGGTATCCTATCTGTCATTGAGAAGTGTTTTGTAATTGCAAATTTTTCCTAATTTTTTTTCATTTGAGGAAAATATAAATGGCTGAGAAAATAACCACCATAAAAAATATTTAGCTTTTACTGTTTCGCTATGCTTGCAGAATGTGATTTAGCAAAGTATTTTAGAAGAAAAGTATCATTTAATCTTATTAATAGACGAATTAAATAAATTTAATGTTGCGCCTTTTCTTATGGAACTTAAAAGCTCCGCCAGAGGATAATGTTGGAAACATTTTTAACACGTTGAATGCCTCGGCAACTGACGCTGAAGCTAAAAAAAGTATATTTTTTAAAGTAAATATAGTAAAAGTGTAACATATAAAAGTTATTAAATTTTAAATACATTTTCAGTGATTATAGTCCGTTTTCTAATTACATCCCGTGCGCAATTTTATGATTAAGTATAGTGAGTGGTCTCATTTTGTTCCTTATGTCTTGTAGACTAAGAAAAGCGATGGTGGACATCCGGGACCCGCGACTGGGGAGTTGGAGGGGGAGGGGAAGGGTTGAAAAGTGCAAGGGGAAAAAATTTCATTTCATAAAAAAATAAAGAAAGTTATGTATAAATATTGATGTTTAAAACATTTATAGAGTAGGAAAAACATTTGTGGACATCCGGGACCCGCGACTGGGGAGGGGGAGGGGAAGGGTTGAAAAGTGCAAGGGAAAAAATAAGTAATAAGGGTAATTGAAAAGGAACTGAGTGATGATAAATACTAAATGATACAAAATTTTTAACGCTAAATATTATTTATTATCTTTGTATTGTTATTCTATATTATGCATCATATACTTTAATAGATATGAATATGATAATTGATTAATCTTGAATAGATATATACTTAAATAGATACTTAAATTAAAACTTTCAAATTTTAAACTGCAAGTAAATGTTTAACTTCAGAACAAAGTAGGATCATCGGTATCACTGTCATCATAATTTACATCATCAAGGCCTTCAACATTATCACATTTATCAGTCTCACCCGAGCATGAACACATTTCAGTACAAAGTAATCCATTTTATGAACATTTACAGGATGCTACACATCTTGACTCGACACACGAACAACGCACCGATTAAACCAGTTCTTGAGGAGCACATGGCATGTCACACATGACAAGTAGGTATTCTTTTTCCTTTTATCATCCAACCAAAATTAGTTGTGGCAGAATATTAGGTTTTAAAATGTGTGCTCTTTGCCATATTATTGCTTGATAATGAGCTCTTCTTATGGCTGGGTAAAGGGCGGCTTGAGTTGGAGACATATTTGCTCCTTCAGCTTGCTTTTTTGTAAATAACCACCATCTTAGCTCACCCAATGTTTTAATGTTTAATTTTGGCATGTACACTGAACATATCTATTTTTAAGTGCAATATATGTTTCATTCTCAAGGATATATCTGTTTGACCTAATGCGGCAAGTGCTTTCAGAATTCTGTCGTTAGTATTTATGAAGCTCTTCCAAAAACTGGTTTTTAATTTACCACTGAATGAACCAGTGATGTCAGATCCAGAAAGAGAATGCAGTCCCACTAAAGTTTTAGATCTTTTCTGATTTATATATTAAGCAAACAGAAATGTTGCCCTTCTGAGGACCAGTTAAGACTAATGTTATATCACTTGGTAACTCTGGATATTTATTGATCGCCAGTATAAGAACGTCGGTATCTGGTGAAAAAATTGTTAATTTTTGAACTCCTCTTTGAGTTGCAAGTACTGCGTGTAGGATTAACTTTGTATCAGCTTCTTCTTGGGAAGTGCTGATATCTTCTACCATTGCTTTATTTGATTTGACTTCGCCACGATATAAAACAATAACATTTTTTCTAAATTAGCACATTTTTTGAGCAAATTTGACATAATATTACAGTAAGCAAATCTTATATAATGGGATAAAAGTTTTTTCATGGTGACAGTTTTCATACTCATCTTTCCTTCAACTCTGTATATAATAGGTGGGTTACCATGCTGCCGTCTTTCTCTGGTGGCATTTTTTAGAGAATTCTCAAAATAAGTTTCAAATATGATTTGTATTTCTGAATATTCATTGTACTTGATTAAAATTTTTTCGCTGAACTGATCCGCCAAATTGGCAACAGTTTTAGGGCCTTTTGAAGATAACAATACATGTAATTCTGTCATACCATCTATGATTGCGATAGCAGAGTCAGAGGATTTCAGTTGGACTGCACCTCTGCTAGTCCCTAAAGAAGTATTGAGAATATCCGTTGTTTGTTCTTTTGTGCAAAGTTCTTTTAAATGATGGATTAGCTTATTTTTGGCCTGGGTTTCATACATCGTTCCATTGCTTGCGAATAAGGATCGTGGAACTGCACTCAACTCGTATTTCCCGATACATTCTTTCAAATTTATAGCAGTACGCGAGCGGCATAGAACAAGACGGTGAAACAAATTTTTGTCATCCTTTATTTCTATAATGCCTTCTGTAGTTGATATTCAACTACAACAAAGTATTTGGTTTTATCTTTCTACCTTCAACATCCCCCCACCCCTCCTTTTCCGGTAGAGGGCCTGGCATGTCCGCTATACTTTTGTCATTCTGTAAAATTTTTAAACATTAATATATATATATATATATATATATATATATATATATATATATATATATATATATATATATATATATATATATATATAGACATGGAAATTTTTTTTCTTGCCCTTTTCAACTATTTTCCCTCCCCTCTCCTTCCCCCCACTATTGCTTTTCTTATCCTATAAAAGCTTCAAATACTAATATATATTTATATATATATATATCTATATATATATTAAATGGAATTTTTTTTCTTTCTTCTTTTAACACTTTCCGCTCTCCTCCCCTTCACTCCTCTTCCCTTACCTCCGTCTCTCTAATCACAAGTCCCGAATATCCGCCAATGCCATTCTCATTCTATAAACGTTTTAATTTTTGATATTAATGCATAATTTGTTTTAAACAGAATTTTTTTATTGCCCCTTTCAAATTCCTCTCCTCACCCCCCCTCCCCCTCCCCAGACGCGAGTCTCGGATGTCCACAAATGTTTTTCCTAATTTATAAATGTTGTAAACCTTAATATTTATACATAATTTTCTTTATTTTTTATGAAATGGAATTTTTTTCCTTGCACTTTTCACCCTTCCCCTTCCCCTCCCCAGTCGCGGTCCCGGATGTCCACAAATGTTTTTCGTAATCTATAAATGTTTCAAACATTAATATTTATACATAATTTTCTTTATTTTTCATGAAATGGAATTTTTTTCCCTTGCAATTTTCAACCCTTCCCCTTCCTCTCCCCTCCCCCTCCCCAGTCGCGGGTCCTGGATGTCCCCAAATGTTTTCCCTAATCTATAAATGTTTTAAACATTAATATTTATGCATAATTTTCTTTATTTTTTATGAAGTGGAATTTTTTCCCTTGCACTTTTCAACCCTTCCCCTCTCCCTCCCCCTCCCCAGTGACGGGTCCTGGATGTCCCCAAATGTTTTCCCTAATCTATAAATGTTTTAAACATTAATATTTATGCATAATTTTCTTTATTTTTTATGAAGTGGAATTTTTTCCCTTGCACTTTTCAACCCTTCCCCTCTCCCTCCCCCTCCCCAGTGGCAGGTTCCGGATGTCCACCATCACTTTTCTTAGTCTACAATACATAAGGAACAAAATGAGATCACTCACGACACTTAATCATAAAATTGCACACGGACCTATGAAAAGCTGTAATTAGAAAACCCACTATTATTTAAAACATTATATATATATTTTAGTTTTATATGATATTTTAGACTCTTAGTCATCGATGAAAAGTCAGTCATCTAAAAGGAAAGTTCAGTGTCAATCAGCGATGATTGATGTGGCGCTCAACGTGTTAAATGTGGAAATATATTTGTCATTTCACAATTAAAATTTATCGTACATTAATATTAGTACAGCCACATAAGTATATGTAATTTTCATTTAGTTGTACATTCGAAAAAGGTTCGTCAATATCGGCTGTTTTCAAAAAGATTTCCGAAGTATTGTCTCCTTAATTTTTTATTTAAGTACTTATTATAGAAAAATTACCGGCAAAGTAACCTTTCTTTGTATACTATAATGGACAAACGCGTCCATACATAACGCTGACGTCATTCTGACGGTGACAACAACAGACGATAAAATTAAACTTTTATTGAATTTTATTGCAATATTTTATAATCTAAATACACCAAGTTTTAAATTTTTACAACGTTTAGTAAGGAAAATTATATATTTTCGTATGCAATTTGTTTGAGAACTGCATCGCAATTTATTTCAAAGCTGAAATTTACTGTAATTGAGCAGTTGCAATTTATTCAGTTTTTATTGCTTTTAAATTATTTTTTATGCATGATTATTTTTTCAAAACTATTGCCTGCAGACGATTATGAAAGATAAATCTGTCTGTGCTTAAATTAATATAAATAGCTCATCGTTTGTTTCCACCTTACATCACATAACGAAATTAAAACATTTATCAACTATTACATAAAAGAATAAAATATAAACAAAACACACATTTAAGGCATGAAATCGAATTTTTGAAAGAGTCTGATTGTAGATAGTAATCTTTGGCGATTTTTTCGACTGTTAACTCTTGACGCGTGATCAGTACAAAGGAATAAATTTTACTAAATTTTCCATTTACTAAATTGTATATGAACGAATGATTTCCGTTTTTCATATAAATATGATTTTGGTATTGTTATTGGCATTCTAAACATATGTATCGAATGTAGAAAATCTATTGGAATTTATTAATTTAAAAATAGGTTTTCGCTTACATTCTGAAACCCGTAGAGCCTAGGTTATTATTAAAGGCCATTTGGTTTGCTTTAAATCAGCTGTAAAACTTATAATAGGAAAATAATTATAAATATTCTAATGTCTTTTAAGCGCTAAAATCAGATTTATCGAAAAATCGTTAATTAATATCATAGAAATTAGATGGATAATTTTCCATTAATGTGTTTCAAATCTGTAGGATAATGATGGATGAAATTTTAAAGGCATTTTCCTATGCTATGTCCGAATTAGATGAATGAATATCCAATTTCAGATTTCATCTCTACATGTAATGGTATTACATTTTAAACTAAATCAAATTTAACTAATGAATAAGCCGTTAAATGCCACTATATATCATATCAAATGCACACATTTCTCACATAAACTGATATAAAAGAGAGTGGGGAGGAATGGAATACTTTTCACATAAATAAGAAAATAACTTTGTTTGACACAAAAACAAAAATTTCAATTTATAAAATGCAAGATGACACCCTTTTTAGCTCACAGGCTATCAAAGCCTGGGAGTTTATATTCCCGTCCGTTCTGTATGTGCGTATGCGCGTAACGAGATAACTCGTGATAAAAATATCCGATTCACATGAAATTTTGGATATACAGGGTGTTTCGCTACCAGACCGACAAATTTTGAGGGGTGATAGTAGACATGCAGACACACATTATTAAATAGGAAACCATGGGTCAAAAACGTCTTGTGTAGGAGCTAGGGGCCATCAAATTTTAAGGTCCAAAACTTCAAACGATGATAAAAAACGGAAAAGAAGATCAATTCGTTTGCGGCTTTCGCTAAAATCATTTTTTATATCACGAATTTTTAAAAAAAAATATTTTAAAGGTTACGTTCAGAAATTGTCGATAGAGGGCGCTTTAGACTTTAGAGTAACAAACAACTACTTTTGACCGTTATTTTGTGTATGGGGTTAAAATTATTCTAAAGTTTAGACTTTAACTTAAATTTTAAGCTCAAAATTGCAAAGACTAGTTAGGGTAACTCGCGAAAATCGTAGTGTGAACAGAGGGGGGGGGGGGGTTTAAACTCTCATAAACATCGGGCAAACTAACCGATTTTGTTGCGGTTTGCATGTAGGTCATTCCCTCGGTAATCTTTTCATTAAAAATAACGTACAACTTGGTGTCCTCATTGTTTGATAGAGGGCGCTTCCAACACATCTAAGACATTTCAATGGCATTTTTCCTGGGTGTTTTTCTTCCAGATTAACATACTTCCAGGAAATGTTAGGGATGCAAAGACGACTCGGTATCACATAGGAATTTAACACGGGAAATGCCTTTTTTGCGAGTTACGGTTAAAAGAAGCAGATAAAAAAGCAACAGAAACAGTAGAGAAACAGCAACACGTTAATGTGACTAAAAACAGTTTTTTTAAAGGTTTTATTACAAAAAGTGTTCGAAATTACGACCAGAAATAGTACGGCATGCTTGACAGCGGCGTCACATAGAATTACTCAATCTTTGAAAAATTCTTGGCATCTCTGATAGCTTTCTGACAGCTACAGAAATAAGATCTTCGAGGTCTTCAACTAATGGTACGGGAATCTCATGGTACTGGTCGTAATTTCGAACACCTTTTGTTAGCATAACCTTTAAATAGTTTTTTCTGTCAAATTAACTGCTGTTTCTGTTGCTTTTTTCTGCTTCCTTTAATCGTAACTCGCAAAAAAGGCATTTCCAACGTTAAATTCCTATGTGATTCCGAGTCGTCTTTGCATCCCTAACATTTCCTGGAAATATGTTAATCTGGAAGAAAAACACCCAGGAATAATGCCATTGAAATGTCGGAGATGTGTTGGAAGCGCCCTCTATCAAAAAATGAGGACACCAAAGCTGTAAGTCATTTTTAATGAAATGATTACCGAGGGAATGACCTACATGCAAACCGCAACAAAATCGATTAGTTTGCCCTATGTTTATGAGTATTTAAAATACCCCCTCTATTCACAGTTCGATTTTCGTTAGTTACCCGATCCCAATGTTTCCAATTTTGAGCTTAAAATTTAAGTTAAAATCTAAACTTTAGAATAATTTTAACCCATACACAAAATAACGGTAAAAAGTAGTTGTTTGTTACTCTAAAGTCTAAAGCGCCCTCTATCGACAATTTCTGAACGTAACCTTTAATTTTTTTTTTAGAAAAAATTCCTCATATAAAAAATGATTTTAGCGAAAACTGCAAACAAATTGACCTTTTTATCCATTTTTTATCATCGTTTGAAGTTTTGGACCTTAAACTTCAATGGACCCTAGCTCCTACACAAGACGTTTGCGCTCCATGGTTTCTCATTTAATAATGTGTGACTGCATGTCTACTATCACCCTTCAAAGTTTGTCGGTCTGGTAGCGAAACACCCATGTATGTATATTCTGATAAGCCCCATCCCTGATTAGCTTTTGGAGTTCATTCGAAATGTATAAGAGAGGGAACGGGGGATAATGCCCCTCCCCTTAATTTAAATAAATGGGTTTTTCATGCAGAATTATTTATATGTTGAAGCATATCTCTGATTAGTTTAAGGGGTTCAATGATTAAGTATAAAACGGAGAAATGGAGGAAGCTGTCCCCCCCCCCTTAATATGTTTTTAGAACGGAATTAACCCCCAAAAATATAAGGCTGTAATGTACAATTAGTATTCGTAGCCTGTGAACTCAATGCCATCAGTTTAACTGGGCAATATTCTTTTTAATTTTAAATGTGTTTATTAATTCCCTTGAAAAATATAGAAACATAACACGCAAATACGATTTTATAATTTAGGAAGTTGTAAGTATAAAAATGTGTCGCATATCTCCCCATTAAAAGAGATGTATGGGACAGCTACAAAACACAATATGATAAGGCACAAATAGTCTAATATTGGCAACATATATAGTCTAACAAAGATTGTAGCTTGATAAATCTATTTGAAATGCAAATAGTAATCTGACTTCGTCAGTACAATTAATTCTGGAGATAGCAATTTCAACAGAAAATCAATCTTCTCAGTATGAATTATATTAAACTGTCAAGGAAAATGAAATCTTCAGTTTTCATGCATTCCTTTTTTTATGGATTATACATTAAAACCAAACTTGTCCCCTACAATTTCAGTCATTCTTATATGTCTGTTTCCTTGGCATAATAGTTAATAAGAACTATATCATTTACATTAATGTCAACATTTTAATTGCACCGATTATTTTTGTAAATTATATATTTTTTAAATCTTCAATGGCAATTAAAAAAAAGTTAAAATTTCTGACAGCTAAAAAGTATTTCTTTATTTCATTTTTTGGTTGCTTGTTTTATATCTCTGAATCAATTTAAAAATAAGTTCTATTCTATTCAGTTTTTCCTTCAAATTTTTTTAAATTAAATATTTGCATATTTTTAGTAATATTTGCATATCATTAGTATAATTTTCACATTTATACTATACAAAAGAAGGAATTGGAACTGTCCCATTCCTCCCCACTGTCTTCTTTTATGTTAAACTACTTGCATAAACAACAAGAATGATTTTAAGCTTAGTTTAAATTATTAACAATATACAGTATGATTATCTATAAATAAAAAACTATTATATCTACACATAAACAAATCATTGATATATAGGAAGTGTGAGGAATACTGTTCCACAGACTTAAAAATACCCCCACGTTGGCTAAACCATCGGAATCCTCAAACAGAGGTATACGTCTCTCTCCATCGTCGAAATGGACATTAGAAGACAGCCGATTCTAAAGGCCAATTAAGAGAAACTTTTCTAGCTAATGCATATGGCAGCTGTGCTGTCACTTAGGCCCGCCGCACACTAGTGAGACATGCGTCAAAAATCGTGCAACATGATGCAGTCAAACCGGTTTTTTCTTTGTTATCAGGATGAAATTGTCGCATGTCTCATGTTTTTTCGCTCAATGTCTCACAAGTGTGTGGCGGGCCTAAGACCACCCATAGAATAAACTTGTGATATTGCCTGGGAAACCGGTTTTTGCTACGATTTCGTCTGCTGGAGAAATCTCTCTTCCACCAAGAGCAGTAACGGGCGAAAAACAGCGATAGGGCGTGCCTATCAGGAAGATGATAGATGGGAGAATCGGAGATAAAAAGGGAAGCTGATGCAAAGGAGGGGAGAGTTCTGCTGCATACCTTCGAGATGCAGCAGAGTTTGGAAGGGAGTCGATACTCTCAGGAGCGGAAAAAGGAGCAGTCAGTGCCCGGGAAAAAGGACTTGTGCAGAGCACCTGTGAATAGAAACTTAGACTGTGACGAGTGGCGGTAAAGCCCCCCCTAAAAAAAAAACTCCAACGACTATCTCTATTTTGGTGAATTGAACCAATTATTTTAATGTTGTAACCGGGCTTAGAATTCATTGTATTGATTCAATAAATATTTGTGAAATCTACATGCCAGCCTCTTGCCGCTGAAGTTCGTCCCGCTACCTCACGACGCCGACTGGAGGTGTTACAGAAGCTTAAAAAATATATGAAGCAAATTTACTTTTGATTCTTGAAATAATCCTTTTCTTTATACAAATGTAAGCTTATGCAGATCGGCAAATTTTCAATAGACGATTCGGCTGTAACTGTATCATCTAGTGTGTGGTTGATGAAATATTCAGAATGATGCATAACGAGAAAAACCTACTCTCCCATTCCATCCTTCTCTCCCCTACATACATATAAACACACAACGCATATGAAAACTCATAATACGCACTTACTGCAAATGATTTTCTGTCACAATTAACTGTCGAATTTATATTTATTTATCTAAATTTAAATATATAATATTGCTTAATTTGTTAATAACTGTAATGAACTAACATAAAATTTTGTAAATTTTTATACATCAACTGAATCAGGCATCTTACTCCACCAAATTCAAAATAAAATTTTATATTAACTCTAATCTTTAGTTTTTCTATATACAGGGTGTTTCGCTACCAGACCGACAAACTCTGAGGGGTGATAGTAGACATAGAGACAAACATTATTAAATAGGAAACCATGGGGCGCAAACGTCTTCTGTGGGAGCTAGAGGCCATTAAAGTTTGAGGTCCAAAACTTCAAACGATGATAAAAAAACGGAGAAAAGGGTCGATTTGTTTGCAGTTTTCACTAAAATCATTCTTTATATCACGATTTTTTTAGAAAAAAAATTTTAAAGGTTACGTACAAAAATTGTCGATAGAGGGCGCTTTAGACTTTAGAGAAACGAACAACTATTTTTACCGTTATTTTGTGCATGGAGTTCAAGTTATACTAAAGTTTAGTCTTTAACTTAAATTTTAAGCCCAAAATCGGAAACAATGGGATAGGATAACTAGTGAAAATTGAACTGCGAACAGAGGGGAGAATTTTAAACGCTCATAAACACTGGACAAACTAATCGATTTTGTTCCGGTTTGCGTGTAAATCATTCCCTTGGTAATTATTTTATTCAAAATGACGTACAGCTTTGTTATCCTCATTTTTTGATAGAGGGCGCTTCCGACACATCTCCGACATTTCAGTGGCATTACTCCTAGGTGTTTCACTACCAGAACAACATACTCCCAGGATGTGTTAGGGATGCAAGGACTACTCGGAATCACATAGGAATGTAACTTTGGAAATGCACTTTTTGGAGTTACGGTTAAAGGAAGCAGAGAAAAAAGCAACAGAAACAGCAGAGAAAGAGCAGCATGTTAATGTTAAAGAAAACAGTTTATTTAAATGTTTTACTAGAAAAGGTGTTCGAAATTACGACCAGAAGTAGTCCGTCATGCTTGATAGCGGCGTCGCATGGAATTCCTCAGATTTTGAAAGTTTCCTGGCATTTCAGAAAGCTTTCTGGCAGCTACAGAAATATCAGCTGCGAGGTCTTCAACTGATGGTACGGAAGTCTCATACACTCAACATTTTACTTGATCTCAGCAGAAGAAGCCCATACATGATCGGTCTGGCGATCTGGCAGTCCAATGAACCAGGCCACCACGACCTATCCACCGCTATCCATATGTTACTTTGAAGTGTCAGCAAACGTCATTGGTAAAATGTCGATGAGTCCCATCGTGCTGCTCATCATTCAAATACTCCCTTCTGCTACCTTTGGAACCGGTTCGCGAATGATAGCTTCAAAATGATCTCTGTTCACGCGCCATTTAGCGCCATCTACCGCCACTGTCAAACTTGCCGGAGTATTTCTGGTCGTAATTTTGAACACCTTTTCTAGTTAAACATTTAAATTTACTGTTTTCTTTCACATTGATGGGTTACTCTTTCTTTGCTGTTTATGTTGCTTTTTTCTCTGTTTCCTTTAACCGTAAATCCCAAAAAATGCATTTCCAAAGTTACATTCCTATGTGATTCCGAGTAGTCTTTGCATCCCTAACACATCCTGGAAGTATGTTGTTCTGGTAGTAAAACACCTAGTAGTAAAGCCATTGAAATTTCGGAGATGTGTCGGAAGCGCCCTCTATCAAAAAATGAGGACATCAAAGCTGTACGTCATTTTGAATAAAATAATTACCAAGGGAATGACTTACATGCAAACCGCAACAAAATCGATTAGTTTGTCCAGTGTTTATGAGCGTTTAAAATTCTCCCCTCTGTTCGCAGTTCAATTTTCACTAGTTATCCGATCCCAATGTTTCCGATTTTGGGCTTAAAATTTAAGTTAAAGACTAAACTTTAGTATAACTTGAACTCCATGCACAAAATAACGGTAAAAAGTAGTTGTTCCTTACTCTAAACTCTAAAGCGCCCTCTATCGACAATTTTTGTACGTAACCTTTAAAAAAAAAAATTTTTTTTAATCGTGATATAAAGAATGATTTTAGTGAAAACTGCAAACAAATCGACTCTTTTCTCCGTTTTTTATCATCGTTTGAAGTTTTGGACCTCAAACTTTAATGGCCCCTAGCTCCCACAGAAGACGTTTGCGCCGCATGGTTTCCTATTTAATAATGTTTGTCTGTATGTCTACTATCACCCCTCAGAGTTTGTCGGTCTGGTAGCGAAACACCCTGTATATATATACACTATATTGCCATTGATTATGGGACACTTGCGATTTTAGACATTTTACTAAATATCTAGAAAAATACATTAGGAATCATCTCGAAACTCTTAGTGTATAAATATAATAGTATACGTCATACATCTCCGTGAAGAATTTTTACCGAAACTCCATAGGGGACCGTCAACAAATTAAAAAAGAATGAATATCTTTTGAATAACCCTGTCAAAACTAATGTAGCAAAAGGGCTCAAACTCTAGATTATGATTGAATGCCTTATTGTAATACACTGTGTTCATTTTTATGCAAATAGCATGCATACTCGCAGAGTAATTAAGGTTTTTATAAAAATGGCCCCAAATTTTCCTAAGTTTTTCCCTTATAATTTTCAGAGTTCTTAATATAAAATAATATTTTTTTCAGAAAATATGACAAACAACATTGCACACAGTACCCTGTCATCAAAATTAAAATATAATAAAAATTGTATGAAAAATGAGTAGGTTTACTAAATAATTTTTTACTGCGCATGCGCCAAAGATATCAAAATTTCATTTGCATATTATGTTAGCTAAATGTATAGAGCAACTTTTGTAAAAGTCTCAAAATTATAGCTTGAAAATTCTGAAAGTAATCGTCTATAGAAAAAGGACAAAATCCGTTATTTCCAAAATGAAGCAAAAAAATGAGGGATTTTATCCAAAAGTAGTCGTAACATACCGTATTGTGTATTCTATATTGACACTAATCAATGAATATATGGATACAACCCCTCTTGCTTTTGCTTCATTTTGAGAATAACGGATTTTCAACTTATTCAATTGACGATTATTTTCAGAATTTTAGAGTTATGATTTTGTGACTTTCACAAAAGTTGCTCTATACACTTAGCTAACATAATATGCAAATGAAATTTTGATATCGTTGACGCATGCGCAGTAAAAAATTATTTAGTAAACCAACTCATTTTGTATACAATTTTCATTATTTTTTAATTCTGATTACAGGGTACTGTATGCAATGTTGTTTGTCATATTTTCTGAAAAAAATATTATTTTATATTAAGAACTCTGAAAATTATAAGGGAAAAACTTAGAAAAATTTGGGATCATTTTTATAAAAACCTTAATTACTCTGCGAGAATGCATGCTGTTTGCATAAAAATGAACACAGTGTATTACAATAAGGCATTCAATCATAATCTAGAGTTTGAGCGCTTTTGCTATATTAGTTTTGACAGGGTTATTCAAAAGATATTCATTCTTTTTTAATTTGTTGACGGTCCCCCATGGAGTTTCGGTAAAAAATCTTCACGGAGATGTATGACGTATACTATTATATTTATACACTAAGAGTTTCGAGATGATTCCTAATGTATTTTTCTAGATATTTAGTAAAATGTCTAAAATCGCAAGTGTCCCATAATCAATGGCAATATAGTGTATATATATATATTTATTTTTTAACAGCACAAACCAATTGATGTGAATCCACATTTATCTGACAAATGATAAACAATGTTACAATCAGAACCTTTCCAGAAAAAAAGGACATTTTTGTAAGTAACATAGTACATCTCAAATAACCGTTATTTCTTTAATCCATTGGGAAGTCACGTATTCGATTTTTTGTGGTGAGTTATGATATGACATGAAATGGTATAGCAATGTTTTCTATTTTTATAACAGTCAAAAGTACAGCCTAAATAATATTTCAAAGTAAATTATTGTGTAGTAAAGCTAGTAAAAATAAAAATAGTTTTTAAAAAAACCACGCTTTTATAGGCATTCAATGTTTATCTGAGAAGTTACGTCTTCTTTCATTAAGCCATGTCCGAAACAATCCGTAAATTTGGCATGATTCCTGATTCCTTTGGTAAGATTTAGGCTGTGGTAAATTGGATTTATTTAAGTTTTGTTCCTTCACTTCAATTATGGAGCTTCAAAATATCATTATTTTTATTTTATCTGTTCTTTTTACTTAAAAAAAATATATATACAATTATTAACACGAGAGAGAAAGGTTTTCAGGGTTATTCCCTCTGTATAGGGTCTTTCTGAGCGAACCAAACCCGTATTTACCCAAGGAAATCCAAGGTTCGAAGATAACCACGGAAAACTCCGAACGGTTAGGCCGACGGCCGCGATTGGGTTCGAACCCAGCACCTGCCGTCTACCGAGAGGTTAGAACCTCTCGGCCACTGGTGGAGCCCCGGTTGAGGAAAAATCACAAATTTTAATTGATGATTAGGTGGAAAGTTATTAGAAATTATTAAACAAAATCGTTCAGTTTCTTGTTAAAATAGGCAATAGGAAAAAAGCGGTTATATACAAATATTTATTTTGAATTGCATGGTATTACATTAAAAATATTTTTAATTATATCTCAGTTTCTTTTTAAGATATGACAGTAAATTTTTAAAAAAAGCATGATTTAACCCTTTCGCTTCGCATCCCACGATTTAGCGGGGATGAATTTATAACTCGACTTTAACTAACTTGATTTTCAGAATTTTGCTTTTAAATGATTATTCTTTAAATTCACCTTTCTGAAAATCTTTTTTTTATGATTTAATTCTATATTAAAAAATACTCTTTTAGGATTTTTTAAATGTATATTTTAATTCTAAAAAATTGTAGATTTGAAATATGTCATAAAATAAAGGCACACAACGAAAGGATTAATACTGTTCAAAAGCATATCCATTACAATACGCAAATTTGCCGTGGGTCCTGATAACGGTGGAATCACTGGTTTAATTCAAGCTTGGTTGAAAGCTAGAAAAATTATTAGTAAAATAATTTTTATTCAGTTGCTTTTAAAACTATGAAAAATAAGTTCTTTTTAAAACTATGAACAATATGAAAAATGAGTTTTTATACAACTGAAAATATTACATTATTATTACAAACAAATATTTATTTTGCGTCGCATGGTAATCTATATATATATTACACTAACGTATGTGGCACAAAAATCACAATTATTTGTTAACTGTTTAATGACAACATCCAAATGAAACATATCTTATGGATTATTATGCAAAAGTCCTTTGGTAAGATTTAGGCTGTGGTAAATTGGATTTATTTAAGTTTTGTTCCTTCACTGCAATTATGGAGCTTCAAAATATCATTATTTTTATTTTTTATGTTCTTTTTACTTAAAAATATACATATATATATAAAAGTCACGAATTTTAAACTTTTTAGTTTCAAATTAAAGTTATGTAATATAAATGAAATGAGTGAAAGGCTTATACTATTATATTTAAAAAAATTATTGAAATACGAAAAAATGCCACGGGTACAGTATTTGGCGATTTATTATCTGCGCCGGGCTAGCATAAAAATACAGAGTTCTTGATTTATCAGCAGAGATGTCATATATGCACCACATTGGACATATGCACCACATTGGACATATGCACCACGTTATTTTTCTGACGAAAATTTGGTGAAAACTTCGTTTTCAAATACCAGTTATATACATAATTTATTACTATTTTTTATTATTTTAAAAAGAAAATAATAATTTTAAAAAGTTTAGTTAATAATTATAGAATAAAACCATTGATATCATTTTAAAAAAGAAAATAAAAGCAAACAAACCGTTTATTAATAAATAAATAACAATAGCCGGGATAGCATGTGAGGTATATATAATTGCCATTTTGTTGCAATCGCGCCAATGTGGTGCGTATATGACATCTATGCCTATTTCTCTAGCGGAATATATTAATTTCTCAAAAATTTGAGCACTTAAAATAAATTATGAATAAAAGCAATATGATTTAACGCTTAGTATACACTCAAAGGGAGACCAAACTGGTCGCCAAGGGCGGCTAACAGATTTAAAATGCTTTTAATTCTATTTAATTCTATTTATATAGTTTCTTTTTAACCTCTTTAGACCTGATGTATTCTGTAGAATACACTTTAAAAAAATTTCACGTATATAAATAATGTTGAAAAAGAGAAATTAGTGTGAATGGAGCCTAACAGATAGCAGAACAAATAAGCAATTTGCTTATTATAGTGCTTCTTTTAATCGACCCACGTGTTATATAAAAATGGCTTGCAGCAGAAATGTACAAAATGTACAAAGATGAAAACATAAATAATTTTACTGTGTATTGCGATACCATTTTTAGAGTCCATTAGTAATAAAAAAACTGTATATCTATTTTATCTCTTTCAATGTTTATGTAGTGCAAAAAAGTAAAATAAAATTTAAGAAATTGTAAAAAAATATGCACATTTTTAATCCCCATATATCATCAAATTTATTGTACAAAATAATAATAATAATAATAATAATAATAATAATAATAATAATAATTTAATTTTTTTCGCTGTTCAAACTTCCTTAGTTATCAGTAAGTTAATAAAAATCCATAGCTAAATTTTTAAAAAAGTACATAAATAAACTCTAGGGTCTGAAGAGATTAAGATATGAAAGTATGAAATAAAACAAGAACGAAAAACCATGCGTACAGCAAAGATTATGACACTCTTTCCAACACACCGAGAATATTGTAACAAATCTTTATAGTTTACTAAAATGAAAGATGATGTCCAAATGAACAATTTGGCAGTTACATAAATACATTTAAGAACTCAATTTCCGCTATTACGATTAATAGACGGGAAAATATACGATTTCTTCTCTGAAGTCCTGTATGTGATCTATAGATATACATGTATGCTTCATAGTATGCTAAAAATTAGTTCAGTTAAACATATATAAACTGTAGACATTTTCCATTCAGCAATTTCCGTCAATAAACGGATGTTGTTGAAAATTTTTTGTCCAGCCCTGTATATACTCTATAGAATTTATGCACACTAAGTAATATTACATTTTTGTACATTTTAAACGCATACAAGAACTATCAACGGATTTCTAGTAATCATTATTCGTAGTCTTCAATAGTTCAATTATTGTAGCTTTTTTTCTGTAGACAATTTTTTTTGTTTATCCCTGTCAATGAATGATAACGCCCCCCACATTCTGCAGTAAAAACTTTTTATTAAACTTCAGAGATATATACCTGTTTCAATATGTTTAAAAAAATGTAATATCGTTAAAATAGCCTGTAAACGATTTTTTTTCATAGACCATAATGTAAAGGAATTACATTGAGTGTCCTGTAAATGAACAGTAAACAGTTCGGAAACACTTCGTTTACAATTCGGAACATGCGATGGTGGTACACAAAAACATTTATCAGTTTCATAGCAATCGGACATTATTTATACTAGTTAGAGAACGGACAGACAAACAGAATTCATAAACACTTTTCGACTATGTTTTAATGTGTTTAAAAAGCATGATTTAAACTATCTGTTCAGAATTACATTTTTTTTTACTGGCGTATAATTATAATTTAGTTAATAATAATCTAGTAATGCATGATTGAGTGATAAAAACATGAAAATATTGTACTGTTATCGGGCGATCAAATCTGTTACACGATTTCTCGAACAATATCAGATAAGGAAATGGGTGAAAAATAAATTTTAAAATTCCTTTTTACACAAAACAAATTACGTTAAATATGTTGCTTTTTTACTCCACCTTGAAGCTCATCACCAGAAGGAAAAGTGGAACTTAACGTCACGGTGTCTTGAATTAGATTAATTTATTATGTCACTCGAGTAATCACTGGAAATAGATTTCCAAAGATTGGCAAAATTCCGGTTTAAATCTCTGGATAAACTGGGCATTTTTGGAACAAACGTGGAAATAAACGGGGCTTTTTATCCCTTTAAGGGGGTCTTGGACACAAAAATCTTCAAATTTTCAGAAAAAAAAAATTGCATTAAAATTTTTTGTGTTTTTTCTGCTTAAAATTATCTTAAAATCATATTTCTATCTTAACTGGAACAGGAAATATTAATTTTTTCGTTTTGGTTCGATTTCAAAATCTAGCTTTAAGGGGACTCAGGGGTTGAAAACTTTTCAAAAAATCGATTTTTTTTATGATCTAATTTGATTATTCAATTGATTCTTAACTCAAAGCAAAAAACCGCATAAAATATTTGCATTTTAAACGGAGGTATAAGCATTTATGTATCAACACTTTCATAGCCGCATCCATATAATTTCAACTTTAAGTCGCGTTTTCTCAAAACTTGATTTTTGACGATTAACACCAAGATTTAAAAAAAACTATTAGATGGAATGGCTTAAATATTTTTTTGCATGCATATAATATAATTATCTATAGAATGAACTAATATATTTTAGCTAGTTTAATATTTTGAGTATTTTTAATGGAAAGAAAGTTGTATTTTTTAGGGTTTTTTTAAAATTTCAACTTAGAGAGATTTTTTAATAACGTTTTTTTTAAGTGATAGTTATATCCCTAATTCATTCTCTAGATAACGATGTTATATGAATGCAAAAAAATATTTAAGCCATTCCATCAAATAGTTTTTTTTTTAAATCTTAGTGTTAGTCGTCAAAAATCAAGTTTTGAGAAAACGCGACTTAAAGTTGAAATTATATGGGTGTTGCTGTGAAAGTGTTGATACATAAATGCTTATAACTCCGTTAAAAATGCAAGTATTTTTATGCAGTTTTTTGCATTGAGTTAAGAATTAATTGAATAATCAAGCTAGATCATAAAAATAGATTTTTTGAAAAATTTTCAACCCCTGAGCCCCCTTAAAGCAGTGGTTGTCATGAAAACGACTTCCTGGTAAAATGCGATTTTGTTCATGATGATTTTTTACCATTTCTCATATTTAAATTGTTATAAATGAGGAACCATTGAAGATAAAAGGTTCAAAGTTAGTATATGTCTTTTTCAATTGTTTAACTTTAATTTTGATTCAGCAAATTTGAAAAACATATTTACTTTTTAAAATATGATTTTTTAATATAAGAAGAATAATTTTTTCTTAAAGTTTTAATTTAAATATTTTTACTTTTTATTTAAATGAATATTTTAAAAAATGCTGTATCAAAATTAAAATTTATATATTTTTGTTGATTTCAATGAAAAAAAATTTAAATTCTACAAGTAATATTTCGAGTTATAAGGATTTCAATTTCCACCACTTTTTTCATAATTTTTTATTTTTATATAAAAAAAATTTCTGAGAAGTTTTATCATGTGTTTTTTTTTTCAAATGATATGGTTAACCGACACACACACAAAAAAAATCAGGATTCTAACCCAATAAAATAATTATTTTAAAATGTGTCCAGGACCCCCTTACACAGTAACTGAAAACTATTAGCGAGGATGAAATATTTTAAGGAAATTGTCGGTGCTATTATTTTTACTAGCTTTGTGGGATGTTGTTCTGTACTTAAAATATAGAACAGAGATGTTACAGTAACAATTTTACTGTAGACGTCACAGCACAAAACACACTATATACAAATCGCACGATGACGCGCAAAACAATCAGTTAAAACATTCATAAAATTACCTTAACGCAAAAGAACATCTCTAAGGGAGATGTATTTGGAACACACATCCCAATCTTACTCTCACCAAACTAAATTACTTCACTTCATTTCATGTCTTTTAGAAAGGAAGGCAAAATATCTCAGGATATTTTGCCGAAAGTGGCAATAGCGCCATCTATAGATTCTATAATTTAGGGTAGGCAGTCATCTTGTTACAGCTTCTTTTTCCTTCCATTGTGCAGTACTTTCTCTCTTTTTAGGTGCGTTCGTAATTATGTAAATACGTAGCACCTATTGTTGTCGCTCAGTCCGTCCGTCTGTCTGTCTGTCCATCTGTCTGTCTGTCTGTCTGTCCGTCTGTCTATCTGTCTGTCTGTCCGTCCGCATATAACAACGCAAAAATTACCCAACCGAATCGTTTGAAATTTAAAATACATAATTATAACATAATTTTGTCGAACCATTTCAAATGTTATGAAAATCGGATGCATAGATCAATTACAGGGACAATCAAAAGGATTCCATTACATTACGGTCAATGGGGAAAAAAGTTTCAAATGCATTTAAACGTTTGAAATTTAACACATATAATTATTGCGTAATTTTGTCGAATCATTTCAAATGTTATGAAAATCGGATGCATAGCTCAATTACAGGGACAATCAAAAGGATTCCGTTACATTAGGGTCAATGGGGAAAAAATTTCAAATGCATTTTAATCGTTTGAAATTTAAAACATATAATTATTACGTAATTTTATCGAGTCATTTCAAATGTTATGAAAGTCGGATGCATAGATCATTTACAGGGACAATCAAAGGTATTCCATTACATTAAGGTCAATGGGAAAAAATATTCAAATGCATTTTTATGATGTTACACTAATTCGAACATAATAGAATTGGTATGAATCTATGAAATATATACTAAAATATGCATTCTGTACAATCTGTGATGCAAAGAATTTTTATTATTAAATTACAGGGCCACACAAAAGTATTCCACTACATAATGTTATACGGGGAAACATTGTTTGGGGCGTGTTTTAATTATATTCAACTATTTCACATTTTATGAATAAGATATACGTTCCTGAGGTGTAATTAAAATTACTTCCTGCATATTTACAGAAACACAAAGATTTCGACTACTATACTGTATCCGAAGTACGCTCTACTATATCAGCAAGATCTGAATATTTTTAAAACTTCGTTATCGTACGAACGCACCTCATTTGCTACGTTCACGTGCAATTTCCAACATGTTTTCTACATAATTATAATAACTTATTTTTTAAGCGTCTCGTGTTGACTTATTAACCTAATCATTTAATTGCACATTTCTAAATTCACACTCAACATTTCACAATAGCCAAGTAAACCGGAAGTTAACCAGTAAAAGTTAAAGCCGAGTATATGAGTCTCAGTTACAAATGCTTATTACTCAATTACTTTGATTTTTGGTTGGAAACATTTGCATTTTTGGTTAGAATTACACAAGGACATTGCTACTCAGTGATGACCGGAGGTGTTTTTAAAGTTTCAGGTCTGTGGCACTTGTACAACAATAGCTTTGCATCAAATTAACTAGATTATAAGCTGAATAAACACTTCATCTTTTATGCTTTTTGTATCATTCGGGTATAAATAATATTTCAAGCAGAAAACCCATTCCTGCAAAAGTTCCTATTGAAAAACAATTGTTTCTAAGAGAATTGCACCGAAGTATTCTTGCCGAAATGACTTTTATAGGGACGGTGGACGTAATTTTTTTTGTTTTTTTTTTGTTTTTTTTTTTTTTTATCATAGCAATATGAAATTTTGTGCATTTATACATTTCACCAAAAGCGTATAGAACACCTTTAAAAAATTTCCAATCTTATTAAAATTCTTAAATAAAAAATAATTAATTTTTTAAACGAAATTTTAAAATGCTCCTCTTGTCTTAATTTTTGAGATATTTTCTTGCTTTTGCATTTTTATCACTTAAATTTTTATCACTCTATTATAAACAAATTTGTGTAAGATTTTTTATCTCTTGAATAGTTAATATTTTACAGATTTCTTTTCTAAATTTCATATCGATTTTCATCAAATTTTTGCCTTTTAATAAGTAAAAAATCAAGTTTGACTGTCTTAATGAACACCGAATTTTAAAAAGCTTATACAATTTCTTTCTAAACAATATCAGGATACTTCCTTATCAATCAATTTCATAAAAATTGACAGGGCTCCCAAATGGTCCGCGAATTGAACATCAGTATTTTTTAACAGAAAATTTCATGATACGTTTGCGCTAGAATCAACCTCCAAAGGTGGTTTCTTGACGATTTGCAAGAAAAATCTAAAAAGAAAATTTCTCTAAGAAAATTCTGATGTTCATTTCGCGGACCATTTGGGAGCCCTGAATTGATCAAAAATTACGTCGCAAGGAACATTTCAAAAATCTAAAAACGCAGAAAATTACTTTTGAGAAAAACAGTATATAAATGCAACTACCTTTATTATTTACTTCTTAAAACCTTCATAAATGACATTTTAATAAGAAAAAACTGTTTTGGTACTATTATACCTCAGAAATAGACGCTGTTTTGCGACGGTTTTGCTATAGGCGATTTTGCTCAGATAAAGGTCCACTGTCCCCTTAAAAATCTCAGATTTAAATCTCTTTAAACACCACTGAGATATTAAAAAATGCGTGGAAAAGAATAATTTCACATAAGTGTCATTAAATGATTTATGAGAATTTCTAACATATTCTTACGATTCCATGCCTTCAATATACCTCTATAGCCTTGTTGAAACAATGGAATTATGAATAAAGAGAAGACATACCGCTCACCCGCAAGAAAAGTGACACAAATTCTAGCACAAATTCATTTTGCATTTGATTCCATTAATAGTTGTGTCATAGGTGTATCTTGCTACATTAACGTTTCATCAGTTTAGTTATACGGAATATCTCTTTATTACGCTACATGTCCCTCTGTGGCCATAGAAAACGGGTGGATTGTGTGGGGAGGTAACATTAAAGGGTTAATTATTAAGGGTTATGCAAATTTTTATTTTTGCGTGCTCAACCAAATACTATAACTTCATGTTACAGTAAAATAATGCAATTTTTTTACTCTCCTGCGAAATTAATTTTTGTCGAGCTGTGTCACTTTTCTTGTGGATGAGCGATATAGTGTAATGCTTGCGACCGAAGTAACTGAGGAGGTGCTCACAAGATGGTGGCTGTTTTTTTATTTAAAAAAAATGTTTCCGATTACTACCTGGCAGACTTCCCACCAGTAACACCGAATAGGAAATTTCACTTTATTTAAATCTCTTCCAAATATGGTAAAACTTTCTATTTTCCAGTTTGCCTTGTAAAACACTCAGTTTATTTTACTGATTGTCACAATATGGCGAAAACGCCGGGCCTGTCTCCCGCCAAAATAAACTTCCACCAGTAAAAATTAAATCTGTTTCTGCCATTATTTATGACTGATTTTTTTCATTAATAAAGAGTTTAAATAAGAAGTAAATTTCTATAGAAATTTATTGATGGAATGTTTCACGGGAATCAACCCTTTCGTAAGCGGTTACAGTTGAAGAGTCATTATTTTAAGGATATATGAGTTATTCTTTATTAATAGTTCCAAATGGTTGAAACCATGCATCATCATTTAGAAATTGTTAT